>JAEQBH010000519.1:137500-737500 GCA_016808115.1 Tetrastigma voinierianum
CTCCGGATAAGTCTCAACATTTCTCAAATGATGTCACCAAATGATGAGCCTGCACAGCTCATGATGATGACAGCAGAGAATGTGTTCAAAATAGATAAGAATATTATTTAAAGGAGATGAAATCAAGAAAATAAAGAAAAAGAAGATAAGTTTTTCTCTAAATTAACAAAGAAAGTCAAAAGAAAAATTTAGAAAGATGTTATCAAACTATGAAACAATGGAAATGAATATTCAATGTTCACATATTTTGATGTTATGCCTTAAATAATCAAATAAAATATCCATTTTCACAAATAAATATGTTCCAAAGGAATGGAAGGCAGTACTACTTCGAAAGAAGGTAGTGTCTACTCACCCTCCTTTGGAAAATAAAAATCAAAACTCGAGGTATTGAGTAACAACTCACCTTTCAAACGAAATTAGTTCAAATGATGATGAAAATAGAAGTACAAAATTAAAAAAGACATAAAGGTCTACAGCAACCAAAAATAATTTTCAAATCAAATTCTTGGAGACAATTTCTCAATTAAATAGAATTGAAGAAAATGTTTACAAAAATTATAAATCAGGCATAAATGAAAAAGCGAAAAAGAAAAAATTATTGATACTCCAATGTTCAAACCAATCAAACCTTTAAAATTAGGAAGATACAATAACAATGAAGATTTGATAAAAATTTTGACACAAAAGTTAAATACAATGAGTATCAAGGACCCTTCCTCTTCTAAAGATCAAATAAATTTCTTAAGTGGAACAGAAACTGAGTCTTCTGATATACTTATGAAAAATTTATCTGATAAAGAAGATCAAATATAGATTAAAGCTTATATCAAAGGTCAAAGAATTTTTATCAAGACCACACCTCAGTTGCGATTCGAAGAAAGCCATTTAAAACAAAACAGTTACAACAACTGTGAAATATATTCTTGGAATATAGATGGCCTCTCTGAACATGAAATCTTGATTGTTCTTCGTCAAATGCAAATGGCAGGAACTGCTTATTTGTTAGATGGAGAAGATCATAATGCTGTCCAGTTACTCATAACAGGGTTTACTGGCACATTAAGATATTGGTGGGAAAACTTTCTCACTGACCAAGAAAAAGTTTGTATACTAACCAGTGTTAATGAAGAAGGAGAACAAGATTCAATCATTACACTGATTCATGTAATAACAAAACATTTTGTTGGAAATCGAAATGTTTTGTTGAAAGAAATTACAATTGCCAAAGAAATTTAAAATGTAGAGCTGTAGTGATTTAGATGGTATCGTGATGTTTTCCTAGCCATTTGTAAGCTAGGAAAGATGCTAGAACTCTTATTGGAAAGAAAAATTTCTATTTGGACTTAACCTAACTGCAGATTAAGTCGCAGAGAAAGTATAATGGAACAATCCCATATGATATCCTTTCTTATGGAGATTTGATTAGTGAAATCAAATGAAGGTCTTAGAGTTGTGTACAACTTGGGCTTCAATTTCAAATTAAAAGATCTTAAAGCTTCTAAAAAAGATTTAGGTTCTTTTTGTTCTCAATATGGCATTCAGATGCCCAATTCCACCCTAGTCGAAATTTCAAAAATCAAAACCTTATAGGGATTTGCAACATAAAAATTCAAGAATTTAAAGATAAAAAATTTAAATCAAACCCCTGAGAATAAACAACATAAAAACATCATAGAAAGAGTTGAATGTTTCAAATGTGATCCAAGGGACATATAGCCCCTAATTGCAAAAACAAAGTAAATGTTTTATCAGATAATGAAGAAGAATATTATTCTGAGAATAATAATTCATCCTCTGAAACTGATAAATCTCAAACAAATTCTGAAAATGAAAAGGAAATTGAGAAAATAGAGAATTGTTTATGTCAAATAAACATGATAACTGCTGAGCAAGAATTATTGATAGAAATGATAGACAAAATTGAAGATAAAGAAACCAAAGCAACATATATAAGAAAAATACTTGAACAACAACCAAAAGCCTAAACCCGAAATAAATCTATCAGTCTCTATCGAATGAAAGATATAACTCAAAGTATAAAAAAGTATGAACCGTAACTCTTCAAGATTTCTGAGGAAGAAGTAAACAAATGAAAGAATCCAAATAAAACAATTAAGATTATACACAAAACTTAAGGTGATTAAACAAATTTAGAAGAAATTGAGAAGATTATGAGAAGAAATAAGTGAAGAAACTGAAACTTTTGTACATAGTATGACTATTGTACAAAAACAAAGATGGTATACAAAAATAACCTTAAAAATCAATCCTAATTACAAAGCAGTTTTAATTGCTTTGATTGATTAAGCGATTTGAATTGGCCTCTGAGAGGATTAATTCCTCTTTGTATATTTTGTAAAAACCATAAAGACTATCAGCACTGTGTAGTCCCTTGGATAATTTCAATACAAAAAATACCACAAGGTCATATTTGCAAAAATGGTATTTGTATTAAAAATTCATTCTTACTAGTTAAAAATATAAGTCATCAAATTGTTTTAGGAACTCCGTTTCTAACCTGACTTTATCACTTTCAAGTAGATGATAAAGTTAAAAACCAAATATAAAGATCAAAGTTATTTTTGAATTCATAAGAGGAATAGAAGTTAAAGAAATAAATCAAGTACAAGATTTATTTCTTTAATTCCAACAAAAAACAACAACATGTAAATTTCTTCAAAAGAAATACAATATAAAGCGGAAGAAAATTTACAATCGGAAAATATTCAAGAAAGAATAAAACATTTCAAAAACAAATAGAAGAAAATCTTTGTTCTTCTATACCAAATGCTTTTTGGAATAGAAAACAGCATATGGTTTCATTACCATATGAAAAAGATTTTGATGAAAAACAAATTCCAACAAAAGCAAGACCTATTCAAATGAGTCCAGAACTCCTTGAATATTGCAAAAAAGAGATTAATGATCTCTTAAACAAAAAGTTAATAAGACCAAGTCAATCACCATGGAGTTGTGCAGCTTTTTATGTCAAAAAGCTTGAGAACTGAAGAGAACTCAAGGTTATTGATAAATTATAAACCATTGAATAAGATCCTACTGATGGATTAGGTATCCAATACCTAATAAAAGGATTTAATTCAAGGATTTATAATCACCACAATTTTCAAAATTCGATGAAATGCGGTTTACGGCTTAAATCCAAAATTAAACCGGAAGACGGTATAAAAGCTACATTTACAGGTTCCATTTGGACATTATGAATGGGAGATGCTAATGCGTTTAATACCAATACTCCTTGAGAATTTCAAAAATCTGATGAATGATATATTCAATAAATACCTAGATTTTCTATTGTATACATTGATGATGTTCTCATATTTTCAAATTCAGTGAAACATTTCAAACATTAAAAATTTTCAAAAAGATTGTAAGAGATAATGGTTTAGTTATTCGCAACAAAAATAAAGTGTTTCAAACAAACATTAGGTTTTAGGATTTGACATTCATCAGATTGATCAAAACCTCAAGAGCAATAGAATTTGCTAACAAATTTCGATGAAATCAAAGATAAAACAGTTACAAAAGGTTCTTAGGTAGCCTTAACGCACTTAATAGAAATTTGAGTTTTACCCAAACAACGACTTTTGATTAAACCTTTATTCCAAGGTTGAAAAGTCAGTACCTTAGTCTGAGAACATACCGGGTAGTCAAGCGGAGTCAAATTACAGTTAGGAACTTCCTTGTTTTAGATATCCTTCACCTGAAGCCTTTCCTATTATAGAGACTGATGCCTCAAACATAGGATATGGTGGAATCTTAAAGCAGATTTTCAAACAAAATTTCAATTAGATTTCACTCTGGTGTTTGGGTAGTCCACAATTGAATTACTCAACGGTCAAAAATTTTAGCCATTGTTTATGCATACAAAAATTTCAAAGTGATGTTTTCAACAAAAATTTCTTTTAAGGTTGATTGTCAAAAGTGCAAAGATTTTACAAAAGATGTTCAAAATCTAGTTTCAAGCAGTTTTTGCGGATGTAAACTATTTTATACGTTTTGATTTTGAAATTGAATTTATAAAAGGATCTTCAAATATTTTACTGATTTCTCTCTGGGGAATTTTACAGGGAAAATAGGCAAGCCAAAACCAGATCCTATCAAACGCTACCTCAAAGGCCTCTTATCTTTATGGCAACAATAAGGCCTGAGCTTCAAAATCCACTAGAAACTTCAAGTCGTTTGAAGTCTTGGGAAATCCTCAACCCTTCATTTCAAACTCCAACTCCCAAATTTGCTTACCAAACAAAGAACAAAGCGTTGCTGCAAATTTTAGGGCACGATCATTGCTCCCATTTACGGTGAGATTGATTACAGATTTTCAAGATATAAAATATTTTGTTCAAATGAAAGATACTCAAAACGTGATCTACGAATTTATGCACAAATGAATAGATGCGTACAAATTTATATCATGAACCTAGCAGATGATAACCTTTATTCAAAATCTAAAAATCCCCAAAAAGTCTAAATGAAAAGATTGGGGTCAAAATATTTATACTCCTGAAGATTTTACGAGCATTTTCACCCCAAACTTTTGATTTTTATGACTACAAACAAGCTTATTTCATGTGTTTATGTCGGGCAAAACTCATTCTGGTTTTTTATTTGGAATGAAAAAACTCAAAAGTCTTTCCAAAATTGGTTTCGGATTGGTGGCTTCTCATGGGAGCTCACCCAGAGCATTTCACGTCTGAGTACAAGGTTTGAATATTTCAAAGCAAACTGTGAAGGCTTTTTCCCTTCGGGAAATTGTTATTCACTTTTCTTTTGTTCTCAATTTAGAATCCCTTGGATTCTTTGTTGGGACTTTTGTTCCTTCCAATTCCATCCAAGCCCATTCCCTAAGTATTTGGCTAGGGAATTTAAAATCAAATGGTGACAGCTTCAGACTTTAACGACCCGATCCTTTGATCTTTGTCAAAAAGATGGTGACTCAGCCCCGATTCAAAAAACCCTCTTCTTCAAAGTCCAAGGTATCGTAGTGGTCAGCCTCTTCAGGCCCGATACCTGGCCCTGACAAAGATTCATTTCCTTCTCAAGCGGCGTTCAGGCTATCTCAAAAGGTCGAAGATCTTTGAAACCCTCTCAAAACTTCTTGACTCGGACTACGTGTGAAGACACGACCAAGTAGCCTGATATTCCTCCCGTGAGCGAAGACATGTGCTATGGCCTCCCTTCTCCTCACGAATGGGATGATAAGGAAGCTGTCAACATTTTCAAAAGCCTCTGCCTCAGAGAAAGGAATGGCTCAAAAATTCCAAAAACCCAAATCTGGATGCTTTCTTCTGACAGGTTTAATGAAGAATGGAAGATCTGGACCCACAAATGGTGTGACATTGTTCCTGGGCCTTCAAATAAACCATTTCTCTCCTTTTCCAAAAGCAAAGTCTCACTTGCAGTTGAAGGCAGCGATATTTCAGCGAGGTGGCTCTTCAAAAAAGCAAAAGGTGACCTTTCAGAAAAGCAAAAGTCACTAGCTCTTCAAAAATTGTAAAAGGTGTCTCTTCAAAAAGTAAGAGACTCTTTCCAAGGACATCCAGCATTGTGGGTGTCAAAAGTTTATTTTCAAATCCGCAAATTTCCCTATATAAGGAGGGGTTGTCTCCTTAGTTAGGCAGGATTAGTTTTAGAGTGAGAAAGAGTTAGAGAGAGAAACAGGCTAATATCCAACTCATCCGCACATTAAAGCTTTCCAGTTCAAAAAGCTTTCAACAAAGTTTGTAAGTTTTCAAAGTTCAATAAATTTTCAGTCCAAATTTCAATACTGTTCTTAGTTTAATTCAAAATTGCATACTGTTTGCATGTTTGTTCAAATTTATTCAACTTCAAATAGTATATCGGCTGGGCGTGACACTCACACTTACTAAGATAGTGGGTTAGATTGAAACTATCTGCTACAGCGCCCGCGTACCAGAAATTTCAAACCATCTTATTACTCTGCTCCAGATTTTTAATATTTCTTGTTCAAGTGTATGTGTTTCAGGTGTTGTTTTCTCACGAGGATATTTAAATGACAATTTGAACATATATTGAGCGATGGGTAAAATTTGAAGCGGCATAACATTATGTTTGAAATTTTCAGAGTGCGTGGCGTTCTGAAGACCAATTAACTCCACTATCTTAGTGAATGCGAGGAGATTACCATTCGACAAGTCTTATTTGAAGTGAATAAGTGGTATACTGAAACCGATATCTGTTTTAATTAAACAAACGTATTAATTTGAATGGTGTTGGGCTTTGGCTCTAAACAGTGAAAGCTGAAACTGCTCGTGATGTTTGGATGCAAAATACTCAGGCTTCTTCTCAGCAACTCTCCTTTAAAAGCAATCTGCAACAGAGACAACCCCTCATATAAGGGGAAGTTTGCGATTTAAAATAGGCACGGCCGTCCACAGTGAATGTCGCTGAAAGAGTCTCTTACGAAGAACACTTTGGTACTGAAGGCGATGTGCACAGCTTTTACGAGGAATACCTTTTGCTTTTGAAAGGCCGCACGAGTCCGATTATAACCGGCTACAAATGAGACTTCGCTTTTGAAAAAGGAGACGACTTCTTCATTTTGAGCGATCGTTTGTGTCACACCATTTGATGGGTCAGATCTTCCGTGCTCATTAAACTTGTCGGGCGTGAATTTGGAGTTTTGAATTTTAGTGTTCTGCTATACGGCGAAGGCTTTGAAAAATGGAGCGGCGACTCCTGCTCATCCTCATATTCAAGGAGGGTGAAAGAGAAGCCATAACACATCTTCAGTTCTGTGGAAGAAGTATCTTACTATGTCTTCGTCATCAGTCTAGTCAACTGATTTGAGAGGAATTCCTGCGACGTGCCTGGATTGCTGAGATAGGCAGCGAGCAACTGTTTGAAGAGTAGTCTTTTGTGAAGAGCTAGGCTGTTGGGCTGGAAGAGATTGAGACATGTACCTTGGACTTTGAAGAGGGCACGAATCGGGCTTTTGACTTGATCGTCTTTTGACGGCGTCGGGCTCAGCTGGTTGGCGTCTCTGGCATTCCTGGCCCATGCGAATGAGCAGATGGGTGGAAGGAACAAAGTCAACCTCAAGGGATTGGTGAACAAGAAAAGTGAATAGTGGAAGGGAAAAACACTCCACGATTTGCTTTAATATTCAAAACACAATTTAGGAGACAGAAAAATCTTTGGGTGAGCTGTAACCACATAATCTGAGCTGGAAAGACGAGTTTTTCATTCGATTAAACCGGGGAATGGCTTTGATACAAACACAAGCACTGTTTGTAGTCATAAAAATCAAAAGTTTGAATGTTTAGAGTCAAGGCTTTATGAATGCTCTTATCATTCATACAGTCTAACTCTAAGTTTGGATAACGGTGAAATACTTGCAGTCCAGAGGATCTATATTTTCCATTAACCACAGGGAATCCACGGAATTTGTTGTCTTGTATCCGAAGACATATGCATATAGGTTTGTCTAACCCTAACCTGGTTAAGGGTTTGGCTGCTACCTAGATAGCTCCTATATGAAGAATTTTGAATTTATCATTTTGAATTTGTTCTAGATCCTTAAAATCTAGAAGTTCAATAGTTTACATTTGAGAACCTATTGAATGAGTATTTTCAGAGATTTTGATTCTATAATCTTTTCTAAATTCGAAAGTTCCTATTTTGTATAGTTCTTTGATGTTTTGTTTTGGCATTTCCCAATTTTTGATATACTGTTCCCATTCTTCTAGAAACCGAGGCATTTTTGTTTTCAAATTGTTGGTGTTTTCTTGTATTTGCCTAAGTTGTTCATCTATCACAGATGAACTAGTATTTGAACTAGTACTACAAATTTTGATAAAATTCAGCATTTCTAACTCTACGGTAATTGAGATTCTAACATTTAGAGGGACCACCACTTGCAGGGTTACCGACCTCCACGAGGTTATAGGTGACCAAGCGGATACAGCGGTGACCAAACCTGCTTGTAGGAATCGATTATTTTGAAGAATTACAAATCAAATTTAATCAAAATTTTTATCAGAAACAGCTCGACCAACTTCTTGTTTAGAGATCATTAATCTCTTTTGCAATATTCGAGGAGTTACGGACTCATTTGAATAGGTCTTGCTTTTGTTAAGAATTTGTTTTTCATCAAAATCTTTTCCATATAAGTGAAAGTAGAAACCATATGCTGTTTTCTATTCCAAAAAGCATTTGGTATAGAAGAACAAAGATTTTCTTCTATTTGTTTTTGAATGTTTTTTATTCTTTCTTGAATATTTTCCGATTGTAAATTTTCTTCAGTTTTCTTATATTGTATTTCTTTTTGAAGAAATTTTACATGTTGTTGTTTTTGTTGAATTAAAGAAATAAAATCTTGTACTTGATTTATTTCTTCCTTCTATTCCTCTTATGAATTCAAATAATCTCTTGATCTTTATGTTGGTTTTTAATCCTTTATATCTACTTGAAAGGATAAAGTTGTGTTAAGGCGGAGTTCCTAAAACAATTGATGACTTATATTTTAACTAGTAAGAATGAATTTTTAATACAAATACCATTTTTGCAAATATGACCTTGTGGTATTTCGTATTGAACATTCAAAGGATCGTACTATGCAGTTGATAGTCTTTGCGAAGTTTTGCAAAATATCTGATAGGAGTAATCCTTTACGCCTTCACAATTAAAATAAACTCTTATCAATCAACTGAGTAAAAGCCCTTTCATAGTAGAAGATTGATTTTTAGGTATTTTATATACCATCTTTGTTTTTGTACAACAGTCATACTATGTACAAGATTTAGGTTTCTTCACTTATTTCTTACATTAAATGTTTCTTTAATTTCTTCTAGAATTTATTGTCTGATACTAAATTTTGTGTATAATATTGAGTGACCTATTTAGACTACTCATTTATTTATAATACTATGAAATCTTGAAAGTGCAGACTACATATACATAACTTTCCAGTTATATCTTTCATTGATAGAGACTTAATAGATTTATTTTGAGTTTTAGGTTTTAAGTTGTTTGTTCAAGCTGACCTTCCCCATATACATGTTGCTTTGGTTTCTTATCTTCAATTTTGATATCATTTCTATCGACAATTCTGCTCAGAAGTATCATGTTTATTGACACATAAACAATTCTCAGCCACTCTCAATTTCCTTTCATTCCGAAATTGTTGAAGATTTATGGGATTGAAAGATGAGCTTATTATTCTCGAATATGTTCAACTAGTAACTCTGTCAAAACATTGCCTGTTTTACAGTCAAGCTTTATATGTCCTTTTGACCACATTTGAAGAACATCAACATACTGTATGATGTTTATGTTGTTCTCAGAAATTTAGTTAACACAATCTTTTGAAATTTTGGTACATAGGCAAATCTATGAGTTTTGATTTTGAAAATTGACTGGGTGAATTATTAACATACGATATACATTGAACAAAAGAACCTGGAAATCTTGCAGAAAGCTTTTAGGATCTTTGAAACTGAGTGAGTCTAGAAGTTAGTGCCACAACAGACTCTTTATTTTGTTTCATAATCAAATATCTCCTGCATAGGTATCATATGGATTGATTCAGTATATGTGTAAGGACTTCTTGAACATGTTGGAATTGAGGCGTGAAGAATCAAGCAAGGCCTGGCTTTCAATAAGTCACAGCATCTTTCTAGTCATTGACATCTAGAAAAACATCATGACTACCATTTATCCTGAGTTCTGTTACAGAGCCACGAAATGAATCAGAGAAATTTCTTTCAGCAAGCATCTTGGTTTCCATGTTGCCACATGATCGATGTAATGATTGAATCTTGTTCTCTTCAACTAAACCAACAACTGATTGTATACAAGCACAACTGATGGTGAAAGAAGGATTTCCCACCAATATCTTGTCTTGATGGCTACTGTTATGATGGCTGGTACGACCCATGATATTTCTCCATCTAACAAATAGCGAGTTCTGCCGACTGCATTGGCGAAGAACATCAGGCCACATGTTGAAGAGGCCATCTATTCAGAATATATTTCACGGTTACATTATAACGACACTGTTTAAATAACTCTTCAGCTGTAAGCTCGTTATAGTCTTTGATAAAGGGCCACGACCTTTGTGCTGCATGTTTTTATCTATTGACCTTCTTCAGATCAAAATTTTCATAAATATATCCAGAAGACTCGATTCTGTTCACTCAAAAATTTGATCTTTAGAAAGAAGAAGAATCTTGATACTACTCTGCCTGTTTAACTTTTATGTCAAGCACATCAAATCTTCATTATTGTCTATCTTTCTAATTTAAAGATTTGTTGATTTAGCATTAGTATCAGCAGGCTTTTTCTTTAAATTTAATTCTGATTATAATTCTTTGTAAGCTCACCTTCAATTCTGACTATTGAGCTTATTCAGAGCTGTTTGAAAAATTATTTTGTTATTATGGAAGCCTTTGCTCTCTTTTAGTACAGCACTCTCATTTTCATCATCGACGAACTGAGCTATTTGAAAGAGTAACCACTCAACACCTTAGTTTTGACACAGCTTCTTCAAAGAAATTGTAAACACTACCTTCTTTCAGAAACTATCTGAAAGTTTACAGACGGTTACCATGCGAGGTTTGCGCATTAAGATATTGGTGGGAAAACTTTCTCACTGACCAAGAAAAAGTTTGTATACTAACCAGTGTTAATGAAGAAGGAGAACAAGATTCAATCATTACACTGATTCATGTAATAAAACATTTTTTGTTTGAAATCAAGATATTTGTTGAAGAAATTGAACTACTTCAAAATTTAAAATGTAATTTTTTGAGAAATAGTGATTTCAAATGGTATCATGATGTTTTCCTAGCGGTACATGTGTCTAGGAAAGATGCTAGGGCTTCTTATTGGAAAGAAAAATTTCTATTTGGACTTCCAACAGCCCTAACTGCAACAATTCAAGAATCCTTAAGAGAAAGATATAATGGAACAATCCCATATGATAGTCTTTCTTATGGAGATTTGATTAGTGAAATCAAAAATGAAGGTCTTAAGTTGTGTACCCAACTTAGACTTCAATTCTAAAAGATCTTAAAACTTCTAAAAGATTTAGGTTCTTTTTGTTCTCAATATAACATTCGGATGCCAGATTCACCTAATTGATTTTCGAAAAATCAAAACCTTATAGAGTTTACCTTATAAAAAATTCAAAAAATTTAAAGATAAAAAATTTAAATCCAAAAAACTCCCTGAGAATAAACAACATAAAAAACATCATAAGAAAGAAGTTAGATGTTTCAAATGTGGTCAAAAGGGACATATAGCCCCTAATTGCCAAACAAAGTAAATGTTTTATCGAGATAATGAAGAATATTATTACGAGAATAATAATTCATCCTCTGAGAAACTATCTAAATCTCAAACAAAATTCTGAAAATGAAAGGAAATTGAGAAAATAGAAATTGTTTATGTCAAATAAACATGAACTGTAATGATCCCTTGAATATTTCAATACAAAAATACCACAATTCCTTATTTGCAAAATGGTATTTGTATTAGGAAATTCATTCTTACTAGTTAAAAATATAAATCATCAAATTGTTTAGGAACTCCGTTCCTAACACAACTTTATCCTTTTCAAGTAGATGATGCGAGGATTAAAAGCCAAATATAAGATCAGAGATTATTTTAGGTTTCATAAGAGGAATAGAAGTTAAAGAAATAAATCAAGTACAGATTTTATTTCTTTAATTCAACAAAAACAACAACATATAAGAATTTCTTCAAAAGAAATACAATATAAGAAACTGAAGAGAATTTACAATGCAAGATATTCCAGAAAGAATAAAAACATTCAAAACAAATAGAAAGAAAATCTTTGTTCTTCTATACCAAATGCTTTTGGAATAACGACATATGGTTTCATTACCATATGAAAAGATTTTGATGAAAACAAATTCAACAAAGCAAGACCTATTCTCAGGCGGAGTCAGAGCTCCTTGAATATTGCAAAAAGATTAATGATCCTCTTAAACAAAAGTTAATAAGACCAAGTCAATCACCATGGAGTTGTGCGGCTTTTTATGTCAAAAGCTTGAGAACTTGAAGAGAACTCAAGGTTGTGATAAATTATAAACCATTGAATAAAGTCTACAGTAGTTAGGTATCCAATACCTAATAAAAGGATTTAATTCAAAGTTTATAATGCCACAATTTTTCAAAAATTCGATGTAAAATCTGGTTTAACCGTCAATTAACGAGAGCGGTATAAAGCGCATTCTGGGGTTCCATTTGGACATTATGAATGGATATGCCAGATTTAGCCTCAAAAATGCTCCTTGAATTTCAAATATGATGAATGATATATTCAATAAATACACTAGATTTTCTATTGTATATTGATGATCATTCTCATATTTTCAAATTCAGTGGGACATTTCAAACATTTAAAATTTTTTCAAAAGATTGTAAGAGATAATGGTTTAGTTATTTCTGCAACAAAAAAATAAATGTTCAAACAAACATTAGGTTTTAGTTATTCATCAGGTCAAATAAAACCTATAAAAGAACAATAGAATTGCTAACAAATTTCTGATGAAATGAACAATATGTTCAAGTACTGATTATCTTATTTATAAATATTTGTTCGTTTGATTAAACTTATTCGAAAAAGTTGAAAATCAATATAATACGATACGGGTGATCAAGCGAGTGAAATACAGTGGGTCTTTCTATGATGTGCTGCCACGATCCCTTTATCTGCGCAGACAGTGCCTCAAATGAGATCATAGAATCTGCAAGATTTCAAACATTTGTGTGTTCCATGGTTTGGGTGATCATAATTCAGAATTACTCTAGCGGTCAAATTATGCCATTGTTTGCATCAAAAATTTCAAAGTGATGTTTCTGTTAGCTCTTTAAGGTGTTGTCAATCCTGAATTTGCAAAGATATTAAATGTTGTCGTGATTTGCCGGGATATTATCTATTCAATTTGAAATTGAATTTATAAAAGGATCTTCAAATGTTTTACCTGATTTTCTTTCACGGGAATTTTTAAAGGGAAAATGGCGAGCAAAAGCGAGATCCACATCAAAACCTACCTCAAGGCCTCTTATCTTCATCAAGCCAGCAGTAAGGCCTCAAACTTCAAAATCCCTAGAAACTTCAAATCGTTTCGAAGTCTTGGGGAAATCCCTCAACCCTTCATTTCAAACTCCAACTCCCAAATTTGCTTACCAAACAAAAGAACAAAAACTGTTGCTGCAAATTTTAGAACCTGATCATTTACTCCAGTTTAAAACAGGAATTCAATTTAAGATTTTTCAAGATGGAAAATATTTTTGTTCAAATGATACTCAAAACCCAGTAGATTCTCTGAATTTATACTCGTGAATCACAGATGCAATACAAATTCGCATATCATGAACCACGGTAATGATATTGCTTATTCAAAATACAAAATTTTAAAGTCCTAAATGAAAAAAAGATTGAGGTGAAATATTTATACTCCGCAAGATTTCGAGCATTTTCACCCCCAAACTTTTGATTTTTATGACTACAAACAAGCTTGGTACCATGTGTTTTGTATCAGGCCAAAAACTCATTCCTGGTTTTTTAACTGGAATGAAAAAACTCAAAAAGTCTTTCCAAATTGGTTTCAGGATTGGTGGCTTCTCATGGGAGCTCACCCAAGCATTTTCTGTCCTGAAATTACAAAAGGTTTTGAATATTTCAAAGCAAAGCTTGTGAAGGCTTTCCTTGGAAATTGTTCACTTTCTTTTGTTCTCAATTTAGAATCATGGATTCTTTGTTGGGACTTTGTTCCTTCCAATTCCATCCAAGCCCATTCCTAAGTATTTGGCTAGGGAATTTAAAATCAAATGGTGGGCCGGCTTCAGGCTGCTTTGAGACCCGATCCTTTGATCTTTGTGAAGATGTTTGACTCAAAAGCCCAATTCAAAAAAGCCCTCTTCTTCAAAGTCCAAGGTCATCGTAGTGGTCCCAACCTCTTCCGGGCCCAATACCTGGCCTCTGACCAAAAGATTCATTTCCTTCTCAAACAGCGTTTCAAGGCATCTCAAAAGGTCCGAAGATGCTATGAAGCCCTCAAAACTTCTTGGCTCAGGACTGCGTGCGCGAGGCCCGGCCGTGCGCGGCCTTCCTCCAGCCGAGAGCAGACATGTGCTATGGCCTCCCTCCTCCTCTTGAATAAGGATGATAGAGGAGCATCCAGCATTTTCAAAGCCTGCGCCTGAGAGAAAGGAATGTTTCAGAATTCCAAAAACCCATCTGGATGCTTTCTTGTAATGGTTTAATGAAGAATCCCGAAAAGTAGATACACAAATGGTGTGACATTGTTCTAGATAGCTTCAAAATAAGCAGCTGTCTCCTTTTTCAAAAGCAAAGTCTCCACTTGCAGTTGAAGACAAAGCCCGATGACTCAGCGGTGGCTCTTCAAAAAAGCGAGTGACCTTTCGGAAAGCAAAGTCAGCTCTTCAGAATTGTAAAGGTGTCTCTTCAAAGTAAGAGACCTCTTTCCAAAAGGACATCCACGTGTGGGCAATCAAAGTTTATTTTCAAATCATAGAATTTCCCTATAGGAGGGTTGTCTCCTTAGTTAGGCGGGGATTAGTTTAGAGTGAAAGAGTTAGAGAGAGAAACACGAGGCCTTGTATCCCGACTCATCACTGTTAGCTCAGGTTCAAAAGCTTTCCTTGAAAGAGTTTGTAAGTTTTCAAAGTTCAATAAAATTTTCTGATCCAATTCCAATCTTTGTTCTTAGTTTAATTCAAAATTGCATCTTTGTTGCATGTTTGTTCCAAATTTATTTCAACTTCCAAATATTATATCATTTGAAGCCAGTAACCTCTGCACCCACTAAGATAGTGGAGTTAGATTGAAACCTCCACCCTTTCTGTGCCACGTGCTCTTGAAAATTTCAAACATCGCATTACTCTGCTCAAATTTTAATATTTGCATTTGTTCTGTATTTCAGAATTGTTTATTTTAAGGTCTGTGAAGTTGGTATCGGAAGCGGCTTCTGCGGGATATAAACAACAATTTAACATACTATTCAACGATAAATAATAAAGGAACGGCTTGAAAATGATATGTTTGAAATTTTCAAATACGTAATGGGCCTGCGAAGGGCTCCAATCTAACTCCATATCTTAGTAGTGCGAGAAGGCCACAGGACTCGACAATATACTATTGGTGAACAGATTTGAACAGCGCAAGCAGTATCACAGTGGTAAACTAGGCGTGAGGCGAGTGGCTGTGAACTTTGAACACAGGCTGTTGGCACTGGCTGAAAGCTGCTGGAAGTGATGACACAGTGCAGCTGCCGAGCTGGCTGTGCCGCTCCCAAATGTGCGCACAACAAGGAGACAGCCTCGCCTCTCAGGAAGGCTAGCGGACTAATAAGCACGGCGTCCACATAATGTGTCCCTTTGAAAGAGTCTCTTGCTTTGAAGAACACCTTTGAACACTGAAGAGCCGTGTTTTGCTACGAAGGTCTGCTGGCACGAAAGAGCACGCTGAGTCATCGGGTTTGATGGCTCAGCTGGTAGAAAGACTTTGCTTTGAAAAAGGAGTGGCTTCTTCTGTTTATTTTGACGTTCTAAGCGATGTCAGTTCAGTCTTCATTCTTCATTAAACACAATGGAAGAAAACATCGGTGGGATGCAAATTTTGAGCCGTTCCCGCTATACGAGCGGCACTGTGGCAAATGTTGACGACCACATCATCCTTATTCAGAAGGATGAAGGAAGACATAGCACATATGCTAGATTACTAACGGAAGGAGAAAGCTGTGGCCTGTTGTGTGGCTAGTCATCAGTACAGAATAACCCAGACACGAGAGGAGTTCTGGCGTCTTCTTGGACTGCTTTGACAAGCCTTGGCTATTGTTGAAGGAGATGAATCTTTTGTCGAGAGGCTGGAAATGCCAGGCACTGAAAGGTTATCATTACTGAACGAAGGGCTTTTGAGGCCAGGCTTACAACCATCTTTTGTTTAGCATCAAAAACAATTTGGCGACGCTGATGCAGAAACCTGGCCAAGCTGCTGGGAACAGGCAGATTGGAGAGGACTGAAGTCGACAAAGAATCGAAAGGACGAAACAAAAAAGTGAATAACAATTCGAAGAGAAAAACGCTCTGATTTGCCAATATTCAAAATGCTGTAATTTGAGGGCGAAATAACTTTGGGTGGCTCCCCGTAAAACACCAATCGAAACCAGAACTGGAAGACTTTGAGACTTTTTCATTCGATTATGGACACGGCGTACAACACGTAATACCAAGCTGTTGACAGTGTAAAATGTTTGGGGGTAATGCTGAAAATCTTTATTTATAAATATTTTGACTAATCTTTTCATTGGAACTTTTAAAAATTTTGCGTACGGAAATAGCGATATCGTGCGCCGGACTGTGATATGCGAGAACTGTACGAACTTTCACGTAATCTGCAGTATGAAATTCGTGGGAATACGAGTTTTAGTCCTTCATTTGAACAAAATATTTTCCATCTTGAAAAATCTTTATAATCAATCTCGCCAGAAAGCGATAATGATGGAGTTCTAAATTTCTGGCTAACCTTCTTTGTTTGACAGCGAAATTTAATTGAAGGTGTGAAGAAATGAGGTTGAATTCCCCAGATGACATTGAAAGACTCTGAGGACCTGAAGTTTGAACGCTTATTGTTGCCATGGCGCTCAGAAGGCGCTGACGGAACTGATAGGATCGGCTTTACACAACCATTTCACGTAAGGCTTTACATGAGAAAAATAGAGCAAAGCTGTTGAAGATCGCGCAAATTCATTTCAAATCAAGAGCAGGTAAATAACTTGCCATCTGGCAAATGTTTGAAAACAGATTTTGAACATCTTTGTAAGGCCTCTTTGCACTACAACAATCGATAGCAAAGAAATTTTTGTTGAGAAACCTCCTTTGAAGAGTACTGTAATGCAAAACAATGACTGGCTAACACGACGTTAATCAATTGTGGTTCCACTCAATGCACCAGAGTGAATCTGGCAATTAATTACTGACACGAAAATGTGATTTAAGATTCACCATATCTCCCATGTTTGAACAACTCGATCGATAGAAAGATCAAGGAAGTTCATAACTGTAATTTATTTGTTTGACTACACAGTATCATTCCTGGAACAAATATGTTTTTCTTCCAACGCTGGAATAAAGGACTAATCAAAGTTCTAAGACTGAGTAAACTCCGGCTTCATAGTTGGCTTTACCTAGGGCTGCTTTATAGCTATGTTTTATCTTTGTTTCATCAGAGAAAATTATTAGCAAGATTCTATTATGCTATAGGTTTATTGACCTTGATAATGTCAAATCTAAAACCACAATGTTCAGTTTGACTTTGATTCCATTTTTGTTGAAATAACAAGCAGCTATCTCTTGCAATATCTTTTGAGAACACAAATGTGCTCTCAATTAATTTGAATATGAAGAATATCATCAATGTATACAATAAGAAAATCTGAATATTTATTGAATATATCATTATTTTGAAATTACAGACTGGCCACAGACCCAACGACTTGACCATTCATTCATAATGTCCAAATAGAGCTGTAAATGCGATTTTATCACACAAATATTGCAGTTTAATTTAGTTGCAATTTCATATCATTTGAAAAATTGGCATGCCGCTCCTTTGAGTAAATCCTTTTATGCGTGTTGATACTAAACCAGCCAGAACTTTGTATCGTTTATGTTATACTAACCATGAATTCCCTCTTGAATACAGCTTTAATTTGCACAACTCATGTGTGACTTATTATATAACACTGTGTCTCTTTTTCATATATACAGACAATTAGGTATTTTCTCAAATCTTTCATATAGTAATGAAACTATATCTTCATTTTCTATTCAAGCATTTATTATGAAGAATGTTCTCAACTACATTGTTTTAGTATTTTATTAACTCTTGAATATTTCCGGTATAAAACCTCTTCCAGAGTTTTCTTTATATTTTCGACTCTTTCTTTACATGTGTTTTGTTAATTAAGAAATAAATCTTTATTACTTAATTTATTTCTACTTCTTCTAACTCCTCTTATAATTCAAAAATAATCTCTTGATACTATATTGAGTTTTCGTATATATCTACTTGAGACAAGTGTGTTAGAAACGAGTTCCTAAAGCTGTTGATGACTGTGCAACTAAACAAAATAGTACATCTGAATACGACCTACAATATGACTGTGTGACACAACATTCAAGAATCATTACATAATCTTTGCGAAGTTTCTGAAATCTCGGTAGATTAATCCTTCACGTATCTGATTCAATCGACTCTGAATCAATCAAAAGCAATTAAAGCGCTTTTGTAGTTAGGATTGATTTTAGAGTTATTTTGTATACCATCTTTGTTTTTATTGCAATAGTCATACTATGTACAAAGTTCAGTTTCTTCACTTATTTCTTATTGTTAAATCTTCTTTTTTGAATTTCTTCCTAAATTTGTTAATCACATCACCTAAGTTTGTGTACTTCAATCTTAATTGTTTTATTTGGATTTTCATTTATTTTACTTCTTCTGTAAATCTTGAAGGATTCTGGTTCATATTTTTATAACTTTGAGTTATATCTTTCATTTGATAGAGACTTGATAAGATTTATTTTGGGTTTAGAGTTTTTAAGTTGTTGTTCAAGTATTTTTCTTTCTTATATATGTTGCTTTGGTTTGCTTTATCTTCAAAAATTTGTCTATCATTTCTATCAATAATTCACTTTCTAATGATTCATCATGTTATTGGCATAAACAATTCTCCTATTTTCTCCAATTTCCTTTTCATTTTCAAATTTGTTTGAGATTTATCGGTTTAGGAGGATGAATTATTATTCTCGAATAATATTCTTCTTCATTATCGATAAAACATTTGCTGTTTTTCTGATTAGGGGCTATATGTCCTTTTGACCACAATTTGAAACATCCTTACTCTTATGATGTTTTTATGTTGTTTATTCTCAGGGTTTTTTGGATTTAAATTTTTATCTTTAAATTTTTGAATTTTTATAATTAAATCCTATAAGGTTTTGATTTTGGAAAATTGACTAGGTGGAATTGGCATCGAATGCCATATTGAGAACAAAAGAACCTAAATCTTTTGAAGCTTTAAGATCTTTTTAATTTGAAATTGAAGTCTAAGTTGGGTACACAACTTAAGACCTTCATTTTGATTTCACTAATCAAATCTCCATAGAAGACTATCATATGGGATTGTTTCATTTATATCTTTCTTGAGATTCTTGAATTGTTGCGAGTTAGAGGCTGTTGGAAGTCAAATAGAATTTTTCTTTCCAATAGAAGCCTAGCATCTTTCCCTAGTCATTCACGTGGCCTAAGGAAAACATCATGATATCATTTTGAATTTGTTACAGATCCTTAAAATCTAGAAGTTCAATAGTTTACGTTTGGAACCTATTGAATGAGTATTTCGGAGATTTTGATTCTATAATCTTTTCTAAATTGAAAGTTCCTATTTTGTATAGTTCTTTGATGTTTTGTTTGGCATTTCCAATTTTTATATCTTTGTTCATTCTTCTATAAAAACTGAGACCTTTTTGTTTCATTGCGTTGGAGTGTTTTCTCTGTATTTACCTAAGTTGTTCATCTCATGGATGAACTAATTTGAACTAGTACCTACAAATTTTGATAAAATTTGACATTTCTAACCTCTACGTAATTGAAGTTCTAACATTTAGTGCAAAGATTTTGCAAAGATGTTTCAAAAATCTAGTTTCAAAACAGATTTTTGCCAGATGGCAAGCTATTTTATCTGTTTTTGATTTTGAAATTAATTGACTAGGTGGAATTGGCATCTGAATGCCATATTGAGAACAAAAAGAACCTAAATCTTTTTTAGAAGCTTTAAGATCTTTTAATTTGAAATTGAAGTCTAAGTTGGGTACACAACTTAAGACCTTCATTTTGATTTCACTAATCAAAATCTCCATAAGAAAAGACTATCATATGGGATTGTTCCATTATATCTTTCTCTTAAAAAGTTCTTGAATTGTGCGATTAGGGCTGTTGGAAGTCCAAATAAATTTTTCTTTCGATAAAGCCCTAGCATCTTTCCCTAGTCATTACAGCGGCTAGGAAAACATCATGAAACCATTGGAAATCCACTAAAGTTCTACATTTTAAATTTTGAAGTAGTTCGAATTTCTTTCAACAAAATCTTGGATTTCAACAAAATGTTTTGTTATTACATCGTCGATGTAATGATTGAATCTTGTTCTCCTTCTTCCCATTGCTGCTTGGTTAGTATAAACTTTTTCTTAGTCCGGTGAAAGTTTTCCACCAATATCTTAATGTACCGATAAACCTGACATGAGTAGCTGGGCGGCATTATGATCTTCTCCGTCTAACAAATAGCGGTTCTGCCATTTGCATTTGTGAAAGAACAATCAAGATTTCATGTTCGGAGAGGCCATCTATATTCCAGAATATATTTCCGCAGTTGTTATAAGCGTTTTGTTTTTAAATGGCTTTCTTGGTATGTCACGGAGGTGTGGAGTCTTTGATAAAATTTTGGACATAATCCATTGTAATTATTATTATTATTATTATTGTGTGTATTATTATTATTATTATTATTATTATTATTATTATTATTATTATTATTATTATTATTATTATTATTATTAGTATTATTATTATTATTATTATTATTATTATTATTATTATTATTATTAATATTATTATTATTATTATTGTGTATTATTATATTATTATTATTATTATTATTATTATTATTATTATTATTATTATTATTATTATTGTGTATTATTATTATTATTGTATTATTATTATTATTATTATTATTATTATTGTGTGTGTGTGTGTGTGTGTGTGTGTGTGTGTGTGTATTATTATTATTATTATTATTAGTATTATTGTGTGTGTGTGTGTATTGTGTGTGTGTGTAGCAGTATATGCTTGCATCTTTCCAGTAAAATGGATAACGGGAAGCGAGCCAGTAAATTACCGTAGGTACATTCTTGTACGGGACGGTGATAATAGGCAGTATGACTTAAGCGGGGCTAAGTAATGACCGAGCAAAGGCCTATAGAATGGTAGTGCATCGGAGATCCTATGGGCGCATGCTATCCTATCTTAACAGGTTATGCAGTCATTCGATTATTTATGTTTCCCAGTTATTCATGCAGTGTCCTTAACGTAGGTTCTTTCACATATTTATCATGATTGTTTTAATGGACTTGCACTAATTCATGTAACATTAATGCCTTAATTCACATCAGGCATCATCTAAGAAGGTTAGGTAAATGCCTACATTATAAACCAATTATGTCTAAACAATACGAGGCAAATCCCAAGTCCATTTTCAATTACAATTTCGACCTAGGAAATGAGGTTTTTAGACAAAGTGATCCTCTAACAAAATGTTCACCTATGTCTTAAATTTCCAAAGGCTTATGAATCAGGTCATTTGGACCTTTAAATTAGGAGGTATGGCCTAAACATTCCAAGCGCTCTGGACGGTTTTCGGGAGCAGAATGCAGGTGTATCCGATATTTGAAAATTTTCTGGGAGCGATGGGGCGTAATTTGACCATACTTTCTTCATAAGTTACTATCCTAGTGTCTAGTTTATGTAGAATTATAGTTCACCTCATTTAGATCGGTATAACTTTCAGATATGGTGCAACATCCGATTTGTTCGGAGATTAGGTTTCGGAATGAGTGTTCCCTTACTTTGTAATTTAAGTAACAATGAGGACTAAATTTGGCTATACTTCCTTCATGAAAGTTGTTCTCTCAGATGTATAATTTGTACAAAAATTTGAATCACACTATTTGAATTAACAAAACTCAAGTTATGATTCAAACAGCCGGAATTACTCAAGTTCAGGGGAATGCTCCGATAACCTGACTTCAAAATCAATTTCAAGGGTCTTAGGACAGGAATTAGATTTAGGTCTCTTCTAGGAAAATGTAGCCATGGGTCTTAAATTTCCTTACAAACTAGAATCATTCAGTTTGGAGGTTGGTGGGAAAGTTATGGTCAAAATAAAGAACATATAGGGTCAGAAAAAATTTAATGAAATCTCCCGTAAAACCTATTTACCTTTTCTAAAATTGTTCATCATTAGAGTCTGTAAAACAACAACACAACCAAGAAAAACAAAAACAAAAACAAGGGGGGAGTTAGGATATCAACATAACAAGGAGGAAGTTAGGATAGTTTCCTAATCTTAATTTTCCTGAAGACTTTAACTAAGCTTTCCTTTTTCCTCAATTTCTTCTTAACATACACAATTAGAACTTCAAGAGATGAAGAGAAACAAACCAAAAGTTGGCTCTTCTTCCTCAAACCTGCATGCCCAAGCTCCAACCACACAAATGGGGAAATATCCCTTCCTAGAAGACAACTTGTTGTCTTATGGGATTTGGCTCAAGTTTTGCCTTTTTGCTAATTAATCCTTTTTCATTCTATTTGCAAGACAACTAATTAATATTCCACAATAACATATAATCTTCTTATTTTATGTCCTTTGGGTCCTTAATTAGTAATTTACCAGTTTACCCTTTTTACTTCTTTATTATTTCCGGTTATATCCTTTTTCGTACTTAGCACTTAAATTTCTGAAAAATACAAATTTGAATTTTATTATTCCCTAAACATATCATAAAACTACAAGGGTATAATTTTGGGTATTCAGAGGACATCTCAATACAACATCTGCTTGAATAAAAAACTTATATTGAGAGATTGGAGTCAGTTAGGTTTTATAATGGACCATGAATTAAGTATAGACTTGATTCTGTCTAGCTTGATTGATAATTTTGCTCAATTTGTGCTTAATTGTCATATGCAAAGCAAAGAAACCTCCATTTCAGAGCTGATCAATCTCCTCAAGACAGTTGAGCCCACCTTGAAAAAGGAGGCTAAAACTGTGATGCTAGGGGACTCTTCTGTTTCTAAGAAAGGTTCTAAGAACAAGAAGAAAAGGAAAAAGCCCATGAAAGCAAAGGGAGGTGTAACTAAGAAGAAAGCCAAAGAGACTACCTTAAAAGGTATTTGCTTCCACTGCCATAAGGATGGCAGTGGAAGAAGAAACTACAAAAACTGTTAGGGTCATAAAGAAGGCATTGGATGCCCATCTACTTATCCAGCAATGACAAGCAAGATAATGTGAAACCCTCCTTATTTATGGCATTGTCGCCTTGACCATATAAATAGAGAGAAGCATGGATAAGTACACAGAGTGGAAACTTAGGGTGATTATAAGATCATATGACACATGCAAATCTTGTTTATTAGGCAAGATGACTAAGTTACCCTTTAAGGAAAAGGAGTAAACATGCAAAAGGGCCTTAAGACCTAATACATATAGATGTATGTGGTTCGATGTCCACACATGTCAGAGGTGGTTTCATCTACTTCATTACCTTCAATAATGACTTTTCATGGTATGGGTACTTGTATCGTATGAAGTATAAGTCAAAAGCATTTGAAAAGTTCAAGGAATTCAAAAATGAAGTGGAGAAACAACTTGGGAGAAGTATTAAAACACTTAGATCTTATCGAGGTAGTGAATACTTAAGCCAAGAGTTTCTGGATTATCTTGTAGAACATGATTTCATCCAATGGACTCCACCTTACACGCCACAGCAAATGGTATGCTGAAAGAAGAAAGCGAACTTCTTGTTAGACATGGTGAGATTGATGATGGCGAATCTGCAGACCTTCCCAGTCCTTTTGAAGTTCACGCACTCAAGGCTATTTGTTTATATCTAAATGGGAGTCCATCAAAGTCAATTGATGTTACTCCATATAAGATATGAACTAATAAGAAACCTTATATTTCTTTCATGAAAGTATGGGGTTGTCTAGCTTATGTGAAGCGGATATTGTCAAACAAGCTAGAAGCTAAATCTAACAAGTGTCTGTTTGTAAGATATCCTAAAGAAACAATGGGATATTAGTTCTACAATTCTTTGGAACAAAAGGTGTTCGTTTCAAAGCATGTTATTTTCTTAGAGAAAGAGTTTCTTCTAAAAGGTGAGTGAGAGACAAAGTTGAGGGCAGAAGGATTAAGATGCTTAAGCATATCACCAGGTCGCGCTTGAACTTTGAAGTGACATTCATAGAAATGAAATAGCAGCTAATCCTTCTAGAGCATAAGCGCTTCGTAAGTCAAGTAGGATAAATACTGTTCCAGAGAGATATGGATTTCTTACCAGTGAACATAATGACGTTTTTCTCATAGAGGATAATGAGCATACTACCTATGAAGAATATCTGAACAATTCAGAATCTGACAAGTGGCATAGCCATGAAGTCAAAAATGGATTCCATGTATGAAAACCAAGTATGGACTTTGGTTGACCCACCGAAGGAATAAAACCCATAGGGTGCAAGTGGGTCTTCAAGAAGAAGACAAACATGGAAGGTAAGGTTGTTACCTATAAAGCTAGGCTTGTGGCCAAAGGCTATCGTCAAAAATAAGGAGTTGACTATGACGAGACTTTTAGTCCTGTAGCCATGCTTAAATCCATAAGGATACTCATGGCCATTGCTGCTCATTACGATTATGAGATATGGCAAATGGATGTAGATACAGCACTTCCTTAATGAAAACCTATCCAAGGGATGTTTATGACACAAACAGAAGGCTTTACATCTAAAGATGCTAGTAAAGTATGCAAGCTTCAAAAATCTATTTATGGATTAGGCAAGCATCTAGGAGATTCAGGGTGTTAATTGATGAGACAATCAAAGAGTTTGGTTTCTCATAAAATCAGGATGAGGCTTGTGTGTATAAGAAGGTTAGTGGAGTGCTATCGTGTTCCTTATGTTGTATGTAGATGACATACTACTTATAGGAAACAACGTCTTGGTTTTACAATCTGTCAAAATTTGGTTATCCAAGAATTTCTTCATGAAAGACCTTGAAGAAGAAACCTACATCTTGGGGATTAAGATCTATAGAGATAGATCTAAAAGGTTGCTTGGTCTTTCATAGTTAACATACATAGAAAAGATGCTAAAAAGATTTAGCATGGATCAGTCTAAGAGAAGGTTCATTCCCACGACCCATAGGATTACACCTTCAAAGTCCTAATGTCCTCAGACACAAGATGAAAGGACACACATGAGTTTGATCCCTTATGCTTCAGCTATAGGATCAATCATGTATTCTATGATATGTACTAGACCCGATGTATCATATGCTCTGAGTGTCACGAGTAAATACCAGTCGAACCTTGGTGAAGGTCATTGGGTGGCTGTCAAGAATATTCTTAAGTACTTGAGAAGAACTAAGGATATATTCTTGATATATGGAGATGGAGATAATGATCTTCATGTGAAGGGGTTTATGGATGCCAACTTCCAATCTGATAGAGATGACTCCAAATCTCAATTAGGTTATGTGTTCACATTGAATGGTGGGGCAGTTAGTTGGAAAATTTCCAAAAAAGAGACAACTGTTGATTCTACAATCAAAGCAGAGTACATTGCAGCTTTCGAGGAAGCTAAGGAAGCAGTTTGGATAAGGAAGTTCATCTCAAAACTTAGAGTGGTTCCTAGCATTGTTGATCTAGTACCTCTATATTGTGATAACAATGGAGCCATTGCACAAGCAAAGGAACCATAGTCTCATCAAAGATCCAAACATGTACTCAAACGATACCACCTTATTAGAGAAATCATTGGTATGTCTGATGTAATCATAGAGAAAGTGCCTACTAATCATAACATTGTTGATCCTTTGACTAAGCCACTTCCCCAAAAGAAGTTTGATTCTCATGTACTTGCCTATGGTATTAGATATAAAGACGATTGGCTTTAGATCAAGTAGGTGATTGTTAGAGAAGTGATCTAAAGGCCATCACCTTTAGCACTTGTTAATACGTCTTATATTTGTATAATAAACACATCTTCCTTATCTTTGATGTTCATTTAATATATGAATTGATGCGATCTTAAATCAAATTAATGAAGTCCTTGATACATTACATAGCATAAAGAAAGGAAATCATAGTTGTGATCATGATAATGAGATTCCTATATGTAGTATGTAATATCTAAACTATCCTAGTCGCTAGGGTCAACAAGATTGGACATTGTTGATCTGAATGATTTAACACATGTTGTACTCATTTATATGATCAAGCAGATGATCTCATAAATTGTGATCATCGTGATTATTAGAGTAGACATGTGGATGCTTGCTAATAGTAGCTAAGTTCATCGGAGACCCACTATGGAACTAATCATACCATTCTATCTAATTCTTGATGATGAAGTATCATCGCATAGCAATGGTGCAGTATCCTTAGACTTGAGGTGCTAATGGTATCTTGGAATCTAAATTCTATACTTTGACTTGATCCTTGTTACCTCGAGAGGTTATTATTAGAGTAATGATTGGGTACTAACTTGAGGTATTCGAAGATGTTGAGTGTAACAAAGTTCACCATCTGATAAAGGAGGGGTATACCTTAGGTCGTCTTGTAGAGATCATTACTCGGAAATTTTTGGCGGAGTAATCATGTCTTGAAGAGTCTTGGTGGCATGCTTTGTGATAATGGATGCGAGAGACAAGATAAATACACTTGGGCTAGTTCATCCTAGTAGGAACTGGTCATAGTCAAATCGCCTAAACCAAGTCGGGTATGGTATGGAGTGAAATAGTAGCATTACTGTATATTCCATATGGAAAGGTTCGCGGTCAAGCCCTTGCCTCTTAGGTCCAATTAGAATTAGGTGATGTGTTTGCTGGAATGCCGTTCTTAACTTGCTTGAATAAAGGGTTGATTCAAGTGGCCAACATGTTCGGAAACCTATTCGGACACACATAGAGGTTTAAGAAAGAGCAAAATGGTCTTGGCTAGGATCAGTGAGAGATAAGTAATTTGGATGAGATCGAATTGAAGAATGTGCTTGAGATTGGGCGATTTAAGGATTAGGAGAGATCTCGGGGCCATTTGGATGGCCATAAGGGTCATTGAGCTCATTCTTAGACTAAATCCCATGAGGATGCACACTACATGCATAGGGATGCATGTGTGCAAGCCGCCCTCTTTAATGAGGGCCATGGTGCTCCTCCATGTGTTTGCGACTCATATATTAAACATCCCCGGACCTAAGCTAGAGCTGTCATTCACACTTGGAAGAAAAGAGAAAACGTTTCTCTCATTCACACTTGATCTTAGCTAGTAACATAGATCAAGCCTTAGCCATCTCCTTTAAGGTTTTCTTCTCCAACCTTCGTGTGGATCACCATTGGAGATGCTACACTTGGAGCAGTACTCGTGGTTTACTGCACATCTTCTCCAAAGGAAGCATCATCTACATCAAAGGAGATCGGAAACAACAAAGGTACCAGTCTCTAAAAACCCCATGACTTGGTTATTCGGATTTCAATAATTCAAGAAGATCCATGGATGGGATTTTTCTATATTTTTTGTATTCCAATGTGCTTTTCATGAGATGTCGCCCCTGAAAAATCCCTACAGGCACAAGTTGGTAGATCGGGCACTGACTGATTGAGTGACTAACGATTGCAGCCGACTTTGGCATCGACCAAGGTATGGCGGCGGTGTTGTGAGTCGGCGTTAAGTGTCGGGAATGGGCCAGGGGGGCCACAGGCCCGGGATGGTCGCGAGTGGAGCGAGAGTTCGGTAGGCGTGTATGTTGGTGGGATGCTCAAAGGCTATGTTGGTTGTGATCGGGAACGAGGAGAGACCGGACTGCAAGTGTTTGAGCGCTAATTCCCAATTGATCATTTTTTTTTCATGTAATTCATCAAAAAGAATTAAAGTCACATGATTTTGGACAATATCAACAATGGTTTTATAATCATCATCTAAACCATCCAAAATTTTGTCTATAATGTCCTCATGATCCAGGGGTTTACCAAGAGCAACTCAGTTAGTCTGACATGACATAAATATTGCAAATAATTTAGTGATTAATTTTACGAACCCATGATAAGCAAAAATGCGAGTTGTTCCTTGATTTGCTTAATATGCCCATGAGATGAATGAGGCATATGTTTCACAAAGTGGTAACTTATCACGGAAGGTGGAGGACTGTTAGATCAGAGATGTGAATAAAGGGTTGAGCCAACAAGAGCGCAGAGCAATTTGTCTCTGTCGAATCGGAAAGTTGGGTTGGCGTGTCACAGTCGGCGGAGTGGGTCATGGCCAGTGGATAAGGGTGAGAGCCATCGATAACTTTATGGAGGTTGTAATCTATGAGGATAGCTTCAATCTGAAGTTTCCAAGATAAGTAGTTTGTTGATGTGAGTTTGTTAATGTTTTGATGGGATATGTTGACGAGAGTGAGAGGTGAAGCAAGATCAAAAGGGACAATGATTTTCTCCTATTCGTGAGTCATGTTATAGGTAGAACAGGGGAGAGAGGGAGGCGAAGTAGGTGTGAACGGAGTGGAAGGCTAGAAGGAGAGAGGAGGGAGGCTAGATGACTAGAGAGAAGATAGGGGGAGAGGTTTGGATCGTGGCTTTGATACCATGTAGAGATTGACGTAAATGAATAATTGATTGATATTTTCCATTGAATGACTTGAGATATAAATAGTACAAAATGAATCAAGAAATGAAAGAATGATTTAGTAATAAATCTAGACTAGACATTTTTTACACTAGAGAATCAAATCTAATCTAAATATTACATATTTATAATTATAAGTTTAGATTAAATCGGTTAAGTCCTAATTCTCCAATATCCTTAGCCATCTCCCTCTATCACAACGACCCAAACTATCCACCTTAATCTAATGCATCAACAAATTAACATCTATATAAATACTCTCGAATTCCAAAAACCCTACCTCAGATATCGGAACAAAGATTTATCATAGAGGGAACAACAAATCCAAATCCATAAAGCACCTAATTAAAATTCTAACTCATAGATCGAATGAGAGACATCTCATCAAGGAAAAGATGAACATAATTGGGAAGAATTTAGGTATCAGATGATCAAAAGAGGAAAGAGTAAGAGACTAAAAAGGCATTAGGGTTTTAATATCAAGGAAAATGGGAATGGGTAACCTGGTATGTCAATAGAAACCACCCTAGTTTCAGGGAGCAAAGGTGAAGGCCTCATAATAGGCTTGATACAGTGATTGTCTTTTGTCCAAGTCAACATTCTCTTTTGTCCACATATGATATCACCTCACGCATCGACAAAAAAGCAATGTGTTAAGATAAGAGGTAGGTACCATGCATTAGGAATGGGAGAAAGAAAGCAGTGGTAACGGAGGTGCACATAGCGGTGGTAAACGAGGGCAAGGCGAGGTGGGGGTATTCCAAGGCAGTCCTAAACCCATCTCATTAGGGGTAGGTTACTCGATAAACTTCACCCATTGTCATCCTTAATTTCATTGGTGGCATGCCTTTAATCAAATATCAACAATCATCAACCCAATGTTAATATGCTCAATGACCATTTTTTTTCCTTAACATGTTCTGTGAAACCCCGAGAAAATCCTAATTTTCTGAAAAATGGCAAAATGGTAATTTCGGTCAAAATTCGAAATTTTTCTAGATCTCGGATGATGAAACAGACTTCATCGTTGGAATCTTCTTGCGAAATCTAGCTACCAATCCAATTACGTCGGTCAGAGACGGTCGAATTTACCGCGTTTTCTAGGCAGAGCATACACTTGGCACATTTTGAGTGGCTCTGAGTGTGCCACGTGTGATGCATATTGACGGGCAGCCGCGGTGTAAAATGAATGCCTAAAGTGCGCGAAGTGCGCGTAGCTAGTAATATAGTATTGCCAAAGTACGGATATCGATCCCGAGGGAAAGGTAAATTGAATACAAAGGTTCTGCTTTTCAGACAATATCTAAATAAAGTTTTTAGGATAAAATCAAATAAAAACTATAACTAAGTAATTGATTCTGGTGAATTAATGGTGTTGGCGCCTAGGATTCATCGCCCTATCACGTTCAATGGATTACTTTCCTAAAAAAGATGTGTTACTCAATATATTTGTAATATGTCCAATTGGCGAGGTGATCTTGTTTCTGAGATATCCTCGAGTATATCCGCCTATCTCGTGAATAGAATCAGTATCTCTATCTCGACTCGGTATTCGAAATGCTTAAATGCTCTAACTGAGATACCACCTTAGGAGTTGGAATCTCATCACTTGATAGAGCTAGAGGCTACTCACGAGATCCTAGACTGCCCTCATCTCTCGAATCTCGAATCTCCAGTGTGCTTATGCTAACATTGGCCAGATGTTATCATATAATTGAAATCACAATTATAAGAAGTAGTTATGACAAATTAATAACAATTGAATAACATGAAATATCAAACTTTAATCATTGTTCATGAGGTTTGATGTAACCTAGAAAGAGATCTAGAACATAATGAAATAAAGATGAAATGTTTAATAAAGAAAACATTGTTCTAAGATCGAAAATATACGAAAAATGAAAAGCGTTAGAATTCCGGGCACTTCCTCGAAATCAGTGTCACTCTGCTCTCGAAACCCGTGCCTCCGTTCGTGCGCCTCCCGATCTCGATTTCTGAACCCTAATGTGCTTTTAATGATGAAGCTGATTTTGTGTTGATCGCGGCGTGGTGAATTGTCCGCGACGTGGGGGCGTCGCTGACGTGGCGACATCATGACGTGGGGGCGTCATGACGTGACGAACACTTCAGCCGCTTTTTGTTCCCATTGCTCCAAGATCTGCTTCTGCGTTCTTGCTCTTTCACCCCAATGCTCCTGCATTCACAAAGAAATCAATTGATATTCTGGTCGCAAAAACTATAAAATTACTCTAAAATAAACAAGAAAATGTAAACGCGAGCATAATATGAGTGTTTTAGGCACTCATCACACCCCGAACTTAGTTTCTTGCTTGTCCTCAAGCAGAGCCAGGCTCTAGACAGGACACACCCGACCTGTACAGCTAACACTAAGGCGGTGGATGCATCTTTGAAAAATGGGGATCAAATTGAATTTGAAACTCACATACCTTGTTTTTCGATGTTCATTGAAGGCAATACGAGATATTTGACTTTCGGTAAATTAATTGAGATGAGTGAAAGCCCGTGGTGCATCAAATCCCATGGTGTTCAATAGCCTTTCCCAAAATCCCTATGTGCTTATAGTGAATGACCTCGGGATATGCCTGAGTCGATACCCCCGAGCTTAAGCTCAACCCACCTGTAGGAAGAAGCGAACTAGACAAGGATAGGAACGCACCCATTATTGTATTCACATACCTAGAAATGTCTGTGTACCGAAAGCAAAATGGAAGAGACCTAGTGCCAGAAGTTTTGGCCGAGTGTTCTGTAGCGGGATCCGTGGTGACTCCCACTGGATTTGAGTTAAAGTACCAGGGCATTCAGATTCCTTCAAACTTCACCGAGACACTCGACCCAGGCTCAAACGGCCCTAGGTTGCGTGAATGATCCATCTTCTGTCCCATATAGCGGGCGGTGAAGTCAATGACTCCCAGGCGGTTGGCTCGGGCAGGCTTTGATAGGCCTCGGTGTGCCGGGATTCCAGTGGGATAGTCAAAAAGCTTATTCTATCATATACCTATTTTGTCGTATTTCTTTTTCTTTCTCTTTTTCTATTGTTTTTGTATTTTCTCTTTTTGGTTGGGGCTCAATGGCAATCCTCTTTTGATTAGGTGTCCCATCACTCAAATGGTTCGAATCTCCCTAGGTTGATCGAACTTTAGTAGTTGGTTTGGCACTTATGCATACTCTGAAAGTCAACCCCAGTGTGTGAGTGCGATGGGTTTTTGAGAATTGGTTTCTTGACTACCGGGATTGATTCACTAACCCTTTTCAACTATTGATCTAATTCAGAGCATCAAGCAAATGTATGCATTTGAACAAGTTTATAGTCAAAATTTGATCCTCCAATTTTCAACATGCTAAATGTATGCAATTACTACATGCAAAAATGTCCTAAAATATAATCAAACAACTAACACATGACTCATGAACATGAAAGTGCGATGTAAAATAAACTAAAAACAAAACACACTAATATCACGAAACACAATAAAAATCATTTCTAAGCCAAACTTAATAAACAAAACACGAAAACATAATACCCTGATCATGCTGCCTCACACACGAGCAAAATATCAGGTGACCCCATTTTAGCGGGAATAAAAACGTAGAGAGAACTCCTGAATATCAACTGCGGTGGCGTGGTGATGGATGGTGAAAAGCCAAATTTTAGTAATTTGGGCTGCATAGTGTCTTCTTAGTAGAATGATGCTTTGATTAGCGAGAGCCGATGTATATCGGCCATGACCTCCGTGTCACGATATGTGAGGACTTCGGTCTCACGGGTCTCATCGGAAAGCGTCAAAGCGCTCGGTGGTAGCGGTACTTAGGTCCTCAAGATGCAGTGAAGGACTGGAGGAGTGGCGCGTGTGGCTGGCTGGGTAGTCGGATTTGGTACCGGGATAGGGATGGAGTGGGTGGGACGGAGTGGTGGAGTGGTTGGAGACGAGGGCGGCCAAGGTCTCCACACAGGGATCGCCCGGGGATCCATAAGAGCCCGATCTCCATAAAATGCTACGTCCTCGTCAGGGCTCGTGGCCTGAATCATAGGTCCTATAGGGTTGCGGGACACCGAGGTGTGTCAGCAATGAATATGGCTTTATTGGGTGGAGCCAAGTGTCGATTAATGATCGAGCCACCACAGGCTTGTTGCACAAGCCAAATATCGAGAAAAGTGCCCCGAGTTCATTCCGCATCTCGGTTGTGGAGGATCGCATCCTCATAGCACTTACACATCGAATGGTATGTCACGGATAATGGCGAAGTTAGCGAGCATTGGCGGTCACCTCACACACATTAAGTCGTCGGGATAAGGCGAAGTGATGAAGCTAGTGTAAACTTTGGGAATGTAGGCCGTGCTTGGCCTTAAGAATTTACCAGCATGGCCCGCACTGTGATCCTCGCTCACCTGGCCTTTGTCGTCTGCGAATGACCTCATGGTGGTCGGGATGCTCGGGCTGATCAGAAAGGTCCCGGTGGGACATGTTCTAGGCCATAGAAGCTATTGATCGACTCCTTATTTGAAGTCGACGAAACACCTCCTTGACCTTTTTGAGGACATAGGAAGCGGGTGGCGTAAATTCTCGAACTACGCTCATCGCCGTAGGCCAGGGGTTGCGTCGCAGCCACCCACCCAGCATAATTGTCTTCGAGAAGAAAATCGTGAGTGATGAAACCCCTTCCTCTTTAATGAATGGCGGTTTTTCAAATTGTGCCAAACCGTTTCAGCGCACTCCACATTTACAAACCGGCGTCGAATGTGGGAGTCGGGTCCTCATTTGAAGTAGGCTAGCTTGCGACGACTCTGCCTCTTGCCCGACATATGAACCTAGATAAAGAAACAAAATATCAAACACCTAATGTGCACCACAAACTAACTACTAACTATCTAAGGATTTCACAAAACCTAAATGTGTCTCAGAGAACCTAAGGGAACCTAGCTGACCCAAAATTAGGGTCTCTGATACCTACAGACTAAAACCAGCAGACCCTAGACTCTTTGTACCCAAGCTAGAATCAGGGCACAGTGGGTAGGGACTCTATGTTAAAGCGTGAGGTGACTTACGGTGGTGACGAAAGGTGGGTAGTCTCGCGGCCGATTAGGATGAGCTCAGAGCGGGTCTGTGAAAATTTGGGATGGAAGGTGGTATCGCGGGGGCTAGGGTTTGGTAAGAAATCTGGTGAAGTTTGAAAATGAACCCGATCTTGGTGTTAAAAAGCGGGGGTCACGCGTCGTGACGTCGCCGGGATGGCGTCAGCTGACGTGTGAGAAACTTAAGCTGAGCAGCGTCGCGGCGTGGAAGACGTCATGACGTGGCGAGCTTTAATGCAAATCCGTCGCGACGTGGAAGAGACACGTCAGCGACGTGGCCGAAGGTGTACAATTTGGCGTCGCGGCGTGAAAACCAACGTCGCGGCGTGGCGAAGGTGTTAAAATGGCGTGCGCGGCGTGAAAACTCACGTCGCGGCGTAGCCGGAAAGAATATCAAAAATGGCGTGCGACATGAAAACTCACGTCGCGGCGTGGCGGAGAGTAAATTTCACGGCGTCGCGGCGTGTAATTCCACGTCGACGCGTGGCGGAGAAGAGCTCCCGGGGAGATTTTATATACTCGCGCCTGATTTTTTGAAAACTCTCCACTTGTACTTCCTTGCGGACTTTGAACATTAAACTCGATACCTACCTTGACTCCACGAAATTAAACCAACAAGCGAAACACTTGATCATGATTGCGGCTAGAATTCAAAAGCTGAAAACCACGATAGAACTAAACTTAAAGCAAAGTTTTTGAAAGCTTAGGTTGCCTCGAAGCGCTATGTTTAATGTCGTTAGCTCGGCGACCACGATGTGATCGGGAACTCGAGCTCACAATGATGCGTGGATTCTGCGTCATCTGCAGTTGTCAAAGGGATAATTATCTTGTCTGCAGGAAACTCGCCTCCATAGTACGGCTTCAAGCGTTGTGTGGCGATTGTGAATGTACCTTTCTCAGGATGTAGAGGCTTACGCTCCACCATGTGAAAAGACCTTTATTCTGGAAGTGAAGGTGGGACAAAGCCAAAGGACTTGATTTCGAGGAAAAAACTTGGTAGGGTGAATGAAGGACTGTGCCGTGTAAATTCTTTTAAGTGATGTGGCAGTCGTGCAGACCTTGATCTTCTCCTTATAATCGAGGCGTTCTCATCGCCGTTGAACTCATCCTAGCTCAACTGAGGTTGGGTAGTAGTTTTACCAGTAGAAATCTTTATCCGTATTTGATTTAATGGTGTGATAGGCTCGTGCTCCAATTCCTACAGGGGAAGGTGGCACGCTTTTCCATAAACCAAGTCTGAGCGGGGACATACCTAAAGGAGTTTTAAATCTGGTGCGGTATGCCCCGAGGCGCATCGTCTATCTTTTAGACCAATCCTTCTTGGGTTGTTATTTATCTTCTCGAGGATGTACTTGATTTCGGTTGAGATTTTCCTTGCCCGTTTGATTGTGGGTGGTATGCAAGAGATGTACGATGGCGGTATTTTACGCCTTTACAAAACCTTGTCTATTACCTTATTGCGAAATCGTCCCATTATCATGATTAAAGCTCAGTACAGCGTGAGAAGATATTCTTCTTGTGAGATTATAATACGTCTGGCATCATTTAGTTCGTGTGGAATCGCTTCTACCCACTTTGAAACACATAGTCTACGGCCTTCGAATGCGCCAAAATTGTTGTATGATCACGAGGGAAATGGTCCCATGAAATCGATCCCCGCGGTGAACAACTCTACGCCAAGATAAGTGCATAGGTGAAAGCTCGTCCTTTTTAAGGATATTCCCGTTCGTTGACATTTATCATAGTAAAGCAAGATTGGTGACATCTTTAAATAGAAGGCAAATAAAAACCAATGTAGAACCTTAATTTCAGTTCTCACGGCCACCAAAGTGTCCACCACCACGGTGAGTGTGACAATGGATTTAGAATACTATGCATTTCATCTTGGGCACACATCTCATATACTTTGTTCGATACCAATGCTGTAAGAAATTGTCCTCCCAATAGTAGTGTTTAAGGTGTGCGAAAAATCTCTTCTTCTTACGATGAGTTAAACTCACGGGAATCACTTTGGCCACTAATGGATTCATAATGCAAACCTAGAGGCTGCCCTCTTGTCCTCAATAGCAAAGCGAGTTTCTCGATGCGAGTCGTCATTCAAGAACATCATCTCTCGCCCCTTCCGGAGCGAAAGGTGAGTACGCGCTCAAATTTCGAGTGCCACTTCTTGTCCTTGATTTCGTCGAGACTCTTACGCAAGCTGAAGGACCCACGAATCAATCAGGTTTCGCGTCTTTCTTGGTCATCAAGTACTTAATGGCGAATGATCAGTGTACCACGACTTTGTTGCCAATCAAATATGGCCTGAATTTATCGAAAGCAAAGACAATGGCGATAGTTCTTTCGATAGTGGCATAATTCAGTTGGCGTCATTCAAAGATACCTTTGCATAGTAAATCACTGAAAGATTTTCTCGTTTTTACACCACTGAATCTGCTCGATCGCATATTCAGCATCTGCATCATTTCGAATGGAAAGACCAATGCGGGCTAACAATAGGATTTGCGAGATCAACTTATTCTTCAATCTGGAAAGCATGTCTGGCATTGGGAGTCAAATTCGAATCGGATCTGGACTATGGAATTAGGCGATGGTTTCATGATACGCGAGAAATCCTTTATAAATGCTATAGAATCAGCCTTGGCACAAGAAACTTCGGATCCCTTTATTTGAAGAAGGTGGAGTAGCTTCTCAAATTGCTTCAATCTTCGCCCCTGCTACACTCTATCCTCTTCTTTGAGATCAGATGTCGAGGACAATACCCTCTTGTACCATGAAATGGCACTTTTCCCAAATTAATTACTAAAATTTGAATTCTCTCTTCACATCTTGCGAGTACAGCACTCAAATTTGCTAGACAATTGTCAAATGAATTTCCCATTACTGAGAAATCGTCCATGAAAATCTCAATCGTCTTCTCTACCATGTCAGAGAATATGGCCATCATGCATCGCTGAAAAGTACCGGGCATTGCATAGTCAGCGTCCGCCCGGAGAGCGAATGTACCATAAGAGGCGAGTGAAAGTTGTCTTCCTCCCGATCTTAGTGCTATAGCGATTTAGTTGTAGCAGGAATATCCATCAAGCAATAATATTCATGCGAAGCTAATCGATCAAGCATCTGATCTAGAAATGGCAGTGGAAAGTGATCTTTTCGAGTGGCCTTATTCGGCTTTCTATAGTCGTCAATACAAATTCCTCCGCGAGTCATTGTTCTCGGCGACGATAGGATGTTATTTTCGATCCGATGACCAGTTGTATTTACCTCCACTTTCTTGGCACTCTGAAGCGGAAGCACCCATGCGTAAAAATGGGGTAAATCACCCCAGTATCTAGCCATTTTAGAACTTCTTTCCGAACTACTTCCTTCATTGTCGGATTCAACCTCCTCTGTGCTTCCACTGAGGTCTTGTGGCCATCTTCTAATAAAATACGGTGCATACACATAGAAGGGGCGGATCCGCACTAGGTCGACTGAGGCCAATCGGTGCTTGTTTGTACCTTTCGCGAAGAACCCTCAATAGCTCTTCCTCCATTTAGGTTAGGGATGATGAGATAATTACGGGTAGTGGGATTCTACCCCCGGGTATGCCTTTAATGACTAGGTAGGGGTTTTGTTCCATCTTGGGTGGTTGCTCGATTGATGGAACCCAATTTGTTTCCTAGCCCGCCGCTGGTCAGTATTTCCTTCTATTGTCCCCAAAGAATCCATCCACTTGCGTAATTCTTACCTTTCTCCTTTCGGGTTCTCGGATGCATTCGCCACTAGGCTAGTCTCAAAGAAGTCGGTGAGACCGCTGGCTAGACAACAGCCCTCTACTTTATATCAGCGCAGTAAGCACGTATCACTTTCTGCTTGGGTGTCTTTACTTTGCCTCGAAGACATTGAATTTTCTTCTTAACTGGCATGCTCTGGTTTCAGTTCGCCCCTCTTGCACATCAATCATTTTTGCCACGGTTGCTGCAGAAAAGGTCTACCCAAGATGTCGGTATTTCTTTATCTTCCTCCATGTCTAAAACTATGAAATCACAATTTTGGAAGATAAACATGGCCTTTACTAAGACATCTTATTATCCTCTCGGGTGTTTCAAAGATCATCTGCAAGGTGAAGTGGCCCAGTGGACAGGCTTCTAATCCTGAGCAGCAAAGATTGATAAGAGGCATAAGATTAAATCTTTAGCACCCAAATCACACGACGCTCTCTCAAAATCGCATTTCAGGTGTGGGATAGTGAAGCGCACAGGTCTTTGAGCTTCTGCAGTAGCTTCCTACGAAGGATAGCCTTTGCATTCCTCGGTTAAGTTTGCGTCTGAAGTCTGCTAATCTTCTCTTGGGATAAAGTATGCTTTCATGAACTTTACATAAGCTGGCATTTTGCTCTAGGGCATCGGCAAATGGGATGTTATATCCTGCATTTGAAAACATCCATGAACCGTGAATTGCTTATCCAGTTTATGTTTCTTGGGAGGCGTTAATGGATAAGGGAGGTAGTATCTTTGGCCCTTGCTTCACTAGGAGTCTCTGTGTTATTTCTCCTGTGGTTGTTCTCTGTTGCATCATCTTTCCGTTACGGGCATGTGATCTCCTCGAGGCTCTAATTGCTCTGCTATTGGGGGGTTGCGCCTTGATTCAATTCTCTCCGGCTTCTTAGCGGCTAATTACGCACTAGCGTGCTCCATTCCGTCTTCTTGGGTTTTACCTCTGAATTGCTTTCGACAAGAACCCAGTTTACCTTTTTACATGCAGTAAACGCCATTTGGCCCATTTGTGCCTCCAAACTCCTTAGGTATGGCACAACCAGTTATTCTTGGGTTGTTCAGCATTGCATGTGCTTCGTCTAGACCTGAGCCTTGGAATCACGAAGTTAACATTTGTCTTCAGAGCTTACTCTGAAATCCATTCTTTCGAGGAGGTGGTTCATTAATGGTTGAATTACGTATTATTCACGAGTTATTACTTCCATCCATACCTTGAGATTATTTGATTATTGGGATTCACAGTTGTTCACGCCACCCTTGTCCCTGATTCTGATTCTGGCAGCTGTTACCCCCATAGGGTCGCTAACAACATGATTGAGTTACGATTAAATCTAGACCACGTCTTTGGCTTGCTCCTTGAGTTTCTGGTGACATTCTACACTACTATCTTTGTCCTCCTGAATTCACACAACTCTCCATGGAGTAGATGCGGCATAGCATGTCTTTGTTCCACTGCGCCTATTTGTTTCAATTTTTGAGGTAATTTGCAGGCCACATGATTACAGATTATTTGAGGACTTCATTGTCTGTGCCACCAACTAATATTTCTTGGTGCGTAGCCTCTAGGCCAACGATTAGTGTTGGTTGCGGCGCTCTTCCAGCCTCTCATACGCTGATCGTGGTTTTCTTCATCAATGATCCTCCATTTAGAAGGCATCTATCATTGTTAGTTTGTGTATTTCTCGGACCATTGAAAGTGTGGACTTGCATCCCTTATGGTTAGTCGGTGGTGAGGACATAGCTGATTAATTCATGGAACTGTCCATTAGCACGCGGGTTCTCCTCTAATTGGCCAGAGACGTGGTAGTCTCTTGCACAGGTTGTGCAATCTTCGAAGAGTGGAAAGAACTGATCGAAACTTTTGTACCAATTAGTTTCCATGTAGTAATGGAATCGGTGGGTGTTGGTTAGCCAATGTTTGGCTATCCACAGTGAGGTGGGAATAACGCGATCTTGGGAGGCTTCTTGATAACCCAGTTGTATTTGATGGTACCATGAAACCGGGGGATTAGTCAAATGCATGTTCGGATTCTCATGGGGCGATCCGCTGGAACAATATGTTGGAGCATGCATGCGTAGTGACTTCAGTCGAGTGTTTGCTTGAATTAGCGGCCGTCGATCATTGTGCGAACAATGTTGGTGGTAAAACAAGCTCATCTAATGGCATGTAAGGATCGTGCAGTTTGTATAAATGGCACAGGCGCAGTTCCTATTTACAGCTATACGTAGTTTGAGTTTGTTCAACGCAAAGAATCTTCATTCTTAGTGTTTTCCATGACTATTGAAGTTCTACTCTGTTCCGTTCTCTGTTCTCGGCGCAGTCTGTGCAGAAGTCTTTCTGGCTCGGGATCAACGAGTGTTCATTAAAGTTAATTCGGTTTTCTTCATCGCATGTACTCCTTTGAGAAACACATCTTGCAATAACACACAAACCAACAGGCCAGTGCAGCGCTTGTAAAAAATAACAAAAGTAAAGAAAAATTCGAATATTATCTATATGCTCACTTTATATATCAGATTTAAACCTTTCCGCGGCGCAAAAAACTTAGCGGTAGAAACGCGGTGTATAAAATGAATGCCTAAGTGCGCAGTCTGCTTGTAGTAGCCCAAAGTAATATAGTGTACTTGAAATACGGATATCGATCACGGGGAAAGAGTAAATTGAATACAAAGGATACACACTTTTCGGACAATATACAATAAAGTTTTAGGATAAAAATCAAATAAGGAAACTATAACTAAGTAATTGATTCTAGTGAATTAATGGTGTTGGCGCTCTAGGGTTAAATCGCTATCACGTTCGATGGATTACTTTCCTAAAGATAGTACTCAATATATTTGTAATATGTCAGTACAGGCGAGGTGATCTTGTTTGAGATATCCTCTCTCGAGTATATCGCCTATCACGTGAATAGGAGTAAAATTCTCTCTCATCTCTCATTTCGGTAATTCAGAAATGCTTAAATCTCTGACTTGGATACCACCTTCGAGGTTCGGAATATCTCTGATGGCAAGAGATCGGCTAAAGGCTACTCTACCCGGATCCTTTGAATACCCTCATCATAAAGTCACCAGGAATCTCAGGTGTGTATGCTAACATTGGCTGGATCTTATCATATATTGAAATAGGAGTATAAGTGATTGTAATAAAATTAACTAACAGATTTGAATAACATGAAATATCAAACTTTAATCCATTGTTCGTGACGGGGTTTGATGTAACCTAGAAGAGATCTAGAACATAATGAAATAAAAGATGAAAGCGTTTAATAAAGAAAACATTGTTCTAAGATCCGAATATCGAAAAGTAAGCGTTACAATTCATTCCTCTGAAATCGGGTGTCACTCTGCTCTCGAAGCCAGTACCTCGGGTTAAGTGCGCCTCGATCTCTCGATTTACGAACCCTAATGTGCTTTTAATGATGGGAAGCGATTTTTCGTAGTGACGTCCATGACGTGGTAAGCGTCGCGGCGTGGTGGTATAATCACGGCGTGGGGCGTCGCGGCGTAAGCGACATCGCTGGCGATAGGGGCGTCGCGGCGTATGAGGCTACTTCTTCGCTTTGTTCCCATTTGCTCGAATGCGCTTCGTTCGCTCTTTTCCACCCCGATGCTCCACGCATTCACAAAGAAATCAATTCGATATTCTAGTAAATTAAAAACATAAAATTACTCTAAAATAAACAGAAAATGTGGTAGCCTTGAGCATAATATGAGTGTTTTAGGCGCTCATCATAATGGTCAACGAGTTCAAGTGAGGGGCCCGTGTGGACGGCATGGCATGATACCATTGGAGAAAAATCAAAGGTTGGTGGATTAAAGTGGATAAGAAATCAGAGAAGCCCGAGGCCAATTCAGGGAACTTGACATGTGGCAATGAGAGGCAAAAGGAAGCTTTCTTACTCCGTTTTATTTGTGCGTGAGTAGGGAGAAGGGAGTGCAAATTTAAAATGGAGGTTTTAGAGAGAAAGTGCAACTTCTCTCTAGATTTCCCCAGCTTTTGGACGGAGTTGTTTAGTCCGCGTCGGAATTTGAGAAGCCCGAAAGTTGTTCTGCGATACCAAGAGCTACGTGTGGTCACGGTTTGTGGAGTTTCAGACAAGCCTCAAGAGTGAGGGGTTTTTCTCCTAGGTTGATTTTCCGGTTTTTTAAGGCTTTGTAAATGATTTGGTTGGGGTTGGCGGGTAGTGGCCTTAGTGGAATCCCCAAAACTTGGGGACCGGGTGTTGGAAGATATTTTAGACGTTTTGGGACAGTTTCAGGGATTGTTTAGGTGGTTTGTGTAGTAATTTATGCAATAAATTATGGTTTAGGTGTTTTTGGGCCGGATATGGCCATGGATTTTTGAGTTCCATAAAGTGGAACGAGCTTGATGAGTGGGCTGCCACGGGCGGCCCCAGCACTCGTTAAGGGTTGATAAGCGGTCTGGAGTTGCTTGGTGGACTGAGGGTGAGGTCCATGTGTGTTTCAAGCAAAATATTGCTCAAGATTGGATGGCTTAGATTGTGTGAAAAGGAATTTATTTAATGCATATAATTAAATAATATTAACATGATGATGAATTATATAAAGAAATATAATTTGTGTGTAAGCCGTTGGAAATGGATTGTAATTAGCCCATGTGAGCTAATTTGATGTTATTATTAAGAATAAATAACATGCTGATTAGTATGTAGATTAGACCGACATGATGTGGGTGGGAATTTGTATTAGTACGCACATGATTGCTCTCTTAACATGGTGTTTGGAAATAGCATAATGCATTCCATAGCAAGGGCAACCCTAGAAAATTAAGAGTGTGAGTGCATGACATAAGAAGAAATGAAAAATGGAAAGTGGTTGTAGAGGGAATTTCAGGGGGAAGAGATTTCTAAAAATTGCCCTTAAGAGAGTGGTCAACATTTCATCTCGGAGGTTGACCCATGGCGACGGAAAAATAGATCCGGCTGAGTCGCCTCGGAGGGTAGTCGATATACTTCACCCAGAAACTTCAGTATGATCATTTTCAAGAACAAAAGATTTTGTTCAGCGATCATTTTCTCACATTTGGCTTAGGCATGCATGAGGAAGTCGGTGAGGGCTCGAGAAATGGGAAAGGGTGAGTTGCATTCTCATCCATATCACGTAGACATTCAAGTAGGATCATGTATTTTCTTGAATGTGTTTATGTTTAATCATTGTAGCTGCACTTGGGTGGGAGTAGCAGCGCGGGGAGGTGTCACCTCACGGGCATTGCTCACCACTGTCAGGATCATTGGCCCGGTATAAAGTGTTCGAAGATGACGCTCATTAGATGTAAACTTTGAGAAAAGCGGTTGCGCTTTTTGGTGTTTTATTTTAATATGACATGTATTAACATTTATCGTCTTAATATATATTGGTATTAAAGTGATATAATCAACTCTTGAACTATAACAATATAGTTGGGATGTATTTTGATGAGTACTTGATGTGTAGGCAGTGATGCAGCCATTTCCTCATGTATGAGTCTCATAGGCATGAGACATAAGTTCACCAGGTTGTGAGTTTGTCGCAATACACCCAGGATCGGGGCGTCACATGCTCTCTAATGATTAAGTATTTGTTGTCGATTGGGGTTGTCAATTTAAATGAAAAAATATAAAATCCACATGAAATGAAGTTAGACCCAAGGACTCTCATTGGTTTCTTCATTGGCTCTAATACTAAATATAAGTAAACATTTATCATCATAGTATGTTTCTAACATTTGGGGAAACATGAAATGTATAAAATATACCTTTGGCCATTGATGCGAAACTAAAAGGACCACAAAATCTGCTTTAATCTTTTCCCATACAGCTTACTCTCTCATAATGATGGTATTCCGAAAATGATTTTCTCTAACAAGAGCAGCAAGAGAGTACTCATCACATATTTATAGGTTCTCCTATCAAGAACATTCAAATGTTGTTTCGTTTATGAAACGATGTCTAATCGTTACAAATTTCAAATTCTTAAAACCAAGCGTTGCACCACTTGAAGACGTTTAAAATGTTACAGGACCTTCTCAAATTTAGGGGAGCTTGTTATATTTAAGGGCATTATTGGATCAACAAGAAGAAAAAAATAACCGAACTCACCCATATTATTATGAAATGTACTATCTCCACCAAACTATTGAAAGAATGCATCGGAAAAGTAACTCTCCTAATAAGACAAAATTTCCATTAATGTGTTGACCATTGTTATAACACCAATGTAACTAGGGGAGAGCATGGTTCGGTTAACGGTGTGACACTAAAAAAACTGCACATTGGTTTTTGGTTTTATTTATAGAACAAAAGCCTAACTATCAACATAGTTAAGCAAATTTTGGCTAACCATTTTTCGATTAACCATATATCCATTTTTTGGTTAACCATTATTTTATTAATTTTTGAATTATGAATTTAATTTTGAAGAATATTTTTCATGCAAAAATGGATGAAAGTAATAAACTTATTTATGGTAGATCTTAATTTATGAGTGATATATACAATATAGAAGAAATATAATATATATTTTTTTAAATTGTAGATTTTGATTAGAAGTATTGAAAGAAATACTATAACTTTTATAAACTGGTTTTATTTTTAAGATCCATGTACTTTTTAAAATCAGTCAAATAATTATTCAAATCTAAAATTATAAGATTTAAGGTTTTTTTTTATATATTTTTCTTAAATCATCAATGTAAACAGTAAATTAAGTTCAAAATACGTTTGACTTACTCGAAACAGAAAATAAAACATATGTTTTTAATATCAAAGTTCAAAAAAGTAAGATTAACTTTGGGGTGTAATGAAGAAAAGTTTACTAATAATTATTCTCATACAACTTCTTCAAAAATTTCCTAGTGGTTTCTACATATAAATTTTATAGAAAATTTCACATTCACGTAATGGGATGTATAGTTCTATTACATAGAGGATTCAGAAAATCAGTTATTTATTGCAGAGATCTCTTGATCTCAGGAGATATAGTTTAAGAGATACAGGTTTTCATTTATGATATCTTTCTAATTTATCTCTGTATTCAAACTCTACTCTGTTTATATATGTCTTCAATATATGAAGAAACTCAGCTCCCCATAAAGATAGTGGTAGTTTTACTAAACATTGTTATGGTATCCAGCCTTCTTTAGGGTTAACCTCCTCGATCCCCTCATGAGATGATTTCTTCACTTCTCCTTCACTTTGCATGATTCATGGTCACTATTAAACTCTCCTCACAAATTATCTTCTCTGGCGAGAATCAACTTCTCTCTCTTCTTTATTCAAAATCTCCTTAGCCATGTCGATGGTTCCGTTGCGGCACTCCAGTACTATCGCCTCGATCACTTTTCTCGCCGTCTAAATATGTGAATCTGGAAACTTCCAAGACCAACGTCTTCTCGAGTCCTCTCCTTCTCATTGACTGAAAAAGCCATAAAACAGTTCTTGAAGATCTCTCACTACCGCTCATGATATGGCTTGCAGCAGAAAAATTCCTTCCAGCCATATTTCCAAAACTCGTGAGCTTTGCATCAAGATGATTTGCAACTCATCAAACGTGGCACCCGAAGTGTTATTGAATATTCTCGTTCATTCAAGGCTCTATGCGATCAACTCACTGCAATGAGCTGCCCGGTTGATGATATAGACAAAGTTCACTAGTATCTCAGAGGATTGAGCGTTGATTTTGCTCATTTTTCTACTACCCAGATGTCTCTCACTCCATTACCCGTCTTCAAAGACTTAGTTCCCAAAGCTAAAAGCTTTGAGATTTTCCAGAAATCACTCGGGTCCTCTCATAGGAGAAAGAGGCTTCAGCAAGTTGATTTCTCCCTTCTAAGAAGTCATTGAGAGTAAAGGATGACACCTGTTCTGTGAGCACAAGGCTCCAGGATTCGTGGATATGGTGAAAGAGTTCTATGCTAATATGGTGGGTGTAATTATTTTTCAACGGGCCAGGATGGAGCGTCTTTGGAATTCTTTGGTGATCGTTGATTATGCACATTGGGCTCCTCCTGAAAACAAGAAACAAAAGGATCGGCGGGGTTTGCCATTGCCTGCCAATCACTAAGCCCCGAGTTCTTTCTGGTGGAAGAAGATCGGCTATTAGGGAATGAAGTTTACAATGCATATAATATCTGCATACCTTCGCGATGGGAACAACAAATTATTTATAATGGATGATCATAATAATTTTCCTAGTCGGATGATGACATAGAATAGTATCTTTCTTTGTTGGAGGATGATACGATATTCCTCCTATTATGTGAGAGATTTTCTTTCCTTATCGTAAACCGATTAATAAGGGATGATTGGTGAAATGATAATTAGGAAATATCTACTTTCTGATTAGTGGAGATTAAGGTGTTTTTCTGCAATATGGATTCATGAAGCGAAGTAGTCTTTTAAAGGGGCAAGTTAGGCCCTCGTTTCGAGCCTGCATTTGGGGGATACCATTAAGGGCCTGTTGCTACAATCTTGGGCAAAAACTGTCCACAGCGTTTGGATTTGCGTTGTAGACTGTGGCGCCTATTATTTCGACGCATGAGATTGCCCGGCGCTGACTAAGCGAGCTTAAAGCCCGAGAATTTTGTATAAACTTTCTTTCGGATCAGTGCTTGATACCGCGTGGCTGCCAGGAAGGGTTTGATTAAGGGCTTTAATCGCAAGATCCGACGTCTTGTATTAATGATGGCTTCTCGATTTTTGCGTTTTATTTCGTTTGTGGCTCTTAGCTTCCTTAAAAACGCTTCCTGACCGTTTGCACTTTGTTCCCTTATTCTTGAAGCTTTTTGCCTTTGCAAGTTTAAGCTTCCTTTTCTTGAATTTTGTCTGACTATTGTGTGGGGATTGCTTTTGAGTGGTCATGATATCTCGCTTAGAAATTTGGTGTCCCTGCCGTCTTGTTCCTTGGTACGTCTTTTCTTCTCCTCTGTCTTTTTGGTTTTGAAGTCTTGCGAGGCTCTAGGGCGTGCTCGGTTGGGGTTCTTCAATTTCCCTTTTTTTCTTACTTAGCCTTGCGTACCTCCATGGGTCCTAGTCGCTCCTCTGTTTTGCGCATAGGGAGTAATCCTGCCGAGGCGTCTAGCTTAGGGTGGTGTGAAGTCGACCGGTTTAAGCTATGAGTGGTTCACCCAGGGTGCCGCAGGGGAGCCTCACTTTCCCCCTTGGATAAGACGAGGCGAAATTAATGAAATTGGTATCCTGGCGGCTCACGAATATTTGAGGGTTGCCATACGAGAATCTTGTGGGTACATGGGCCCACTGTCCAGTTCGAACCTTTATCACAGGTGAGATCTTTGTGGCGGTATGGGCCGTTGGGATCGGGTTTGGTGCCACGACGTGCGACCACTGCGTCATCTAAGTGCAGATGGTGTAATGCTTTGGTGGCGTCGAGAAACGACCTTAGCTTCCCCGAACATCATTTTATAAAAAGGGTGTTGCAGCATTTCAATGTCTACCCCTCTCAGCTTTCCCCCAACTTCTAGGGCGTTCTGGTGGGGTTGTTAGTCGTTTTTAGGGACAAAGGCTTGGGTGTTCCCGGTGTTACTTTACTCTGGGCTTCTTCGATTAGCAAAGGCGTTAGAAACTCTTTCCCTCTCTTCCAGCGCTCGGTGCCAAGTTGATTATTTCGGACCTTCCATCTTCGCACAAGTACTAGAAGGAACGTTATTTATTTGTCAATGGTCGTCATTGGGAGTACGATCCCTTTGACCAAGAGGACACACTTGGCGTTCCTACCGTCTGGACTACCCCCGAGAATCTACATGAGCTCTCCTTCACTTTGGTTTGTCTTGGTTTTCAAAGGTCATAGGATATTTCTAACATTGCTTTGGTCGCATGGCCTTCAGGTGCTCGGCGATCCTCGATTTGAGGAAGAGGAGGTGAAGCGAATTTACATTGAAATCGCCAGCGTGCCTATTCCGAGCTCATTAGGTTGGATATTCCTGGACCGTCTGGTGCGAGGCCTGCTCGACTTCATTTCCTGAGATCTTCTCCCCTCTTCTTCATGAAGCCTTCTTGTCTCAGGTGCCTCACATACATTTCAGGCCCCTTATCGCGAAGCCTACCGCGGGAGAGTTTGATCCCGCTGGAGGTATTGGCAAGAAGAGGAGTGTGGCAGAGCCTCTGAGGCTCGCGGGTGTTTCCTTTGCTTTCGGGGTAGATCCTAAAGGTGGGGAGCCTCTTCCCCTTCCCTTGTCGTCGTGTCGGAGTTTGGAGAGACTGCCCGGGAGGCGGCTGAGCCCCTTGGAGGTTCTTCCTATTTCGGTCTGGAGTCCCACGTCGCGGGGCGCCACGCCCCCTCCTGCAATGCCGGATGAGGTGACGGGGAATCGTGATCGCTTTGAGGCTGCAGGGGATGAGGACTCTCTGCTTTCTCATACGGAGCTCGCTGCTGGGGCTGTTTCCTCCATCCTGCGCGACTCCGACCTCAGGAAGGTGGATGCCCTGCCCGTCGAGGAGGCTCTGGCTCTTCTGCTTCAGGGAACCGCCTCTATACGTCCAAGTGCTTTCGTCGATCTTTTTCTTTATTGTTTTAGTTCTTTTAGCTGACTTTTTGTTTTTTGTTGTTGTTGTTGTTATTGTTGTTGTGTTTTTTTTTTTTTTTTTTTTTTTTTTTTTGGTGCGAGGAGGGTGTGGCTACTTGTGCGAGAAGGGAAGGCAGCGGGGAGGGCCGGCCTTGCAGGAGACTCTGTAGGGCGGTGAGTCTTACAAGGCTGGGTTGGCCACGACCCAGCTGGGAGGCCCCAGTCTTCAAAGGCCCCGAGATAAGGGACTTGGTCGGGGAACTCATGAAGCCTGGTCGACTTGAGCAACGCTTTGGTGGCAAGGGCGCGGGCCAAGGATAAAGAAAATGAGGCCGGGAAGGGCTGAGAGGTCGCGAAGATGAGTTGTAGGTGGCGGAGGAGGGGTGCCGGTAGTCGAGGGTGACACGTGGGCCGAGATATTGGGAGGGCTCGTCAAGAGGCTGGTGGCGGGTAACTGCGTGGGCAGCAATGGAGGCAGGCTTCGGATGGACCTTGCGAGGCAGGAGGCTTTGGCTAGTTGGAGGGAGGCGAGTGATGTGGGCTTAAAGGCAGGCACACTTTTGATGGGCTTCGGGTGGCTTGCCCTTTCGCGTCGAGGCTTCAGGAGCTTTCCCGGACCTAGAGTTGATCCGGCTTTACGTGCCAGGGGGTTGGAAGGATATGCAAGCTCTGGGCTGAGGTTAATGCGGGCATCGAGGTGTTTTCAGGGGCCCCTAATCGTGCTCCCATGCCTGGCGATCCTCAGGTTCCTCGAGTTAGCCTTCTGCCTCACTGCTGGGCCTGCCGCCTTTGAGTCTCTACTTTCATGAAGTCGGGCCCGGCGTCGAGGCGTTAGGCTCTTTTTTTTTTTTTTTTTTTAACCTTGTGTCGTATCCTGGCACGGGCTGGGTTTTGTATTTATACGATCTTGGCTTTTTTTATATGCAGATTCTTGATTAATTTCTTTGCTCCTTTTCTGTTTTGTCGATTTAAAATTTGCCAGTTTCCCGAGCCCGAAGTCTTCCTTAAGCGATTCTGCCTGCGATCTCGAGGCTACAGCTCCTGGGTGCTAAGGCCTTCTGGCCGATTATGTTACACAATCCCGAGCTCTTTGGGCTCCCGAGCTACATGGCTCAGTGGCTCTTCTGGCCTTCTGAAGCGATTATGTTCATGTCCCGAGCTATTGGGCTCTTGGGGCGCTAAGACCCTTTACGGCTGATTACGCTCACAAATGTTGGCTCTTTGGGCTCCCTGAGCGCAAAGACCCTCACGAGCTATTAAGCTCCAGCGAACTGAGCTCTTGGGCTCTAGGCGTTAAGACCTCCTGAGCTGTGTTAAGCTTTGAAAAGCTGGAAACTCTTTGGGCTCCTGGGGCTAAGACCTCTTGGAGTGCATTAAGCTCCACGAACTAAGCTCTTGGGCTCGTGAGCCTTCAAGACACCCTCTGAGTTGTTAAGCTCATGAACTAAACTCTTAGGCTCTGGGCGCTAAGACCCTCTGGGCCCATTAAGCTCACTTGAGTGACTCTCTTTTGGGGCTCCTAGGCGCTAAGACCCTCTGATGCATTAAGCTCGTCGCCGAGCTATTAGGCTCACAGGCCCAGCTACAAGACCCTCTTGAGGTACATTAAACTGAAAACTATGTTAGTAATAGTGCTCCTAGGCCTATTGTATGGACATAATGTTTATTTATTATGAGAATTTATTATTACGATGATTTGCATGTTTATTATATATAATGTCCTTGAATAATATTATTAATTATTCCACAAATGTCCCTAATCGGTTATTGTTATGGGAATAACGATGAATTAGGATAGTATAAAGTTTGAGATTGATATTCATGTGGGATGAATTTGTGCCTTAAGAGATAAATCAAATTTATATCTATTTGTTGAGAACAAATATTGGAGCGGATCATTGAGATTTAATACATGGATCAAGTCATAAGTTAATCTACAATATAGTTATGTCATTAAATCCTTTGACACAGAGATCGCTATAGTTCTCAGCGTAAGGAATATTGTGTTTTGATATAATCAAGCGTTGTCTTTGTCGGATGACTATAAAGGTTATACTTGAACATAGCTAAAATTATGCTTAGTGAGATATGAGCGATTAAGATGGAAATTTGTCCCTCTTATTATAAGAGAGATATCTGCGGGTCCCTCGACAATTGGGGCGAGAAATGCATGGCCGTGCTCAAATGAATTGATGGAATCAGCCTGTTTGTTTAGTACGATCTAATTGGGTTTCGAGTAATCAAAGATAGAGCGATATAAGGTTGGCTTTGTCCATGCCTTATATTCTATCAAGATGTATGAGACAAAGTTATGTCATTTAGCTATATTAAGGTTGTCTCGGATCTGCGAGCTTTTCATTTAGCAGGTAGTCATGTGTCTTGCTAGAGGCCGCCACGGCTTGTAGGATCAAGGTAGTTTAAATTTCTCACTACCGTGTTAATTGAACTATAAGTCGCACGTGGAACGAATAATACTTGATTATGGTTTTCACTCTCTGTAGTAATTTAAAATGATGAGATTATTTTAAATTACAAATAACAATTAGTTGTTATTTAAATTCGAATTTAATTTTGAGAAAGTTTAAATTCGTGATTTAAATTATAACAAATAATTAATTTGTTATATTTTCTTATTGGATAAGGAGTAATACACATGAGGTTTTTTTTTTAAAAGAGTTTTTAAATATATAATAATATAAAAATTAGTTTCCTTATCTGATAAGGATTTGAATTTAAGTGGCTTATTATTTAAAATTTAAATATATATTAATATAATATGATTAAGATTTCTTATGCGATAACAATTTGAATTTAAATTGTTATTATTTAAAAGAGTTTAAATATATAATAATATAAATAAATTAGATTACCTTATCTGATAAGGATTTGAATTTAAATTATTATTATTTAAAGTTTTAAATATATAATAATATAAAATTCTTTTTTGAAAAAAAACCCTAGCAGACTTATATATATATGTGAGACATATATATTTTAGTAGTAGTCGTCTTTTACTCTAAGAACAACCACTAAAGCGAGAGATACCGCAATTTCGTTTTGAAAACGAACACTGAACTAGCATTCCTGAATCGTTCATTATTTGTTACGTGTGTGGATACTTATAGAAATTGAGTCAGCACCGAAAGCGACACCTTTGAAGATCAGATAAACCAAAGTAGCGAGCTTTGAAGGCTTGAATCGATCTAAAAGAGGTAAGTTTACGTTTACCACTTCCTTGAGTTTTATGAAGCGCATTATGATCCTTGGTGGAGTTAAGGGATAAATTTTAAATTCCATTTGCATTTATGTTCGATCGATTGGATAATGCGCCCGTAAGCTTAACAAACTAAACTCACAGGGCTCTTGGGTGCCTAAGACCCTCCTAAGGCTGGTAAGCTCAGAATGAAAAGCTGACGCTGTGAGGCTCCACAGGCCTTTAAAGACCCTCTGAGCTATTAAGCTTTGAAAAGGCGAGCTCTTTTGGGCTCCTGGGCTCTAAGACCTCACAGAAATTTGTTAGAAGCTCTGCAAACTAAGCTCTCTTTGGGCTCTGAGGCGCTAAAGACTCTCTGAGGTACATTAAGCTTTGAGCGAAACTCTTTGGGCTCACAGGCTGAGACCTCTGGTTGGCCCAAGCTCATGATGAGCCTCTTTGGGCTCCACAGCGCTAAGACCCTCATTTATTAAGCTTGAAAAGCGAGCTCTCTTTGGGCTCACGAGGCGCTAAGACCCACGAGTTGTTAAAGCTCCGCAGATTAAGCTCTTAGGCTCCACAAACGCTAAGACCCTTTTTGTCTTCTTCCCTTGAAGCGCGGCGTGGCTTTGTCTCGGATTTATGGAGAATTGGGACGGATTGCATGACTTCCCAAGCGTCCTGGTTTCCTTATAAATAGCGATCCCTCTGTGGTGGTGCTATGCTTCCAACCTTCGTCCTTTCTTTGGTAGAGTCGGAGTCCGCGCATGATGAAGCGTCAAGGTTTGGCTATCCTTTGCATGGGATTCACATTTGGTGATCGTGGGGCGACGTTTAGTGTCGATAGTACCACTTGGCAAGGTGTGTTTTCCCTACTTCCTCCCTTGTGGGAGTTGTGTTGTTCCCTAGCTATGCCCAATGATGGAACTGTGCTAGGGAACGTATTCGAAGGGGGCAGTGTGTTTCAAAGAAAAACTTTTAACTACCGCTTTCTCCGTTTTTTCTTTCTTCTTTCTTCTTTTCTTTTTCTTTCTCCTTCTCTTTCTCCTTCTCTTTCTCTCTCTCCCTCTCCCCTTCTCTTTCTTACTCTCTTCCTCTCTTTCTGTTTCCCTTTCTTGTGGTTTTGCCTTGTGAAGTGTTAGCCGATATGAAGAGCAGTTTTGCTTCATCATAATTTTAGAGATGCAAAAGAGAGATTTTGTAATTCCTACGAGAGTGGGTGCAACCTCCATGTAATGAAATTTTGTATTTAAAAACTACTTTGAAATAAAGAACGATCTTTGTGAATCACGTGTAACTTCCATCGGACCCCTTGAGCGAGCTTAGGCTTTATCGGTATAACTTATTGTTTAGCCCACCACCCAACATTAAGCGGCAAAAATGGGCATAGAGTGTTATTCGAAATCAAGACGGTGGATCTTTATTACAAGCTACGTTTCGAGGTCTTATTGGTAGAACCGTTTGAGGTGTTTAGCGTTCCATGAGAGGGGCAGGGTTTTTCCTTCTTCCATTTAGAGTTCATAGTTGCAGGTCGGATTATGCGAGATATGATGTAGGGCCCTTCCCAAGTAGGTCCCAGCTTTCCATGTGCGAGTCCTTCGCTAGCTGACGGGATTGTTTTGAACCGAGGTTATGCGAAGGCATGGCTCTTGGGCTTGACCCTTTGGTCATAATATCTCGTTGTCTTCTTGTGATAGTCCTCAATACACTTTAGGACCTGCTCACATTTTCTTCTAGGAGATCCAGGTTTAGGCGAAGGACCTCCTCGTTGTGTTCGATGTTTGCTAGTTCAATCCTTGGTGATTTTAGTCCGACCTCGACTGGATCTACTACTTCAGTGCCAAAGGCTAGAGCGAACGGGGTTTCTGAGTTGCTGACTTGCGCGTAGTTCTGTATGCCCATAATATCTCGGGGAGGTACTCTACCCATTTTCCTTTTAGATCTTCGATTTGGTTTTCGATCTTTTTGCCTTTAGAGTCCTTATAGTGACCTGCCTTGCCCATTGGATTCTTGAATGTTTGAGGGACGAGTAGTAGTTCTTGATTCAGACTCAGTAGCGTCCACTGAACTTAAGTTGTCGAGATTGTTTCCCATTATCGGACCACGAGGACCTCAGGATCCCGAACCTGCATATTATAGAACACTAGACGAAGTTGCATACCTTCTGTTATGTGATTGTTGCTAAGTGTTCAGCTTCAGCCCATTTGGTAAAATAGTCCATGGCCACAATGATAATTCCCCATTGGCCCCTTCAATGGTAAGTCCCAATATATCTAGCCCGCGTATTGAAAAGGCGAGGGCTGTGGCCCAGCGTCAGTAGCTCGGATGGGAGATGAGAGATCTCTGGTATGCTCCTGACAAGCTTTGCATTTTCTAACCAGTTCTGTCATGTCTTTGAGCATTGTGGGCCAGTAGTACCCCTGTCTCAATGTTTTCCCTGCCAAGGTCCAAGCTCCAATGTGGTTGCCACATATGCCCTTGTGTACCTCCTTGAGAATGTAGTTAGCGTCTTCCTTCCCTACACACTTAAGAATGGGCGTAGAGAAGCCTCGTTTATAAAGGGTCCCTAGATGAACGGTGAATCTTGTCGACCTCGCTCTGAGTTTGGACGCTTCCTTTGGATCGTTTGGCGATGTACCATCTACCAAGTAATCCCATATGGGGTCCATCCAGCTCGGTTCGGACATCACAGGGGAGACTTCTCCATTGTCGATGCTTGCGGGGTTACGGAAGGTGCTCGGCCAGTGTCAGTCTACCCCGAGTCTTCTTGTGAAGTATCACCCGAGTTTTGCCAAGGCATCAGCTCGGGAATTCTCTACTCTTGGTACATGTTTGACCTAAACTCGTAAGAACTTCTTAAGTAGCTCTCATACATTTTTGAGATATAAGATCATCTTACTTTCTGGCCTCGTAGGGTCTTCTATCACCTTTACCACCGGTTAGAGTCATTTGCTCACCTCCGGCTGATGCTTCCATGAAATTAGATGAGGTTGAGTCCAACTATGACATCCTCATGATGGTAGCCTTGTTGTATTAGAGGCTTGGAAGGTGAATGGCGTAATGCATGTATCTATCCATTCACGGAGAAGTCGAATCAACCTTACCTTTGCTTCCTTGGGCATTAACGGCCCCGTCGACTTATAGTCTCTAGATGGGGAGGTCGGGTGACAGTTGGGTAGCCTCCGTAGACTGTGCTGGAGTGAATTCCATGATGAAATTTGCCAAGATCACGCCCCCTTTTACATTGTCCCTGGTTTATACTGATGTCAATTCACTCATTTCTATGACCCACTATCGACCTTCCAAGATTTTAAGTTTATCATAGTATTTGCTTCATCGGATATTGATTAGGACTTATTGATATGGGCTTAGAGTAAGGTCGAAGTTTTTTGGATGTAGTTACCAACGCCAAGATCAGCTTTTCCATCTTTGGGTACCTCTCCTCCGCTCCCCTCAGAGCTTGGCTGCAATAGTAGACTGGTTGTTGCACCTTGTCCCGTTCTCTTACCAGGGTGGCACTAGTTGCAAAGTCTGAGACGGCCAGGTAGAGAGTGAGGAGTTCTCCCTCGGAAGGGCTTACTAGAATGAAGGGAGGCTCGGGTGGGTTGAGTGCAAGTGAGCAGCCTCTTGGCGGTGTGTCCGTTGAGCCTTTTTCGAACTTGAAAGAAGGGTGACATACGTCGTTATTTTTGAATGCGACGACTCGGCATAGCTATTCTCCCTGTCATGAGTTGAATATCTTTAATGTTTGAAGGAGGCAGTATATCAAGCACGACCTTTATCTTATTCCTCGGTTGTTGACTATAAAACCTAAGAACTTCCCGGTGGAGACTCCGAAAGCGCATTTGGCTGGGTTTAACTTCATATTGTAGCTTTTCAGGACCTGGAACGCCTCGGCTAAATGGGTTATGTGGAGCTCGGCTTTTACCGATTTTACCAACATGTCGTCTATATATACCTCCATAGATGCTCCAATTTGTTTCTGGAACATCCTGTTCACCAGCCTTTGGTAGGTGGCTCTTGCATTCTTCAGTCCGAAGGGCATTACTCGATAACAATAGGTTCCTGACCAGTGACAAATAAGGTCTTCTCTTAATTACATTTGGGGTCCATGCGATGCAGTTTGTGGCGGGAAGTCCATGAAATTTGAGGTTCATGACCGGTCGTGGGGCGTCTACTGTGAGGATCAATTCAAGAGATAGGAAGCTATCCTTTGGGTGGGGCCACATTGATTATACGTAAGTCGTACAAGCGCCACTTCTTGCGCGTTGCTTTTTGATGAAACGACTTTGTAACCATTGAGGTACTCTCGTCTCTAATTGCCTTTGCTTGTAGGAGCTTACCGACCTCTTCATTAATCGTATACATCTTTACAGAAGCGAAACTCCTCTTTTGCTTGGCTGGGCTTAAAGGGAGGTTGGCGATTCGACTGTGGGTAATCAGCTGCTTAGGGTCGGCCACGCCCCGTGTCTTTTTGTTTCCAGGTGAATACCTCCATGTTCTGCTTTAGAAAATGGATGAGAGGGGTTCTGATGCCTTCCGCTAATTTATACCCTATGTAGACAAGGTGTTCTGGTTGGTCACCAAGCTGTACAAGCTTTAATTCTTCTGAAGGAGCTGGTCGGGTGGTTACCTCATCTCGCATGTCGAGCTCGTCTATGTAGATGTTGTCGATCGTGTTTTGCTTCATTAATGCTGAGTAACATTCCCTGCCTATAAGCTGGTTTCCTCGGACCATTCCTATTCCATTTGCAGTTGGAAATTTGATAACCATGTGATAAGCGGAGGGAACGACCCTTATGGAATTGAGAGAGGGCGTACCTAGTAACATGTTATAGGCCGATCGGGGCTAAATCTGCGACTGTTGTGGCTGGCGCTAGGGGTCTCCCAAAGTAAGAACTAGGTACATGCCGACCACAGAGGCGATCTTTGTTTCTCACGAACCACGTAGGCGGCGTTAGGCAGATTACAACTTCTCCTTCAATGCTAGGTTTGTCGAAAGCTGATGCGAAGATGATGTTGGTTGAGCTTCCGTTGTTGACAAGGACCCTATGGATCGTTTTATTGGATACTATGGCTTTTATCACAAGTGGGTCGTCATGGGGATGTTGGCAGCCTTCCATGTCGAAGTCTAAAAAGGTTATGGTAGTATCCAGCCGCGGAAGTTTGGATACTGTTTGTACTTCTGGAACCACGATCTGATGTTGCTTGTAGTGGGCCTTCCTAGTTGAGCTAGACTTTCCACCTCCTACAAACCGTCCGAAGATTACATGGACTTCTCCTAAAGGCGGCTGATGCTGAATTGGGGTTGGCTGACGAGGTGGTGGTAGTTGAACTGCATCCTGCCCATGAGGCCACGTAAAAATTTGGGATGCCACGTCGGATCGGGTATTCAATCTCCTTTCTTAACTTAATGCAGTGTCTGTTCGGTGTCCATGACCCCTGTGGAACTCACAATATTTGGTAGCCGTCTCTTTTAAGCGGTCGACTTCATGCGGGATGGCCACCTCGAGAGAAACGCTTTCATGTTGCACTTCCGCGTGAGGACCTCGATACCCCGAGGAATTTGTCAGTGTATTCTGCGAGAGTGAATATGGCTATTCTGTGTGAGTGAGAGTAGTCCCAATGCGATCCTTGACGTTCCACTCATCTTATCGGGACCGCTCTGCATTTCTCTTGCTCCTCGCCAGGGATGTCACTGTCTGCTTAATCTCTTGAAGCTTCGTTCTCTTTTTTTATCGCCCCTACTCTTTTCCTTTTGAGTAGAAGAGCTTCTTTACTTGGACAGGAGGGCTTCTTCACCGTTGATATACTTCTCTGTTTTGGCGAGGACTTCGACCATGCTTGCCTGAGGGTTCTTTGAGATAGAACATTAAGGTCTTTAAACTACACCGTTACAATGAAAGCGATAATCGAACTTCACGTAGGGAATATCTACCTTGGCGACTCACGCGTTAAACCTCTGAACATATGACTCGAGAACTCTGCGAGCTCTGCATTTTATAGTCGAGAAGGTGATGTGCAATGGAAAGCTTTTGTGAGCGATGTTAGGATGGAAGGCAGCGGGAGTATGTTCAGCCGGGCAGTGGCTAAGCCATGATTAATGATAGCAAAGGCTCTGCATCGTACGGGGTCTTGATATCCGTGCAGTTCCATCTGATTTTTGTATGTATTGAGGTGGTCTATGAGGTCTTTTGTTCCGTTAAACGTCTCGATCTGTGGCATTTTGAACTTTGTCGGAAGAGGGAAGTGCAGCACCCCAGCTATGAATGGGGATTCGGTTTGTTGTACCAAGGCGTCCATAGAGACTGGAGCTCAGCTCTTTAATGCTTCCTTCATGTGGCTGATTTGTTGCTGGATGTCCCTGATCCTCTGCTCCCACGACCGCTTCTTTGTCTCCTACTGATAAAGGATGGGCCCATTGCCTTTTTTGTTCCTACCCTGCCTCTCCTCATTGCGGTCCTCTCCGAGGGTTGGTAAGGATCATGCTCCCTGGTGTGGCTAGTTTCTCCTTCTCTTCTATCCACTTCTCGACGAGGGTCGAGGTGTTGCTCTTCTTGGGTAACTGGGTTTTGGCCTTTTCGGGCCTGTCGTGTCTCCTGGGGGCGTTGTATTTGCTTGGTGAGTTGCTCCAATTCTTTCAACAAGTGTTGGTTGGTGATGCGGAGCGCCTCCACCTCGTCCGTGTTGACCTGCATAGTTTCTAGCGTGCCTCCGGGAGGTCGGTTGTCCACGTCGCCTGGCTGGTCTTGCATCCTTGGAGGATTGGCATGGCTCCTGCTTGTGTTCCAAGTTGATACCATCAGTCAGTGAGAGATCAACTTTATTTGTAAAGGAACTATCGATTTCCCACGGTGGCCTTGGCTTGATGATGCTTTTTCAACGGCTGGGCTAGAGCGTCGCCCCAGAATTGCTAAGTGCAGTTAAAGCTGATTACGCACGTTAGGCTCATACGCAAAAACAAGAAACAAAGGATCGGCGGGGCTGCTGTTTGCCTCTCCAGGTACTAAGTTAGTTCTTTCCGGTGGAAGAGAAGATTCACTGCTTAGGGAATGAAGTTTTGTGCATATGTATGCGTACCTTTCACCGATGGGGTGGCATGGTATTTATAATGGATGATCATGATAATTTTCTTTGTCGGATGATGACACAGAATAGTATCTTTCCTTATTGGAGGATGATACGATATTCCTCCCATTGGGTGAGAGATTTTCTTTCCTTATCGTAAACCGATTAATAAGGGATGATTGGTGGGCAATAATTAGGAAATATCTTACTTTCCTGATTGGTGGAGATTGGGTGTTTTCCTCTTATCTGGATTCAACCAGGCTACAGTCACCCAAAGGCTGAGTTGGGCCCTCGTTTGCTGTGTTTAGGGGATACCATTGAGGGCATATTGTTAGTACTGGGCCCGCTTTTAATCCTGATGTTTGGGCTTGCATGCCGTGGGCTGTGGCCTTTGATATTATTTGAGCCCGTCAATGGGAATGAAGATGGAACGGTGTACATAAAGAGTGAGAATGGGTTTCCTTGACCAAAGCGGATATACCAAACTTACAATTTTCATGAGAGGAAGAATGGGTTGAAGTTTAAGAAACTGGTGGAGGAACCCGACTTCCAGAAGATGTAGACTTGCTGATTGATGGCAAGGGAAAGTGGAATTCCACCAGGAAAAACCCACGCGGTCATGCGGAAGACATTAGCGAAGACCGCAAAGCGAAGGTGTGGTTCTATTTACCATGTTCAGTCATTTTACCTTCAAAGCACCTGTGTACAGTCAGGGAGAAGGAAGCAGTGTTGTTGTATGCCATCCTAAAGAATTTCTGAGAGTTGATAATAGGAAAAACATAGGAAACTCATTCGAGTTATTACATAGGAGGGTTCACAAAGTGATTCCACCGGCACTATCCGCTAGGCTGTGTCTTGGGTGGTGTAGAGAGGAATTTGGAGGGAAGAAAGAAAAGCGTCCTAGGACCTCACCTAACCTTACATTGGGGAATCTTAGGGCTAAGTGGGAGGCGGGGAAGGAGGCGGAGGTTGCGAGATGAGAGAGGGCAGAATGTAGGCTAAATCTGAGGCAGAGAGTGGCTCCAGGCAACAACGAGAGCTGAAGTAAGCCCAAATTTTGACCCTCTCCCAAGATGTGAGACAAGCCCATAAGGAGCAAGATGGAAGCTCAGAGCATCAAAATAGCAATCTTTGGAATTAATAGATATCACCCAGAAAACAATGAGCGAAATGCGAGAGAAAGGCAGAGCTACGTATAGATCTGACTCGACTAAGAGATGAATGTATGGATCTGAGGCTCGGAATAAAGGGACCATAATCTGGAAGAAGCCCTAAAGTTGAAGGAGATGAAAGTGGGAAAGAGCAAATTGAAACAAAAGAAGGCGTGAAGAACTCGGGCGAGAAGACTACCTTCATCTTAGATCGACTCATGGGGATAGTGAGCTAATAAAAATCATGAAGGAAGGGGGAAGATGCCATGGAAGAACTTCACTACTTGACGGGGGATGCTTTTGGGTATCTATACAGAAACATCATAAAAGAAATAAGACTTTAGATAAAGAAAGGACAAGGAAATGGGGCACACTAGGCTATGGGGAAAAGGTGTTTGTGAAAGCTTAGATATGATTCGAAACGACACGATAAAAATGTAATCTACAAGGTGAGTTTGAGAACCACTGAACTACATTGGCGAACAAACCGATCTTATCAACGATGGCCTATCAGCGGGTGAGTACGCATTCAGGAAGTGAAGAAGGCACTAGGTCGGCGGCCACAAGTCCGGATTCTTAAAGTTCTCACCCATGCGCAGCCCAGTTTGCAAGTTTGAACCGGTGAATGCAGATTCCTCCATAGGCATGAAGAAGAAGAAAATGGCTCACCGCTCTTCCTTCCCGGTACCTCTCTGTACCTATTATCCTCATGCTTGAAGAATTTTAATAAAAAATAAGCCCTTTGAAATTTGGTGTTAAAATACTCATTTTGCATTTCTTGTGTGTCTTATTTTTATTTTCTTTCTTTTACATTAAATAATTGAAATTTGATGACTTTCAGTGAATGGTTTTGTTGAATAATGGAAAAACCAGATTTCCTGGTTTGAATTGTTGAATGAGCTGTGAAATTGAAATATTGATGGAATTGATTAGTTGTTAGTATTAAAACTTGTCTGCATCAGAATGATTAATTTAGTGAACTTTTAATTTGAGTCGAAATAGTATGGCAAAGTATCTGGGGACCAAACAAGACTTGAATAGATGAATTGGGGTAGGATGAAATGGCCCGAAGAAAGAGGGGGTTGTGAATCTTGGTGAATATGTTGAACAGTATAAGGAAGATTATAACAAATTGATGGAACAAATAAGACTTATGAATTTGATTTGTAAACTTGATTTAGTTATTATGAATCCTAATAAACCGCTGCATGGTAAAAAATATCTACGAGAATCAAATTGTGCTTAAGATTGAGGACATTTAAGGATCTATCATGAGTTGTCCCAGGAAGTATACCTGGGAGCTTGATTAGATTATTAGTCAAGTGAAATCCTAAGCAATACCCTTAGCAGGGAATAATATAGGCCATTCTTGGAAAGATTTAGCCTTTTTAAAAATCAGTATAATACTTGTGTATATTACCATGTACCATTGTATTGTTAACCTTATGCTTATTTACAACATTATTTGTTCTGTATAACATACACTAGTTCCTTATTTGAGCCAAAAGTCAATTTCATCATCAAACCAACAAATAAAAGCCTACACCCTTCTTCCTTAAACATAATCCTACAGTAAAGAACCCTTATTTGCCTAGATTACATGACCATTACATCAAGGATAGAAGAGGACAAGTTTGGGAGAATATTTATTTTAAATTGTGAGGATAAGAAGGGTTGAGACGGAAAAATCAATTAAGGATGAGTAAGAGATGAAAGAATGAGGAAAAGAAAATTTGTGTAAGAAAAGTGTCAGAGTTGGAATAAGTTTGGTCTTGTAGCCTTCCTCCTAGAACAATTAGTCCTTAGGGGTGTTTAACATCTAGTACCCCCTATTCTTCAAGCAGTATGGGAGTTCTTGACCCAAAGTTAGATTAAAGGTGGTAAGAAGCTTAAAAGACAATACATTTGCACCTATTCTAAAACCTTCGAGTGGAAGAATGAAAGTGAAAGGCTTAAAGTTGGGATGAAAGTTTATAAATCTGAATGTTGTCGGAAAAGTACCACCATAGAGAGTATCACGAGGAAGAGGATGCACCAACCAAATGGAGGTTAGATAGATGGCATGAATAGAAAAAGATTAAGAATGCATATGAAGGCAAGTATATCAAAATGTAAGGTAGGAAATGCAAGGGTAAGGAATTAAGCCCCAGAAGGTATCCTATTATCTACCCGATTACCTAAGCCTCACATTATAAGCCCTAAACGACCCTAATTGATTAAGAAGGTAGTATATGCTTTACATTAGTAGAGATGTATGACAAACAAGCTGCTGGAGACTTTAAAAATAAAGGAGAAAATTACTATCGAGTAACATCCCATAAGATTAACTAATTTGCCAAAGAAAAGAAGACCATCACACACTCTGATGCTTTGGTTGAATGATTGAATTGTTTTCATAAGATTATTTGGTTGTTTAGTGAACTTAATTGAAAATCTTCCTGATTCTAGATTGGAAACATGTTTAGAAATAATTTTACAACTGAAATATGTTTCTTGCCCAATTGTGGATTTAACAGAAAAATGTCGTTAATAATAAAAGCTAAATTGTTTGAGGACAAACAAAATTTTCATTTCTTTGCTTGGGGACAAGCAAAACTTTAAGTTTGGGGAAATTTGATAAAATACTTTTCTTTATTGCAATTTATCCTCAAAAGACATAAGCCTACTCTTGAAACCGATTCGCTTGCTTGCCTCCTTTTTGCTCAACCGACAGCTAAATCTTTTACTCTTTCTAGTTTCCATTTGGTTTGTTCCTCTGCCTAAATTCTAACTCTTTCTCTTTCTGAGTGGTTTGGGTGCCTTCTTCTCTAGTTCCAGAACTCTCCTCCATAATTTCCTTCAGGTTAGGAACAAGGTTCGATAGCTCAGACATTGTCAGAAAAAGGGCTTTTGGGGATCTAGGGTTTTCGAAAGGAGTGGGAGAGATTTGGTGAAAGAAGGTAGTGGTTGATAGTTTAATGGGCAGTGACTTTTCGGTTTTAGGCAGCAGTCTGTTTATAGGCTCACTATTGATTATACCTTCATTAAATGTCGCGAAAAAAACTAGCCTAAGGTTTAATCCCTTTTTAATTTTATGTCGCGACATAAAATGGTAATGTCGCGACATATTTTGAAATTAATTAAAACTAGGTCAATCATTTGTTACGACTGAGCAAAAATTGTCGCGACATCAAATATGATGTTGAAGTTTACTTATGTCGCGACAATGATAAATATTGTCACGACATAAACTTTCCTTGCAATATATGAATCTAAAGTCATTTATGTCGCGACACAAAAATTTGATGCTCAAGTAAACCTATGTCGCGACATACCAAAAAATATTGTCGCGATAATGTTTTTCTTCCAGAAACACATGTTATTTACAATTCTATCGCGACATAGAAAAATTGTGTCGTGACAGACTTTCCTGCTACTTTCAAAAGGCTAAATCAGTCATTGTCGCGACATAAAGAAACAATGTTGCGATCGAGTTTGGTAATAATATCGCGACATAAAGAAAGCATGTCGCAACATTGAACTAAAATTTTCCCATAATTGCATAATTCACATTTTTCAATCAAGCCACATTCAAAGCAAGGTGTATTCACTCATACCAATCATAACATACTTGTGAAAACTCATCTAATCATCAAAGAACCTCAATTCAAGTATGAACTATCATATTTCATTTCTTTACTCAATACACGTCAACAAGATGATATTCAGAGTATTCAAATAATAAGAACAAACAAAGATACTATTCATTTTCTGCTCTAAATAAAATAACATTCCCCCAAACTTCAACTATGCATTATCATTAAAGACAAAGTGAAGTGGAAATACTTTCCCTTTATGTAGCAATTTTCTGCATATTTCAGTTTGAGAAAATGTGCTTCCTAATAACATCCATTTCTAATCTATAACCGGTATCCTGAAAAGGTGCTTAAAAACAACACTTAAAATTTCATAGAAAATTGAAACTAAACTTCAAACACACCAATTTTAACAAACCAAATTAACTATGAAAAGTAAAATTTGTTTGGGTTGCCTCGAAGTACACTCAGGTTTAATGTCTCTCTGAATAAGACATTTCTTTGCAAGAATATCTTAGGTTAAGCCGGCATTCTTCCCTCTCTTTTCAAATCACAGTTCCTCTTCATTTATGTTTGATAGGCCGAAAGTGTGATGTGTGATTTGTATAAGCTAGGTAAGCGCCTATGTGTGCAAGTGCACGCGTCGTATCAAGTTATATAGTGTACCTAAGTACGGATATCGATCCACGAGGAGAAATAAATTAAATATGAAATTGGCCTATGATATTATGCGGACTTAAACTCTTAGCCAGATATCTAACTAATGTATCAAATTAAAACTAAGTCTAATTAACTTGTGAAATCACTTTTTGAGAAAACTAGGGTTTTGTCTCCCTGCCTCATTTGATGGATGTTTACATAGAGGAATTACTATTCGATCGTGATTTCGTGTGAGGTGATGGTGCCTCGAATGCCCTCTCTCTCGGGAGTATGTCAGCCTGTCTCTGCCCCGAGTAGGGTTGGGTGCATCTCTGCCTCGACCCTATACTCAGAAACGCTTAATGCTCAAGACCCTAAATTGCCACCCTCGGGTCAGGATTATCTACATTCCTCGGTGACGAGGTTGCTCTACTCATATCCCTGGGAGTCCTTATCTCTCGATCTCGGATACCAGCAATAATAAGTACCAAAATGTTGGCCAAACATCGCTATGGAAATAAAACCACAAAGTAGAACAATCAATATAAATCATAAATATTTGAATAATATAAGATTTAAGCCTTAATCCATCTATTTGAAATAGGGTTAAACTAAACCACTAGAAATAATTCTAATTATATCAAATTAATACAAGGCATGGTTCTATGAATCATGAATAAGTCTGAGAAAAGGAATACAAAAACAGAGTCTTTTCAATCTCACCGAGTTCTCCCTCGCCGTTCCCTGCTTTTATTCATACGTTCTTCTTAACCCGAATTTAGTCTCCCATGATTTTTATAGTGCGGCGAAATCGCGGGAGCGTCGCGGCGTTAGGTCGATCGCCCGGCATTTTCTTACATTGACGGATATCGTGGCGTCGCTGGCGTTCGTGCGATCCATGGCTTTTTCTTACATTGACCAGATGTCGCGGCGTTCGCGGCGTTACCATCTTCGCTTAGCGATATCCTGCGTCGTGGCGTTGTTGCTAGTTTTTCCACTTCTTCTTCTTTGCAAATTCAACCGCGAGGCCGCCCTATTTCTGCAGTACACCGCAGAGATCCAAAAATCATATATTAGGCAATATTGCAGCATTAAGATATAAAATAGAGCTAAAACGTAGTAAGGACGCGGGTATGACATGAGCGTTTTAGACACTCATCAATGTTCCCTCCAAGGTAATGCTTTAATCTCTAACCATTCACTTTAAATTCACATCCAGAGTAAGTTTTCAGTGTTACTGCTCCAAAGGGTGTACTTGCTACTACTGTGTAAGGACCACTCCATCTTGACTTTAGTTTTCCTAGAAATAGTTTGAGCTTAGAATTATATAATAGAACTTGTTCTCCTTGTGACACCCCGATCCCGGGGGTCCGTTGACTACCAGGCCGCGGAATAAAGTGGATGCCGGGTTGCCCGGCCCGCCAGGAGAAAATCGAGCGAGTCTCCTTTGTGGGGCTCCTACGATTGAAACACACACGTAAACTTGTCCCAAGCGGTCCAATGTAATCACGATGATACAAATACTGGATAAAAACGGCCTCTTGGGCCCATCTTACCAATATCATGAAACTATCCACCAACTATGAATCCACTATATCCAATAGTTCTAAGAGTTCAAATATTTTACTCTTATACAATACATACATTAAACTTAAAAAGTTCTAATACATGTAAACATCAGAAGAACCCTTAAAGCCACACTCCGACTTTCTTCTAAATCTCGACCTCTAGGACGAGCCATCTCCCTCGCACTCCTGGCACAGTAAAATAATATCCCTGCGGCGGGGGTGGCCCCCAATGCTCCGTGGTGAACTTGCCGCTACTAAGGTGGGCTACTCTCCCACCTAAGTGCGTGCAATGTTCCAAAGTAATTTACACATTCAAGCAAATGCGATCCTACTTGAATGTCTACGTGACCAACTCAGTCCAGGAGTCCTCACTTGGAGACTCCCTCACGCTCGCCTAAGCCTCGTATGAGAATTCTTATATTCTTTTTGTTTGTTAGTGGACCTTCTCAGGTGTAGATATCAATTGGGCGTCTCCGGCGGTGATATTGTTATGGACTACCCTCCGATATATCAATTGGGCGTCTCATGATTGATATTTTTAGTTTTAGACAACCCTTGGATAATTCACGATTTAGACAACCCTCTGAACCATTTTCTCTAGACTCATCTCATGCCTCCTCCTATAGTCTTAGGTGTTCAGTGCATATGGAATGTAATATTATGCAGTTTCAATACGGTCCCCAATTCACATATAAATATAAACATTATATATTTGAAACATTCAATTCACACAATCATGTCATATAAATTCCATTTCCACATCAAAATTAGCTCGCAGAATTGCGGTAAACACGAGCAATTTAAATTAAATCACTTAGTCAAACACATATTTTCACAAAAATTATTTTGCTTGATCAACATTTCGAAACAGTAAAACCCTAAATTCGCATTCCTTTCAAACTTCCACAATTGTCGGTTCATGTTGGGCAGGTTTCCATGACCATTTCGGCCTCCCGAACAAACCAATACATGATTAATATTAGAACACCTGTCCATTAGCCCAAACGATCCGTAACAACGATCACACGGGCTGTTCGTAAATCTCAAATCCAAGCATTTCGATTCCAAGGTTTGGAATCGATCAATGATCGTTCAAGGCCTCGATGGCAAGAACATTTACATGGTACTTAATGCAGAAGAATAAAACTTCCCGAATAGGGAGAAACCCCTACCTCTCGGAGTTTGTCAAAAACTCACAAATCCTGTGTCCACGCATAGCCCTCTCCGCGTAGAGCGGTTCTCCTTCTTGTCCCGAGTGAAAAGGCTAGGCGCGGTTGGATGTAGCGTATTTCAGAGAGAGTTAGACTCTCACTCACAAGAAATGACCAAATCATTCTTGCGTCTCATATTTTGCTTTTCACGTTTTCCTCCTTTTTAATTTGAAGATGAATCACATTGACTAATTATTATAGCTAGATTTATCAAGGCGATTCAAGCGGTGAAATCCGTTCGTCATCGAGATCTAGAAGAGAATAAATATAGTTTTAACCAATTTTATAATTTCGTAACGAAATTAGATTTTGCCATTTTCAGTGAAATTTCTGAGGTCGCATTCTCCTCATAAAGGAATTTCGTCCGAAGTGGGACAATGCAATCACTCACATGCATATCTAGCGTGCACTCTACACGTACATGTAAGCAGGTCATTTTAAATCTTAGCGACTAAACCACGTGCCTTCATCCTAAGCAGAAGGATAGGTGGCTCATATCAGTCCTCGCTCCCACGTGGACTCCTCCACTCCACATAATTGCCTCCATAGTACACTCATAGCCTCAGGTCTTGCTTTGCAAAACGTCCATGACTATCAACAATGCGCTTCAGTCACCACTTGAAGGTCCGTCAGTCTTCATTCCCGATGTCCCCGATCCACCACGCCAAATTTGGATGCGGGTATATTTTAGAGATGGAGCGTGAAACACCTCGTGGACACGACATCTTCCGGGCCAGTATGCTAGCAGGTACATAGCGGTGCTTACCCTCTCGAGTATCTCTAAAGGTCTAATGAACCTCGATAGCTTCCACGGTGAACGACCACTCTCCTCTTGGGCATGCCTTGAGAAGGCGTGATCGACCTCTCCCGAACTCTAAGGGTCGACGTCGCACATCCGCATAGCTCTTGCCCAGGCTCGAGGCGTGAGAAGCTTATTTGTCGTATCAAGCTCACCTTCTCGGAGTGTACCTGAAAATCGAATCGAGACCCGGTGATGGAGCTCTCTCTCCGCTCATTGATCCAACATAACGGTGACACACATGGCCTCCCATAAGTGCCTCATACGGTGCCATCTTTGTATACTCGCGTCTTCATTATTTATGCGCGGAATTCCACTAAGAGCAAATGCTCCTCCCAAGCGCCCTTATGATCGGGACGCATGCTTTCGTAGCATGTCCTCTAATACTGTATAGTCCTCTCGGTTGACCATGTCGAGGGTGGAGCGCTATGCTCATAGTCGGTAGGTGTGCGCGTCAGCCTTTTGAGCTGCTTCCAAAGTGGGCGTAAACCTCGAGGTCCTATCCGAGCGCATGGATCTTTGGTACTCCATGTAAGCGGGACTATCTCTCGAATGTATAGCCGGCGGAGATCTCTCAAGGCGGAAGGTCGTCCTTGCGGTACAGAAAATGTGCCCGACCCATTGAGCGGTCACTATCACCCATCTGATCGTAGCCTGTTTGCGTCCATGGCAAGTGGGTCACAAAGTCCATCGTGACGTGCTCCTACTTCCACTTAGCCACCTCCAATGGCTGAAGTAGCCTGCTGTGCGGTGCTCAGCCTTAACCTGGCGACATGTGAGATTGTCGAGCAAAGTCCTATGCTCTTCATCCCACTCGATAGTATTGGCGACGAAGATCTAGTACATCTTCATGCCACGGATGCACTTTAATAGAAATCGAGAGCGGTGAAACTCCTGAGAATCTTCTCACCTCAAATCGGTCAAGCAGGGAACCACTACGTCCTATATCGAGAGACTACCATACGTGAGCAGTCCGGCCCTCGTCTTTAGTACCTAAGCGTGACACTCGGTCACTGATGGACTATCTAAAATGCTTGCCCTTTGGGACTCAATCACTCTGTTCACGAGACGGTGTAGACACTAAACTTCCCAAGGTACCACTGATCGCTCGCTGTGTAGCCCAGGTGTCCACCGGTCTCGGCAAATCCGCCACTCCCGAGAAGCTATACTAGCCAACGCTCCTCGTGACTTCCAATTGAGTGCATCAGCCACCACATTTGCCTTACCAGGATGGTAATGCAAAGTGAAGTCATAATCCTCTAGAAACTCCATCCATCTGCGTTGCCTCATATTGAGATCCCGGCTAGTAGAAAATATATTTCGGGACTTTTATGGTTTGAGTGCGCTTTCGAACTCCTCGCCGTATAAGTAGTGGCGCCAAATCTTCAAGGCGAGACTACGGCGCCAACTCCATGTCGTGTGTGGGGTAGTCGCTCATGATTCTTCAGGCGCGGAACCATAAGCTACTACCCTCCGAATTGCATCAAAACATCCCGATCCGGCCCTTGAGGCATCCTGATACACTATGTACCCTGTCACATCAAGGGATTATCGAGATAGGAAATTGAAGTAAGTCTCTCTTCCAACTCCTGGAATGCCTCTGCTTCGGTCATCCCTCAAACTTGATATCACCGAGGTCAACCTAGTCATGGAGTCTTTATCTTGGAAATCCGCCGGTAGATCTCTATATTACCCGGCTTGATCCACAGAAACTCGTATCTCGAAGGCGACTTCGGCCTTTCTCAGCTTATCCAGCATTTGCCTCGACCTTCTGCGGGTCGTGACGCTCGATGTTGACTTCCACGTGTCCCAAAATCTCACCTCGAGTAAGCCCAAACTAGCACTTCTTTGAACTTGATCTAGTGATGGTCTCTCGCTATTTGTAAAAAGACCTCAGTGATGCTCATGCTCCCACTCACGGTATGGGAGTAGATCAAGATGTCATCCATGAAGCAGCGATAAATTGATCAAATGGGGTTGAATATCCTATGCATGAGATCCATGAATCTTTGTTGGCGCTTTCGTCGTCAGAAGGGCATAGCAGTAGGCTATGGTGCCCGTAATGGAGACCCTAAGCCCCATTTATCTTGGGATATCTGTCTCCCCTAACTCTCGGTGATGGTAACGGTCACGAAGGTCTATCTTAGAGTAGACTCGCACTCCTCTCAACTGGTCAAACAAATCGTCAATCCTCGGTAATGAGTCAGATTCTTGAAATCGTAACACAGTTCCATTGTCGATAATCGATGCCGATCGAAGGGTCTTGTCCTTCTTCTTATGGAAATAGAGCGGGCGCCCCATGGTGAAGTGCTTTCGGTCTGTGACTCCCCTTAATCCAATAAGCTCCTGTAGCTGGATTCACGAGTTCACCTGTAGCTCAGCTGGTGCCATCTATGCGGAGTCATAGAGATGGGTGAAGTACAGTGTAACTCGATGCAAAAGTCTACTACCCTGCAGTGGAGGTAGTCAGGGCTCATGCGGAAGAAACATCCACATGCTCGCATACTACTCAAGGTAGATCTAAGTCTAGTCTCTTCTCATCCTCCAGGGTAAGGCTCGCTAGCCAACACATGACATCCACGACACGGACTCGTATATTATGGGGCAAATGTCATGCTTGTCTCCTGAGAAACACCACCTGAGTACCGTCCTGGCAGTGGCATTGTAACCCTCTACGCTCACAATCGATGCGACCACCAGCAAGAATTTGTCATTCGTCCATCGGGATGACAATCGAGAATCCGTAATGTCCATGATCCTCGGGTCCTTGTGGTGGGAGTCGAGATCTCAGCTCACAGCCTCTGACACATCATCCTGATGCCGCCTAATCCTAGGAGAACTCACGTACAGGGGCTCCTCTAAGGTCTCAACCTCTAAACTCAACTCGATCTCGTGATACAACAATGAATGAATCGAAGCCTGCAAAATCAAATAACCTCTAGCCCGCGTGGCGAGATAGCAAAAATGTACCTGTATATAATGGGCGTCTGCCGACTCGGCTGGGTGTGACAGGCGTAGACATGCCCTGGACCCCCCAGTGTCCCACACTGTGGGCCTCGTCCTGCACTCTACCCATACTCGCTCGGGCTGCTGTGTGAAATGGCGGGGTGCCGTGTAGCTCCTTCAGGCGAGGCCGACCTCTGCAGCTGTGCATGTTGTAGAGGGAATGTACGTATCCTCTCTGTCACGCTCTTGTTGGGAGGCGCGATGTCCCAAACCACAGGATCCTGTCTGCAGGGGCAATCCGTCTCATGTGTCAGCTGCGGCTGTGGTAGCACACCGTGCATCACTTTGATTGGCAGCTCTCATCATCCTACGTAGAAGCAGCTCTCATCTGTCCCTGGCTCGGATGGCCGTGACTATGAGATCCTCGCGAACTAGAGGCTCTCCGCCTCTTCTGAGCCCGGAGGCGGGCGTCCTTCCTCTTGCCACTAACACTCGCATCCAGGGTGCTCAGGGCATCCTCTGTCTCTCTCTCTGTGGTCGGGCATCACAACCTTGGAATCCATATCCGTGGCGAGTCCTACAATCCTGGCCGAATGGACCCTTGGTCCATTCTCGAATCTCACTCACCTTGGCCGGTCGGTGGCCACGTAATCTCATCGACAAAATGAGTTTCAACTGCAGATCTAGCCGTGATCCGTCACGATCATCGCCCCTGCTTGACTCTAGGAACTCCACAGGCCTTCGCATGCCTCATGATCTCTTGGAAGAGAATGTTTACCCATGAGCGGCTCACGAAACTCTGCCCATGTCATAACCTCTAAGTCTCTAGAAGTCTAACCTATCTCCACCATGCCTCAGACCTGCCTCTAGGCTGGAATGCGGCTAACTTTGATCCTGATCGTATCGGAGATGATCTCCATAGCCTCCAGTAAGTTCTCGATCTGCATAAACCAATGGTGCGCCTTGCACCAAGCTGGATCTCCTCCCCCTGTGAATTTCGGAGGGTGGTGCGCTCCTAAATCTCGGAATTGGTTACTGGGACACTCACGACTACCTTTATGCTGGCACGGGCGATGGCGGTTAACATAACACCTACGGCCTCTCTGAGGCTGCGATCAAATCTGGCGGCTGGTCGCTATGTCGGTGGTGCTAACCCGGTCACCCCGTGGAGCGTCCTCTCGTCCTCGTCCTCGTCCTCGTCCTCGTCCTCGTCCTCGTCTAGCCATCTACCTTTGGAAATCCCACCTATTAACATGGCGGTTAAATCTCGTCTGACATCTACAAGGTATAAACACGGCCCGAGACACTAATCGTACACATAAATCGGTGTATATACATTGTCCCTTGGCTACGGGTATGTATGTAATATTTATTGAATATTGTTTTTCAACAATTTTATTTTGGAAAATTCAATTTTTATTTTATTTTTGAAAATTTTATCCATTTTGTTGATTTTATTTTTTTATTTTTTATTTTTTTAATAAATATTTTTTTTTTCGAAAAAATTTGTGATGAGCCGATGTTCATGAGGCAAGGTTGCGAAAAATATCCAAAAATCGCTGGGAGCAATCACCCGAGTCAAGCGGGCCAAAAGCAGGCCGGTACCGCCAGAGTGCCTGACCAGCTTGACCGCGCGGCTCCTAGGCCGCCCCTGCCGCGCTTCGCCACCGCCTGTGCCCGCTGCCCAGCGCACGCGCACTCGCCCGCTGCGCTCGCCCAGCGCCCCTACGCGCCTACTTACTTCTTATCCGCGGCGCCCGGCGCCCGCGCTGCACCCGCCGCGCGCACACCGCCTGCGCGCCCAATGCCGAGCCCAGCGCACACTGCGCGCCCGGCCACGCCCGGCGCGCGCCCAGCGTCAGCGCCAACTTAGGCATGTCGTAAACCGCGATGGCTGTATTGCACTGTCTGGCCCGCCACTGCGGCTCCCGCGTAACAATACACGAGTGTATTACGACCACGATCTGGCCTCTCTTCTCTTGTCCTGAGCGGTGTATTGCAGTACACCGACCCATCCTAGGTGCCCCTTTGCCAATACAATTTCTGTGTGCAATACAATTTCCATTCTCCTCAAGCCCCTTCTTCTGCAATACAATGACGTATTGCAATACGATTCCTTTACTTTAAGCGCCTTGCAATACAATCATGACCTTCTTTCTATTTCTTTTGATACAATTTCAATGTTGCAATACAAATCCTTCTCACAATATAATTTGGGCAGTAGCCCAAAAAAACGGTTTCTGCACTAATTTTTTTTTTTCATTATTATTATTATTATTATTATTTTCATTTATTTCCAGCAGCTGGAAAAATCATAAAAAAAAATTACTTACCACTTTTTTTCATTTTTCGCTGAACACTCGAATAAATTTTTAAAAATTTATTTCTTATTACCCCTAATAGGTCGATTTTTCACCTTTGTAAACTCCACCATTTTCTAACACATCCATGTGCTAAGCACCAAGCACACATATACGATCTCATCCCACAACATGGTAAGCATACCATTCACACAACAATTCATCAAATCACACGAAACACTTCAACACACGTCGTAGTGTCTAGTTTTATCCGTGATTTTCACGAGTAATCTCATACCTATGCCTAGCATCGAACCACACCTAGTGGTGATGCTCTCACTCAACTATGGCCTAAGCCCAAATCCTCAATCTATAGGTTTCCATATGCCTATATGATGAGCTTAAAAGTCATCTATTTTTAGTCCATTTTTCTGTTTGATTTTCATCTAGAAATGAATAATTAATATACAGAAATATGAAGAAACTCACCAAATTGTTATTAGCAGGAAGAAAGAAAGTAGAAAAATACAGCAATAAATGGGAGGAAAGTGCGGTCGAGATGGCGGAGCGAGAAGCGAAAACAATTGGCTGATTCATTGATCACGATTTTAGGGTTTCACACGATCCAGTCATGAGGTCGACAATAGGAAATCGAAGGAAATCTGATGTAGGTAGCGACATGGATAACAAGTTATAGAAGTCGCGACATGAAACTGCTCAGGAGAAAGACTGTAAAGAAATGAGCTGATGTCGTGACGTGAGATCGAAGTCGTGACATCGGAACCACGATTCGAAGCTACGAGTCATGAGTCGAAGTCGCGTGAGATACGTGTCGCGATAAAGAGATTTGATGTCGCGACATCAGAGACAAGTTAAGCGCAAATGACTTAAGTTGATGTCGCGACGTGGGATCGAGGTCGCGACATCAGAAGCAGCAGGTTAAGCCCGGAAGAACTAAAAAGGTGATGTCGCGACATGAGATCGAGTCGCGACACGAGACACCTTTCGATGAAGGATTCTGTGAGCCATAAAGAGATGTCGCGCGACAAGATATTCTTTATCGGCAACATAACGTCCCGATTGAAGGCTGCGAGATGACTTGAGTTGAAGTCGCGACAAGACATCGACGTCGCGACATCGAGGAAAACGGTGAAACACTGCGAAATGTGAGAAGATGTCGTAGCGAAGATATTGATGTCGCGACATCAGAGCTCAAGCCAAATCAAGCTTGCATAGATTAGGGATGTCGTGAGATTGATGTCGCGGCATACGATGTCGCGACAAGAAGCGAGTCGCGACTTGAGTGATGGTGGAGCCAAACCATTTTGGAAACCCCGCAGGCTACATTGGGATTAGGAGCCCCGATTGAGAACCCTATCATCACGAGTACATCCGGCTCATTGCGGCTTAGGCGGCCCGCGAGGCGAAGTCACGGATGGCTGAAAGCTCATTTCTTTATTTTCTTTCTTTTTTTTTTTCTTATTTTTTTATTTCCGTGTTTTAGGCGATTATGTTCTCGTATTTTGGCGCCGTTGTATTTTGAAATTTTTATTTTCGTTGTATTTTAATTTGATGTTATCGTTGAGTCTAAGTCAATGCGTAATTCAATTCCTTTCAAATTACTACCAATGTTTACAGAAGTTCGTACAAATTTCTCGAATTCGATCGTTTCGCCGAATCATGTTATTCTTATGATCGAGAATGTCGTATCGTATCCAAGAATTGAGGAATCCAAATTTCCATTGCTAGAACGCTATAGTCGAACATCTTCGAAGTTGTTTACAAAGAACTCGTTACTTCACACGAATTTACTTCGGGGTTTTGGGTTTATTGTCTCGATCCAACACGCTCTATACTGCTAAGATTCACATATCAAGCCTGACATTTCAAGGAGGTCCGTCCTCCTGAGTGACACTGTGGAAGACATTCCCAGGGTACGTACATTTCTTGAAGGTATACTAACTCGCTATTAGGATCTCTCGAGCTTGCAAGTTCACTTAGATAAACTCTTCACTTGAAATCAAGAACGAAAGTCAATGAGTTATCTATTTAAACAAGCAAAGAGTTCACCTCAATTCCTATGAAAGGAGGCCAACCTGTTAGCTACGAGATCTTAATCAAGGAAAGGTCGATCTATCTTACCTCGAGGAGGAGCAATCTCGGAAGCTGTATATCCCTGCCACCTAGATAATCTGAGCTGGTGTTTGACAAATCGGCATAAGCATTGCAAAAGAAAATATCCAGAATTCAGGAAGTCCAAAGTAGTTATCCACCGTATTCGAGAGAATCGTGCCGATATTAGATGAAATGGAGCTGGAGAGATCCGCAAATGCACTACAACGCCGATGATTTTTGAAATCGAGATAATCAAGAAATTTTATCAAAGAGTAATTGCTGTGAATCTATAGTTCACTATAAATCGTTTCTATTGATGTGTCCTCTAGAGATAATTATTCAGTATCTATTTCTTTTATTAGGAAATTCATTATTCTTTATTTCATTCTTCCAAAGATAAGTTGATAGTGTTCGCTGCTTTCCTTGAATGGCATAATTTTCCAAAATAATTTACTACCGATCCTACTATCATTTGCAGGGCCCAAGAAAAGGAAATTGGAGTAGTCGTAGTTGATTTAAAATTCGAGACTTCGTGGGATCGATAGATCCGGACTCAATCCATTTGGCTATTACTTCGTCGCACTGCGGCACTTCGTAATATCGCACCAAACCAAACTTTGAAAATGATTTACTCTAAGAGATCGTGGCTTGCATAGTAATATCAACAAGTTTTTACGCCGCGTCGGGACAGATTAGTCCTCTTGCATAGTGACATAAATTTGTATGTGTTCTTTGGTTCAAGCATCAAGTTTTCGCGCCAAGGCCGGATTAGACAATACCAGTGACATAAATTTCAGATGTAGGTTCTTGGTTTGGTTAATGTTGTGCCGCGTTTCAGATTAGACAATAGTCTCGGTAATAGTGACATAAATTTGTATAAAATTTTTTGGTTTGTTGACTATACTCCACATCAAACCACGATGGATAACAACCCGAGCTCACTAGGGGTCAAGGTACGCCGCTGATGTCGGGTCGATCCTCACTTTTTCTCTTCTGCTGGATCGGCCGTCGCCGACGCCGCGACGCTGCCATGCGTGTCGCAACTCCATATCACGTGACGTTGTTGCTAGTTTTCCACTTCTTCTTCTTTGCAATTCCAAAAAGCTTCTGAAGACCACCCTATTCACCTGCAATGCACACAAGATCCAAAAATCATATATCGGGCAATAATGCACTTATTAAGATATAAAATAGAGCTAAAACGTAGTAAGGACGCGGGTATGACATGAGCGTTTTAGACACTCATCAATGTTCCCTCCAAGGTAATGCTTTAATCTCTAACCATTCACTTTAAATTCACATCCGTAGTAAGTTTCTCAGTGTTACCGCCCAAAGTGCGTACTGTTACCATCGTAAGGACCACTCCATCTACCTTAGTTTTCCTGTAAAATAGTTTGAGCTTTTAATTATATAATAGACTTGTTCTCCTACTTTGAATTCTTCTCATAATCTCTAATCATGCTACTTCTTGTCTTATCTTTGTAGATTCTGGCATTATCATAAGCTTCATTTCTCAACTCTTCCAGTTCATTCAATTGGAGTAATCTTTCTTCTTTTGCAACTTGGAAGTCACAATTCAATTTCTTAATGGCCCACATAGCCTTTTATTCCAGTTCCAAAGGGAGATGACAAGGTTTTCCAAATACAATTCTGTATGGGGACATTCCAATGGAAGTTTTGTAAGCAACAGAGCAAGCCCACAAGATCATTCAGCTTATAGGATCAGTCTTTTCATCAGATACTATTTTTTCCATAATTTTCTTTATCTCCCTATTGGAAATTTCAGCTTTCCCATTTGACTGAGGGTGATAAGCCAATCCCATCATATAATTGATTCCATATTTACTCATGAGTTTTGCAAAACTTTATTTGCAAAATGGCTTCCCTCATCACTATTGATTGTTTTGGGTGCTCAAAATCTGCTCAAAATATTTCTTTGCATAAACCTAACCACTGTACTGACATCATTTCTGGGATGTGCCATTGCTTCAATCTTATTTAAATACATACATAATCCATAGTAGGGAGAATGTATAGATTTCAAATGATGACGGGAAATCCATGAATTCCCCATACATAAAAAAATCTATACCACTCAAAGATTCCTGGCAGGGGCATTTCATTTTCCATTTATATTGCCCATTCTTCACTGGTGATATCATATAATGTTTTACCCATTCAAAATGGTCTGAATAGAGTAGGCCAATAAAAACCTCGACAGAATTTTTCGGGCTTGTTCGTCTCCGCAAAGTGTCCTCTATATGGTGATGCATGACATTTCTCCATAATAAACCTTGTTCTCGCTTTCCGAATCACCTTATGATCATATCCGCCATCTTCAAAAAGTAGTGGTCATCCCAAATATAAAATCGCTTATCGGGGCCTAATTTTCTTCTTCACGGTAAATTAACCTAAGTGGCATAACTCCACGCTGGCACCACAATATCAACACTGTGGTGTTCGACAGATAATGCGCTTTCATCAGAAAATTTTCTACTATTTCGCTTCTTTCATTTTTAGCGCCTTTTCAATCTAGACATGATCGCCATTCACATTGTCAATATTCTCTTCGCTTTCGATTCCGTGATCAAACTCTTTGGTAATAATAATAATAACGATTTGATCGGGCCTTGGCTTGCATCTTTCTTGCCATCATATATCCACCATAAAGATGATCATGGTGTATTATAACACTAGACCCTAATATGTAAAGGCCCGAATTTTTCACAAGCAACACCATTGCCAAGATCTCATTTCTGGTAGAGTAGTTCTTCAGGCTCTATCAAGGTTTTTCTAGCATAGTATATGGCCTTGAATAACTTTCTACAAGTTCTTTTCGGGTCTCAATACAAATTTTTCTATCAGAAAAATCACTAGCATCACACATAATCAAATCAATGTTCTAGTTTCAAGTATCATCATGATAGGAGCCATCACTAACTGATAATTTTTGTCAAATGTAGATCTCGCATGATTCATCAAAATCAAAATTTGCATCTTTCCCAATGTCATTTACATAATGGTCTCGGGAGATTTTTGAGAAGTCCGCATGAATCTTCTCAGAAAAACCAGCATGTCCTAGGAAACTTCTTATCCCCTTGATCTGTTGTAGGTAGTAAGAGAGTTTTTATGATAGCAACTTTTGCTTAGTCTACTTCCAACGGCATAGTCATGGTAAATCTTATGTCCCAAGACAATACCCTTCATACCATGAAATAGACATTTTTTCCCCATTTAAGGCCAAGTCTTTACATTCCTAAGTAATGTTTCTAAATTTTCCAAACAATTTCTCAAAATCGGATCCATATACCGAGAAGTCATCCATAAAGATTTATAGCCTCTTCCACTAAGTTCCAAAACATAAACATCATCTTTGGAAGTGAGCATTACATAATACAAATGATTATCTCTCAGAAAAGCAAAGGAGCTACATAGAGACATGTAAATGTAGTTTTCTCCGATCCTCTCTAGAGTTATAGCACTGGTTATAAACTTAATATCCATCAAGAAAAATGCAATGGGAGGTCCTACTAACCTCCGCTTCAAAGATATTCGTCAACAGCAGGTAGAGGATAATGGTCTTTCTCGGTAGCAAATGTTTAGTTTTTTATGTCTATACACACTTCCATCCTATCAAGGCTCAGAGGAATCAATTCATTCTTTCTCATTTTTTATCACAATGAATCCTCCCTCTTGGGAACCATGAACCGGGTTAACCTATGGGCTATCTCGAGATTGCATATATAAAGATGCATTCTACCATTTCAAGATTCCTTTTCTAACTACTTCTTCATTACCTGGATTTAGCCTTCTTATGTTCTATGAGGTTTTAGCATTTTCCTCTAAAAGGATCTTGTGCATACAGATAAAGACCGATTCTTCGTAACATCATCTATAGACCAAGCTATCGCTTTCCTTTGTATTTTCTTAGAATCTCTAGCGTATTCTTCAAGCTCAGCTAACCGAATGATAATCGCTTTGCTTTTTCTCGTTGCAAGAAAGCATGTTTCAAATGTTTAGCAATTTCTTTTAGAATCAACCTAAGCGGTTTATCAACAACTTTCTCTTCATAACCTCCATGGGGATTTTTCAGACTATATTCAACACCGAAGTACGCTTCTTTACTTAAAAATCGAGTTCGTAAATTCAACTTCAAGATGCTCAATATACTGGAAATTCATCTCATTCTAATTCATTGAACTCTGAAAATTACAATCATTTATTAGTTCATAGCTAATGGGAATTTTTGCTTCCACAATCTCGCAATCAGCATTAATAAGTTCTGGCTATTTCAAACTGTGATTAAGATTGAAGTCACTGCCTCATCTCCAAATTCGAGTCAGCTTCTCTCACCACCACAAAGCACATCAAGTCAGATGCTGGCTCTAGAATCGCAGATAAAGGCTTTCCCATGTCGACTCCAATACCTTGCAAGGTATAGTGAAGCCACCTGGATCTAGCATTTTCTTTAGTAGAGACTTTTGGATAACTACACTGTAGGTTAAGTCAGATCACACTTTTCAAGAGAACTTTTTCTTTCACAATGTATCCTCTCATAAATTTTGCATGAGACATTTAAGTCAATGCTTCGTAAAAGGGATATTACTTCATCTTCTTGAACATGTTCAAGAATCTAGCTGGTCGGCCTTTCAAGTTTCATTCTCGCACCTCCGAGGGAATGGAACTGAGGATTGCACGCTTAACTCCTTTCTTCTTCCTTAGATTTCCCATTTGCTTGTTGCCTTATCGCTTTACGTTTCTATTTTCTTCGTAAACTTCGAACAACAATGCCGCTTCCGATTCCTTCCGTTTGCATGTTTCTCTTTCCCCGCTTCTTCTCATTTCTTCTCTTTCCGCTTTGCCACTCTTAGAGTTATCGCTTATGCAACTGATTCTTCCTTGTGTCACTGGGAATGCATCCTGACTAATTCCGTATAGATAAGGCTACCGCCTCTACTCGAGTCTCCGTGACTTTCCGCAGGCATTAGTATTGGCTCAAACACATTGCTCGTCGAATGTCATTTAGCTCAACAAACTCTCCTACGATGTTTAGCATCCTCTTATTTTCCCCCATGAAAGCAAGCATCTGGTCCTCAAATGAATTAAATCTCCTTTGCCCCCTGATTTTCTGATCTCCGTCCCACTGACATCGTGGTTGTTGTTGTTGTCGAACCCCAGGTGAGGCATGATATTGCGTAAAATTCTGGTCTGTGTCTTTGAAATTGTCTCGTGCTCCTCCTCCATATGAGAAATTCTCATGGTTCCCAGTGCCAGTGTGCAGGAGGGCTGCTGAGGTCGGCTTAAAAGTGTAGCCCTTTCGCATTGAGGTATTGTACCTTTAACTGTAAGAAACCCTCATGTGGGTTGGTCCTCTTCAAAGACTATTCTTTCTCTCCGTCATCCATCGGCCCCCACTTCCAAGTGTCGTGGTGCATTATTCCTCCCATTGTTTCAAGTTCGTCCCATTAATGTCCAACTTTGCTTCCATGTCGGGCCATCCGATTGCTTCAATTACACCACTCCCTTCACCTGTTGTTGCTCCCCTAAGCTTCGACGGAGCTAGAGTTTCATTCGTAAGGTCTTCAATCACCGCCTTGCCTCAAGACTTTTCCTTTGAAAGCACCACAATAGCTGGCATCAATTATATACTTGAGGTGCATAAATTCATGGAATGGTAGAAAATGTCCTATCCGAGTGGTCGGGATGATCCATATAGGGCATCTTTTTTAGTAGTCTCGACTCTCCTATGCATTGTAGAGATTCTCATCCTCCTCTATTCAAGACTAAGGATTTCACCTCTCCTTTCGTGGTTAAAGCCAGTAAAAATCAGCCACAGCTTCCACTAACTTTCCTGACTATTACCGATCAAACAGTAATGACTAAACCGTTGTCGCACATCTCTTAAACGAAAATGGAAAGAGCCGTAGCCTTAACTCACTTAGTCTCACCATTCAAATCACTTGGCGTTAGCTATTCTCAGCAATCTTCCCATATGTTCATCGGGTCTTCATCGGATACCTGTGCGGAACTCGATGCTATCATTCATTGTGATATAATGGGCTTCGAGTTCAAAATTGTTGGCTTCTATGAGCCACATCTCTTGCAACAGAGTAATTAGTCTGAATAATGTGCCTCCAAAATCATTGTCATTTGTCTTTGAGGTTTATTTTCCATTCGTTTTCTCTGAATAGGTCAGAATCTTTCTTGATTTCTTCCATACTCAGAGATCTCAAAGACTTGTTACTTCCTCAAATTCTCGTTGTTTTCAATTTCTATATCCAAAGGTAAATAGACCGCTTGGTTTTCCGTGATTTAAAATCTTCCTGAAATAGAAACACACTAAGATCAAATTAAATATGTGGGAAACAATTATGTCCATTTAAGCTTATAGAAGATTTTTAGTAGCTTAATCATCTACTGCTATTAAACTATTTTTGTGATTTATTTTTTATAATTTATGATAAAATAAAGAAAAATGTCCAAATTAGTAATTCTCTCTTTGGTTAGAATATTGATATTTAAATTCATCAATCAATCCCCGGCAACGACGCCAAAAACTTATTGACTAATTTTCGTATAGACCAGTTTAACCAAGTAATTGACATGGATACCAAAGACTAACTAAAGTCCCTTGCAACAACATCAAAACTTGTTGACTGATTTTGATTAAAATATGTGTTTGTCCTTTTTGTAAAATGGATTCATTAAAAATTGAGTTTGGTCTAAATCACTGTAAGTGCACAGGTCATACAAGTAATAAAAGTGAATTTTTAAGTCCAGATATCGTTCCCACAAGGATTGATGATAAATCCAAAGATTAACTACCTCAACTACTCAAGATCCTTACTATTTGAACACTAATGTTAAAATGATGAGATAACTAATGAAGTAATACTAAAATAATTTCACTAGTATACATAAAGAATTTAATAAAAGTGGATTTGAGAATTCACTGAGTGAGACAACATTAGGAAATAGACCAATGAATAATTTTCAATTTCGCATCATTTCGAACTATAGCTGTTTCATTAGTCGGGAAAGCCGATTTGTCAAAGATGCAATGTGGGTATAGTTTGGATTTCTCCTCACTATGGCATTTCACTAATTAGAGATTCATGTTTCTTTCGACTCATGGGTCTAATCACATTTGTAAGATATAATCCTCTTCAAGATCTGGGTATTTTTCTTAAAATTCCCACCCAAATCTTAAGCCTAAAGAATTTTCGCCCATGTACAGGATATCAAGTCTTCTCCAATTTAAATGGCACTCATCCTTCAATGCCGATGAAATTCCTCAATCTCCTTTGATTAGGATATATAACATCGATCAAAATATTTCATTAGAAAAAGGAGAAACCTCTGAGCAATTAAACTGATACTTCATCCAACCATCCTCGCACAATGAGTAAGTTTGTGATCTATATAAGTAACTTTTCAGAGTTCATTACTTCCAAAGTATAAGTCTAAAATACCCACAAGGAACTGCTCCGTACCCTCTAGATTCTCCATCTCTGTGTCTGAGGAGTCTTAAAATCATTTATTTTTAATCAATTTTTCTAGCTTGTTTTTAATAATTTCATATATGTTTTAATGCCAAATTATGGAGTATTTACAAACTTAGTGTTTTGCAGGTATTAATTCAAAAATGAGATATTTCCAGCAAGAAAGAAGAGAAAACAAGAATTACAAAGAATCCATGTCGTAACTGAAATTCTTGTGTGTCGCGACAAACTTCCAAGCACTCACATTACTAAAGAAAACGTGTCAGAACAACATTTTCTGTGTTTTGAACAAAGATTTCCGATTGTTAACAATTGAGCTAGGTTGCATAAAGACAAATGTGTCAACAGCGTAGAATGAAAGATGATATGTTAGTCAGTTGGGAACAAAATAGTTTGTGCTATGGCTAATGGTGAACCCGAAGGTGATTATTCATCGCGACACCTCTTCCGTCGCGACAATCGACTTCTCGCAACATGGAAAAGTTTGTCGAGACAAGATTAAGAAGAAGCGAGGTCTCAACAAGAAAACTAAGTCGCGATAAAGGATGCTTAATGGATGAACTTACCTGGTTGCAACAACTATATTGAATGTTATACGTGACTTCGTTTAAAAGGTGTTTTGATGTCGCGATAGATTCTTAGTCACACAAAGAATAAGCTGAATGTAGAGAAACGAGGTCGTGATATTAACTCGAAAGTCGTGGATAAGTTTCAACACAATGCAAGAGTCGCGTCGCCGAAGCATAACAAATCGACGCGACAAAGACAAGTCACCAAATATGAAAAACTGTCGCGAGAAAATAGGTCGTGAATACGAAGATAGGCTAAAGGCGTATTAAGTCGCGGTCGCCACCGCATAAACTAAGTCGTGATAGGAAAATATGATGCATGTAGAAAAGTGTTGTCGAGACAAAACATATTGGGGTCACAACATGTAAAACATCTGACACAAGAATCTAGTGCATAACATAAAAATGAAGAATTTGCCAGTGAGGAAACGGGATAAGTGGTGGCCGGAACTGCATCGCAGTGGACTTGCACAGGTTGTGGCCAGGAATAATGATAATGATAGAGTGTTACAGCAAAGAACTAGAAGCGAAGTGTTGTTGTGTGACGAAAAGGCTGGGGCGACATCAATTTGAAGAAGTGGATCAGCATCACTGTCGCGACATGAAAACTTGGGTCATGACACCAACTTGCAGAAGCTGCACTGAAACTGTGTTGCGACATGAATATCGATGTTGTGACATACATGTTTAAGGAATGAACATAATATTGTCGTGACAAAGGAAAATGTCTATGCGTGATAGAATATTACTGCTTGAAGGAAAGAAAAATGTCATAACCAATATCTTTATCATAACTCAAGCAAATGAGTACAAAAGATCTTCTAGAGTCGCGACAAACAACTACTTGCTCACAATAGGAAACCTGCAACAAATTCAAAACTACAATGCGACACATCTTTCAGTGCTTGTTGAGAGAAGGCCTAACAGGCACAAATTTAGGGATTCATAAAGAAGCATTGAAGTTAGGGACGAACTTTTAAGGGCTCTATAAATAGAAGCATTTGCGGAGCGAGGCGATGGAGTCAACAATAGCGAACCCGGGTACACAGGATGCGAGGACTCTTTTGTATTATATTTTTCTTTTATTTTTATTTTTCTTATTTTTCATTTTCTTCGTAGATTAGCATAGCTTCATATTTTAATTTGTCACTGGATATGAACAGAGATTTGTTCAGAATTTTTGAAGTTGAAATTAATGTTGAAATTCATTTACGATTACTATTTGAATGCAATGAACTCCAGACAAATGTTTGAAATTGTTTCTTCAATTAATTGCACTTACAGTGGAATTTTCCTGATCTGTATTTCAATATATGCTGTAATCCAGTTTTCAAGAACACAACTTCCACTAGGAAAGATCTTATGTTAGTTATGGTCTTTTCTGCAAAATGAGAAGAAAATTTCTTGAGTTAAATTTGAGTTTATTTGAATGGTATTGTTCTTGACATTAATTGTTCCCAATTTTAGTAGCTTATACCCATGAAATGACTATTGTTTTAGCTGATTTCCGGGAGGCTCGGTGAGCAGTGGAGATTCCCAGGAAACTTAAACCAGTTACTTGGGAGTATGTTAGACTAATATTGATGAACTAATGAGCTTTGAAAGGTTACTTAGATAAATCCTCAATTTTCTCATGGTTTGAGAATAGGTTGAGTGATATATCAATTTAATCAATTAGAGATCTCTCCTTGGTCTCGAAGAATGATCTTGATCCCGTGTTAGCATGAGATCTAATTAAGGAAAGAGAAAACTCTTTCAGATCTTAAGGACGAGACATCATTCTTGGTGTAGAGATATTGTAGATGCCCTGTCTTGGGAAGCAAGATAACAGCAGTCATAAAAAATGAGTATGAAGTATTGGAAAAGAAAAATACCCAGATCTTACAGAGAAATTTTATTTACAAGTAATTGTTTAGAATCATGTTTAAGGAATGAACATGAACCTTTACTTAGTGAAAAGTATGGTTAGATGAGGAATCCAAACTATACTATCATGCCTCTTAACAAATTCAGATTTTAACTCAGGGAAAAATAGAATGAGATTAGGACGCAGGAATTGACAATTTCACAACAGTGAAATCCCAGTGTTTACTTCCAGCAATGATTTGGTTCAATCAAGTATACATTTAGTATTTAACTTTTTCTTTTATATTAAATGTAGGATTCTAGTTTTTAAAATTCTTATTAGGTTACTAAATTTTCATCTAAATTAGACGTTCAAATAGTGTAGAACTTGAGTAGTTGGGGTAGTTGAAGTTTAAATCTCTTTCAATCTTTGTGGAAACGATATCCGGACTTATAGCTCCACTTTATTACTTGTACAACTTGTGCACTTGCAGTTTTTAAGACCAAAGTAAATATTCAATTGAGTTTAGTGAAAAAATTATTTTTCTTATGAGCATATAATGTATTTTGGAGTGCAATGATAAGTTTACAGATTGCCATCGTCTAGGAGTAATTCTTAGTCTTCTAGTAATGGTACTAATAATTTGAATATGCACAACATATTAGTCAACAAGTTTTTGGTGTTGTTGCTTTGGACTCTAGTTACTCCTTTGGTGATAGTGTCATAAATTTATATATATATCAGTTGGTCGACAACAAGTTTTTAGCGCCATTGCCGGGGATAGAAAGAATTTAAAAATCAATATTCTGATAAAAGAGAGAAAGGCTAATTTGGACATTTTTATTTGTTTTACAAAAATTTCAGAAAATAAACAAAAATAGTTTTAACAGAAGTTGCTGAATAAGCTACTGATCTTTTTGGGAACTTAATGAATATATAATTTTTGTTATCACTAACTCTATTTGATCTCAGTGTGTTTCCATTGTCAGGAGAATATTAAATGCATAGAAAATTAGAAGCAGGACTGCTTCCTCTGGATATAGAAATTGAAAGAACCCTAAAAAGTCTAAGAAAAGCTATTAGTGCAGAAGATAGAAGTATGGCTAATCAAATAGAAATATTGAAGACTATTCCAAAAGAAGAAGAAGCAAAGAGAGCCTGGAGGCTGCTCCTGATGGAGAATTTTGGAAGCCTATCATTCAGAAGAGTACTCATGTAGAGACAACCCCTATTGAAGCAAACAATTTTGAAATTTGAAGCCGGCTTTGAATCTGATAGTTGTAACCGCAGTTATTAGCCACCCTTGAAAGATCAAATAAAAGCATCTTGAATTTATGAGGATAGCGAGGAAACTGCCCATGGCGAATGGAGTGAGACCTGATGTGATCAAGCTTCAACTCTTCCCATTCTCATTGAGAGATGTAGCAGCCACATGGTTTGGCTCACTGCTAATGAGATCAGTAAATACTTGGGAAGAACCAGTGGAGGCATTCATGAGCAAATTTTTCCCTCCAGCTCTCACTGCTAAGAGAAGAGGAGAAATCATTGTGTTCAAGCAAGGAGAGGATGAGAGTCTCTACATAGCATGGGAGAGGTTCAAGAGACTACTGAAGAGGTGCCCTATGCATGGGATAGATCTGACAACACAGATGGACATTTTCTACCATGCCATGAATTATACCTCCAAGGGTATAATTGGTGCATCTTCTTGTGGAGGTTTTAAAAAGAGAGAAAGAGAAGTGCGAGAGGGAATGAGGCAGAGTGTGAAGACCTTGCTAAATGCAACTGCAAGACTCCATACGAATCTTGAGGAGCGACAACGGAATGAGGGGAAATGGTCTGATTGGATTGGATAGAACAACGGCCATAGAAGCCAAGCTTGATGCAGTAATGAACAAGTTGAGTAGCAATGAGAGGAGGATGCACACTGCATATGAAGTTGGAGCATTGAAAGAAGGAAGGAGAAACAGTGCTGAGGGGTTTGAGGAAGAAGAGCCTTACCAAGTTGAGGAAACAAAGTATATGAATGAGCAGAGAAGTTACCACTTCAAGCGCTTGATTTTCCTACACAATACGGTCCGGCACTAGAAACCATGAAAAATTTTTCATATGGTGGAAAAGCACAACAGGAACCCGGATATGACGAACCACCATCGGGAGACACACTTAGCTTGGGTTTGGCGACAACAACAACGTGTGAGAGAAACTTGAGCCGGTCTTCGGGGTCGGAAGAAGGACTCCATCCTTTGAAGATCAAATGCTTAATTTCATGTCAGATAACAAAAGGATTTTGAACTTGCATGAGGAAAAAAAATTTTGACCTTGAAGAATTCCAGAAAATCACAATGATGTACAGGCAAACGATGCTTCTTTGAAGAATACGGAGATGCAGTTGAGCAAGCGCTGGTATGAAAGAACTAAGAATTGTATGAGTGAGTTGATTCTTAGAAGTGGCAGGGAGTTAGATGAAAGGAGAATAGAAATGAAGAATACTGATGAAGAGAAACAAGCTGAGATTGGAGATGAACATGAGCAGAACAGTTCAAAAGTTATAGAGAAAGAGAAGTCAGCAGAACTGCATCCCAAGCAATAGGGAATGAAGGAAGGAGTGAAAGCTTATAATCTTCCAGTTCCATTCCCTTAAAGGTTGCAAAAGGCAAAACTGGAGGAGCAGTTCTCTAAATTCTTAAACATGTTTAAGAAGATAGAGATCAACATTCCCTTCTCAGAGGCATTAACTCAAATGCCTCATTATGAAAAATTCATGAAAGATCTGTTGAGTAAAAAGAGAGAGTTTACTGAGGAAGGAATAGTGAGCCTAAATGCAACTGCGGTCTGATAATTCAAAGTACATTCCGAGAAAAAAAAAAAGAAGTAGGATCTAAATGACTTAACATACCTGCATGATTGGGAATCTTTGCCGACATGGGAAAGACTTGTGTGATTCCCAGGCGCATCAACTTCATGCCCCTATCTGTTTCTAAAAGACTAAGTTTGGGGGAGCTTACTCCCACAGCCATGACCTGCCCAGGATGGCGGATGGACATTGGCCCATCGGTATCCTTGAGATGTGCTAATCAAGGTGGGAAAATTTGTCTTTCCAATGGACTTCATAGTCATAAATATAGAGGAAGACAAACAAATTGCACTGTTGTTAGGAAGACCCTTCTTAGCAACAGGAGTAGCATTGATTGATGTGAAAAAATGAGAACTAACTCTCAGGGTTGGAGATGAAGCAATGCATTTCAATCTCAATAATGATGCGAAACAACACCAAGCTGAAGTGCGCGTGAATTTGTAAAGCTCAAAAATTCACATCGGTTAAAGGCCGACCAATGTTTGTAATCTTCATAATTCAATGAATGAGAATGAGATAATTTCCGGTATCTTGAGAGCATCTTGAAGTTGAATTTACGAACTCGATTTCAAACTTAAAGATTAGGTGGTAGTAGAGAGGAAGCGAGTGTGAAAGAATCTAGCAGGTTATGAAGAAGAAGAAGTGGTTGAAGAAAGCAAAAGTTTAGAAGGTTTAATACTAGGAGATTGCTGAACATTTAAAATATGCCTTCTTACAATAAAAGGAAAGCCAGTAATTATTTGACTAGATTAACTATTTGGAAGTAAGCGTTGGAGACTCTTAGAAAATGAGGCTTAATAGCTTGGTCTATAGAAGGTGAAAGGAATCAGTCCTTGATGCAGCCCATGCACAAGATCTGTTGGAGGAGAATGTTGGAACCCATAGAAGCGTGAGAGAAGGTTGAATCGATGTGAAAGAAGTATGATTCGAGAAAAATAATGAAATGGCCCAAATGCATCTTCATATACAATTTAGACCAGTCATAGGTGAGAGCCCAATTCATGTAGTTCCCAGAAGGGAGGATTCACTGTGATCAGAAATGAGAAGAATGAATTGATTCCTACAAGAACTGTGACAGGATGGAGAGTGTGCATAGATTACAGGAAACTAAACACAACAACCAGAAATGACCATTATCCTCTATCTTTCATTGACCAAATGTTAGACAGGTTAGCAAGGCACTCCCATTACTGTTTTCTTGATGGATATTCTGGTTATAACCAAATTTCAATAGCCGTAGAGGATCAGGTGAAATCAACATTTACATGTCCTTATGGTACCTTTTCCTTTAGAAGGATGCCATTTGGATTATGTAATGCTCCTGTCACCTTTCAAAGATATATGATGTCTATATTTTTTGATTTGGTGGAAGAGGTTATGGAAATATTCATGGATGATTTCTCAGTATATGGATCCAGTTTGAAGATTGTAGAAAAATTTAGAAAGCAGTATGAAGGTGCCCAGAGACAAGAATCTAGCTTTAAATTGAGAAAAATATCATTTAATGGTAACTGAAGGTATTGTCTTAGGGCACAAGATTTCTGCTACTAATTTGGAAGTAGATTAAGCAAAGATTGTTGTTATAAAAACTCTCATGCCACCTACTACATTGAAGTGCATAAGAAGCTTCCTAGGGCATGATGGATTTTATAGAAGATTCATTAAGGATTTTTCCAAAATCTCCAGACCATTGTGCAAACTGCTGGAAAAAGATACAAAATTTGATTTTGATGAATCATGTAGAATTGCATTTGAGGAAATTATATCCAGATTATTATCAGCTCCCATCATGCTGACACCAGACTGGAGTAATGAATTTGAAATTATGTGTGATGCTAGTGATTATGCAATGGGAGCTGTATTGGGATAGAGAACTAAAAAGGTATTCAAGGCCATATACTATGCCAGCAAGACATTCAATGAGGCACAAGAAAACTACTCCACCACAAAGAAGGAGATGTTGGCCATGGTATTTGCTTGTGAAAAATTCAGGCCTTATATATTAGGGTCCCATGTTGTTATACACACTGATTATGCTACAATTAAATATCTAATGGCAAAGAAGGATGGAAAGCCAAGATTGATCATATGGGTGCTACTGCTGCAAGAGTTTGATCTTGAAATCAAAGACAAGAAGGGTAAGGACAATATGATAGCAGATCACTTTTCTAGATTAGAGAGAATAGCTGAAACAGAGAAAGGGGAAGAAATAGCATAAATTTTTCCTGATGAGCAGCTATTGTTATTGTTAGTACAAACACCCTAGTATGCTAATATTGTCAATTACTTAGCTTGTGGGATTGGATGCCATGAATTATTCTGTGAGAGGAAATTGAGAGCGATTCGCGGATTATATATATATAGGATGACCCAGCATTTGTATAGAAAAGAATGAACATGATCATAGGAGATGTGTCCTAGAAACATAACAAGGTGGTATTATGGAAAAATGTCATGCATCTCCATATGGAGGACACTTTGCGGGAAACAGAAGGCATTGAAGAAGTTTACCAATCATGTTTTTTATTAGCCCTCGCTATTCAAATTTATTTTGAATGGGTAAAACATTATGATGCTTGTCAGAGAATGGACAATATAAGCAGAAGAAATGAAATGCCCCTGTAGGGAATTCTGGTGGTGCAAATTTTTTATGTATGGAGAATAGACTTTATGGGACCTTTTCCATCAGCATTTGGTAATATATACATTCTTCTAGTTGTGGATTATGTATCCGAATGGGTGGAGGCAACAGCTTGTCCCAGAAATGATGTCACTACTATTGTTGGGTTTATACAAAGAAACATTTTGACGATTTAGGGCACGGAAACAATTTATCGAGTGATGAGGGGAAGCCATTTTGAAAATAAAATTTTGCAAAACTCATGAGAAGCCGGATAGGATCAAACATATGATGGGATTGGCTTATCACCTAAATCAAATGGGCAAACTGAAATTTCAATAGGAGATAAAAGAAAAATTCTAGAAAACCAGATGAATGCTTGAGAAGAGTGAGTACATAAAGCCCCAGATGATGCATTGTAGGCTTATAGGAAGCGCACAAAACTCCCATTGGAATCCCCATCTGAGAATTGTATATGAAAAACCTTGTCATCTCCCCTTTAGAATTGGAATACAAGGCTATGTGGGCCATCAAGAATTGGTATGATTTTCAAGCTGCCAAAAAGAAAGAGACTACTCCAAATGAATGAGCCCAGAATAATTGAAATGAAGTCTATGACAATGCAGAATCTACAAAAGGAAAAGACAGAGGTGGCATGTGAAAATCATAAGAGAGGAGGGATTCAAGGCAAGAGAACAAGTTCTCTTATACAACTCTAGGCTCAAGCTCTTTCCAGGGAAACTGAAATCAAGGTGGAGTGGTCCATATATTGTGTTAACAAGTACACCCTTTGGAGCAGTAACACTAAAGACTAAATCTGGAAATGAATTCAAAGTAAATGGTCAAAGGTTAAAGCATTATCTTGGAGGAAGCATACAGGAAGTAGATCGATTTTTTGAAAGAAGGAAAATGGTAGAATGAAGACACTCTATGACGATGTCTAAATTAAGGACATTAAGCGAAGCGACTTCTTATGAGGCAACCCAAGTTGAATTTAAATTTTTTTATTATTATTTTTCTTATTTACTTAGATTGATGTTGGTTATTTTTCTGTGATTTTGGATTATTAGATTTTGATTTGGTTAGAAGTTTTTAGAAGATTGGTAATTTGCTAAATTTTCCTATTTATTTTTTAACACGAGGAATGAACTGGAATCATATTTATTGTAAAGCACTTTGTCTCAAGCTGAATTGTGTAGAAAATGACTACAAGGGGGAGTATTTCTCATTCCCTAAACTTATTTTGAATGATAATGCATATATTAAGTTTAGGAAGTTTCTTGCAATTGCGAATCTTTATGTTGATGTGTTGAGATAGTTGTGCATGATTGAATTGATGATTTTCTGTTGTTAAATATATCTTTACAATGCTAGAATTGAACAAATTGACTGAGTGGTGAGTGATTAACTGAATAGGAAGACAGTTTTAAGTCATAAAAGTTGGGGAAACAATAACTTGGTCACGATAAAGAAATCCGTGTCGTGACATTGTTTTATAAGTGAGGAAAAAGGGTTGTCACAACAAGAAATTTAATGGTCAAGACGAAATTTATAAGAAAATTGGAATTATTCATTAAAAGTTTGATCCACAGACAGAACTAAGCTGGATTGTATGTTGTCATGACCTTTGTTTTTTCTGTTGCGGCAAGAAATTTTAAAACAAAGTAAGTAGCAGCGAAAGCGATTATCGCGACCACCTTGAAGCGGTGTCGCCGACCCACTTTACGTTTGCAAGAACCAATCTCTATCGCGACAAGAATTTTCTTGTCACAACCCAAATTGTATCGTTGAGTCCAATGACATGTGTCGCAACAAGATTTTCTAATGTCAGGACTATTCATTGTTGCGAAAAACCTAAAGTATGTCACGACATGAGATTTTAAATAATAAGGACTTGAGGGAAAATATTAATTTTGAGGGTCACAAAATAAATTCCGCAATTAAAATTAAAGGCTATTGTTATGACCTAATCATTTATTGTCGTGACCCACGAAGAGAGACATTCATTTAGTGAGCCATTAACTGAAGAATGTTTCAAAACTGAAAAGCCCTCATCTTTCCAATTGCCTCAAATCATTCACACTCTCAGCCAATTTCAACTCTCTGCCTTTCTTCGTTTTCCCTAAACCCTAGAGTTCAGAAACCCTGACCATACCATGCTTGATCCTATCACCTTGATGCCAAACCTTCAAGAAGTCATGGAAGAGTGAATTAAGTCGTAAATGCAAACAGAACAAAATCATCAAGCAGCAGCTGGGCACGTTGAAAACAGGGATAATGAAAATGAAATGCAACAGCAGACAGAAGAAGAGTCAAGAAAAAGAAAAAGAAGAACTAATGAAGTTGGGGCAAAAAAGAGGAAAGACATAGCAAGGAACTTCGTTTCAGAAAAGGCAACAGCTTTAATGGAAGAAAGTTTAAAGGAAAGGGGCTTCATTGCTGAAAGGGGGTTTAAAAAGACTATCTCTCCTTTTGCTATAGTGCTTGAAAAGAGAGAATGGCAGTCACTAGGTGAACACAGAGAACCTAGTTGTGCTTCTCTAGTGAAAGAATTCTTTGCAAATATGGTAGAGAAAGAAAGCCCAGGTATATGTCAAAGGACCTTTGAACAGGTTCGTAGAAGAGATCAACATATTGTTCGATCTGCGTGTGCAAAAGGATGGTGCAAAGTTCAAAAAACAGGTTAAGGAACCAAAACTCCAGAAAATAGTAAACCTACTAACAGTTGGAAAAGGAGAATGGAAGGGGACAAAGAAAACCCCTTGTAGATCCATTGCCAGAAGAGACTTAACTGAAGAAGCCAAGGTATGGTTCTACTTTATCAAGTTTGTACTTCTGCCATCTAAGCATCTCAGTATAGTGAGAAGAGAGGAAGCAATCCTCCTCTATGCATTGCTTTCGAGGCTACAAAGATCGTATAGGAAAATTATTGAAATCCATCTTAGGGTGTCCCGAAGGCAATTGCAAGGGAATGATTCCACACCTTGGAACGATAACCAGACTTTGCATCCAAGGAGGAGTCGATGAAGAATGGGGAATTGAGGAAACCTAACCGAGAGCCTCCCCTTTGGGGAGAAAAAGGAAACAGAAGAACAAAAGGGGAATGAAGGATGCATTGAGATCAAACGGTGGGAAAGTCCAAGTCAAATACAACCAGAAGTTCAGAGGAGTCAGATCCAATTCTAGAGTGCACCCCCAGAATTAAGACAAACCAGTATGAACAAGATGAAAGTTCAGTGCAGAACTGCAATCATACAGAGCTAATAGAATTATTGATGTCTATGAGGTAGGAGATGAAGGCAAGAGATGATCAATAAAGGACATAGCTTCAGCTACGGGAGGACTATTTTGACGCAGAGCTTAAAAGAAGAGACAAGAATTTAGAGGATGCATTAAGAAAAAATGATGAAGAGTGGAGAGCAGAAATAGAGGGAAGGGACATAGAGTGGAGGACAATATTGAGAGACAAAGACAATGCCTTGAAAGGAAGCATGGATTCGAATGCTTTCTTCATGAGCGATGCAGAACACTTTGTAAACATAGTTTTAAGCTGTTGGCGAAGGCTATGATGTTAGAAATGATAGGACACTCCTGAAATCTTTAGCTATGAGGCAGCGAGAACTTACAGAGAGCAATGCTAAGATTCTAGACTGGGCCATGAAACGGAGGTTCTAGCAAAAAAGAATATACCTGCGCACAATCAGAATCTCAGTTGGACCTGCTCATAATCCCCCGAGAGTCATAATTCCATCTATACCCTATACCCGACCCAAAGTCAATTGAATGAGCACTTCATAACGTACGAAACACGAAAAAAAATCCTAGAACATCGGGAAAGAAAGAATGGCCAGTGGGGAGGTAGAAGAATATCCCAGGATAGAGCAGCGAGGAGAGGGCTACGAAAAGAGATAGAAATGAACAATACCACTGCCTCCTCCAACTCCTCACCCTCTTTGTACTCAAGGCAATTCCTTTGAATGAAATAAAAATTTTATAGCAAAAATTGTGTTCAATTGTGATTGTGTTTGTGTTTGACTGGTGTGTTTTTTATTAGTTTCTTTTGTTTCATGTTTGTCATATGTTTGTTTTGAATAAAGAAGAAATCAACTACCTGGATAAATTAGCTTAGTTGTTGCAGCATGTTTGAGGTGAAATGAAATGATTACAATTGTTGGTGTGTTGTGATGTTTTGAGCTGAAAGCATGATCAAATGAACTCTTTAACTTGATTAGAACAACATAACAACAAACCTCATAACCAAACTTGTGTAATTGAAATTGTGGTAGGCCTCAATGAATTGGAACAAGAAGTTGCATGTGTAAACTAGAATGAAGTTTAAGGTTTAGATTTAAGAAAATGTATTAATTAATGACACAAAGACAGCACAAGCTGTTATATAAAGCAATAAAGATCAGTGAAGTCTTTGAAAAAGCAATGCACATAGTAAAATGTTCATTAACAATTTGTGAGATTAGGGACATCTTAAGGTTCGATCGCGTCGAATAGTCTAAAGTCCTAGAACTTGTTAATTTATTAGTCAAAGCGAAATCCTAGGCAATACCACTAACAGGAAGTGATATAGGCCATCCTTGGAAGTTTGAGCCTTTTCAAGCCTACCCTCAAAATATGCATAAGCATATACTCTAGTTCCAGATTTGAGCCAATTTAATACAGTTTTCTTCATTTAAACAACAAAAGAAACCTCGGGCCTTCCTTTATTCTAATCCTATAGTAAAGAACCCTTATTTGCCCAAGTTTCAGGACAGGAACTTCAAAATACAGAAAATGACAAGTTTGGGGGAATGTTATTTTGATTTGAAAGGAAACAAGAATGAAGGATGGAAAAAAGAAAAAAAAAACAAATGAAGAAATGGAAAAGAATGCAGAGATGAAGTTAAAATTTAAGTGGTCAAAGGGGATTAAGTTTTGTCTTGTGGCCTTCCTCTCTTAAGCAATTAAGTTCTTGGGGTGTTTCCAGCACCTAGTACCCTAATGCCAACTGGTATGAGGGCTGCTAGCCCAAAGTTCTCTAAGAGTGGTAGAAGCCTAAGAAAACAAGACATTGCACTAATCCTAAAATAATTGACAAATAAAGAAAAGCAAAAGACTTCTCTACAAAGATGTAATTGAGAAAATATAGGCAGTATGATACACGTGGCGACCAGTTTGAAGTGTATTTTGAACATTAGTAAGAAAGAAAATGATGAAGGACGAAGCGGAATACACACTTGAAGGTGGAATCACAGGTAAATGTTTAACTAAATTCTCCGGCTTATCTACTGATTGCAAGCCAAACTTGTGCGCACTTTCTGGCCCGACCAGTTTGTTTGGAGTCAGACCGAATCCAGATTTTGCTCAATATGCCAATCACCTTATCAAATCATTTATCAAAAACACATAGCGTTACACTTAGGTTGGCATAAGATCCTTTTCAAATATGCGGGCGTTTTTAAAGGGTAAGCCCCATTCTAATTTCATTCATGCATAAGTATAATTACTGAGGCATATCAAGCCTTACTGAATGATTTAAAAAATAGATATTCAAAGTTGAAATTATTTTTACAAAATATCAATGTTCAAAAAAGAGATATGGGGTGAATGCATATGTAGGAGCATACTCCGCAATTCTTTCTTTATGACTCTGAGCTCCTCGACCTTGAGTCCGCTTTCAATCACTATCAATCACTCGGTACCTACGCATTGATAAAAACAATACGCTAAGCATTTTCATGATTAGTGGCTCTATACAATTCCATTCTTGAGTTTCGGTTTAGAAAAATTCGAATCATGCGTTTTACTAATCAAAATATTTTCAAACTTTTGGATGATCAATGTCAATACAATATATATACATTTTTCATATACAATCATTTATGGTTCATTGATCATCCCAAATATACACTTTCATATGCAATAAATCATTTATAACCAAATCATGCATTTTACAATGTTATTTTCATTCATTTTGCAATCATGCTTTTCAATTCCAATATGTTAACAATCTCAAATCAATTCGATTATACTTAGCGAATTTAACCTATGTTTCATTCGGGATATTGGAATCATAGGCATCAGTTTCACGGAGCTCTGGCGGGTAAAAAAACATTTGCTTTATAACCGCAGTCACGGTCGTTAGGCTGGCGTGATTATTAAAAATCGGTTAAATGAACACTTGCCAATCTTGTCAGATTGAAGGCTGCGGATCGAGTAACACATCAATACTTTTGTTCGCGATCTTGTATTTGACTTCTATTGGTATACCAATCTATTCTTAATGCGAATTAAACTGTTAACATTCCATTAAGGGCATTCAAATCTTTTATAGCAACATACAGTACAATATGTACATTTGTATAAACGGTTCATTTCAATACTCATGCAATTTTCATTTGCAAACATTTCACAATCAATTTCTTCAAATCAATTAAAACAATTCAATATGTTTTTCTTATGCATTTAGATCAAATAATTCAAATCTTGAAACGAGAATAGGAGAAGATAGAACAAACCAAAATCGTCGCTTTGATTCCAATCTTTAGAATCTCGACTTCAATGCGAGGGCTTTCCTCCTCTCGTCGACCTGATTCCGTCTGACAATCATATGTGTGGGGTTATTCTATGAGTTTTTGTCGGAGTTTATGTCTACCCGATACCCCTTCACTTGAAAATTTTTCTAGGGACACATGAGCCATAATATGCTCATGCTTCCTTCAGAAATTTCCCCAGCTCTATGATCCCATTTTAGTAGGGTGGAATCATCACATTTGAATCACCCAAACTCAAGTTACGACATTTTAATGCCAAACTGGTCAATATGCCCAGCTCACTCAATTACCTACTGTTATTCCCAATTTTAGGGGTCTTAAATCCATAAATTGGTAATTGTTTCTCCTACACATTCAAAGCTATGGTTCTAAGGTTTCTTCTCCAATTGGAATCATCCAATTTGGATCACTAAAACTCAAGTTATTGCATTTACATCCAGACTACTCAATTTACCATGAGAATCGTTGTTCTTACACATAGATCCACTTTAAAAATTTCTAGGGCTTTGGGTTACAATTTATGCCACTTCCTTCAAGTAAATTATTCCCCCTGAAGTCTATTTACCCAGAATTTTGAATCACTCAATTTGGATGAGTGAAACTCAACTTATGGCCAAAACACTATAACAATACCTAAAACAGAGCATAACTCGTGAGCTACCTGAGATCACCTTTAAGCCCGTATTTGAGAGCCTTAGAGCTACAATTTGATCCTGGTCCCTTTTAAACATTTGTAGAAATATCTCTTATGGTTATTTACCAATTGGAATCACTTCATTTGGATGATTATAACTTAATCTATAGCCAAAACAAGAACAGGGGTCTTGACAAAATTTTGATAGTATTTCCTTTGAAAACCCAACATTTCCCTTTTACAAACATTACACAAAACCAATCCAGCCAACAATACTCTTCAAAACTCAACCCAACACAACCCCAAAACTCATTTACAACCAAAACAAAACTCTTTTTATCCACATTTGAGGTTTTCCCCAACATCAAAATCACAAAAGATGAAACTAGGATTTTGTTTTCTTACCTTAGCCTCTTCAAATCTCCACTACTAAGTTGCTTGATCACAAAGGAGCAAGAAGTAGGAAGAAACCCACCTAGAACTTGATTTTTCCCAAGCCTTAGCCTCTTCTCCCCCTTTTCTCCTCCTTGTCTCTCAAAAGCAGGTTGCTCGAGAATGAGCTCCAAAGATACATTTTTGAGTCTTTATCACTCATTTGGTGTAAGGCCCCATGTTTGGCCTTCCTATATTCTCATTTTCTTAGTTTTTTTGGTCTTAAGTCACTTATTTTTCATAAGGCCTTGTTTGGCCACAAAAAAAATGCATTCTTTTGAATTAAGTTTCTCCCTATTTGCTTTATAGCCATATTTTATTTTATTTGCACTTCAACTCTCATATTTACACTTAGACATATAAACTTATTTACAATTGACCCTTAGGTCATCATTTTACAAATTTCAAATTTGCCCTTTACACTGGGGTAAATTTTCGGGTCCAATCAATTTTCATTTAGCATATAATATTTGCATTTATTTTAGCCATATAATAATTAATCAACATTCATTTAACGATTTAGGAAAATGTCTAAAGTTGGCTCAATTTATGCAAATATATAATAAAATTATAAAAAAAAAATTCTAAGAAAGTATTTTGATGTTACAAACTCTACAAGCCTAAAAGACCTAAATGATCTTGAAGGTGGAACTTGCCTACATTAATGGAGATTAGTATGAAAAAACAAATTATATGTGGGACAGCAGAAGGGCAAAGAAATTGCGATCCTTGTGTAGAATTCGAGAGAGATTAGCTATTCAATCCTATCAGGAGGAGGAGCCAACACCATGAGAGATCGGGATTAATTGACTAAATTGTTTACATTTGATTCATTAGTTTATTTGTGACAATAATTGAAAATTTTTTCTAGCTTTGAACTAAGAAACTAAATTTAGTAAGGTGCAATAACTAGTTTCTAATTCAAGTGTGATTTTCGGTGCAAAGCAGGAAAATGTCATGAAATAGAAAGCTAAATTGTTTGAGGACAAACAAATCTTCTTTTCTTTGTGGGGACAAGCATGACACTAAGTTGGGAATTTGTTGAATCTTAAAAACTCATATCTTTTAATCCATTTTTGCTGGCTTGTTTTGTTTTATAAATTTGTTTAATGTCATATTATGGAGTATTTACAAACTTTTAGTGTTTTATTAATTCAGAAATAGAGATTTCCGACCAGAAGAACGACCAATTACAGTGATCCATGTAAGTGACCTAAAATTTGTGTGTCTATGAAACTCCAAACAATTACAGAAAGAAGCGTGTCGACAACACTTCGTGTGTGTGTAATGACATTTCACGATTGTTGACAATTGAGCTAGGTCGCGACAAAGAATGGAAAATACATATGTTAGTCAATTGGAAACAAAATAGTTTGTGTTGTGACATAATGCTAAAGGCGGCGAATATGTTGCGATAGAACTCTCTTACAGTAAGTGACAGCCATGTTTGCCATGGAAAAGTTTGTTGAGATAGAAAAGATGTTGAAGAAGAAGTTTAGGTCGCAACAAGAAAACTAGGTCGCGATAAAGGATTCTTAATGGATGAACTGACCTAGTTACAATAAGGAGAGTCAATGTTGTGATAGACTTCAAGCATAAAAGGTGTTTTGATGTCGCGATAGAGATCGTCATGACACGAGGAATAAGCTAGCAGGAAAGCTTGGTCGCGACCATGACTTCTAGTGACATAAGTTTCAACACAAATGCAAAGAGTCATGTCCTCGACATATCAAAGAAACTGAGTTGCGACAACACAAAGTCGTGAACAGAGAGGATCACATGCGCCTTGGAGAGAAATGGGGTCGCGACACGAAGATAGGCTAAAGGCAGACAAGTTATTTCGCGACTAGATAAACTAAGTCGCGACAAAAAAATATGCTTCATGTAGAAAAGTGTTGTAGCGACATAACATATTAGGGTCATGGCTTATGTAAAACATTCCCCGATAAAAGTGTAGGTCGCATCATAAAATGAAGGAACATGAGGAAGCGAGGCTAAGTAGATAGGGCTTCTGTCCATTAGTAGGACTTTTTGGAGTCGCGGCAAGATAGTGATAATCTGAGACCGGTGTTACAACTGGGGAACTAAGAAACAGAAATGTTGTCCCTATGAGAAAATTTGGAGCGTGACATCAATTTGAAGAAGTAAAGATGACATCCTTGTCAGGCAAAACTTGGGTTATGACCAACTTGCGGAAAATTGCTAAAACTGTGTTGTGACACGAATATGTTACGACATACATGTTTAAGGAATGAACATAATATTGTCACGACAAAGGAAACTCTATCGCGACAGAGATATCATACTGAAGGAAAGAAAAATGTCGCAACCAAAAATATGTTGTCTAACACAAGCAAAAGAATGAGCCACAGAGATCTTTACAGAGATATTGTGATGACGCTACTTCAGCATGATAAAAACTGTGACAAAATTCAAAAACTCTGTGCGACCGACTTTCGAGGTCGCGTGGCTTTCCCGAGCTAAAATTTAGGGATTCATAAAAGCCCATTAAGAAGTTAGGAGACCCAAACTTCTATGGTAAACGACTGAAGCGAGGAGTCGATCGTGACAACAAGCAGTACATGGGGCGGGACTCTTTTGTATTATGTTTTTCTTTTTCTTATTTTCATTTTCTTCGTAGATTATAGTGACTTCATGGTACAATTTGTCCTTGAGATAGAGCAGGAGATTTGTTCGGAAGTTTTGAAAGTTAAAATTAATGTTGAAAGAGTCATTACAGTGCACATTTTGAATGTGAACTCAGAGTGCTGGAAGTGTGATTGATTGCACTTACGATTGGGTTTGATCGATATTTCAATGTATGCTATAATCAGTTTTCAAAACACAACTTCAGCAGGAAAAGATTATATTGGTGTAGTCTTTTCTACAAAATGAGAAGAAAATTTCTTGAGTTGAATTTGAGTTTATTTGAATGGTGTTGTTCTTGATATTAATTGTTCCCAATTTTAGTAGCTTATACCCATGAACGGACTATTGTTTAGCTCTGATTTCCAGTAGGCCCTCTGAGTGACACAGAGATGGAGATTCCTGAGAGCTTAAACTAGTTACTTGGGAGTATGTTAGACTAATATTGATGAACTTCCTCAATTTGCTCATGGTTTGAGAATAGGTTGAGTGATATATCAATTTAATCAGTGGGAATCTCTCAGCAGTGCGGAAGAATGATCTTGATCCCATGTTAGCATGTGAGATCTAATCAAGGAAAAGAAAACTCTTTTAGATCTTAAGATTGAGACATCATTCTTGTATAGAGATGTGCGATTTACTGTCTTGGGAAGCAAGATATCTGTGATCATAAATGGGTATAGTAATTGGAAAGAAAAATACAAAGATCTTCTGAGGAAATTCTATTCACAAATGTGTGTTTAGAATCATGTTTGAGGAATGAACATGAACCTCTGTACTCAGATGAAGCGTGGATGAGAAGAGATCTGAGCTATACTATAGGTGCCTCTTGAACAAATTCGATTTTTAACTCGGGGAAAAATAGAATGAGATTGGGGATCTGCGAGGAATTGACAATTCAAGCAGTGAAATCCAGTGTTTACTTCAGTGATGATCTAGTTGATCAGAGTACATTTAGGATTTACTTTTCTTTTATATTAAATGTAGGATTCTAGTTTTTAAAATTCTTATTAGGTTACTAAATTTTCATCTAAATTAAAAAGTTCAAATAGTGTGTAGAACTTGTTAGTTGTAGGGTAGTTGAAGTTTAAATGCCAATCTCTATAGAGCTTCTCTAGGACATAGGTCCACTTTATTATTTGTCAAACACCATGCATGGAGTTTTTAAGACAGAAGCTAAATTTTGATTAAGTTTAGTGAAAAAAATTATTTTATGAGCATATAATATTATTTTTGTAGTGCATTATCCAAGTTCAGTGCCATCATTTGGGAGTAGTAATTCTTGAGAGTCTTTCCCCAATACTTGGTACTAATAATTTGAATAAGCACAACATATTGGTCAACAAGTTTTTGGTGTTGTTGCTTTGGACTCTAGTTACTCCTTTGGTGATAATATCATAAATTTGTATATATATCAGATGGACCCTCTGGATTCTCCATCTCTATCTGTGAGAGGGCTTCTTGGAAATCAAGAGCAGAATCTGATCCTTTGTTTGGTACATGATTAAGTGCCACAATAAAGTGGCGAGATCAGCAATATTTATATGCCTAGTTCACTCCGCGTGAGGTGAAGCTCTCTTGCGGTATAGTGGTCTCAGAGATTAGAACACGGGGATGGGTTTTCATCCACCAGGAGACCAGTTTGCATAAGTCTGTAAAGGTAAAACTTTCTATTTGGACTTTTTGGATTTTGTTTCAAAAAGCGACAGTGAGTTTGAGCGATTAGCGTATAGCGAAAATGAAGTGTGAAAAGTTAACTGAATTTAGGTCACTAACTCTCGGTAGCCCAAGACAAGCAAAGTGTCCTGGAGTTTTATCTCGCGTTATAATAAACTTAACCTATAGTCAAACCTGGCCAGGATGCATGTTTAACTTAAACCTCACCTAAATCAACTCTCTTATTTGAGGTTAACCACCTGAGAAAACAATACATCTGTGCCTTGCACCGAGTTTGAAACCTAACATTAGAAAATATCATCTCGAGGCTGGTAAAGACCATCTAATGAGCAGGGTGCCATCTATGATAAGTATGCATTGTATCACGACTATAGTAAGTATTGGCCAAATTAATAACATTCAATGCTATTCAAATATATTTTGAGAGATGGGGCCATAAATACGATTTTGTGGCTTTTAATACAAGAGGACCTTTGTATGCCCATGTAAAACTAGCTTCCTTTCTCTTCCAAAGAAAAAGAAACGCGAAACCTCTCTGAGTTGTCATCCTCGAGAGGGTGTTTGAAAACCTTGAAAATAAGGAAAGAGGAGAGAGAAGAAAAGCAAAACCTAACTAAACTCACGGAACGAAATAAAACTTGCCCAAATTGCTTCCTCAATTTCTTTCTTTTTTTAGTTCTGGAGGCTTATATAGCCTGATGTGAAAATACCACAAAAACCTAACAATTTGGCTAATTTTAGGGACAGTAATACAAAATTGAGAGTAGATTTGCACATTAATTACAAAAGCATGACAAGGCGTGAATTTCGCTAAGATAAAATTTTTCGTAAGAGCGTAGTATATTGTAATTTAAATGTACTTGAAATCACCAATAATAAAATGTAAAATTTACAGCTAGACGTGTGATTAGCTAATACTAGAAAACTTCACATAACTTAAGCCATATATGAAGCGGAAAATGCAAAATTTAGCCAAGGTAGTGCCTAGAAGAATTCTATTAAGCGGTGTGAGCTCACTAAGTTGTAATTTTATAAGGTTAAATTTTAGCAATCCAGCAAAATTAAGCAATCTTAAGCGAAATTCACGGGATTTCTTGATTCATCATTGCATTTACTTCTTGTCCTCCTCTGCATCGATTTCCATCACTGCCTTCATTCTTTCTTTGATTTTGAGTGTTTGATGGATGGCGGTGGAGTTCGATCTTCGCGATTCTCATATGTCACCGATATTGAACTCCCGAAATGAAAGCACAACGAAAGCGACAAAATAACTCAAAGCGGCGCCAAGTGATACTAAAGACTTGAACACTTCAATTGGCATAAATGACATGATTGATGTAAGCACTCAAAACCTATCTAATATAGAGGTTCAAAATAGCAACTTTTTAGTCTTAATCACTAACAGTAAGTCATAATGCAAAAACTAAAAGGAGATATATGCAGTGATTTTCAAGTTTATGATTCAAAAAGGTGTATGTACACATGTATACTTGTTGTCATAAAATGAAAAAATGGACACAAGGATTTGGCAGACATGAAAGAACCAAAAACCATACAAGAACAAATTTTTTAGGTCAATATTGATTCCATGATTCCTCAACCAGACCTCACCTAAGTCTAATGGTTCTTTATATAGCAGATATAGACCAATAAATTGCAAAATTTGTCCCCTCCCCCAACCTAACCTTGTATCATGGCCTTAAGGCGTTGAACAACCTAGATGAGATAAATTCTGGCACTTCTTTTCTTTATTCAACTATATTGTAAGGTGCAATGCTTCAAAATGGAAACTTCTGCAAAGTCGTGTGGTCCATAGATGACTCCCCAGCAATTAAGGGTTTAGGGTGAAAAACCCAAAAGGATCCTTGACCACAAAACTACAGGCTTCACCGGATTAAAATGACTTGAAAAATCAAGCACCATGGGTGGAGCCACCTATCCACCCATGTAGCAGACACTTAAATAGGTGACTCCCCTGATGATTAAGGCAGGGCATCAGGTTTCAAAGGCTCGCCATACACCTCGGGCCAGATTGCTGGTTTCAAGGCAAAACTTCACGACTTTATTTTTCTTTTCTTTTGCTTTTTCTTTTTCTTTTCATTTCTTTTCTTTTCTTCTTTTCTTTTTTGAAAACCTTGAAAGTGGTCTTGTATTTAATGGGTAACCTGAAGTCTATCTTAGGTTACCCATGACATGTAAGTAGGCTATCTGACGAAAGGGAAGTAAACAAATTCTGACTGATGAAATAATGCGGGTGCGGTGTGTGAATTAGCATAAGGAAATTTTCAGGATTGAGCATCTTTGGAACTTCAGTGACCCAGCGCTAAGCATGGAATTGTTCTAACATAAAGGCGTGACAGGATTCTATTCTCTCAAACAAAGGGCAATTCAAGATTGTTCAGTGAAAAAGCTTGATTACATGATAAGCACAGAAGCTTATGGTATCACAAGAATTTGTATATATATATATGAAGTGAATAAGCACTATAGCCAAAATGGCTGATACATGCATGCAAACTAAACATACAAAGAAATATCCTTTACGCCTCTTGTATGGCTGAATAAATCCTAAAACAAAATTAGTGAATGGGTTGATGATAAAGCGGTAACTATACAAAATCATAAGGAAACCTAACACCTCATTCTTGGTGGTGTGGTGGGTCTATTCTATTTATGCATGGCATCAATGAGGTGTGCATGGTGGGCTCCTCTGCCGTGGGGACAGGGAGGCCCAGGTGCGTCGTGATCTGGCTGAGCTTATAGAGTGACAACTTTGGAGCTGACCTGCGATCCTGTGAAGAGTGCTGTTGTGGCTACTGAGTGACGGATATGGCATCCATCCCACACACAATCTCTCTAGGCAGGTGTGGTTTCATGTCTCGGGTGAATGGTCATGTTGAATGGGATGGACCCGGGTGAAGTGAAGTTACGGATGTGTGGAGAGTGTGTGGGGAGGAGATGAAGGGTGACATCACATGGAGGCGGACTCCTGCGCATCTAGGGCTCGGCGAGCATATCATCTCACATTAGAGTCTCGTGATCAGGTACCTCCTCTGGTCTGTTGTCGGGGTGGAAAGATCTGAATTATGGTCATCACACTGGCTCAGTAGAACCGGAGGGCTGTGTCTCCTCTCTCGATCTGAGAACCTGCAGAGATCCCGAATGCTCTAAGAACGCACGAGGCGGGTAGTCTCGGCATCGACCTTGTGAGGAGAGACTCTGCGCTCGCACGAACCCTTAGATGGACCTTCTCCTCGAAATGCATCAGGAGGGTCATCACATTCGGAGGGACTAAACCGGTATCCCTCGAGATCAGGTAAAGGAAGGACCTCAGATGGCTCCCTCATTGTACATAATGCTGCGACGAGGAATAGTATTGGTCAGGAATAATGGTGTCAGACGACATCGAGGCGGAGGCGCCTCATCTTGCAGCAGTCCAGGCCCATTGGTGTCTACGGCCGGTGATCTAACCATCTGGGAGTCGGGGTGGGCCCGATCTCTATAACCCTCTTTGTATTGAGGCGTGGTATGCAGCGGACCGAAAATTTCTTAATGTCGGCCGCTGCGAGTGCCGGCGGCGATCATCAATAGAAGGAGTGCTCACGCGGGACCGCATCGCTCCTTGGGAATGTCATAAATGATAGAGCTGCGGCACCACTTGTGTGGAGCAATGTTGCCTCGGGTCATGAAGGGCGGTAGTGAGATAATCTCAGATCAATCATGGACTCCCTAATGCGGGATCAGCCCTCGGCCAGGGACATCGTAGAATGACTCGATGAAGTCCTGAATATAGTGCGTTCCCGAGGAATGGGGTGCCTCTGAACAAGCGGCCTCTGATCTGGGGCGGGTGACAGCGGTGATGTCGCGCCTCCGTGATAATGACCCAGGTGGCTGTGGGGAGAAAAGATGACTCGTAGGGACCATGAGTGCGGGGCCGGCAGCAGGGCCCTCCACTGTTGGCTCTCCCTCTCAGGGTCTACCGGGGTGATCAGGGTCCCATCGGGTGTCATAACGACGAATCCTGAGGCTCCTCGGAGTCTTGCCCTCGGGGCCGGTGATGATGCTTGGGCCCTGGGCCAGAGTTCAGGAGACTCTCGGGTGTGCGAATCCTAACCTGCCGCGCGGCGAGGCCCGGGACCCACCCGATGCGAACCATATCACAAAATCTGAATAAAATCTGGGAGGAAGGGCTCGACTCAGCGAAATGCGGCCCGGGCTGTCTACGAGGCGGGGCTCGTGGAGGTGGCGAATCACTGCGAGAGGCTGCGGACAGACGGGGCTCACGGCTGTGGCCGGCTCTGAATAGCCCAAATAAGGCAGTAGGGACCCGGAATGTTGAGGCAGGGCAAGCCAGTGTTCCCGGGCAAGAGGTCTGGCGCGGTGGGGCTCGAGGCTCGGTAGGTGGCTCGGTGGGCGAGCCTTCCGTTTGTGTGAACGGTCGGGGCTCGTGCGCCAGTGGCTGATGCTAGCTAAGTGGAGGACTCGGTCGGTGAGAGGCAGGGGCGTGAGGGCAAGACGAGATCTGGAGGCTGGGGAGGCAGTGACCTTTGCGAAGCTTGTGAAAGCAGTGTGTTCCAGAATGATGGCCGTGACAGCGGTGCGGAGTAGAACTCGGAGGCTTGTTGGGAGAGGAGGAATGTGAAGTGGCAAAATGGATAAACCCCCCCCCCAGGTTTAAATAGGCTCTTGTTTGTGTGTAGGAAGGGTCTCCCCAGGCACCGTTTCGCTATTTTTAGCGAATTTGGCCTATTTGCACTTCACAGAAATTAAAAAATTGCTATTTTAATTATGACATATGAAATAAAATTATTATATCAAAATTTACTATATATAAAGCGTAGTAAGAAATTAATACTAAGTACTACAGTGTGAAACAAGTAAGCGTGGAAAAGCGATAAATTAAAATTTTCTGAAACACAACTAAAAATGTTGAAAATTAGTGAATTAAAACAAGCAAAAATTATGAAGACTACAATTAGGTTTGGCTCAGAACCGACTCATTCTCCATTATAAAAAAGGGGGGTTAAGGAGAATGATCTCATCGAAAGAAAACTCCTGTGATGGCACAGGTTGACTCATTGTTTTAGGTGCCCATTTGTTGACTGTTCCTATTGATAGGTGTTGAATTGAAACGGTGAAAACTGCTTGATGGAGTGTTGATAGCAAGACCAATATCTCTTCATCTCCTTGGCGATTACTCCTGCAATTCTGGACAACGTAGCTGCATCTTGAACATTTGAAACAACTTCATCAGTTATTTGATTTTCATGTTCTAGCAACTTTTGCTTGTTGTTCAGATGAAAGATGTTCAACTCCATAGTCATGTTACCAAAGGTAAGTTGCATGACTCCATTAGGCAATTTATTGTGCATTGGGCGTGGCGAAATGGTCTTCTAAGATGATTAGACATGATTGGGTTCCGCACCCAATTGGCTCGATTAATCGAAGCACTACAAAATCCTCTTGGGTAGTAGAATTTGTCTATTTTCTAAGACATCCTCAACTATCCCCTTAGGGATTTTACCGATCTATCGAGTGAAAGTGTGATGTTGGTGGTTTAAGTTCCTGAGAGAAACCTAGCGCTTGTACCACGAATCTCGGCCGGTAGGTTCTGTAGCATCTTAGATCAGTAATGTGGCTTATGCAATACAATTCCCTGATATTGACTGAAATTGTGGGAGATCCTGGATCCTTGTATTTGACTGGATTCTTACTTTGGATTATGGCACTGACTTGTTCAGTAAGAAATGCCTTTTTCTCAATGCCTAATCCCTTCTTGATTGTGCAAAGATCTTTCAAAGTACATAGCGGGGACTTGTTGATTATGTCCAATAGGAATGCATGTTAACCTTCACTTGCCTTAAGACCTCTACAAAATGCTGCTTTGAGATACCTTCTTCTTACCTCCTAAGTGCTTGTGGAAATGGAGGTGGTATGCGGTATTTCATTGAATCTTCCTTTAGAGAGAATAATACTGTTCTTGATTCTCCTCCCGATTAGTTATTCCAGCGAGGCTTTGGCATGGGTTGATCAACCTCTTTCCACTTCTTAGGGTAATTATAGCCTTAACCTCATCCATTCGGGTGGATGATCCTACCTCATGGATTCCCTTGGGTTTAGCCTTGTTGGGAAGGGGAACCTTCCTCTTTCTTGTACCTCTAGCGACTTGTTGATCTTGGTGATGGAATCTTGTGGAGTTATCAATTTTTTTGGTTTAGATTGCTCTCAAGCCCATCTATTCTCTTATTCGAGTGTACTTTCTCTGTCAATCCTTTTATGCCCGATTGCACATTGATTCCTTTTGCTCTTCCCACAAAGTTGCCTACCTTACTCAAATTTAAAATGAAACGTTGCAGTGATGGGGATAGTGGTGGTTGGTTGAAGTGGGAACAAGCGGCGTGGTTTGGCACACAAGTATAAGCGGGGGAGTGGGCTTCGAAAGGTGGGTGATTCCTCGGTGGAATTGTAAGGTATTTCCATGAGACGTGGGTTGTGGTGGCTTATATTAATCTGTTTTGATGACATCAAATCCTTCAGCAGTAGGGGCCATAAGGACAGCATTCCTCTTGCCGGATATCTGTGAGGGGATTGGGAAATTAGTCACGAGGATTGTGGTGTGTGCAGGACTTTGATCCTTGCATGTATACACATGGAGCCTTTTTCCTTCAAGCTCCTCCACCTTCCTAGCTAAGGTTGAAATCCTAGCTTTCATTTCTATATCCTCCGCAGCGAAGAGGCAAATCCTCCTCTGTGGTTGGTCAAGGCCCTATTGTTTCCATTTCCCTAGGGTTTGCCTCCATCTCAACCCCATAGAAGTTTCCCACGTAATTTAAAAAATCCATGGCTTCGTCAGATGCTTACTCGTAAGTCTCCTCCACATGGTTTCAAATGTCGCCATGGCGGAGACATACCACCATAGAAGTGGCTTCATCAAAGATCCATGTATCAAACCCATGATGAGGGCATGCACTAATGTCTCCATAAATCTCTCCCAACACTGATAAAACCTCTCACCATCCTCGAGCCAGTTGCAAAATTTGTCTTTTCAAATTATTAGTCTTATGAGCACCGAAGAACTTCTTCAGAATTCCCGCTCGCAGCCAGCCCAAATTTCTAATGGTTCTAGGCCCGTGAGTTTAGCCAAATCTGGCCTTGTCCTTTAGGGTCAATGGAAACAGCTTTTAGCTTCAAGAAATCATGTCCACTATACCTTCCCTTAAAGGTAGTGCAACCTCCTCAAAATCCCTAATATGAGTGTGGCGATTTTCTATTCTTTCATACCATGATATGTGGGGAGTAGGGTACTAAATACGGCCTCACCACATCTTCGCCAGAGGAAGATACAGATTTCGTGGCACTAACTCTGGGAGGGTGGATGTGATCCCTCATGGTTCTGGCGTCGTTGGATTCATTGGGGTTCCAGTCGACTCATGTTCGTAGCGATCCATGGCATCGGTAGCATCACCACCGACCGGGTCGTTGTGTAATCGATTCTATGCGCCCCGAGTTCCCCCCGTCCCGAAGATCGCATAATATACAACCGCGGCTAATAACCGAGACACAACAAAGAGCACAAAAACCAACTTGCAAAAAGGTTAGTTAGCTAAATAAAAACCGATCAGATAAAAACAAAACAGGCGGGAAGCCTATGATGAAACTTCGTGCCACGCGAATCAAGCCATGTGAGTTAAAAGATTACCTTCACTGTGATGTTGATCACAAGTACACTTCAACTTTTTATCATTCGTAGTTTACACCATCCCTAGCATCTATGCGATTTGATTCGTGCCACAAGAGGCTGAGCTGAATCAAACAATATTTATATACTCTGTGCCTTCCTCCTTAATGGCCGTAGTCAAGCTAATGCAAAGATAGTGGTCTAGGGCCGAACACTGGGATGGGTTTTCATCCTAGAATGATTTGCATAAAGTGTAAAAAGGTAAGGCTTTCTATTCTTGGATTTTGTTCAAAAACAAAGGTGTGATTGAGTTTGAAAACCATTAACCTGTAAAACTGAAAATGAAGTGTGTTAACTTTGAAATATTTGGGTCACTAACTCGGTAACTTAGGGCAAACAAGTGTCCCTGGGTTTTATCCTCGCTGCTATGACAAGCAACTCATAGTCCAAGCCACAACCGATCTATGTTTAACTAGCAAACCTCACCCTAAAATCAACTCCTATTTGAGTTAACATGCATAACATGCATCTATCGCTCGCCTTGAAACCCTAACATTAAATATCATCTCGCAGGCTCGTGAAAGACTATTCAATGAACCACGTTGCATCTAGCAATAAGTATGCATCAGATCCTCGAAGCATGGTAAGTATTGGCCAAATTAATAACATTCAATGCTATTCAACCATATTTTGAGAAGATAGGGGCCATAACACTGTGACTGTAGTTTTTAATACAAGAGGACAACCTCGCATAAGGCTCCCACCAACAAGCCAGCTTCCTTTCTCTTCAAGAAAAGAGGCTTAGTTTACATCTCTTGATATCATCCCCAAGAGGGTGTTTGGCAGCCAAGAAAATAAGGAAAGAGTGAGAGAGAAGAGAGAAAAGCAAAACCTAAACTAAAACTACTTAGACAAGAATAAAACTTACCAAAAATTGCTTCCTCAATTTCTTTCTTTTGGTTACAAAATGGGAGGGGGCTTATATAGGCCACCCAATGTATGAAAATACCACAAAGTCAACAATTTCGCTAATTTTAGGGACAAGAGAGAGTAATACACCAAATTGGAAGCTTTCCACAGGATTTAATTACAAAAGTGATGACAAGGCAAAGGAATTTCGCTATGTTCAAAATTTTCGCTAGGCAAATGAAAAATTTAAGAATATGGTAATGGGCTAGCTAGTTGCATTGGCACAGCGAAATCATCATGATATAATAAAATGCAAAAATTTCGCTTAGGCAAAGGGTGATTTAGTTAGCGAAATTCTCGCTTAGCTTAGCTTAAATTTATGTGAGAAGTTTAAATGTGCAAAATTTCTCGCTAGAACGTGCCTAGCCGAAATTCCCGGTGTCTACGTAGGCTCATATTTCGCTAAGATTGCAATTTTCGCTTGTTGTTGCGAATTTCAGAATCCCAACAAATTCCTCACCCAGCGAAATTCCCGATCGCCATCTGCTAACGTCCCCGCCCTCTGCTCCGATCACTCACTCACTTTAGTCAGTTCTTTCTTCGACTTTATCCGCTTTGATGGTCACAAATCGTCCAACCTTCATGATTCATCATATGTTCCTGATATTGAACTCCCAGTACAGAAAACCCCAGAAACAACAAAATACATCAAACCAAGATAAGTGATAATGCTAAGAAGACTTGAAACACTTCAATTGGCATAAATGACATGATTAGTGCGCAAAGCACTCAAAACCTATCTAATATAGGGTTCAAAATAGCACTTTTTGGGTACTAATCAGTACACGGTACTAGTACTTGGAACAATTAAGTTCAAGAATAATACCAATCAAATAAATTCAAGATTTCTAACTATGGCGTTCTTCCACTTTGTGTAGAAAAATAACAATCACCATCTACCCATTCCCAAAGGGAGCTCAATATTTCAAAACTAGTTCACACATATCAGTGACTAACTGGTAAGGAAAATTCACTGAAATTGTAAATGAACTGAAATAAATGAACTCCATAAATTTTCCAAAATCCATCTAAAGCAGAACAATAGTGAGAGAGAAAATTTTCAATAGATTCAAATGGTTTACATGTTATCATCACTATTACCAATCTTAAAATAAATAGAAAACTAACTAAAAATTACGCTTAAAACAAAATCTACTGTAAAGGAACTCAAAGAAAAATAAAAAGAAACAATGGTTAAAGAGTCTTTCAACCACCTGTATCCTGATTTATAAGATGAGCACAATGCCCAGATGCGTTTATTTATAGAGTTTTTAAATTATAGGTCAGATTTCAAGGGGCACAAATTTTGGATCTCAGTGTACCAGCTCAGATTGTCGCTGTGGCTTACATAGAAAATTATGTCGCACAAAGTTTTTAAATTTTGTCCCTTAGCTTTTTTCGTAGCCTCAGCTTCTCAAAGTCATGACTGATTTTCTTACGCCTTTCTCGATTTTTCACGCATTGCACTTTGATAACGTCAGCGACATGTTTTGATGCAAGAGTCTTGTTCTTGTTATGCATAGGGAGTGTCCCCAGGTCACGACATAAAATCGCCGCAACCAATTTCATCCTTTCTTCCCGAAAACCGGTCACTCGACCAATCTCCATTCTCCTCTCCTCTTTCATTTTGTCGCGACATAATTTTCTTCTATCGAGACACAATCTGGTTAGCTTGCACTACTGAGACTAAATTATGTGTCACAATAGACTCTGAAGATGTCGCAACAAACATTTTTACTTTCAACTTTTCTACTTTGTCGCGATAGAGTTTTCTATGTTGCGACATTCTTTCTGTGGTTACTCAACAACTTTGTCGCGACAAGGTTTCCTTTTTTCACGACAGAATTTCTTCTCTAGTCCTTGTTGCTGGCTGAACTATTTGTTGCAACATAGAAATCTTTGTTGCGACAAACTTGTCTTGGTTTATCTTAGTTCTCTTTTATTTTTGTCGCGACACAATTTTCTTTTGTAGCGACAAAATTCTGTTACTCTACAGCTTTTATTGTCGCAAAATAAAACCTCTTTGTCGCGACAGAGATTTTGTCTTCAATTCTTCATTATGTCGCAACATAAAACCTCCTTGTCGCAACATTCTTCTTGTATTGCTTTTCTACTTTGTCGCGATAGAGTTCACCTCAACCTCATGTTTTGTTTGTCGCGACAGAAGACTTCTTTGTCGCGACAAAGTCTTGTTGCCCTTTATTGTGAACTCTGAATTTTATGTCGCGACAAAGAAATCTTTGTCACAATAGAATTCACCTCAACCTCATGTTTTGTTTGTCGCGACAGAAGACTTCTTTGTCGCGACAAAGTCTTGTTACCCTTTATTGTGAACTTTGAATTTTATGTCGGGACAAAGTTTTCTTTGTCGTGACAGAAATCTTTCCTTGAGCTGGTCTTATACTGAAAACTTTGTCACAATATAAAAACACTTGTCGCAACTGACTTGTGTTATAACCTTGCCATATTCTGTCACGACAGAGTCGTCTTTTGTCGCGACATAATTCATCTGTTATCTTCATTTTTTATGTTGTGACAGAGTAAGGATTGTCGCGACAAAATTCCACTGCCATTTGCCTTGATCAATGTCGTGACAGGAGTCAAGAGTGTCGCGACAGTCTTCTTCACACACTTTTCAGCTAGTTGTCGACAAAAGATCTCTTATCACACAAAGTTCAATTTCTTCCTTGAGTTCCTCACCGACTTTGTTGTGACATACAAAAGTCAAGAGCCACGGTTATAGCTCGCTGATTGACTTGAGATTTGCCTGCAAGATTAGAAACTATGTAGCGATAGAGAGTTCTGCCTTGGCCACTTTTTTTTTTCTTCTTTTCCCGCTGAATTTATCTCTTTTTTCAATAAAAACCTGCAAAACATAAAGTTGGTGAATATTCCATAATTTAGCATTAGAATATATCTTAACTGTTAAAAATATGACAGAAAAATGGATTAAAAATAGATGAGTTTAGGACTCATCATCCTCCTCCTTCGTTTCCTTTATGCTTTTTTGCCACCACTGGGTCCTTCCATTCGCAGTCTTCTTCTAAGTCCTCGTCGCTCGTATAAACAATAATGGAGGCCATGGCCATGGATCGTGGTAAACGTGGCTCCTATACCCCTCGTGTCAAACTGCAGACCAGGCGTCACACTGCCGATCGTTGTAGGAGTCGTTACGATCATGTCGAACCTACGACACAGCTTACTGAAGCTTTTACCACCGCCTGTTCTTTCTCCAATGGATCGGAGTATGATTGGTTCACCGATACCGGAGCATCCGCTCACATGACCCCTGATCCTTCTCAATTGGACAAGGTTGAGCCCTATCATGGTAAGGATTGTGTAATAGTAGGAAATGGTGCTTCTCTTCCTATTATTACCCACACTGGCATGCTCTCTCCCTCTTCCACTTTTCAACTTTTAGATGTTCTTGTTGTTCCGCGTCTTACTAAAAACTTGTTGTCCATAAGCAAACTAGCCAATGATTTTCCTCTCTTTGTCACCTTTTCTCATGATACTTTTGTTGTACAGAATTGCGTAACGGGAACGGCAATGGCAAAAGATAAACGAGAAGGTGGTCAGTATGTGCTGGAACGTGGCAACTCTGCATTTGTTTCTGTCCTTAGAAATAAAAATTTGCATGCTTCCTTTGAATTATGGCATGCTCACCTTCGTCATGTAAATCACTCTATTTTATCTCTTTTGAATAAAAAAAGACAATTATTTCTCACTTCTTTATTGCCTAATCCATTCTTGCTCTACTTGTCGTAACACGCTAAGCCATCCCTTGCCTTTTTTCCGAATACTAAATACTGGCAATGGGCGAGACCCACGTAGTTTTTAGGTCTCATCCATTACGATATTTAGGGTCTTGCTCCCATCAAATCTAATTTGGGATTTAACTATTATGTGTTATTTCTCGATTTACTTGGCTTTATGTGGGATTTAACGATTAACGGTTAATTTTCAAATCTAATCTTGAAAAATCTGATTTCTTTGATATTTTCCTCCAATTTCAAATTTTGGTTGAAAATCAATACTCCACCAAAATCAAGATTTTTCAAAGTGATGGCGGCGCCAAATTTACAAGGAACTGTTTTCAATCTCATCTTTGACAATTTGGCATCTGCTACCAAATGTCTTGCTCGTACACTCCTTCCCAAAATGGTAGAGCTGAGCATAAATATCGTCATGTGACGGAAACTGGCCTTGCTCTCCTCTTTCATTCCCACGTTCCTCCTTGGTATTGGGTTAACGCTTTCAGCACAGTGACCTACATTACCAACCGGCTGCCTATGCCTGTTCTTAGTGGTCTTTCACCTTTTGAAGTTTTATTAAGTCTCCTAATTATGAGAATTTCCATCCCTTTGGTTGTCGTGTTTACTCCATGCTGCGGATTATGCACCTCATAAATTTTCCCGTAGCTACCATATATTTTTCTTGGTTATAGTTCCTCACATAAAGGCTTCCGTTGTTTTATGACCACAACTTCTCGCACACATATATTACACGACATGCTTGCTTTGATGAATATTTTTCCTTTTCAAATACTTCCAATGCCACTTCTATTGCTGACATGGGTTTCAATTTTTTTGAACCCTGCTCCCTTGAACCATCTCCTAGCACAGATCGCCTCCCTACTACGCGGGTCCCTCCTCCTACTCCTCCTTGTCATTTTTGTGCAGATGACTCCTATTGTTGAACCCATGCAGGTTTCTTGCTACGGAGCCAACATCTCCTTCAACTACAGTCCCGCCCGTACCTGCCTCGCTATGACCTTGGTTCCTTCGTTCCATGGACCCAATTCATGCCACTACTCAACAGCTCCTTCTGCCTCTCATCCCATGATTACAGGTGCCAATCTAGACTTTCAAGACACGATACCCCACTCATCTCACCTTGTGTGCAGTCTTCCCATTGATCCGTGCACTGCTTGCCACCTTTGGTTTCCGCGATTTTAAATCAGCTGCCAAACCCAGCTTGCTGCCATGGATGACGTAGATAGCTAAACAAATCATGTAAGATTTAAATAATCAACAATGACAACTTTAAATCTGAAAAGCCAAGATCTCAAATATGTGTACATAGCATGCTTTAATTTATTTTAGATAAAACATACCTCGTTTGACTGGATTCGCAGAGGATTCATCTTGTCCTGCAAAACAAAATTAATAGCAAATGCTCCTCACTATATCCTACATACAAGCACAATAGAAACTAGAAAGTTATCATAATAATTTAGTGACCAGAAGCTCCTGCAATCCTTGCATTGACCTGATATGCTCCATTATGGCAAGAATAATCAATGTCATTAGGGCCTACACTTAATAATGTCCGATTTAATGCTCGATTCATTAGTGAAAATTTTATGAGGGTTTGAATGCTCCAATTCATTTTAAAATCTTTTTATGAGGGTTGAATGCCCCTTCTAAGACTCCTTTATTATTCACAATCATGACCTTGGTCCGCTTTATAAAATACCAAATGACAATTAAAGTACATCCACCTTATAATTGGAATTATTCCAAAATTCTCCCACTTGGATGACTTTAATTGGTTTTTTTTTTTTTTATGTAAGAAAATAAGTTTGATAAAAAAATACACAATCGTATTCAAAAGCAAACATTGGTGTACACATATAAACATAGCTAAGAGATAAGCACTCCCAAAACAACTGGTCCAATAAAAACACTAATATCGGTAAACATGGCAATTATCATGCTTGCCAGCGACAAAATCAACCAGAGATCACAATAGGCGGAAGTTATCGGGACACAGATCACGTATGACAAGCAGTAGTGTAGCAAACAAATGTGTCGATCTTATCAATCCTCGTATGATTTCTTTTGCAAAAGAAATCCTAAGAAAATCCATATGTATATCTCTTGATATTGAAATAACAAGATAGTGTCAATAGAGATATACCATACTTGAAATAACACCACTTTCTAAGTACAAAACAAAAAAGTCCTTATGTATATCTCTTATAGATTTGCAACAAACTAAGAGTAGTGTTAAATTTGAGATATACCACATTGAAATAACACTACTTTCAAGTATAAATAAATATAAAATTGATGAAAAATATAAATATTGAATATCAATATTATCTCATCAATGTAATACAACATGACAAAATAAATAACTCCTACTAACCAAGTACATCAAGGACTTATATCTATGTTAAAACATGTCTCTGGGAAGGAATAGTCTAAGTCCCTTGGTCAAAGGATCAACTAACATGTTAGTGGTGTCAACGTGCTCACCATGATATCTTCATTTTAATAAAGATCCTCATCAGAGATACTTTAGCTCGATGTGCTTTGAAACTTTAAACTTTTATTGTTCTTGAAAAGAATTGATAAAGCAAGATTATTGTCACAGAAGATCTTTATAGGTCATATATGGAATCCAACAAACGCAACCTGCAAATGAAGTTCATTAACCAAATTGTTCGAGTAGCAGCACCATAACAAGCAACAAACTAGGCTTGCATAGTAGAAGAAGCACTAAGAGTTTGAGTTTACACTCTTCCAAGAAATAAATCCCTGCCATCATAAAATGTATCCTAAGATTCAAATCATCTAACATCCTACAAAATTCAACTGGTAACCCAATACTAAGGCTGTTTTCCATAAACAAGATACAAAATCTTTTATTCGCTAAAAGTATCTCAACTTTAGCAAGAATAACCCAACGCGCCATTCGTAGATTAGAAAGATATCACCAAGAACTCCACTTATAAAGGCTATGTCAAATTTCTGTAACTTATACATACAGACTACCGAACAATACGATATGGAATATCATTGATTTTCTTTCAAAATCATTGCTAGGGACATTGACTTTACCAAGTTTGTCACCTTTACTAACTGGCACTTCAAATTTTTGCAAGTCTCCATGTTAAATCGTTTAAGTACTCGATCAACATAAGCACGCTGAGATAATCCCAATAAAATTTGAGATCTATCCCTATGAATCTCAATGCCAAGAACAACTGACGCCTCACCAAGATCTTTCATTTCAAAAGTCTTGGATAACAGGGCTTTAGTTTCATGTAGAAGATTAACATCATTACTGGCAAGCAAAATATCATCAACATAGAGAATAAGGAAAATAAATTTACTCCCACTATCTTAGCGAGATAAATACAAAGGGTCCACCTCATTCTCACGGTTCAAGAGTTATCACTTCATCAAACTTAAGGCACCGTTCGAAGCCTGCTTCAACCCATAAATGGATTTCTTCAGCCACACCAAGTGTTCCTTACCATTTTCCTCAAACCTTCTCGGGGTCGCCATAAACAGCCATGATAAACTAATGATTTAGGAATGCGGTTTGTACATCCACTGATTTAAGTTCTAAATCTAAATGTGCAAGTAAAGCCATAATAATTTAAATGAATCTTACTTGAAACTGGTGATAAGGTTTCGCATAATCAAATAATCTTCCTTCAGTAAAACCTCGCTACCAATCTAGCTCACTTCAATCCTTCCGAGAATCCTTCTTAGTTTTATACCCATTTACTACCTATGGGCTTACAACCAAAGAGGTATTCCCCAAGTTCCCGTGACACCATTGTGGTCCATGAAGCACCATCTTGCATAGCATTGACCCACATACTTGACTGTGGACAAGTAATTGCATCTTTATAGGTCATTCGGTCACTGAACCCGACTCAATGTCAAAATCATGTTCTCCCTCTGTGATAAATCCACATAATCGTCTCGAATCGCAGATTTCCTGGTTCTAGCTGACCTCGAGAAGTTATCACCGGCCCTTGTGGCTTTTCGACCAACCGCCGCCACAGGGATCAATCAAGGCCAATCACCACATCCCAGGCTCTCGAATAGGCAATGGAAGAGAGGTTCCATAGATGTCGGCTCTCCGTGATAAAGGTAATGAAACAACTGGTCCTTCCTCAAGCTCTTTTAGAAGTGTAATTTGAGAGTTAGGAAAATCAGCCACATCAAGTTCCAAAATTTTTCCATAAGAGACTCCAACCAATTCCTTCATCCATGAGTAGTATTTATGAATGGTAGCCTTTAGAATGATCCTGATACCCAACAAGTAACACCGTACGCCTAGGATCAAGTTTCTTTTCCCCGTGGGTTATAAAGCCTCAATCCTCACCAAACCGAAATGATTTAGGCAGGCTACCGGGTCCAGCATTCAAAAGGTGTTTGTGTGGATCATTTGCTAGGAACTCTATTGAGGATATAATTGGAGTTTTGATTGCTTCAACCCAAAGATATTCAGGAATATTAGACCTACTTATCATACTCCTCATCATATGCTTAAGGGTGCAATTACGCCTTTTGGCCACACCATTTTGTTCAGGACTCCCAGGCATGGTGTACTGAGCAATTATTCCACAATCCTGCAAGTATTTTGAAAAAGGCCCCATATAAGTGTTATTCCACATCCCCATGTTGTAGCATAAAATGCTTAATTCCATTTTATATATATTATTGAATCATGTTCTAGTTCGATTCTTGATTGACAAAATTGAAATTTGTTGTTTTGATTCTCGTTGCATTTTGATTTGTTTTTAGATTGCCCATTGAATGGCCAAATGGGCCAAAGGAATTTTCAAACATAAATAAATAAAAAAAAAAGGAAGGTATTGGCAAAAGACCTTCACGCAATAAGGTACTGCATTTTCAAGGTGCGCATACCGAGGAAAAATAAATATATTTTATTTTCAAAGACTTAGAACGCTTCCAAAATACCCTAGAATTTTTATATAAATAAAATTCTATTATTATATATTCGGTATATTGGGCCAACTTGATATTTTTCTCGAATTGTTGGGAGGAATATTGATTAATTGATTATTGAACTTAAATAAACCCAAGTGAAAAATAAAAATATGAAATTAAAATGGGGACCTAAGGGTCAATTGTAAGTAAGTTTTATATGTTTAAGTGAAATTAGAGAAGAATGAGTAAGGGGAAAATAATAGGAGACTTAAAATGAAGAATAATAAAGAAATGGAGGGACTCAAGATGGGTGAAAATAAAGAAAAAATCAAGGAAAGGACATGTGGCATGAAGGAAAGTGGGAGGAAGTTTCCTCCTTTTAAAAATACGACAGATGATCCATAAGAAAAGGAAACAGAAAAAAGTGGAGATATTTTAGAGTGAGAAGCTCTCACTTTCTAGATTCTAATGATCTAATCTATAGGTCCCAAGCGAAGCAAGAGGGAAAGTCCTTCCTCGTGACAAGAGCTACAAGTAGAGACCAAAATCGGGGAGTTTCGACAAACTCCAAGAGGTAGGCCTTCCCCTACTTTGGTCATTTTCTACCCTAAGCTGCCACATTGTGGTAGCCGGGCATTACTCGGACTTTGTGAGCCGGATTTTTGGCAAGAAATAAAGAGAATCTAGTAGTGAGTCCTTCTGGTAAGTTGTAGCCACATCAATGAAATTTATGTTAGGCTTTTGAATTTCTCGATTTGGACCTCTGTAGACCAAGTTATGGTCATTTTACCGAGGTCGTCTCAGCTAGATCTGGTCGGGTCAGTTCGACCAGTTCGGGTCGACTAGCCGGACCTTAGAATGGGTTTTTGGGTCAGAAATAAAGGGAATTTGGAAGTACGTCCTTTTGAGGGAATTTCGGTAGCTTATCAATAAACTTGATAGCTTTTGAATTTCTCAATTCAGACTATTGTAGACCAAGTTATGGTCTTTTTTACTCTAAACAAATAAATGGGTGAGAGGTCACCATAGTGTCGCCCAAATAGAGGTCGGCCAGACCATGCGCCAGCTCGATGAGTCTAAAAACTCATGAGAGCTTTAACTGATTTTTCCAGTTTATAATGAGAATAATGATGAATTTGCAGAAAACTGATAATTGACTCAAATTCCAATTTGCGTGAAAATACTGTGCCAGTAAAATCAAATTTTTAGCAAAATCATAAGAAATCAAATTTCACAAAGGGTAATTGAAGTCAAAATTGAATTTAAGTCGCGACAGAAGTGCGCCTAAAGAAATTCCAAGTCACGACATCAACAAATTTGGCTTTGAAGAAGAACTAAGAGTGAACAAGTGAAGTCGCGGACTAAGAAGGAAGTCGAGATAAATGACACTTGGTCGAGATTGAAAGAAGGCAACAAATGCAAGCTCATGTCGCGACATCATTACGATGTCACGACACCAAAAGGAGATAAATGATGTCATGATACCACCATGAGGTCGCGACAAGGATCTGTTGTCTACAAAGCCACAAGAACAGCCTTCTCAAGTAAAAGAAGTCGCAACTAATTTTGAAAGAAAGGACTGATGTCACATCTTGGCCGCTATGGAAGAATAACACCAAGGTCGCAAATCGTAAACTCCAAATCACCACCAAGATTAATGTAGTTAGTGATGATGATGTCATACACCACTTTGAGGTCGCTACGTAATTCGAAAGCTTAGCAAGAGACATGGAGGTCGTGACACCAAATAGAAGTCAGCAAAGATTTTCAAAGATCGGAAGAGATATCAGCGGGATGGGGCTAGAACAACGATATCAAACACCGAATCGAAGATGTCGCGACGCCCTTCTGAGGTCGCTGATATCACCAGAAGGTATTATGGTCGTGGACATCACCAGGCAGTATTATAATCGCCACGATCGCCTGAAAGTATTATGGTCGCGAATACATCGCTACAAGGAGGAGAAGGTCGCGACGCCCCTTCTCAAGAGGTCGACATTAGTCAGAAGAATGGAGGTCGCGACATCATTTAGCTGTCGCGACATCATATCCAAGAGATGCTGAAGACAAGTCACGACAAAAGAAAAGCTTCCACGACATCAAAAGAGCTCATAAGCATAACATTGAAGTCGCGACGTATGATTGACGTCGCGACCAAAAGAGCTCACACACAGGGAAGATGCGAAGCCGCTACCGCCGGTCTGTCGCGTACATCAATTGCAAGTTAAAATATTATGGTCGATATCATTTACCGTCATGATGACGTATCTAAAGGGTGATAGCTCATCAAGCAAAACAAGTAAGTCGCGACGTGAAAGGACGTTATGGTATTATCAGTTTCAAGGTCGCGACAAACAAATGGTTTTATGAACAAACAATGGGCCAATTATTTTGAATCCACAAATAGGTGCATCGGTTAGGGCCCAACTTCCAAACCCTATGAATACACGCTAAATGCTACTAAAGGAAAGCAAAATTTCGAGGCTCGTGAAGAGAAGTTTGGGTAGCCGAAGGTTCGTGGTATTTTAATTTTGCTTCCTTTTTCTTTGTTTTGTCAGTTATTCAGATTAGATTAAAGTAGATTGTTATTTTCATTTGAATTTTCCGATCCGGATGTTAGTTGCTGAAGCGGGAGTTTAATGCAATGTTATTTTTCTTCCTAAATTACCGCCGGTTCGCTGAAGTCCAAACAAATTTTGGAATCTCAACTTCCAGTTTCATCATAGTTCTCGACCGCAGAGCTACCTAGTGTAATGAAGTACTTAGAAACCCAAATTGGCTGAATTTATTTGTTAGAATTTATCTTTCCTCGCGTAGTTCTATCGAGTCTACCGAAACTCACCGACCGCTTATTGCCTGCTTATTGCCAGACCATCCAAATATTAAGTGTCCCATACCCTAATAGGATCGTTTCATGCTCGATTTCCGTGAGGCCCTGAAAGGACACGTAGAAGGCATTCCCAGAGTATCGAACAATATCTCAAGGGTATGCGAATCCTAATATTATGGATCTAATGGTTTTGTAAAATTTAATCGATAAATCTTCTTCACTTGAAACCGAGAACAGCTGAATGACTTATCAATTAAAATGAGCAGAGTTCGCCTCGGTTCGAACAATAAGTTCAATCCCGTAATAGCGCGCGATCTAATCAAGGAAAGAATGAACTGCTCCAATTTTGAGGATGAGAAACCGAGATAGTGGAACCCGGCGTTTAGCCTTATGCTTCCTTAGAGCTAAGGTTTACAAATTCATGTTCCGGGTATGAAGTATTGAAAAAGAAAATACCCGTAACGCGCAACCGGCTAAAAGTGAAGATTATCTAATCCACGTATTCGAAAGAAACAAAGTAGTAAGATTAGATAATGAGCCAAAGCCATTAAGGAGATCCACATGGCATTACTCTCTTCCTTGACTCCGATTCTAAATCAAGTTCATGAAGCAAGAGTTATTAGTTGTCCTCTCGGTAGGACTGATGCTTCACAATGGCTGTATTTTCAATGCATCCCTTTAAAAGCTTAATCCAATACCATTTTTAATTTTTTATTTTAATGTAAGCATTATTTCATTTTGTTCTGGGCTAAGATATCTTTATTCTTTCATTTTAAAGGTCGTTAGGGATATATCAATTGCAAATCATACCAAATAGTATAAAACCTGAAAGTAGTCATGGTAGTTGATCGAGAATTCGAGATCTCTGTGGGATCGGGAGACCGACTAAATCCACTTTATTTACTTGTCAATTCGCACACTGCGTAATCATGGATCAAAACCGCAGAAAAGAAATTTATCTACTCTATGAAACCATTTTTTAATCGTAAGATATTTGCAAAGAAATATAACAAACAAGTTTCATGGCATTATTACTGGGGATTAGATAATAGTCCTTGGGTAATAACGCTATAAATTTGTGTTGATGTTTTGATCCATCACTCACACTTACATAGTGGGAGAGACAGAGAGTAATTAACAAGTTTTTGTTAATTACAAGAGAAGAGTCTAACAAGTTTTTGACGCCGTTGTCGGGGATCGAAAGAATTAATTAGATCAATATTATGACGAAAGAAGGAAATACTAATTTGGACATTTTTTAAGAAAAGAACAAAATATTGCGTGACTATATTAGTCACTAATTTCTTAACAAGCCATGTTGAAAATATTTGTTAGGTTTGGACTAATCCTATTAATACGAAAATATGTTTATTTCAGAAAACCTTAATGCATAGGAACAGGATTCGATCATTCCAAAGAGACACCGAATTTGGAGAGAACTCAGGAGCTAAGAAAGACAAAAGAGCAAAAACGCAAAGAATGGCGTAAGAGAGACATGACTAAACAGAGAATAGAGGACAAGAACTGTAGTTGTCCCCATTATCGACAATGGAGGATTTCTCGAGGCCTATTATTCAAGAAGAGTACTCGCAACCGACCCTGCGCGCGGGATGCCACTAACTAAAGCCAACCTTAATTACAATGGTTCAAGAACACGCATCGGTCATCCCACCGAAGACCCAAAATGAGCACCGGGAAGATTTCAGATACAATAAGGCATGGAAGTTAACTGAGTTAGACCGCAGGTGATAAAAACTACATCTCTTCCCATTTTTTAAGACATAGAAGCCACATGGTATGAATCATTACCATATGGTTCTCATGCATACTGGGAAGAGTTGGTGGTAGCTACTTAGGTCGATTCTTTTCCCCATCTCTCACTTCAGAGAGACGAAGAGAGATAATAGTATTCCAACAAGGGTACACAGAGTTCGTATGTCGCTTGGGAAAGATTCAAAAGATTGCTGAAGAGGTGCCCAATGCATGGAATAGACTTGAAGACCCAGATGGATATAGTGTATCATGCTCTGAATGATACATCCAAGGGTATTATCGATGCTTCATGCCGTGGAGCATTCAAGCGAAAAGCGGTTGAAGAGGCAAGATCCGACAGAGGACTGGCAAAATGCAATATGAAAGCTCCATCCGAAGCTTTCAAGAGGTAGTAGCAGAGGAAAAGGCGGTCATAGAGCCGAAGCAAGATGACAACCACGGAGGCTGTTGACATGCTATAATGCATAGGATGGACAAACAAGAGAGGAAGATGCACACCGCCGCGGCGAAATAGAAGCAAAGAGAAAGAGAATTGATGAAAAGAAGTGCTAATGTGCCACGTAAAAATATTCTTATGGTGCTGAGGAGGTTATAATGCTGAACTCAGCAAAGGGTTATCATTTCTGGGCCACATCCTAACCCGCCCACTACAATCCAAGCATCGTGAACCATGAGAATTTCTCATATGGTGGAGGGGCATTACATGGGCCTAAGCAGACAACATCTCAACAAGGATATCGCAGCCCACCAAGGTTCCAAATGTTAAAGAGCAGAAGGAGCAGGGCGTAAAATGAATATCGTGGTCGAGGAGAACCCAACCATTCGAGGAACAAATGCTTCAGCTCATGGGGATAAACAAGAGGCTATTACAATTCCATGATCGTAAACTATCTGACTTGGAAACTTCGTCGATACCCGAGCGCTGTTTCAAGAATGCTAGTGCTTCACCGAAAAATTCCAGAGACAAGTGGCATCAGTTCGAATATGCCAAATCGTAACAAGGAACATCTCTAGTGACACCCGTAAGAACCCTAAAGACCGCACATGCACCAATTCGAGAAGTGGGAAGGATTTAAAAAGGAGCGTAAGAATGTAAAGACGTATAGAAACGAAGAGGACCGAGGCGTAGAAAGATGAGATTGAAAAGAAAGTGAAAAAGAAGAACAAACATTGAAACAAAATGAAAGCGAAGAAATGACCGTAAAAGAAAGAGTACCAGTTTATGCTCGCTAGCGCCATTCCCACAGAGACTTTAGAAGTCAAAAAGAGAAGAAATGCTTAAATTCTGATCTTTTCAAGAAAATAGAAATAAATATCCCATTCGTAGAGGTGACAAAATGCCTCTTTATGCAAATTTCACGAGGTGCCGAAAGAAAAGAAAGATAGCCGAGGAGGGTATAGTTAACTTGAATGCCTGTAGCCATTATCCAACAGTTCAAACAAAGATGAAAGACCTCGGCGCCACTATTCCTCGTCTATAGAAATGTGAGTTCAAGAAAGCCTTATGTGACTCGAGCAAGAGCAATTGAGGCCTCTATCGCCAGCAGAGTACTTAGCTCGGGGAACTAACCCCAACAAAGAATTACACAAAATGGTCGATAGGATCAATGGCACAACCGCAGGGCATTTTAAAGATACTGGCCAAGGTTGGGAAATTCATTTCCAAGAGATTTGCTATCGTAGATGGAGGGCTTATCTCAAGTTCTTCAGCATTAGGAAGACCTTTCTAGCGGGGCCAGTGAGCCGCCTTGATTTGGACGCATTAAAGGTGAACCGACACTCGAGTTGGGAATGAAGCAAAGGTATTTTAATATTAATAGGAGTCTCTGAACATCCTAAATGTAGAGGAAGACAATGTATGGTCAGAAGAAGCTAAATAGCCTTCTCAATGATGAAGTGAATTTCGATTGTATCATTCAAAACTCTATCAATGAAATTATATTTACTCGAATTTTCAAGATCAGAGTTTTGATTGTGAAGTTCTCGCTTCAAATTTGTTTAATAATGAAACAAATAGTATAAATGAAAACAATAAGATAAGTGAGTTCAGACAAAGCAAACTCATGGGCGTGGAAACTAGCAGGCGGTTAACATTGAAGGAGTTGCCTACCATTTGAACAGAGTTTTAGGATGTAAAAGAAAAACTGTTATCGGCACGTGATTGATCAAGTCAAGAACGTAAGGCCGTAATTTTGAGAAAGGCAAGGAAGCCGGCTTGCTTGGTCGTAATCAAAGATCCAAGGGTACGCCCCCATTTGTACGCACAAAATATTGCCGAAGATAATGCAAAACTTCTCGCGGAGCATCAAAGGAGGCTTCAACCCCAATATGAAAGAAGTTGTCGAAAAGAAGTTCAAATGGTTAAATGCGTGTTTTATATATGCTACATCGACATATCTTGGTAAGCCCAAGACATGTGGTTCCTAAGAAAGGTGATCTGACTCAGAACAGAAATGGAAAGAAATTAAACTTATTCCTACAAGAACCGTATTGCAGTGGAGGGTTTGTATCGACTACAAAATTGAATATCGCGAACAAAGAAAGGATCATTTTCCCCTACCTTTCATCGAATAAATGTCGGATAGGTTGGCGTGACACCCTCATTTTTGTTTTCGATGGATACTCGATATAACTAAATAGCTATTGCACTCCGAAGATCGTGAGAAACCACTTACGCCCATTTGGTACTGCTTTTAGAAGAATGCCACTGGACTGCAATGCCTCTCGTACCTTCCAAAGATGCATGATGTCTATATCGATCTAGCGTAATAGTTATGAGACTTCATGAAACGATTTTACGCGGGCGGATCCGCTTTGAACAATGTCCGCATAACTCCCGGGACAGATCAGGCGTGCAAAGACAAAACTAGCTCGAATTGGGAAAATGCCATTTTATGGTTACAAATGACGGCCTTGGGCAATATGGTTTCAGCCAGGCTTGAAGTAGACGCGTAAAGGTTTCAATTATAAGAGACTTAATGCCACCCACTACAGTTAAGGGAATCAGAAGTTTCTTAGGACATGTTGGATTTTATAGAAGATTTATCGATTTCAAAATTACAGACCACTTATGCGCATTGGTCGAGAAAGATAGTAAGTTTTATTTTGATGAATCCTACCGTAAAGCATTTGAAGAAATCAACCAGACTAGCGAGTCCCCATCATGGTAAAACCAGATTAGAATTGCAGAATTTAGAGATCATGTGTGATGCCATGATTTTGCAATGGATCAGAGGATTGGTCAAAGATGAAAAGCGTTCAAGGCCATCTAATATGCTAGCAAAACCTTTAATGAAGCACAAGAAAATTACTCGCCAATCGAAAAGGAGATCGGGCAATAGTGTCAGTGGTATGTGAAAATTCAGGCCATATATTTTGGGGTCCCATGTTGTTATACATGACCGATCATAAAGAATAAAATATTAATGGCAAAGAAGGAAGCAAAGCCAAGATTGATCGTGTGGTATTGACAGCTGCAGTGAATTGACGAAATTAAAGACAAGAAGTATAAAGGATAATGTGATAGCCGATCACTTGTCAAGAGTGTGAGGAACCCATCGTACAAGAAAAAGGAAGAGAAATAGCGTGCACCTTTCCGCATTAGCGCTATTTTCACTGCCACTCCAATCAAATTCCCAGAGGCCTACATTGCACTTCTTAGCTTCGTGAATTTAAGTGCCACCGTAATTCAAATGCACAAATAGAGAAAAAAGTTGGTGACTAAAGTGTACTATATCTCGGGATGATCCATATTTGTTTAAAAGAGGAGTTGATTTGATTATAAGGAGATGTGTATTAGAAAGTGTGCAAAGCAAGATTTTACTAGAATGTCATGCATCACCCATGGAGGTGACACTGCAGAGATAAAACAGCCCTTACAAAAATTCTCCAACAGATTTTTATCGGTCACCTAAGGACTGCTTTTGAATGGGTAAAGTTAGTGATCATGCCAAAGAATGGGAAATATCAACAAAAGGCATGAGATGCCCCCAAGGTATCCCGGTGGTGCACCAGTTCGATGTATGGGGAATGATTTTATGGGGCCTTTCAGCTTCATTTGGAAATATATACATACTCCTAGTCAGGATTGGGTATCAAAACAGTAGAGAAAGCGTTACCAGCCTCCCAAGAATGATGCCAATACAGTTGTGGGGTTTTTACAAAGAAATATTCTTAGCAGATTCGGGGATGCACTTAACTATAATTAGTGATGGGAGGAAGCCATTTTAAATAAGGTGTTTGACAAACTCATCGCCAGACATATGGTATCAAACACATTATGAGCTTGGCTTATCATCCCCAAACAAATGAGCAAGCCGAAATTTCCAACGTAGAAATAAAGAAAATTCGAAAGACTCAGGAGTTCTAGCAGGAAAGATTGGCCTGAAGCTTACGATGCACAGGCATGTATACAGACTGCTTTTAAACTCCCATTGAATGTCCCCATACTGCATTTGTTCCTTTGAAAACCATGTCACATCCTCTTGAACCTGAATACAAAGCCATGTGGGTCATCAAACAATTCAACTTCGGGATTGGATTGCAAAGGAAGCGATACCTCCAACTAAATGGAACTGAAGACCTGATAGAAACTGCTTCATAGACATGTAATGCTAGAATATACAAGGACAACATTGAAGAAATGTACGACTGTAAGGGATTCCTGGAGGTTGAGTTCTATGTGACCCAGCCTTACCGTTTAACCCGTATTAAGATTATCGTTAAGCTGAAATCAAATGAGCTTATCTATATACTTATATGTCAATACTATCTTTGAGCAAGAATGAACTTGATCGATGTCGGGAAGAATTCAAAGTTAATAAGCAAAGACTCAAACACCATTCTGAGAGAAGAACCAGAAGAACTCCAAATTGTGAATCGAGAGAGAGAGCTTGAAAACAAATAGTCCCACTGAAGACTCAACTTAGTACTCAGCAGAGGCAACCCATATAGTTTTTTTGAAGTTTTCTTGATACAGACTCTGAATTTTTTTATTTTTTTATACGTTGTTAAAATTTTTTAGTTCTAAATATGATTTGTTAGAAATCATAAAGTTAGTACTAAATTAATTAATCTTGAATTGTTAACATGCGGCATTAATAACAATGGTCGCGAGAATGAACAAACTCCAAGACTACTCCAAAGACTGTGGATTGCAGCAACTCGAAAAGGGGGAGTACTCTTTGTCCATATATAAATTTCAGAAAATTGAATAGAATACATGTTTGAATTGATGAATGATTTAAAATGGATAAGAATGCACTAAAAGATGGTGTTAACTGTCATTTCAATTTAGGCAAAAGTAATGGAGTCATGACTTAGATTTTATGTCGCGACGTGGGTTGGAGGTTGCAACTTGGGGTCGCACGAAGGAAGAACAAGACAAATCAAGAGGCTGCGATAAGAACTATCCCTTCAAAAGAGGTATACCTTACAACTCAACTATGTCATAAAAATACCCGATGTCTTTGCACCGATGATAAATTATCCTCCATAGCGATTATGTCGCTGACAAACAAGAATAAGCTCATGATAAGATGATACACATTAAACATGTTTTTTAATTGGTCCCAAATTTAATGATTTAAAGACACAATCGCAACGAAATTAAAGCTCTTCACAAACACAAATAATGAAGCAAATGGTATTCATGATAATAATTTGAACTAAACTTGAGAAACTCCCTCCACTACCATCTCCCCTTGAAGCAAATTGCAACCTTTCATCTTCGATATTTCCTTCGTTCTTTACCTCACAACCGTAATCCAAATCTTTCCAAACCTTCCGATTTAATGGTCGAACTCAACCCTCATCCCAAACTGAAATGAAATTTCACGGAGGAGATACTCAAACCGGCGAAAGTTCGGTGGAACCCAAAGGAGAATGTGTCATTAAACAACCAAAAGTTCAAACTGCCAGCTTACAAAGCAACAGAGGAAAAAGGTGAAAGACAAAGAAGAAGAAGAGGGAAGACTGTCTGCTCAAGAAGCTTCCTGTCTGGGAGTGCCACTCATGTCAGAAAGGATTTGTAGGAGAAAGAGGCTTCACTAAAACCACTTCAAATTCCTTCATAACTGATAGAGCAAAGAGGCAGAATTCATGTAAACATCAAAGTCCGCTATGTGCCAGTCAGTCCAAGAATTCCATCAATCACGAGAGGAGAACTCGTTTATGTCGAGGAGTTTGGTGCCTTATAGATACACTATTAGTTGAGATGGTATGAATGGAAGGGCAAAAGAATGGATCAAAATTCAAGAAGTCGAAGAATCAACCTGAACTGACAGATTTATAAGAAAAACTGAATGACAGAAAGGGCAATGGAAGAAAGGAAAAGGAGTGACAAAAGATCCCCAGCATGAGAGATTCGACGTAAGAGGCCAAAGTGTGGTTTTACTTCCAAAGACCGTTATGGTCCCTACCACGCCCACGTAAGAGAGAACAAGAAGCAATCCTTTCTCAAAGTGCTATGTCGAAGGGGCACAAGATTGATGCTGAACAGCTTATTGAAAATTCTATAATGAAAATGCGAAGGTAATGTGGCTTGATCCTCACCCGAAATCCATCACAAGGCTATGTATTAAAGGCGGAAGGGAAACTGTGGGAAGGTAAAGAGTGCCCAAAGATTTTCACTCACCTGACCCACTTTATGGCAGGCCAGAATCAAAAAGAAAAGGGGTCATAAGAGAAATGCATTCAAGGGATGGAAAACGAAAAATGCAATACAGAAGAAGACAACTTTCTGCAGCAAAGAGCAAGGAAGAAGAAAATCTAGAATGATCAATAGGAAGTGAAGATTTAGGTTTCGTGAGGATGGAGAGAATCAAGAAGATAAGCCCCAATAGATTTCGAACCCCACCGCGCCTCATAAGGAACAAAAGGATTTGAGAACTCGCGAAGCTCTGGGGGGATTTGGGTGGGTAATAGAATAATGAAATGCCACTCAATTCGAAGAGCATGGAAGAAAGAGAAGAGAAATGAACTCTCCAGCAAAAAATTCAGAAGAGGTTTATGAAAAGAACTTCAAGGAGAAGGGACTCAACATCGGGAAGAAGATGAAACGTAAAACAATACACATTAGTTTAGATGAAAAGAAGAGATCACCACAAAGAAGAGATTTAGAGCAAAGCAGATAGCATGAAAAGACTGATGCAAGGAGGAAAACTCATGAAGAAATGATGACGAGACTAAGATCAACAACAAGAAGTTAAAGCTAAGCCATGAATCATCTCACAACAATCGGGCCGACGGATTCTCAACTCCTAAAACTCATAAAGGAAAGGACGTGACTAATAGCCACACTACGTTATCTATGATTCAAGTTCATATGTCAATGTTCATGACTTAAGAAATATAATACGATATCAAGAGCTTGATGATAAAGACGCCTAAGAATAAGTCATTTGAAAATTTGATATGATCAACAACAATCTTCATCGTGAGAAGTCATGATCAAATGAACTGACAATGAAACACTGGCACGAGACAAGATGATCTCTGAATAAAAGGTTGATCTCTACAAATGAATCTGAGATCCTAAGAAATCTTGACTGAAAGGAGAAAGACAAGAAGAAGAAGAGAATCAAAATTAAATTTCTCAAACTAAACTTAATTTAATAATTTATCTGATCCTCCAATATCTTGCCCTCCCTTCAAAGAAAAAAATAAATCTTCCCATTGATTTCATCCTCTCTTCCCCTCTTCCCGATTGTCGTTTCAATCGTTGCATCACATCATGAATAAAACCAAAATTGTGAAAAATGAAATGTTTAGTTGTTTGCAAAGCAGATTTTATTGTTAATTTTTTGCTTGACTTTAGGAAAATAACATTAGGATTTAGTTCAAGAATGAAATGTCGAATATCATAATCGAACTAGTTGAAGTAGTTTGACTAGGAGATAACTTGAACACAAATAATTGCAAAATCGTATGAATGTTATAATCGAATTAGAGTATTTATCGTCTGCTTAAATTCGGCTTTAGTTGCAAAATTGGAAAATTGGTTATTGTCGATGGAACAAAAAAATACTTGGTTAAAATAACGTAAGTAGACAAAGGAATAAGTACAAGTCTGAAGAAATAACATCTGGCCAACAAAACTTAAGCAAACTGATGAATTAGAAACATCTCAGTGGAATTCAGATTTAGAGTCCACGCCCTAGAACTTGTTTGATTATTGATTGAGGGCTAAACCAGTGTGAAAACAACCAATGAAATGATAGGCTATCCTCGGGCAAATGAGCCTTTTTAAGCCTACCCTCAACTATGCTTAAGCATATTCTCTAGTTCCCACTGAGCCAAATAAACTTATTTCTTCAAAAAACAAAGATTTGAAACCGAAATTCCTCTGCAATAAACCTCGCAAGAAAGAACCCAAATTATCCAGCCGTCGTAAAAGTTAGTATAGCTGGAAGAAACAAGTTTGTGGGAATAATATTTCCAAATTTTGACAATATAATAAGAAGTAAAGAAGGCTTAGTGAAATAAGGAATAAGTTTTGTCTTGTGGCCTATTTCCCTTGAACAATAGTCGAGGGGTGTTTTAACACCTAGCACCCTAATGCTAATCGGTATGGAGTTGCTAGCCCAAAGTTCTCTAAGGGTAATAGAAAGCCTAAGAAGACAAAACATTGCACTATTCCAAATCCTAGAGAAATAAAGGCAAAGGGAGTTAAAGAACAAAGGAATCGTCAATTGGCATGATATGGAAATTGAGATTCCAAAGTGAATTCAAAAGAGGAATCAAAGTTAAGGTTAAGGAGAATCGTAAAGGAACAAAGAGAAAAGGAAGAAAGTCGAGGCAACAATGTAGAGAGACAAGATTGAAACTGGGTAATTTACAACCTAAATTTTTCCATTATCTACCCAATTACCTAAGCCCAACATTACAAGCCTGAAAGACCTCATTGATTTTGAAGGTTGAATTTAGTGGAGATCAATATGAAAAACAAGCATATGGGACTTTGATAAACTGTCTAAGAAAACTCCCAGAAGATTAACTAAGTTCAACATGAAGTTGAAAAGGATTGATGACTGTATATAATAATACGTACAAGACTCTGTTAAATAAACTGTTAAACAGACATTAGTTTATCAAGAAATTTTGTAATAAGTACACTATGCCTTGTTTCGCAGATCAACCTGGAATTTGAAATAATAAAGGATATCTCTTAATTCCGCATCGAAGGGTGGAATGAAAGAATGTGGAATAAATCAAAATGTCCTTAAAATTAGTTTATTTGTTTGAGGACAAACACTTTTCTTCGTTGGGACAAGCAAAAATTTTAAGTTTGGGAATTTGATGAGTCCAAAAAACTCATGAGATTTTTAATCCATTTTTCCTCAGTTTATAATGAGAATAATGGGATGAATCTGTTCCAAAACTGATAATTGACTCAAATTCCACTTGCGTAAAATACGCTAAAATCAAATTTTTAGCAAAATCATAAGAAAATCGTACTTCGGCAGCTATAATTCTGAAGTCAAAACCGAATTTAAGTCGCGGGCCAGAAGTGCAGACCTTAAACTGTCGCCCACATCAACAAATTTGGCTTTGAAGAAGAAACTGAAGAGCGAACAAGCCGGTCGCACCGTGTTAAGGAAGTCAGACAAAATATGACTTGGTCGAGATTGAAAGAAGCAGTCAAATGCAGAAGTTCATGTCGTGACATCATTGCGATGTCGCGACACCAAAAGGAGATAATGAGGTCGTGAGCTACCACCATGAGGTCGCAACAAGGGTTGCCCACAAAGCCACAAGAACCCTCTTCTCAAGTAAAGCAGTCGCACCACTCTTTGAAAGAAAGGATTCTGATGTCGCGACCTTGACAGCTTATGAAGAATAACACCAAGGTCCTCAAATAACTCCCAAACTGACATCAAGGATTAATGAAGAAGTTGTGAGCGACATGATGTCGCGACATCACTTCGAGGTCGTGACAGAATTGAAAGCTTACCAGTAGACAGGGAGGTCGTGGATAATCGAATAGAAGTTACAACAAACATTTTCAAAGAGATCACATAGAGGTCGCTGGCGCAGAATGCTTAGAGATATCAAACATCAATCGGGATGTCGCGATCGCCCTTCGTAGGTCGCTGGAGACAAATGCAGGTATTATGGTCGCTACATCACCGCAAGGTATTATGGTCGGCATCGCCATAGAAGAAGGTCGCGACGCCCTTCGCAAATAGGTCATGCACATCACCAGAAGAATGCAGGTCGCGACATCATTTAGCTTTCGACATCATATCCAGGCGAGATGTCAAGACGTTACCATTAAAAGAAAAGCCTTACCTACATCAAAAGAAGTTCATAAGCATAACATTGAAGTCGCGGCGTATGATTGATGTCGCGACCTCAAAAACTCTATCTGAAAGGTGAAATTCCGTCATTGATAAAGTGCGACATCAATTACTAGTATTATAGTGTGGCATCATTTAGCGGTCGCGACATCAGATCTAATGGGTGATAGCTCAATAAGCAAAACAGTGAAGTCGCGACGTGAAAGAGAGGTTGCGACATCAAGTCAAGGTCGCGACAAACAAATGGAATGTGACAATGAACAAACAATGGGCGATTATTTGAAATCCACAAATAAGTTACCTTCGAGTTGGGCTAACTTCAAGCCCTAATAAATCTTGTTGCTACTAGAAGCGGCTCTTGTGACTCGAGAAGAAGTCTGGGTGGCCGAGAAGGTTCGTGTATTTTAATTTTTGTTTCTTTTCTTTGTTTCTTTGTTATTTTAGATTAGATTAAAGTAGATTGTTATTTTCATTTGAATTTGGATACGGATGTTAGTTGTTGAAGTTGGCGGTGCGGGAATGTTATTTTCTTCAAATTCTTGCACAGTTCGTTTGAAGTCCAAACAAATTTTAGGTGCGAACTTCCGAGTTCAATTCTGATGGATTAACGGTAGAGAGCTCACAGATTAGTGTAATGAAGTAATTTAAAGGCAAACAAGTTGAATTTACTCTGTTGTTGAAATTTATCTTTCTGCCAAAATTATCAGTCTCTTGAACTTAGGTCTTGAATCACCTTCTTTGGTTTTGTTTGTGTTATGTCGAGTCCAAATAGTAGTGTCTATACTTGTGCAAATAAGTTGTTTTCATGCTACGATTTCCGGGAGGCCCTCTAAGTGACACGAGAGGCATTCTGAAGTGGTGACAATATCTCAAGGGTATGCGAGCCTAATATTGCGGATCTAATGGGCTTGTAAATTCTAATCGATAAATCTTCTTCTCCTTGAAGCAGGAATGAGGTGGACACTTATCAATTAAAATGAGCGAGAGAGTTCGCCTCGGATCGAACGATGGTTCAATCAGTGGTAGCAGGATCTAATCAGGAAATGAAGCTGTTCCAATTTTGAGATGAACGATGCATAGTGTAACCATGCTTAGCCTATGTCTTAGGAGCTAAGGTTTACGGTCCATGTTGCAGGTATGAAGTATTGAAAAGAAAAATACCGAGCAAAGAGGCAACTCGAAATAAAAGTAGTTCATCTAATCCTGCATTGAAAGCAGGGGATTAGATAATGAAATGTGTCATTAAGGAGAGATCCACATGGCATTACCTTCTTCCTTGGGCCAGTTCTAAATACGAAGTTCATGAAGCTGATTCTGAGAGTTGTCTGCGGAATTGATGTTCCTGATATGATTTGTATTTTCAATGCATCCCTTTAAAAGCTAACTGACCAGTCTATTTCTTTAATTTTTTTATTTTAATGTAAGCATTATTTCATTTTGTTCTTAGTTTACATATCTTTATTCTTTCATTTTTTTTAAAGGTTGCTAGGGATATATTAATTGCAAATCATAGTCCAAATAGTATAGAACTTGAGTAGTCAGGGTAGTTGATTGAGAATTCTTGAGATCTACATTGGGATCGATATACGGACTTAATCCACTTTATTACTTGTTCGAGCGTACACTTGCGGGAATCATGGATCAAAACCGAGAAAGAAATTATCTACTCTTAAGGAAGCAATTTTAATGAGTATATTTGCAAAGAAATATAATAAACAAGTTTCATGGCATTATTCTTGGGGATTAGATAATAGTCCTTGGGTAATAAATATTTATAAATTTGTGTTGATGTTTGATCCATCACTCACACTTACATAGTGGGAGAGGCAGTAATTAACAAGTTTTTGTTAATTACAAGAGAAGAGTCTAACAAGTTTTTGTGCGGATTATCGAGATCGAAAGAATTAATTAGATCAATATTCTGACGAAAGAAGGAAATACTAATTTGGACATTTTTTAAGAAAAGAACAAATATAGCTTTTCAAGCAGTGACTACATTAGTCACTAATTTTTAACAAGCCATGTGGAAAATATTTGTTAGGTTTGACTAATCCTATTAATATGAGTATGCTTTTATTTTAGGAAAACCTTTAATGCATAGGAAGCAGGGGATCGACGATTCAGCGAGACCTTTGGGTGGAAAACGCTCGGGAGCTTAAGAAATACAAAAGAAGCGAGAAAAGCGGCTATGGCGGAAAGAGACATGACGAAGCAGAACGAGAGGGACGGCAGCGAGAAGACCCCCATTGCGACACAATGGAGGATTCTGGAGGCCTATTATTGAAAGAGTGACATTCAGACTGACCTCCCGATTGGATTACAAACAATTTTTGAACTAAGCTTGACCTTAATTACAATGGTTCAGCAGCATCGAGTTCTTGGTCATCTACCCAAATTGAATGAGCTGGGAAGATTTCTCGGGATGGCTATCTGATGAAGTTGAACGGTGTTTAGACCGGAGGTGATAAAACTACATCTCTTATTTCTTTGAGGAGACATAGAAGCCACATGGTATGAATCATTACCATATGGTTACGGTGATGCTTTAGGAAGAGTTGGTAGAAACTTACTTAAGGCCCGATTCTTTCCGTCTCTGTGAGAGACGAAGAGATAATTGTATTCCAACGAGGGAAGATGAGGCACGTATGTCGCTTAGGAAAGATTCAAAAGATTCTTTGAAAGAGGTGCCCAATGCATGGAATGGGCTTGAAGACCCGGATGGATATAGTGTATCATGTCTGGGATCGTCAGTATTATCGATGCTTAAATGGTAGTGGGCATTCAAGCGAAAAAGTCTTGAAGAGAGCGAGAGATCGATAGAGGACACGGCAAAATGCAATATAGAAGCTCCGTACGAGTTTTCAAGAGGTAGTAGCGAGAGAAAGGGTCGTAGAATTTGACGAGATGTGACCATGGAGAGCTAAGTTGGATGCTATAATGCATAGGATGAATGAAACGAGAGAGGAAGATGCACCTTTAGCTCATTAGAGAATAGAAGCGATGAAAGAGAGTGATGAAAAGAAGTGCTAATGTGCCAACGAGAAAAATATTCTTATGGTGCGAGGAGGTTAAGTACGTGAGCAGCAAAGTTATCATTTCAAGCCAAATCCTACTTTGCCCATACCTCTGATCAGTATTTGAGGAACCATGAATTTCTCATATGGTGGAGGGCATTACATGGCCAAGGCTGAGGACAACATCACCGAGCAAGGATATCGCGAGGCCACGGGGTTCGATAGCGGCGACGAGGAGGTGAGGGCGAAATGAATACCAGGGTCAGAGGAGAACCCAACCATTTGAGGAACAAATGTTGCAGTTCATGGGGGATAACAAGGTATTACAATTCCATGATCGGGAAACTATACGACTTGGAAACTTTCAAGTCGATACGGATGTTCGGAAGAATGCTAGTGCTTCATGAAAAATCTAGAGACACGAAGTAGGAGCAATTATTTTGAATATGCCAAATCGAACAAGGGAACATTTCCACTAGTGACACCCAGAAGAACCACAAGGCGCATGGCAATTCAATTGAGAAGTGGGAAGGATTTGGCGGCAGGAAAGACGGATAGAAGCGAAAGTTTGAGGCAAGAAAGATGAGATTGAAAAGAAAGAAAGAAGAGCATTTTGATTGAACAAATGAGAAAAGGAAGAAATGACCGAGAAAAAGAAAGTACCAGCTTATGCTCCTGTAGTGCCATTCCCACAGAGACTTCAGAAGTCAAAAAGAGAAGAACAGTTTTCTAAATTCTTGGATCTTTTCAAGAAAATAGAAATAAATATCCCATTCGTAGAGGTGATCAGTCAAATGCCTCTTTATGCAAAATTTCTGAAGGAGGTCTTTGAAGCGAAAAGAAAAATAGGCGAGGAGAGTATAGTGCTTGAATGCTTCATGTAGTGCCATTATCAACGGCTCGACAAAGATAGAAGAAGACCTGCGGTTTCACTATTCCCGTTCTAGGGAAATGTGAGTTAAAAAGCTTTATGTGACTGCGGAGCAAGTATAAATTTGATGCCTCTGTCAGTTGTCACGACTTAGTTTGGGGGCTAACCTGACAGCTTGATTACATTACAAATGGTGATAGATCAATGAGAAGCACAACGAGAGGGCGATACGGAAGATGTACTAGTCAAGGTTGGGAAATTCATTTCCCGGTGAATTTGTATCATGCGGATGGAGGAAGATCACCAAAGTTCCTCACATTCTTAGGAAGACACTCTTAGCAGCGGGAGTTTGCCTTGATTAATGTCTGAGAGGGTGAGGCCCCGACCTCGAGTTGGGAATGAAAGCGAGTGCATTTTAATATTAATAGGAGTGGGAACATCTAATGTAAGGAAACGGTTATGATTGTAGAAAGCGATAGCCTTCTCAATGATGAAGTGAATTCTGATTGTATCATTCAAAACTCTATCAATGAAATTGAGATGAATTTTCAGTACCTTGAGAGTTTTGATTGTGAAGTTCTGCCTTCAAATTTGTTTAATAATGAAACAGTCTCGAGTATAAATGAAACGATCAGAGATGAAGTGAAGCTGACGAGACCAAGCAGGCTCATGGGCAAGAAACTAGTGCGAAGGTTAACATTAAAGGAGTTGCCAGTCATTTGAAATATGAGTTTTAGAGCGAAAGAAAAAACTTCCGAGTTATCATATCGATTTGCATTGGCCAGTGAAGACGAAGTTGATTGTAATTTTGAGGAAAATACAAAGGAAACGATTTCTTGAGTCGATGAAGATCTGAAGGGGTATCGGTCCTCTATTTGTATGCCTGAAAATATTCTTTGAAGATAATCTGCGAAAAACTACATTGAGCATGAGGAGAGTTGAACCAGTCATGAAAGAAGTTGTCGAAAAGAAGTTAAGGAAATGGTTAAATGCGAGGTTTTACTTATATGCTATATCGGACAGTTCTTGGGTAAGCCCGGTACACATGTGGTTCCTAAGAAGGTGGATTCAACATGTCGAAATGAAAGAATGAACTTATTCCCTCTGAAGCGTGATAAGATGGAGGGGTTTGTATCGACTACGAAAATTGAATCTTGCAACAAGAAGGATCATTTCCCTGGCTTTCATCGATCAAATCTTTGGATAGGTGTGAGGACACCCTCATTTTTTGTTTTTCTTAATGGATACTCTGGATATAACCAAATAGTTATTACTTTTGAAGATCGGGAGAAAACCACTTTTATGCCCATTTGGTACTTTGGCACCCAGAAGAATGCCATTTTGGGCATGTAATGCTCCTGGCACCTTCCAAAGATGCATGATGTCTATATTTTCTGATCTAGCAAAAGAAGTTATGGAGATCTTCATTGATGATTTTACAGTGTATGGATCCAGTTTTGAACAATGCACATAACACGGGACGGAGTACTTGAGTCTTGAGCAATCTAGCTACGAATTGGGAAAAATGCCATTTTATGGTTACAAAAGGGATTGTCTTGGGGCACATGGTTTTACTGCGACGGGGGCTTGAAGTAGACAGTAATGGTTTCAATTATAAGAGACCTAATGCCACCCTCTGATCCAGGGAATGAAGTTTCTTAGGACATCTTGGATTTTATAGAGATTTATCGAGATTTCTCAAAAATTCTTCAGACCACTATGCGAGATTCTTTGGAGAAAGATAGTAAGTTTTATTTTGATGAATCTACCCGAGAAAGCATTTGAAGAAATCAAATCCAGACTAGTGGAAGCTCCCATCATGGCAAAACCAGATTGGAACAAAGAATTTGAGATCATGTGTGATGCCAGTGATTTTGCAATGGGAGCTATATTGGGACAGAAAGATGAAAAAGTGTTCAAGGCCATCTACTATGCTAGCAAAACCTTTAATGAAGCTCAAGAAAATTACTCTACTACTGAAAAGGAGATGCTGGCAATAGTGTTTGCATGTGAAAAATTCAGGCCATATATTTTGGGGTCCCATGTTGTTATACACACTGATCATGTAGCAATTAAATATTTAATGGCAAAGAAGGAAGCAAAGCGGGTGATCGGGTGGGTATTGTGTTCACCGGAATTTGATTTAGAAATTAAAAGACAAGAAGGCGGTGACAATGTGATAGTTGATCACTTGTCGTGAAAATTATTTGTCTGTGCAAAAAAGGAAGAGAAATAGCAGAGGTACCGGATGAGCGGAGTTATTTAATTTGTCACTCAAATCACCTGGTATCTTTGATATTGTGAATTTCATGGCAATGGAATTATGCCACGAATTCAGCTACCGGCGAGGAGAAAAGTTAGGGCCAGACCGGCGAGGTACTATATACGGGATGATCCATATTTGTTGTTTAAAAAGGAGGCGATTTGATTATGGAGATGTGTACGAGAGAAAGTGAGCAAAGCCAAGATTTTACAAGTGTCATGCATCGCCTTATGGAGGACACTTTGCAAGAGATAAAACCCCTGGTCTCGGTCGGAGTTTCTTGGCCTACAATTTTAAATTTGTTTTGAATGGGTAAAGTTGTGTGATCAATGCGAAGAATGGGAAATATCGATAAAAAGCATGAGATGCCTATGGTATCACAGTGGTACAATTGTTTGATGTATGGGAATAGATTTTATGGGGCCTTTTCAGTTCATTTGGAAATATATACATACTCCTAAGTTGTAGTTGTATCAAAATGGGTAGAGCGGCTGACTTGTCCTAGAATTGTGCAATCTGAGTTGTGGGGTTTTCTGAAATATTCTTAAGCGGTGGGACACCGGAACTATAATTAGTGATGGAGGAAGCCATTTGCAAATAAGGTGTTTGACTCTGGAAACTCATCGAGATATGGTATCAAACACATTTATGAGCTTAGCTTATCATCCTCAAACAAATGAAGCCCAATTTGAGGAAATTTCCAATAGAGAAATAAAGAAAATTACAGAAAAGTGTGAGTTAGCGGGGGAAAGATTGGTGCTGAAGCTTGATGATGCATTATGGGCATCTGAGGTACTTTTAAAACTCCATTGGAATGTCCCCACTCTGATTGTCTTTGGAAAACCATCACCTCCCTCTTGAGGCCCGGAATACAAAGCCATGTAGATTAAGTAAGCAATTTGAACGATTCCCCAGATTGCGAAAAGGAAGAGACTTCTCGACTAAATGGCGGAAGAATTGAGAAATGAAGCCTATGACAATGCTAGAATATACAAGGACAAGACAAAGAAATGGCATGATCAAAGTTACGAGAAAGAGTTCGAAGCGGGGATCGGGTCTTCTTTGTTTAACTCAGTTAAGATTATTTACGAGGGAAAATTTGAAATCAAAATGGAGTGGACCATATCTGATGGTGTCAAATACTATCTTTGGAGGCGTAACTTTTTCAGGACGTCTTTGGGAAGAATTCAAAGTTAATGGGCAAGGCGAGAAACACTATCTCGCGGGGAGAAAGAACAGGGAAGAATTCAATTTGGTGAATTGAGAGAGAGAAAGCTTAAAGCGACTAGATCCGACTAAAGACTCAAACGGACGGCTCATGGGAGGAAACCCATATAGTTTTTTTTTGTTTCTTTATATAGACTTCAAATTTTTATTTTATTTTATTACGCGTTTTTGAAAATTTTTGGTTCTAGTCTTGATATGTTAGAAATTGCTGAGTTAGTACTAAATTAATTTAATCCTTTTTGGAATTATTCTGATATGCGGATGAAGAATCAAATGGCTCCGGGCGAGAAAGGAACGAACTCGAGACTACTCCGGCACTTCAAGGGCGAGCAACTCGAAAAAGGGTACCTTTGTCCTATATAAATTTGTGAAAATTGAATAGAATACATGTTTGAATTGATGTGGGAATGATTAAATGGATGCTAGAATGTGCAAATTAAAAGGAGTGAAAAACTATCACGGTCATCAAATTTAGGGCAAGTCTTGAGAATAAGTCGCGACCAGATTTTATGTCGCGACGAGTTAGTCGCAACGAAGGTGATGCGAGAGGAAGAACAGGGCGAAATTGAGAGTCGCAGCAGGCTATCCGCTTCAAAGAGTGGTGAGGTCGCGACAACTGACTATGTCATAAATACGATGTCGCGGCTGATGATAAATTGTCCTCCAGTTTACTTATGTCGCGACAAAAGAATAAGTCAGCGACATAGAGACAACTATACCGAGTTAGGCGAGTTTTAATTTTACTTTAAATTTAATGACTGACCTTTGTCATGACACAGGAATTAAAGTCGCGTAAACACAAATAAATGAAGTAATAAGGCCCGACATATGGTGGATTGCATTTGTTGAGAAACTCCCTCATTACCATACTCCTTCCTTGAAGCAAGTACAAACTTTCATGCTTTAGCATATTCTGCGGTTCTCAATTCTTGCAAACCCCTAAATCAGAGACTTCTTCTAAAACCAGGTTCTCTAATGGCGAGACAGCCAGCCCTCATCCCAAATCTGAGCGAAATCATGGAAGAGTATACTCAAACCGAAGGGGAAGTTCATCTGGAACCTGAAAGGGAGAACATGCCGTCGGAACAACTAGAAGTTCAACCAGTTACAAAGCAACAGAGGAAAAAGGAAAGAAGGCAGTAAGAAGAGAGGAAGGCGAGTTCGTCTCGGAAGAGCTTTCTCAGATGCGGAAGAAACACTATCTTGGAAAGTGATTTGTAGGAGAAAGGGGAGCTGACTGACTCATTTCACCTTTCGAGGAATTGATGAAGCGAAAGAGGGTGGGAGAGTGCATGGAAACATCAAAGATGCAGTTTATCACGGCGATCGTCGAGAATTTTACTCTAATCTGGTTGGGAGGAAAGAGAACTCTGTTTATGTCAGAGGAGTTTGGGTGCCTTATGGAGCGAAGACTATTAATGAGATGTATGGAATGGAAGGGCAAAAGAATGGATCAAAATTCAAGAAGGCGATGAACAACCCTAGCAGTGAGAAGATTGCGAGAAAATTATGACAGTGAGGCGGAGTGGAAGAAAGGAAAAGGAGAGCAAAAGACTTGAGTAGGGGAGATTTGACAGAAGAGGCGAAGTGTGGTTTTACTTCCTGGCATCTGTTATGGTCCCTACGAGCACGATAACACTGGTAAGAGAACAAGAAGCTGATCCTTATCTATGCTATCTTTGAAGGGGTGCAAGATTGATCTTCAGAGCGATTGTGAAAAATTCTATAATGAGGTATCATGAAGGTAATAAAAGGGTTTGATCCCTCACCCGGCGACCATCACGAGGCTATGTATTAGGTGGTGTGAAGAGACAGGAAGAAGAAGAAGAGTGCCCAGATTTCACCGCTCCTTTGTGGGAGTGCGAGGGACGAATCAAAGAAAAGGGGTCATAGTAGAAGCAGTTCAAGGGATGAAAATGAAAATCTGTCTGAGAAGAAGACACCTTACGGTGGCGAGCAAGAAGAAAATCTAGAAACACGTCGAAGGAATACTTTTATGTTTCAGAGGATAGAGAGCAAGAAGATAGAAGCCCAATGGAATTCAGCCCAGCTGGCCAGCTCTCCCCATATAAGAACGATGATTTCAAAGAACACAGTGAAAGCTACAGGAGCCGGGGCGATAATAAAATAATGGAAATGCTCAGTTCAATTCAGAAGAGCATGGAAGAAAGAGAAGATAGAGAAATGGAACCTCCAGCAAAAATTCAGAGAAGAGGTTTATGAAAAAGAATTGAAGAGAAGGGATCAACATTGGGAAGAGATGAGCAGAGAAGAAGTACATGAAGTGAGATGAAAGAAGAGATCGACAATGGGAAGAAGAAGAGATGAAGCCGAGAAGGGAAGAGCGGATGAAAGATCTGGGCGTGAAGGAAAAATTTAGAAGGAAATGGAGGATAGAGATCAAGATCTTGAAAAGTTAAAGCTAAGCCATGAATCATTACCTGTGTCCAGTCGATCGTGATTCTCACTCTAAACTAAGTAAAGGAAAGGTTGGTCGAAGCGAGTAGGAGGCGAGATCAAGGGATTCAAGTTCCTATACATGTCAATGTTCAAGGATTTCAAGAAAATGATAAAGGACAGAGATCAAGAGCTTGATGATAAAGATGCCTTCAGAAGAAAAGTCTTGCTTGAAAATTTAGATTTGATCAACAACAATCTTTCCAAATTTTTAGAAGTCATGACTGAAATGGAACGCACAATGAAAACACTGGGCACGAGACAAGATGATCTGAACAAAAAGGTTGATCTCACAAACAGTTCATCCTCAAGAACAGACGAAGGGAGAAAGACAAGAAGAAGAAGGAGGAACTTAAATGAAATTTCCCAAATTCAACTTAATTTGGCTACTCCTTGATCTCGATCCTCCCAACATCTTTGCTCCTCCCTCAAAAGAAAAAAATATAGTAGACCTTCCCATTGATTTATCCTTCTTCCCCTCTTCCCAGGCCTGTTGTTCTCAACTGCATCACATCATGAATAAAACCAGAAAATTTGTGAAAATGAAATGTTTGTTGCTTGCAAGCAGATTTTATTGTTAATTTTTTTGTTTTGACTTTTTAGGAAAATAAATATTGTGGATTTAGTTCAAGAATGAAATGTCAATATCATAATCGAACTATTAAAGTAGTTTGATCAGAGATAAACTGAACACAACACTGCAAAATCGTAAGGCTGAATAAAGAGACCGGGAATTAGGAGTATTTATCGCTCGTTTAAATTCATTTAGTTGCAAAATTGGAAATTGGTTATTGCCATGGAACAAAATACTGGGTTAAAATAATGTAAGCAGACAAATGAATAAGTACAAGTCTTGAAGAAATACACACGGTCAAAACTATGAAACTTTGACAGAATTAGAAACATCTTCTAGGGAATTCAGGATTTAGAGTCCACAATCCTAGAACTTGTTTGATTATTGATTGAGGCGAAATCCTAGGTGAAACAAGCAACAGAAATGACAGCCATCTCAGCAAATGAGCCTTTGCTTTAATTCAAACTATGCTTTTAATATATTTCAGTTCCTAATTTGAGCCAACAACCATTTTTCAAAAACAACAGAATTGAAAATCAAATTTTCCTTAATAACCAGCAAAGAAAGAACCCAAATTATCCAAATTTCTGGGTCGTAAAAGTTTAGTATAGCCAAGAAACAAGTTTGGGGAATAATATCTAAATTTTGACAAGAAGGGGTCAAGGCAAAGAAGCGTAAGCCAGTGAAACAAGGAATAAGTTTGTCTTGTGGCCTACTCCCCAATCAATTAAGTCTTCAGAGGGGCGTTTTAACACCTAACTTTACGCTAACTCAAATGGATACATTCAAAGTTCTCTAAGGCAATAGAAAGCCTAACATAAAACACAGACTATTCCAACTCAGAGAATAAAGGCAAAAGGAGTTAAAGAACAAAGGAATCATCAATCACACATATGTAAACGAGATTCCATAAAAGAATTCAAAAGAGGAATCAAAGTTAAGATTAAGGAGAAATTATAAAGGAACAAAGAAGAAAAAGGAAGAAAGTTGGTGCAACAATGTAGAGACAAGATTGAAACTGGGTAATTTACAACCTAAATTTTTCCACATTCACCCCACTACCGTTTCACATTACAAGCCCGAAAAGACTTACTGATTTTCAAGGTTGAATTTAATTGTACACATGAGATCAACATGAAAAACAAGCATATGGGACTTTGATAAATGAATTTAAGAAAAACTCCTGCAAGATTGAATCAATCAACATATTGAAAAGACTTTGATGACCTAATGAACAAACGTAACAAGACTTGTTAAATAAACTCGTTTAAATACATTAATATCAAGAACAAATAGAAGTACACCATCTTGTTTTGCATCAAAACTAAATTTGAAATAATAGTGATATCTCTTAATTCCGTGATCGTATGGGTGAAATAGTAATGTATGAATAAATCGTAAAATGTCCTTAAAATTTTCAGTTTATTTGGTTTGGTGACAAACAATTTCTTCTTTTCTTGCTCAGAATACAATTAAGTTTAGAATTTGGATATTCAAAACCCACAGATTTTTAATCCATTTTTCTCGAGTTTATAACAGGAATAATGACAACCATCTATAGAATCGGGAGAATTTTAATTCAAATCTAATTTACAAATATGCCAGTAAAATCAAATTTTAGCAAAATCATATAGAAATCACCGCAGCAGAATTGAAGTCAAACTTGAATGTCACAGCTGTGAAGTGCAATTCCAAAGAATCAAGTCACGAAGCATCAACAAATTTGGCTTTGAAGAAGAAACTCAAGAGTGAACAAGAAGTTTAGACCTGGTTAAAGCTAGACAAATATGACTGGCCAGATTAGTGAAGCAATCAATGCGGAGTCATGTCAAAGGGAGATCATTAAGTATGTCACACAACTGGTGCGAGATAATGATAGGTGATACCACCATGAGGTCGCGATAAAGGAGCCGCTCTACAAGCCACAAGAACAAATTCTTCTTAAGTAAAAGAAGTCTAACTAATTTTGTAGAAAGAAAGGACTGATGGTTCGCCAATTTGATATTTATGAGAACAATGAAGTCTCAATGGAACCCAAATCTAATGATCAAGGGATTAACAAATAGAAGTATATGATGTCACAATACCACTGGTACTTATTGCACTGAAAGCTTAGCAATAGACATGGAGGTCCTGACACTGAATAAAAGTTGCAACAAAAGATTTTCAAAGAGATTGAACATAGAGGTCGCGATTGGCGAGAACCTGAGATGATCAAACACTGGAACAAGATACACCGCCCTTTCCGGGAGGTCGCGATATCAGTCAGCGAAGGTATTATGGTCGCGACATCACCGCAGAAGGTATTATGGTCGCACATCACCGCAGATGCACGCGACATCAGCTACATGTATTATATCAATATCAAATGACAGATGGGGTTAGTCGCGACGCCCTTCGTGAGTCGCGACATCAGTCAGAAGAATGGAGGTCGCGACATCATTTAGCCGTCAGTGGACATCATATCCAAGAGAGATGTCAAGACAAGTCACGACAAAAGAAGCTTCCACGACATCAAAAGAGCTCATGCAAAGGCTGGGCATTGAAGTCGCAACGCATGATCGGGCGTCGCGACCTCAAAAGAGCTCGCAATACGTAGTAGTGAAGTCGCGACGCCATTCGCGGTCGCTGGTTAACATTTGTAGTAGTATTATGGTCGCGACATCATTTAGCCGGTCGCGACATCGCATCTAATGGTATAGCTCAATAAGCAAACAAAGTTGAAGTCAGCTGACGTGAAAGAGAGGTTGCGACATTGTCAAGGTCACACAAACAAAATGGAGTCGCGACTGAACACCGGCCAATATTTAAAACTACAAATAGGTGCATCGAAGAAATCAATCAAACTTATAAACACGCAATACAGCAAAGCAATTTTGGCGACCGTGAAGAGAAGTTCTGCAGTCAAGGCCCATTTCAATTTTTTTCTTTTTTCTTTGTTTTGCCGTTATTTTATATTAGATTAAAGTAGATTACATTTAATTTGAAATTTCTGATCCTGGATGTTAGTTGTTAGTCGCCGAATGCGTAATGTGTTATTTTCTTCAAATTACTCGTCTCTGTTCTTTGAAGTCCAAACAAATTTTGGAATCTAACTTCCGGGGGCTTCAGGGGATTTACAAGAGTTCTTTGATGAGCTACCGTTAGTTGTAATGAAGCACTTAGAAACCCAAATTTTCCGTTGAATTTACCGTTGTTAGAATCTCATCTTCCTCGTAAACTATCGTGAGTCTACCTAACTGCCTTGAATCACGTCAGTTTTGTTTATTATTGTATCTGATCCAAATATTAGTGTCCTATACCTGTAATAGGATTGTTTCATGCTCTGATTTCCAGGAGGCCCGAGGACACAGAGAAGTGGCACATCTTTGAGAGTATTGAACAATATTCAAGGGCATGCGAACCTAATATTGCTACCTAATGGGCTTTGTAAATTCTAATCGATAAATCTTCTTCTCACTTGAAACTATGAATGAGTTGAATGACTTATCAATTAAAATTTATGCAGAGTTCGCCTGTCGAACAAAGAAGTTCAACCCCGTGTTAGCAAGGATCTGAATCAAGGAAAGAATGAATCAGTTCCAATTTTTGAGGATGAGAACCGAGATAGTGTAAACCCATGCTTAGCCTATGTCTTAGGAGTTAAGGTCATACACCCATGTTCTCGGGTATGAAGTATTGAAAAAGAAAATACCTGCATCAAGGCAACCTGACAAAGTAGTTATCTAATCCTCTCGCATTCAAAGAAACAGTAAAGATTAGATGACAAATGGGTTAAGGAGATCCATGGCATTACCTCTTTCTTGGACTGACCAACTGTCTCATGAAGCAGAGTTACAAAGAGTTGTTCCGCAGAATTGATGCTTCACAATAGCTATATTTTCATAATCTTTAAAAGCTTAACTCGACTCCGGCCTATTTCTTTAATTTTTTATTTTAGTGTAAGCATTATTTCATTTTGTTCTTAGTTTACATATTCTTGTTCTTTCATTTTTTTAAAGGTTAGGGATAAGAATAATTTACAAATCATAATCCAAATAGTATAGAACTTGGAGTAGTCGTGGTAGTTGATCGAGAATTCTAGATCTCGCGATCGATATCCGGACTAAATCACTTTATTACTTGGCTCGACCTATACATCAGTGAGAATCATGGATCAAAACCGTAAAGAAATTTATCTACTTCTTAAGGAAACCATTTTTTAATCAAGATAATTGGGTAAAAGAAACAGCAACAAACAAGTTTCATGTGGAATTGCCGGGATTAGATAATAGTCCTCAAGTAATAACGCTATAAATTTGTGTTGATAGCTGATCCATCATCACACTTACATACTGAGATATAATTACTTCGCTGCAGGAATATAAGAGAAGAGTCTAACAAGTTTTTGGCGCCAAGGTCGGATTAGACAATAGTCCTTTGCAATAGTGTCATAAATTTGTATATGGCCCATTATCTTTATAAAGGCTCACAGAATTCTCATGCAAAGAATGTCAAAAGAATTATGCAAAGAGAGTTCGCAGAATTGCTTAAAGATGAGGTTCCACAACAGACTCATGCAGCAGAGGTCAGCAGACCTCATGCAACAGAGGTAAGTAGAGGTCAGTAGACCTCATGCAACAGAGGTAAGTAGGAGGTCGAGGACCCTATGCAAAGAGGTCACAGACCTATGCAATAGACTACACTTCAGCTCGTAGAGCTCAACCAGCCCGGGGCCTGTGTCAGCTCCACGGGATTTGACTACGTATGACCTCCAACTTCGGAAGGTCATAACTTCTTCGTCCGAACTCCGTTTCGGGTGTTCTTGAACTCTATGAAAATCCCATTGAGTCAAGAATACATTCATATGCCCTGTGAGTGATAGAGTATGTGGTGACGTCGCAATCAGCTTACTGAGGTCGTCACCAACATCACTACTGGTGTGACTACGTATGATCTCCAACTTGGAAGGTCATAAAACTCCTTCAGTTCACTCCGATTTGGGTGTTCTAGACTCTATGGAAAGCCTATTGAGTCAAAGAATACATTCATATCTCCCGAGGAGGACATGCCACTGGAGGTGTTATACCAAGCTCAACCCAGGCTGTGGCCAGCTCGTCCGGGGCTCAGGATTTGACTTGCATGATGACCTCCAACCCAGCACATAACTCTTCGGCCTCGAACTCCGATTGGGTGTTCTCGCACCCTATGGAAAGCTCCATCGAGTCAAGCAACATATCATATGCCTGTGGGAGGACATTAGATGTCAGACCGAGGTGTTATGACCGAGCTCGTCCAGGTCAGGTCAGCTCGTCCAGCTTCAGATTTGATCGCGATGACCTCCAACTTGGAAGGTCATAAACCCTCTGGCCCAAACTCCGATTCGTGCCTTGAACCCTATGGAAAGCCTATTGGAGTCAAGAATCCATCTATATACAGTTTGTTGAAATTTTAATTCATATTAATCTCCAAAATCAATCCTAACCAAAACTACTAGCACATTACTAATATTATTCTTGTTTTGTTTTGGAATGGGATCACTATGAGGAAATAAACTGACATCGATTCCAAGGATTGGAATCAAAGTGCAAAGATTTTTTAAGTTTTGTTCTGACTGACTATTCCTCGCTTTCAAGTTTTTACATGTTGTTCTAAAAAATGCATATTGAACTGATTTAATTGATTTGAGAAAAGTTGATTTAAATGTTTGCATATAAAAATCTGCATGATTATTGAAAATAAACTGTTTATGTTTACATATTGTACTATATTTTGCTATAAAGGATTTAAACGCCCACAGAATGTTAACCGCTTATTTCGCATTAAGGATAGATTCGTATACCAATAGGGTCAAATAGCAAGATCAATAACTATTGTATTGATGTGTCACTCCGATCGCCATCGGGACCGTATTTGCAAGTGTTCACTATTTGATTGTTTATAACCACGAGCCCAACGGACCGCATCAGGTTATAAAACCATTTGATACCGCCCTGAACATGGGACCGCAGGCCGGGTGACTCGATATCCTCGTAAATCGAAGATATAGGTTAAATTCGCAAAGTAAATCGAATTGATCGTATAATCAATTGGCCGACCAATCAATGGCTTACAACCGAATTGAATCTGCAAACTCACCAATTTATATATTTGAATTGATTTGAGATTGTAGTCACATTATGAAATGTATTTATGGGATGATCAATGAACTATAACTTATTGTATATATAATGTATATGTATTGTATTTATAATGATCATCCTGTAAGATTGAAAGTTCACTACAAATTGTATGAATTTCCCTCGATTTAAGCCGGAATCGAGGAATGGATTTCAGAGTAGAACCACTAAGCATGAAAATGCTTTAGCGTATTGTTTTACCACAAGCAGTACTGAAAGTGATAGATAGTGATCGAAAGCGGACCAAGATCGAGGAGCTGAAATATAAGAGCGGAAATTTCGAGTATGCTCCGACATATGCATTCATTTCATGTTCTTTTAGATATTGATATTATGGAAACAATTTGAACTCAACATCTATTTTTGTAAATCATTTGAAAAGGCCAGCCTTCATCAGAATGCATTTTGTTAAATATAAATGTTTAAGTGGCTTGCCCAATTTTGAAATCGCCCGCAAAGATATTTTGAGGATCGAGCGATTTTAGTGCACTGACTCGGGGTCGCATCCGCCCCAAACGGGGTCGGGCCTGCAAGGGGCGCCTATAGATTTGCCTTGATTTCCGGGCAAGAAATATTTATTAAGCTCATTAAAAAATCAATAAAGGAAAGAAGTAACCATTTGTTGGAGGGTTTCAATGCACATTGTTGAGATGAAAAGGCTGTTGTTCGAATCCAGGGTCCGTAATTTTTGTTCAAATTAAAAATATGTTAAACTAACAGGTTTGATTCAACCTAAACCTCGTTGCTTGGGTACACATCGTTGCTTAGCCATCCGGTCTAGAAAGATCAACTTAATTTCTTATGTTCATAAATGTTTATATACGATTTGGGATTAATTTCTCATGAATAAGATATGTCTTTGTCTCATGTACTTTTATTTCCTCTCTAGTGTTATTAAGTGTTGCATTTAAAATGGTTATATATAAGAGATATACGGTTACAAAATCTTTACTAAAGGAGTTTATGACATGTTTTTGGATTTCTTGTTTGAGAGGATAATTTGTAATTTTATCAGGTCACCAAAGGCCAATTGAAGGGATGCGCGAATTATCTTCTTCATGGTTTGATGTGAATTGTCTCTACTTATTATACATATTCATCTGCCCAAAGGTGATGTTTATGTATTTTAAGGTGCTTAGAGATGTGTTATTGCATAAAGGCAAGAGTGTTTTGGTTTTTTTTTTAAATTTGTCTACCCAAAGGTGATATTTTTTTAACGAACTAAAATTCTTTTGTAAACGCAATAATGTAAAAGAGTGCATTGTATGTTACATTTTCTGCCCAAAGGTGATTATGTAATGATACGACTTAACTCTTTTAGCTTAATCTTTATGGTTCAAATTTTATAACATGTCTATGAACTAATTGTTTGTATATTTCATCATCAAGCATTACGAATAACAACATGGTTACCATAGAGATCTTGACCGGTAACAATTCCAAAGAGTGGAAAAAGTATAGATTTTGCTTTAGGAATAGCCATTAATATGGCCTTTACGAGAGTAAAACACGCAGACTCCATCTATACTAGCACTCACAATAAAAGACTATTTTGCTAAGTTGGAGCGATCTAATCGGCTCAACTTTATTAGCTATAATGGTGGACTATTCCTTAAACATCTCATATGGTCTACCCAGATCACATGCCAACAGGAGCTACTGTTTATAGAAAGGTATAAGATTAATAAAACAAGGTATAAGGTGGAACCCTAATGAGCAAATTGACTGTATGTCTTTTATAATAGTGCTAATGGGGTTAGAGCATAGGTTTTAGGGATGATTTGGTGGTGATAAAGCTAAATCTTTGAGATTCTATTCTGGAGCAGTTTTATCATTAACCATACCCCCACTTACCTCCTAAGTTTAATGAATTTTAAGATCGCTTTAATACTCAAATGAAAGCTTGGACTTTCATGAACTGATTTCTAAGTATGATGCTGGAAAAAGAAACTTGAAAGGAGGTTTGAGCCATCGCTATGTTAGTCTCTCATCCAAACCAAATCCTAGGCCTATGCATCATACTTCTCATAAGGGTAAGGATTTTATTAAGCATGGTGGAAATTTTAAACCCAAGAATGCACATAAAGTAGTCAATCAAGTGTTATTATTTTTGCAAGAAAATAGGCCATATGAAAAAAGGGTTGTCCGAAATTGGAAGGTTTGAAGAAAAGATAAGGATAAAAGTAATCCTTAGCCTGGCGTTTGTTTTGAATCCAATTTGAAAATGTTCCATCAAATTTCGTGGCCATAGTGGGGCAACCGGTCAGCAGAAAAACTGTTTCACTCGCAGGATTCACAAACAAGCGAGTTCGTAAGAGCTGAACTGATAATAGAGTTGCCAATACGCCGGGGTTGAAGTGGCTTTTATTAGAGATGTTAGTTTAAATTTGGAGTCGGATTACTTAGTTCTAAATAATAGCATTTTAGGTGTACCATCCTTTGTGAGGAATTTGATTTCAATACCTCTTTAGATAAACTTGATATTTGTGGTGACTTTTGGTAATTTTGGAGTCAATTTATCAATTATTTTACCAATACACAGCGGTGTTTTGATTGATGGTTTATATCACTCATCTTGGTAGGAATGGTAACAAGCATTTTGTATAGAATACAAAGCAACATCCAAGAGATCACGAATCCAAGAGAGGTCATGTCAGGCATAAACGTTTAGGTCATGGAGAGAAAGAGTTGAACGGTTGATCAAAATGACAGCATTGCCATCTCTTTATTTTGAGGATATGGAGATTGTGGTGGGATTGTATTAGAGGAAAACTTTCCAAGAAAATAAAGGAGCAAACAGTAGTGATTTGGCTGGATTGTCCACACCATATTAGTGGTCCATATTCCACTACTATATGTGGCTCTAGGTATTTTCTCACTTTCATTTATGATTTTTCTCATATGGTATCTTTATTTGATTGTTATAACTGATGCTCTAGATAAATTTAAAGTGTTTGCTGAGGTTGAGGGAAATAATTAGGAAAAGCCACATACTGTGAGATATATCAGAGGGAGAGTATTATGGCAGATATGATGTAGGCTGAAGAGGAGGGGCCCTTTTGCAAAATACTTGCAAGATTGTGGAATAATTGCTCAGTACACCATACTTGGGAGTCCTGAACAAAATGGTGTGGCCGAAAGGCATAATCTCACCCTTAAGGATATGATGAGTAGGTCTAATCTTCCTGAATATCTTTGGGGTGAAGCAATCAAAACTGCAAATTGAGTCCTCAATGGGGAGTTCTGCAACTGGTCCTAAAACACCTTTTGAATTATAATTTAGAGTTTTGTTTAAATCATTCTCGTGTTTGGGATGTCCAAATAAGGTTAGACTCATAACCCATGAAAGAAACTCGATCCTAGAATTGTAATGGGTTACTTCATTTGCATCCTGATCATTCTAAAGGTCATAGGGCTCTATAACTTTACCAAGTGACGTAGAATTGTTAAGTTTCTTACGAAAAATTTTTGGAACTTGATGTAGCTGATTTTCCTAACTCTCAAGTCCCTTTTTAAAAGAACTTCGAGGAGAGACAAGCTGTTTCATTACCTTTATTCGAGAGCCAAAGATCGTGGAACCTCTTCCATTGCCTACCGTAGCCACCGACGGGTGATCGATTTGCTTGATCCACCTTCGTGACGCAGGCGCTTGGTCAACCACAAGAACCAAAGTGATAGCTTCCTATATCAATCTAGAAACTGTGAATCGCACCCACGATTTTTAGCTTTTATCCGAGAACATGATTTTGACATCGTCCAGCCCGCGACCCAATGACCTATAAAGATGCAGTTACTTGTCCATAGTCAAGTATGTGGGTCAATGCTATGCAAGATGAGATTGCTCATGGACCAGCCAATGGTGTCGAGGAACTTGTGAATTACCTACTGGTTGTAAAACCCATAGGTTGTAAATGGGTATACAAACCAAGAAGGATTCTCAAGGAAGGATCGAGATTCACTAGATTGGTAACCAAGGGTTTTACTCGAAAGGAAGGTATTGATTATACTTCTGAACTTCTCACCAGCTTTCAAGTAAGGATCATTAATATTATGGCTTTAATCAAGACATTTCGATTTAGAACTTCATCAGATGGATGTTAAAACCGCATTCCTAAATGGTGCATTTATAAAACTATTTATACATGTACTGTCGAGGAAATGGTAAGGAACACTTGGTGTGTGAACCAAGAAACCATTTATGGGTTGAAACAAAGCTTCCAAACAAAGGGTACTTAAAAGTTTGATGAAGGATAAATTCTCTTGGTTTTGTTGAGAATATGTGACCACTCATTTTTCTTAAGACCCAAGTGGGAGTAAATTTATTTTCCTTGTTCTCTATGTTGATGATACTTACCACAAGAATGATGTTAATCTTCTACATGAAACTAAGCTCCTATTATCCAAGACTTTTGAAATGAAAGATCTTGGTGAGGCGCCAACATCTCGCATTGAGATCTTAGGGATAGATCTTTAATTTGTTGGGATTATCTCAAATAAGGCTTATGTCGATCGAGTACTTAACCGATTTAACATGGAGACTGCAAATGAGAAGTGCTGCCATTGTAAAGGTGACAACCAGAAAAGTCAATGTTTAGCAATGATTTTGAAAAGAAAATCACTGAGGACATTCACATGCCAACACTGCTATAGTCTCATGTATGCTCAAGTTTGCACAAGGCCTCGACATAGCCTTTAGAGTAGAGTTCTCGGCTCATATCTTAATCTCGACAGCGATCAGTTGCTACAAAGAAAGTTATAAGATACTTGCAACGACTAAAAGATTACATGCTTGTTTATGGAAACCTGAAGTATTGGGTTACTACTGTATTCGGGATTATAGAATGTTCAGATGATTTAAACTCAACTTCAGGATACGATTTTTATGATGCGGTAGGGGAGCTATTTCTTAGAAGAGTGTCAAACAAACTCTTCGTGCTTCTTTCTACTTGCAAGCCGAAGCTCTGTTGTTTGTTACGGTGCCGCTTACTCGTGCAATTTGGTTAAAGAACTCATTTCCGGGTTACTCGGTTGTCGATTCCATATTCACCTATAAAGATCTTCTCTCAGATAATAATACTGTGTGTTCTTTTCAAAGAACAACAAAAGTTCAAAAGATTCCAAAGCACGAGCCAAAGACCTCACAGTAGTGGATTTTGTCAAAATGAAGATATCACAGATACATTGACACCACTAACATGTTAGCTGATCCTGAACCAAGGACTTAGACCTATTACCTTCCGCATACGTTTTTTTTAACATAGGTATTATAAAGTCCTTTGATGTACTGGGTTTCAGGTATGGCCATTTTGTCATGTGCTAGCTACATTTCATGAAATATATTGATATTCATTATTTATATTTTGCTGAATTTTATATTTATTTATACTTGAAAGTAGTGTTATTTCAAGTATGGTATATCTCAAGAACAACACTATCTGGTTATTTCAATCTATAAAGAGATATACATAAGGACTTTTTTTGTTTGTACTTGAAAGTGATGTTATTTCAAGTATGGTATATCTCTAGAACAACACTATCTGGTTATTTAATATCAAGAGATATACATATGATTTTTCTTAAAGGATTTCTTATAAAGAAATCATAGCTGTAGGACTGATAAGATACAAAGACATTTATTGTTTACATATCTATGATCACATATGATCACGCTCTAATAACTTCACTACTATTTGTGAATATGGTTGATTTTGTGTCGCTTAAATGACATGATAATTGCCATATTTGATATTAGTGTTTTATTGACCAGATTGTTTCGACGTTGCGTATCTCTTAACTATGTTTATATGTGCAATGATAAAGTCAAGCTAGTCTGACATTTTTATCAAACCCTATTTTCTTACATAAAAAAAAAAAAACCACTAAAGTCATTCCAAGTGGGAGAATGTTGAACAATTCCAACTATAAGGTGAATGTGACACTCATTAGCTTGATTTATAAAGTGTAATTCAAAGGTCATAGTTTTTGAGATAATAAAGGAATGTGAAGGGGCATTCAAACCCTCATAAGGTACAATGAATCAAACGTATGAATCCAGGCATTATTAAGTGTAGGCCTAATGACATTTATTACTACTATAATGGGAGGGCATATCAAGAGTCATTATAAGGTTATAAAGGTTAGGTCCCTCACTATTCCTCTCGATAACTTTCTAAATCTCTAATGTGCTTGTATCGTAAATGAAGGAGGAAGACTTTTTCATACTTCGCTGCTTACAAAGATGAGTTATACTACGAACCACAACAGTATAAATTATCTAAAATTAAAATTATGTTATAATAATATTTAGACTCGCTCTTTCAGATTTAAAGTTATCCGCTTATTTGATTATTTAAATCTTACATTTGGTATCCACCACAATCAGATCTCACAATCTTAATGACTTTTCCTAATTGTTTCTCAACCTCAAGCTTAAACACTTTAAATTTATCTAGAGCATCTAATTTCTCTTTAATCAAATAAAGATAACCATAACGAGAAAAATCATAAATGAAAGTGAGAAAATACCTAGAGCTTATAGTAGTAATGGGGACCACTAATATCAAGAGGAACAATATCCAAAGAAATCACTACTACAACTTGCTCCTTTATTTTTAGCCTTGGAAAGTTTCAATATCCACAAATCTCCATATCCTCAAAATCAAAGAGATAAGTAATATGCCTTTTGGATCAATCTGCTCAACTCTTTTCTCTCCATATATGACATAAACGCTATGCCACAACATGAAAGACCTCTCTTGGATTCGTGGATCTCGATGTTGCTTAATAACATACATGAATGTATTCACCATTCACTACCAAAGATAATTGATATAAACCATCAATCAAACATCATAGCTAATGACAGAATTAATTGATAAATTGACTCCAAAATTACCAAAAGTCACATTAACATCCGGGGTTTATCTAAAAGAGGTATTGAAACCAAATTCTTCCAGTAAGATGCACATAAAATGTATTATTAGAACCAAAGTAACCTGACCCAAATTTAAACTAACATCTCCAATAAAAGCCAATTTCAACTTCAAGATATCAAGTAACTTTGAAGGTCCTTTCTTATTCTTTCAGACTCCGCTTATTGTGAATCCCCATGAAAGCAACATGAATGGGCTGTTCACTATCAAGCCACCAAGAATTCATAACATTTACTAAACTGATCTAAAATACACAGCAGATCACTTTACCTCTTTATCTTGCTTTTCTAACAAACTAATTTCACAACCCTTTTTCATATTGGTCATTTTCAAAATAAATTTTGATTGTTTCACTATCTTAGTTTAAAATACCATATATTGAATAAAATCCTTACCCTTAAGGGAGAAGTGATGAGGCAGGCCTAGGATTTGATTTCAGATGGAGACTATTAACATGGCAATAGCTAAACCTCCCTTTCTTCAAGTTTCTTTTCTTCCGCATCACACTTAGAAACTGTCTATCAAGAACCAACTTCTACTTATAATAAAGGCCTTGGTTACAATCTTGAGGCAGAATCGTATTAATGATGCAAACCTGTTGCAGAATAGGAATCTCAAAAGATTTTAGCTTATCCCTTACACCAATCATCCCTAAAAGAGGCGTCTAACCCCATCAACACTATTATAAGACATACTACCAATTTGCTCACTGTGTGGTTCTGCCTCAACATTTTTACACCTACATTTTCACAGGCAAGAGCAGAAAATACAAGGCCCAAAGATAACTTGGGATTCATCATGATATAAACAGAATGGGCCCTCTAGATAGCTAACAGACTGAAATGATTAGATCGTCCCACTTAGCAAAATAGGTCTTTTGCAGCAGCGTTATTATCAATATGTCCGTGTGCTTTGCTTCCCGTGAAGGCTGCATAGTATTATCGTCGCTGGCCCTGGTACAAAATCTATCTCGTTTTTCCACTTTGTAAATTTCGTTTTCTACTACCAAGATCTCTTGAGAACATGTTGTTGTTTATCAGAAAGGAATCAATATTAAACATAAATAATTAGTTCATGAATATGTTATAAAATCTGAACCCATAGATTCAACCTGGCAGATGGTCACATCATTACATAATCACCTTCTGGGTAGAAAATGTAACATACAATGCACTCTTTTTACATTATCGAAGCTTACAAAAGAATTTCCAGTCATAAAAAGATCACCTTTCAGCGCATAAATCTTAAAAACCAAAACACTCTTGCCTTTATGCAATAACACATCTCTATAATCTGAAAATATGCATCACCTCAGGCATATGAATATGTATAACGCATAATTCCTCAGAACTCACAAAGGAAAGAATAATTCAGAATATCCCTTCAATTGGCCACTTTATGACAATAAATTTTACAATTACCTTCAAACAGAAATTCAAAACATGTCATAAACTCCTTTATGAGATTCTCAGAACTATACATCTCTTATATATTTCAACCATTTTAAATCACAACATATAAAGCCAGAGAGAAAATAAAAGTAAAGGCATAAGATAAGCCTTATCTTAATCCAAATTAATGTAATACTGCTAAGAGCAAACATTGCAACATAAGAAATGCATGATCCGACCAAATGGCTAAGAATCACACTGTACCAAATGTGTTTAGGTTCGAATCAGCGCCTTAGTTATGGCTTAATATTTTTTTTTAATGATCAAAAATTACTAATCATAAAGTGATTCAAACCAACAACCTTTCATCCCATTAGTGTAATCGAAACCACTAAACAAAATGGTTGTTTTCCTTTATTGATTTTTAATTATCTTAATAAATATTTACTACGTAAATCTGTGCAAATCCTTTGAAAATAAAAAATATTTATTTTCCTCAGTATGCGCACCTTGAAAATGCCCAATACCTTATTGCGTGAAGGTGTTGCAATACCTTTCCTTTTTGTTTGTTTTTTTTATTTGAAAATTCCCTTTGGCCATTCCATGGACGCCCTCAAACAAATCAAATGCAACCGAATCAAACAATAAATTTCAAATTCTGACCAAGAATCGAACTAAAACATGATTCAACAATATATACATAAATCGAATTAAATAAAGACATGTACAACAGTATTTGATTAGCTCTCTAATACCAAATGTAAGATTTAAATAATCAAATAAGCGGATAACTTTAAATCAAAGCCAAGATTCCAAATATGTGTACATAGCATGTTTTAATTTATTTTAGATAGATATATCGGTCGATGGATTCGCTAGTGATTCATCTTTGTCCTGCAAAAGGTAAATTAATAGAAAGGTCTTCTCACCATTTCCGATACGTGCACAATGGAATCTAGAAAAGCATCGTAATAGTGAGGAATTTAATCTTTATAACCCAGTAATGACTCTTGATATGTCCTCCTATTATAGCAGTAATCAATGTCATTAGGCATGCACTTAATAATGTCTTGATTCATACGTTCGATTCATTATACCTTATGAGGGTTTGAATGCTCCAATTCATTGTACTTTATGAAGATTTGAATGTCTCTTTGCATTCTTTTATTATCTCAAAAACTATGACCTTTGGTCTACTTTATAAAATTAAAATAACAATTAAAATACGTCCACCTTATAATTAGAATTATTCCAACAAATCATACTCGGGATCTTGTCCCTCGGCCCTCCAATACTAATACTGTCGATTCCAAATGGGTTTTTCGGACTAAATTTCTTTTCGATGGATCCATTGGAGCGCTTAAAGCTGCGCTTCATTGCAAGGGCTACACTCAACTTCCTCTTGCCTTGACTACACGGATACCTTTCACTCTTGAATAAAGCCTCCATGGCTTTGTCATTCCCTCTCTCACCGTGGTTCACAAATGGCCCCTACATCAACTTGACGTCAAAAATGTCTTTCTCAATGGCATTCTTCATGAAACTGTTTACATGGAGTAGCTCTCGGGCTATGTTGATCCTCACCATCCCCTTCATGTTTGCAAATTAAAGAAGGCTCTCTACGGCTTGAAACAAGACTCCGTGCTTGCCTAACGCTTTAGCTCATTCTGTTCTAAAACTTGGTTTTTATTGCAGCCCGTGAGGACACTTCTTTATTTGTCTTCACTCGGAAGGACGATCTTATTTATCTCCTTCTTTACGTTGATGACATTATACTCATTGGCAATAACCCTGCTCTCATCAATCGACGAGCCCCCACTGCACTCGAATTTGCCGTCGAGACTTAGGCCCACCGAATTATTTTCGACTCGGTGTAATTGCAACATTCCAAATGGTTTTTTCCTCAACCAAGTTAAATATGCTACTGATATCTTGGCCCGTGCCCAACTCCCGGACAAAGAAACCAGCTTACTACTCTTCTTAAACGACTCTCTAAAGGTACTCCATTTATGATCCCACCCTCTATCGCCTCTCCCAGCTGGTGCCTTCTGCAGACGGAACGATCACAGCCCTAATTTACCCACCCGCCAACTCGTCGGGCTTTCTCCATGCGCCATCAAGTTCATCACTTTCGTGCGCCAAGCCGCATCCTTCGGGCTAGTGTTCAAGGACCACTGTTTTGGTCTCAAGTTTACTCATCCTCTACAATGGGCTTAGTTGCATACTGGATGCGTGAATGGCCGTTACCCGCACTGTGACGCCCACCTTCAGTTTACTAAAATTTTCTCGGCAATAATCTTGTCTCTCGAGTGCCAAAAAACAGTTTAACGGTTCGCCTGCCGCGAACTGGAGTATCATGCTCTCACCCCACTACCACGGCCTATGGCTCACTGGCCCCTACGAGCATTCGAAGTTACTTTTACCACCGCCTCTCCTTCTTTGTGACAACAAGAGTGCAATTTTCTTAAGCTCCAATCTCGTGTCTCACAAGCATGCCAAACACATCAATCTTGATTACCATTTCCTCCATGAGCTCATTGTTGTTGGCACCCTTCATCTTCAACACATTCCGTCTCACTTACAACTAGCGGACGTCTTCACCAAGAGTGTCTCACGGGATCTTTATGTTTTCTTTCGATCTAAGCTACGAGTTTGTGTTAGTCCCACTTCCCAGCTTTGTAGTATCAGAGGATTCCAAGAACTCGCTTCGATTTACTTGAACTCTCCTTGATCTCAGGAGATATAGTTTAGAGATACGCTTCCATCGGGATTTACGGCTTTCATTCAGATTTATCTTTCCTAATTTATCTCTCAGATTCAAACCTCACTGCTTTGAATACGTCTATATATATGGAAAACTCAACCTATGAATAGTGGGCTTTACAACACTGGCACACTGATAGAGCGAAAATGGGCTTCACAGCCCACTCACCGCTCAAGAAGTGGCGCTACCCTAACAATACCCAGCTCCTCGCCCTCGAATTTCTGCATCAAATTTCAAAACGGGGTGCCGTGCCCGCTGGTCCAAAGGACATCTTCGATGAATTAGAAGTGACCATATCCTGCAACCTGGGATTGTATTTCGCCAATACGTAAAATAATAAATCCTAACAAGATATCATCCCGCTAATCCAACCAAATCTTATCAATAAGGAAAGGAAAATAATACAACAAGATCATCACCATTGTGATCTCCCCCAATAAGGAAGGAAGATTATCCTAAATAAACAAATTTTTCTAAATCCATTACCAACTGACATCGATAAGAAAATCCCATCCATCGGAGCAATCCTTTATTTAAAGACAGAATCCGCTGGATATCTACTATAAATACATGGCTACCCCAATGGTGAAATTGCACGCACTCTAGACGCATACTCATATGCAAACATATGCAACACACTGGCCTACAGCCTTCTTTCTCGTAAAGAAACTGACTTAGGCATCAGAGCGGTCACGGGCGAAGCCCTCGCCGACCCCCTCTTCTTCCTTTGTTTTTGCAGAGTGCTACGCCCGTGGTTCGCAGATCAACAAGATGTCGGGATCCTGGCTCCTTGTGCCCGCATAATCCAAGAGCTCGTGATCCCGCTCACTACCCATCCAGTCCGCTCCAACGACCCCCACGCCCAACCCCGGGCCCGATTGAAAAAGGCATCACCGGGCCGGCTCGTCCGTGAATCACGCCTGGCATCATCAGCTCCATATCCAAAATCCCCAAACAAGCATGGCAGCAGGTGCTCGCAAAGCGGAGAAGATATTATTAATCCGTGAAGAAGCCCTCATATCCACAGCAGCCTCCACTCATAAAGAAAAAGCCGGGACGCATAAACGACGAGGACGGCTTCCCAAAAGACAAAGCCACCGTGAAGGATCTCCAAAGAAAAATGAAGAACGATCCCTAAAAAGCGCGGCAACCTCGTGAGATCGTTCGGGTCCACCCGCAAATCTCGAGAGACGACGACATTATGCTCGCCTCAAGCCAATTCTCGACAAATTTCGTCATGTGCCCCGCAAGTACGAAACGAATACCCCCGATGGCTAACTCGTATGAAGTCGCACCCTACAACAAGAGACAATCCTGGGCACGTTAGTTCCATATGGGACTACTGATGCATCGTGACGGACAGATCGTGATACAACTCAAGAGAGGAATAGGAGTACTTGATAATGTGCCCAATACTTCCGACGCTTTATATCCCTCAAATCGTGTCCAGAGTCAAGCTCGTAACTGTGCTCCGCCAAAGAACCACCACCTCACAGAGATTTACACTACACCAAAGAACCTTCGTGAAATCTGTAATTCAGGAGGATTTGCAGAGGAGGGAGAGTCTAGCTCAACACGTAAGGCTCCACTCTACGCAGAATATCAAAGGTCAATGGAGGAAGTGACATACGCGTTGTCTAAACCACTACTTCGACCGACATGTCGATCACTTTCTCCGATCTCAGACTGAGGGACGCCACCACCTCACGACGACCCACCGGTAGTTCGTGCAGAGTTGGCCAATAAGACAATGATCGTCCTAATCGACAATCCGAGTTCCCAACACATCATCTTTAAGGCCACCCTTCGATAAATGGGCATCGGAAGGAGAACCGAACCCGTCAATGCTCACTTACGAGGGTTTCAGGAAAAAACAATTCTAGCTCAATAACTAGTGCTCACCTCGAGATCCCCATGCCAAAGCATCGACGCCGCAAGGTTCCTTCATGACGCCCCGCCCGCTAATAACATGTTGTCATGTGCCCTCTCTCAATGCAAAGTGGAAAGCCATCCCTCCGCGATACCATATGATGATCAAGTTCCCTATCAGAATGGAGTGATCGGTCCGAGGAGACTGAACTGGTGGCTGTGGAATGCTACTCAAGATCCATGCGCGAAACAAAAGGCTGGCCGACAACATATACCGATGAGCTCGACATGCGCCGACGCAGGTGATCACTCCACCCGAAACATCAAGAACTGAACCCAGATATCGACGACGAATTCGAGCATCTCGCCATATTGGATCTGCTTAATGTAAGACCTCAAAAACCCCCTATTCATTTTAAAACAAAACAAAGACGTCGTGGAAGCAAAGTGGATAAGGGAGGGATGATCCACAGACCACTTACAGTCGAACGTCACCCATCCAAGCTAATCAAACAAAAGAGGAGGAGCTTCGCTCCCGAAAGACAGAAAACCATCAACAAGGAAGTCAGCAAACTCCTTCAGTGTGAGTTATCAGTGAGGTAGAGCACCCCAGTGGCTAGCCACCGCCGCATTTCGCTAAAAAGGCAACCGCAAAGCGCTACTTTGCATCGACTTCACCGACATAAACAAAGCATGCCCAGCGACGCTTCACCGCGAATCAACTCATCGATGCCACCGCAAGCCATCAACTCTCGGGGCTTTTATGGATGCCTTCTCCAAATTAGCAACCAGATCGATAAATTCAGCGACCAAGAAAAGACCTCACCTCACACAAATACAGGAACCCATCAAGATCGTAGGTGATGCCATTCGGGGTCAAAACGCAGAGCTACATATCGAGGATTAGTGAATCTATTGTTTCAAAACCAGTTAGGCACAACTATGGAAGTATACAGATGACATGTCAAACCATCACCAGCCTACATAACTCATCTATCCGGCGCTTCGTGATCTTGAGAAACTACAACATGAAACCCGAATCTCCGCTGTCGCCTTCAGACACCGAAATTCCCCGGGTTTCATAGTCAACCACCGAGGAATCAAGCAAATCCGCATAAGATAGCTGGGCCGTGTTCGACATGCCATCACCATCAAGTATATAAAGGAAGTTCACCGAATATAGCTGATTGTCGCCTGCTTCTGCCTCAGACATCTGTGGCAAGTGACAAATGCCAACCTTTCTTCCAAGTCCCTAAGAAGGCATTCCAATGGGATATTAAGTGCGAAGAAGCACTTCGCTTTAAAACATATTTCCGACCTTCCACCCATTCCGTAAGCCCCGTCGCGTGGCTTCCCACCCCATACCCAGCGCTTCGTGACTTCTGATTCAGCCCTCGTCAGACAAGGAACGAGTGCGGATCCGGGCTTACTATCAGAAACATGCAGGAGCAGCGAGATACCGCGACGGAAAAATTAATTTCGCCTTGTAAATCGCAGTCTCGAAAATCCCCGCCCTCTTACTTCCGGGCCACACCATAGAAGTCCCAACCGAATACCCGATTTACTAAGTGTTACATAAACCGTAAGTCTCCAAGGTCATGAAATGGGCCATAGAGCCGAGCGAGTTCGACATCGATAATAGTTAAACTCGCAATAAAAGTGGCAAGTCTTAATGAATTTCGCCATGGAATTCACCTCAGAACCAACCGAGAACGCTCAAGCAATGAACGATCATCCGAAACTCGTAGATGGAGCCTCAAACGCTAGGAAGCGGAGCAGTCTAATCCTCGACCTCCTCCAGAGAATAGATCGAACACGCACTCGCATTTGGATCTATACTTCCATCAATGGCCGAGTATGAGAAACACATAGCGTGCCTCAACCCGCCCATTTACTAGAAGTCGACCTGCAGGTCTGATGCGTGACTCCCAGCTGGTGGTCAGACAAATAGAAGATACCTACGAGGCCAAAAGTGAAAGGATATTTCTATACCTCCGAAAAGTTCGTGACATATTAAAAAAATTCATGTTGGTTCAGGTCAAGCATGTCCCTAGAGTAGAGAACTCCCGAGCCGACGCGCAAAGCTAAACACAACCCTCATTGCGAGCACCAAACAGTCAGACACACCGTCGACACCGTTAACCCCAATCGATCTCTCTATGGCGAGGTGGTTGCCTGTGCCCGTCCAAAACCAACTTGGATGGTCACTGGGATTATATTATGCATCTTAAGCCTACCGACGACCCAAAAGAAGTCAAGCAAAATAAGGGCGAGGTCCGCCAGTTTACTAATCAGCGTAGTTCCCTACAAGCCGGTGATTTTCACACCTTTCCTTAAATGCATCGCAGAGAAGACACCAGCACGCGCAATGGTATAAGTACACGAGGGCATGGCGCTGGAACCATATCGAGCTCGAAAGCATTAGCGTGAAAGTCTGGTGCGTACTACCGGGCCTACAATACTCAAAGATGAACCGATCGAAGTTAAGAATGCGACCAGAGCACGCCAAAATCTCACGCTCCCATCGAGCCCCACCCGATCACAAGCCCCATTGCTCCAACAAAGGGTTTAGATACCGGGACCCTGCCCATTGGTAAGGGTCAGCGCAAATTCATAATCGTCGCAGTTGGATTACTACCAAGTGGGCGTTTCCAGCCCTCAGCCACAATTACAGAGCGTAAGATATTTAATTTGTGTGGCGAGCCACCATGCGGTGTTTGGTATTCCAAGAGCCCCGATATCGCACAACTGAAAATTACCAACAACGCCAAATCTCGTGATTTCGTGCCGAGCTCCTGAATTAAAAATTATTACTCATCTCCAAAGACACCGCAATCCAACTACAGCCAAGTCACATCAAACCCTTAAAGTCGCCTTTGAAAACCAAATTCGAAGACCCCATGAATGGTGTAATACCCCGAGGCACATGGGCCTATGATCTAATACGTGTCAAAGAACTGGAAACCCCATTTGCTCCCAAACTTTGGCACTGGGCAGTTCTGCTGAGGCCTGAATAAAGTCTCCTGTGATCGAGTTAGTACTGCACAATGACGAAGCTCTTCATCTAAATTTAGATCTCCTAGATGAAAAGCCGAGCAAGTCCTAAAGCGCACGTAGGATCATCAAAGGAAGACTCCGCGAGGTACTACAATCAAAAAGTCAAAACCTAGAAGCTATGCCGGATTTAGTCTTGCAGCCCCCGCCGCCAGCGGAAGAACCCGCCATGATGGAAAACCTGGCCCCAACTGGAAGGCCCTACGTCAGATCTCGAGTCATCGCACTAGGCAATTATAGCCCAGATGAGAGCAGCACCCATGCATATGCCATGGAATGCTGAACATCTTAAGCGCTTACCAAGAGGCACGGTTTCAGAATAATATCAACAGAGCCTTATCGATTCTTATGTAACGAGTCGAAGGCCCACGTTATTTAGTTAGACATCTCAAACAATTATATAAGACAATGTAAAAATACATAATGAGAAAGTCTAGTACATAAAAAGTCAGCTTTTATTCCAATCGGATTACATTCGGTTACACCGCTGATGTCATCGATTACAATCGCATAAGCAATTCCCTCTGTGGCAAAGGAGAAAGAGAGAGAATGAAATGAAGAGTAAAGGAAAAGAAAGAAGCTGAAGATGAGAAGAAGAAAAGGGATGGAAGGAGTTTCAGCAAGAACAAAAGTGGAGAATGAGAAGGAAGAAAAGACATGAAAAGAAGAGAAAGACAGAAAGGAGGAAGGAAGAGAAAGAAGAACAGAAAAAGGAGAAGGCGACGCAAGAAATGCATCGCCCTCTCCGGACGCATTCCCTAGCACAAAGCTAGGGAATAACATGACTCCCATAAAGGGGAGACTAGGGAAAAACACAACTCCCACGTGTAGAAGAACAACAGAGCCGATCCCAAATCTTCTGAAGGGATCCTCAAATGAAGACGACTGCACTCGACGATTCATCTCACGCAGATTCCTAAGCACGCACTGTGAGAAAGCAAAAATATACAAAGTATAAGCCCCACATCAATGAAGCCATTTATAAGAAGGCCAAAGCATCTGCAAAAGTCACCGAACGCCCAAATTCTCCATCAATCAAAGATTAAAGACGCTCGTGACCTTCCAAGAAAATCGAAGTCGAATTTACGCCACAGCAGTTAGCCTCAATCCAAACAGTCGCAGCCACCGAGCCCAAAGAACCACTTTGACGAAGTTCGTTACTTCCTGCACGCGTCAATGCTACTGAGGAGTCGATCACCAGCATTGCCACTTCTGGGCCACATCGCCACCCACACAAATTGTGGATCAGTAGCTCACTTTGATGAGCCCATTCACTCGCGACAGTCACGCGACACCGAGGAGTCCGATCACCAGTTACATTGCCACTGACCACATCGCCACTTTGGCCACATCGCCACTTCATTACATCGCCACTGGCCACAACGCCTGAGCCCGGGCCAGAAACACTTTGACGAGTTCATCTACTCTGCACAAGTCACGCCACTCCGAGGAGTCGATCGCCAGTTACACGCCACCTCTGGCCATCGCCACTCCGCCTACACCGCCACTGACCACAAAGACTGAGCCCAAGAAATTTCACTTTGACGAGTCTGCCTACTCGCGACAGTCACGCTTACCGAGGAGTCGATCACCAAAGTTACATCGCCACTGGCTTACATCATCTGCCAGCATCACACCGGGCCATTACCGAGCAGCCCGAAGAAACACTTCGACAAGTCTGGCTCACTCTACACAGTCACGCACGGAGGATGTCGATCGCCAGTTACATCGCCACTTGGCCAGAACGCCATAATTCTGGCCATCGCCATCGCTTATGTCGCCATTCTGGGCTTACACGGCCACTCTCGCCCACAACGCCGGAGTCTAACAACTCACTCCGACGAGCTCTACCTTAACCTGTTTCGCATTGATTCCAGCCCACTCAACTGCTTCGTGATTGACGAGCTGAATCTAACTGCTCACATCGACGAGCTCTTCCAACTGCCACACGAGCTCGCCCCAATCCGCTCCAGACCGACGAGCTCTTCCCAAAGAACTTCCACATGGACGAGCTCGCCTAACAGCCACATGTGCACGAGCTCCGCCCCAACAATCTACACCGACGAAGCTCTAAAAATAGGTCATGCACCCAAGGAATCGCTCAACTCTACGCAAGTCACCGACGAGATCAGCCGACGGAGATCGCTCGTCGACGAAGCTCTACTAAAAATAGTCATGCAACCTAAGGAATTGCTCAACTCATGCAGTCACCGACGGAGATCACCGCCGCCGACGAGCTCGCCAAAATAGTCATGCGTACCAAGGAATTGCTCAACTCGCAAGTAAAGTCGCCAGACAAAGATCGGCCAGCTCGGTCGACAGCTCGCCAAAATAGGTCATGCACCTCAAGGAATCGCTCAACTCATGCAAGTCACCGACGAGATCACCGCCGTCGGCAAAGTCACAAAAACAGGTCACGCAAATTCATGAATCCTGCCTAACTGCGCCGCTCGACTGAGATCACCATTGCCGACGAGCTCGCCAAAAATAGTCATGCGTACCCTAAGGAATCGTTCAACCCATGCAACCATCATGAGATCGCCCATTGTTGACGAGCCTCGCCCTCGCAGCCAAAATCAGCTTCAAGACATGCAGGATGGGCCACAAGATCAAGCAGCTCAATTTGACTAGCTCCGCCTATAGAGGCCATACAGCCTAGGAATCGTCCGTTTGTACAAATTAGCCCCGTAAGCCTCGATTACGCTTGACGAGCGAATTGTTCACTCGCACTTCACTGGGCCATACAATTCATGAAGAAAAGCTAAAATACTACAAAGGAGAATTTTTTTAAAAACGTTGTACTTAAAAAAATGAATAACATTTATTAAAAGGAGAGCTAAGATATGTCTTCGGGCCCTGTGCCCGACAAAAGGAAGGTGTGGGGTACATAAAAGAAAATATAAAAGTCGATATCAGCAAAGTAAATGAGTACAACTGAAAGCACACAAAGAGAGGAACAGACGGATGAAGAGAGGGGAATGGGCTCTAACAGAGCATCCTGCTTCGTGAATAATTTGCAGAAAGACCCCTCCGCTCCTCGTCACTGGGAGACTAAGTCAAGTCCGTTCCAGACGCAACGGCCTTCGCTGGAGTGTCAAACACCAGGCCCACTACACCGGCTTGGCCCCTCAACTGCTTAATAACATCATCCCTTCCGAGCAACCATGATATTTTCTGTTGGTGAAGATCTCCAGCAGAATCCGCTGAAGACTCATCCAACCGCTCACGAATTTACACCGGGAGGCCCCACGACGAGCCGTGTCTAACAAATACCGCCCGGAGGCCTCGCCATGCCACGGCCAGTCGCGGCTACTTTATCACACAGATCGCCATCAGTCGTGACGCAGTCTTCCAAGACTCCCGCAGCCGTCGATGTGCGACTGCAGTCAACCCAACCGCCTCTGGTCGCATCGAGGACCATAGTCTCATCCCGGTCCCTATTCGACTGATCCACGCACTGAGCTCACCTGACCTTCCGTCATTTCAACCCGCCTTTCTGCCACTTTTGAACTTCATCCTTCGCTTCACCGCACGAGCCGACGCAGATGCTTTAGATCAGATTGTCTTCTCCACCCTTCTACCATACGTCATACTGCTCGTGTGCCGGGTCCGCTTAAGAAAAAGAGGCTGTCTTCGCCTTATAAATCCGGACGATTTTTACATGTTGCTTAGCTCCGCCTGTCGCCGACTCTCTTCAAATGAGTGGCTACCTGCACATCAAACATGAAGTCAACATCTAACACGGATCAACCTCAAACAGACACTATCGTGATACGGACTTACCGAGGCAACCTCTCAAGGGATGTGAGCCGAGCCTCTCATCAACGGCGTCGACCTCCTGCGTCGAATCCTTAAGGACGGATGATCGCACTCGCCATGAAGTTCACACAGATGAGTCCTCATCCGCCAACTTTTGATTCCGGATTTTTTCTCTTCAACTTTTCCACCCTTTCGAGGAGGCCAAGCACTCTGGCGGATCTTAATGGTAATAGCATAACCGCCAACTACGCCGACGGCTCCATCCAAGAGATTTGCCTGCAAGAGGCTTAGAAAGGGGCTGAGTGCTCGCGGACCATTGTGAGACTCTGCACAAGAAGCGACCGTTTTTGTTCGGCTTTGAGCGCAGGTCGGACGCCCAATTTCGAACCTTGAATCAAACCGCCGATCTTTCTCGCGGAGCTTGATTTTTCCGTTTCGCACCGGCTTCGCACGCGGCCCCTAATCGACCAAAATCTCTCCCTAGTAGAGGGTCACAGAAGCCCCACGGGGGAGAGACCCCATGGTGGAAGGCCAAGGGCCTCGCTGCTGGAACAGACCTCTGGTACCGGGATGGACCAGAATGTCCGATTTATCAAATCCAAGCGCATTTAGCAGACATTCCGCCAACGCTAGAGCTACGACATTATCTTCAAAGATTAAGGTCAAGTCGAGCACTGGAAGCGCGAGAATAATGCAAAATCAGAAATATCAAAGAACCTTCACACAAGTTATACCGAAAACAGAGCAAACACTCACGAAGATTATCAGGGGTGGTCCAAGCTACCAATTTCCAGAGGTGAAACACCTTCACTGGCTGATCGCATTCCCGCCACCAGTAAAGAAATAGCCACCTCTCACGACCTATGGGAGGAAGGAAGACTTATGATCAGATTAGAGGAGCTCCAAAGCTCCTGAGAAATAAAGGAAGCCCTGTGAGTCCCTTCGGGCTAAAAGATAAAGGAGCAAAGCTACTACTAGGACGCCGAGCCCTATCCCTAAAAAAGGCCAATAGCCCACCAAAATACCCCCAACCGCCGGAGCAAGTCAGGGAAGGACAGACATTGAAATGTTAACCTCTTCTGCCAAGGCAAAGGGAAAACCACACCATTATCAAAGGCGAGCACTCAAAGAAACATACCATCCCGTGCACCTGGTTACATAAAAGTCAAGACGCTGTGGGTCCATACTTCTGACGCCGTGGGGGAGGTCGATAACGCCTGCAGTGTAACCCCATACAAAGGACCGACTCATAGTCCCATAACCACGATGTCGACTAAGATTTAAGGGGTAATCCCACTCTGCGAGATATTTAATTAGGCGTATTTTCCCTTTATTTTATCCATGAAGAGAGGCGCCAGAACGCTTCTCGGGTTCAACTACCTACCAACGTCTGAACATCCCTAACCTGTCTAAAACCAAGAATAACCGGAGAGTCATTGGTTGAACATGGAGTTAAGAAGAGCGACCTAATCTACAATAAAGCAACAAGAAAAACGAAACGAACCACAAATCCTAAAGGCCTCACGGCCAATCAAGAGAAAAACCAAAGAGGTAGAGACGAGAGGGTCCTGAATAAGACTAAGAAGGCCTCGTGAAAAAAATGCCAAAAGACTCTACACAAAAGGGTCAAACAAACTCTCGAGCAAATAAAGTACAGATCGCGAAGAGGTCGAGGACCAGAGAAGCTAATGTGACGTAGGAGGTCCGCGAAAGAAACTCCGAGCGAAACTGGTGAGGAGGTAGGAACGAGCACAAAACCCAAGAGTCATCATTATCACAAGATATATGACGGCGACTAAGCCTTAACTAACCCAACCTCAAACAGACACGTGGAAATTGCATCCGATGCAAGAAACGATACAGCCCTTGCCCACGTACACCGTACCCAAGGGCTGGGGGGCAACTGATAGGGTTTGAAAAATGGGCTCGCAGGCCCACTCACCAAGCCCAAAGAAGTGGCGCCCAACGCAATACCCAGCCCTCACTTCTACTTCTACGCCTCAAACGAAGGTCGGCCCGCTGGTTCAAAGGACGATCTCGATGAATTAGAAGGTCTACATCCTCGCAACCGACAGATTTCCCGCCAATACAGAAAATAAGAACCCTAACAAGATATCATCCCCGCCAATCCAACCAAATCTTATCAATAAGGAAAGGAAATGAATAACAGATCATCACCACTGGATCTCCCCAATAAGTGAAGGAAGATTATCCCAAATAAATGTTCTTTTCTAAATCCATTACCAAATCCGACATCGATAAGAAAATCCCATCCAACGGAGTGCAACCTAGTTACGCACAATCGTTAGACATCTACTATAAATACATGGCCACCCCAACATGAAAGGTAATGCACTTCTTAGACGCAGCTCATATGCAAACATATGCAACACATTCGCCTCTAAGCGCCTCTCTTTTTCTCTCGAAAGAAACTATCAGGCATCTGAGTAACCACTCCGCGAAGCCCGCCGACACCCCTTCCTTTATGGTTTTTGTGGAGAGCCACACACGCTCGTGAGCCCCTGGCAGAGATCAACAAGACAACGATCCTACCTTAGCCTGCACAACCAAGAGCCTCCCGTGATTCCATCCCGTCACCATCCGTGTCCCACCAACGACCCCACACACACCCAAATTTCGGGCTCCTGGTTGAAAAGGCACTAATTACTAATGATATCCAAAACTTCTTTATGTTGTGTGTTTGATTCCGTAAAAGATACTTATGAAATTAAAAAAATACTAAATGATATGATTTTTATTTAACTCTATTAAAATTAAATGTTATAAAATGGTTTTATCAATATGATATGTCGACCTATGTAGAAATTTTTTTTATAATATATATTATGTATACTTATAATTTTATAATATTAGTTTTTTTTCAGTCGGTTAACCTAAATCGTGGTTTTTATATTTTGTAAACTGAAACCTAAATCGAAACTAAGATTTGTATGAAATAAAAACCGAAACCAAACGCTTGATTTGGTTAACCTATTTTTCGGTTCGCTTTCGATTTGGTTTCTTAACCAGTTCGATTTCCTTGGTTTTTCCGCTCACTACTAAATGTAGCACTGTTATAATACTAATGTAACACAGTTATCCTAAGTGTAAATACATGAAACCCACTAGTCAACACATTAAAGGCAAATTTGTTTTAATAGGAGAGTTGTTCCAATGCATTTGTTCATTAATTTGATTTAGATAGTAGTAATAATACGAATAAGTTGGGTTTGTTTTTCCTTCTTATTGTTCAATAATACATTTTAATATAATTTTCCTTAAACTTATTCATATATTTTGAATAATAACATTATTTAAATTTTAATATTAATATATTTAGTGGTGGACCTAAGAAATAAAGTTAGATGGGGCATAAAAATTTTCATAGGAAATTATAGCACAATAGTTAAGAAACTTATCTCCAAACTAGAGGTTATTGATTCAAACCCCATTAGAAACGATTTTTTCTCAAATTTTCAGGAGGCATTTCCTAAGTAGGAACCACATTAGGCAAATGCCTTTGAACTAATGACCTCTAATTTTGAGGTAAATTCTTTAACCATTGTACTATAATATCCTTCTAATATCTGTCAAAATATTTTAGTATTTGGCTAAATAAGACCCCGCTGATCTTACTTAATTTTTCGTGGAAGTGTTTTCAAGTGGTTATATATATATATATATATATATATATATATATATATATATATATATATATATATATATATATATAATCATCTATATAGTGTTTTCCAAAGAAACACAACAAGTGATTCTCAAATACTAAATATATTTTTGTTAGATTCTTAAAAGTGTTCAAATGTCTAGCATTTTTATAGAAACACTTATAAAACTAAAAAAAACACTTCCTATAATCATTACCAAAAAGTTAAGTTCAATGGCATGTATTTTTAAAGAAATGTTTTATTGATAATAGTTTTTTTTTTTCAAATCTAAAAGGTTAAAATAGTAATTTTAAAAATAGTATATATATATATATATATATATATATATATATATATTGGAATTTAAAGGTTTAAAAAGTTGTTGTGATTGTTTTGTTCCTCGAAAGTTTTAAGAAAATAAAAAAGTAGTAAGAAAATTGATTTTATTGATGAGTTTAAATAATAAAATTTATTTAAAATAGTAAGTAAAAATAATGTGTGAAATTTAATTATATTTTTATTTTTCTTCATTTTTATTTCTTCTTCTTTTCCTCCTTATTTTCCTTCTCTTACATTTTCCAAGAACCAAATATTGCCTACGAGTTCAAGGAAATATTAGGCATAATTATTGTAAAAAAAAATATTAGGCATAATTAAAGCACTCTTTACACGTACTTTTTACTTATAGAAGCAAGAAATAAGGCTAGGTTAATTAAGAAAACCCAATGGATAAGGAAGGTGAATTGGAAGATTAAAACTTTTTTTTTTTTTAAATTTAAGTAGCAAACTAGCAATTGAAGTAATATAAGTAAATGGAAAAAAGAAAGAGACATTAGTGTCCTGCATTAACTAAGTGGGTTTCTGTATTAAACCTTTGTTTTTTTTTTTACTAAATAGAACTTTTGTTCTAAATAGTACCCACAGGCTTAAGTAATTAGTTGTTTATTTTTTTCTTGAAGAACTTTTTTTCATTTTTATCTAAATTTTTAAACAATAAAATTTTAAAATATATATGTTTTTATTTAATTAACATGTAACATATCATAAGAGCTAATTAGATTTATGACTTTCAGATATTATAATATTTAGGCTTTTCTTAATAGAAAAAATATTCAAAGAAAAGCTAAATGATAAATCCACATTACACTGGATCTAACATCTAGCATGCTTGATTATATCATGCTCTAACACCACCAGAACGCACCCAACTCTTCTCTTCGATATTATGGATTGCAAATTGGCCCAAGACGATTTCCTCACTAAATCTATATCCTTAATTTGACTTCTCTCATGGTCACAATCTTTCAAGAAAGCTCCTCTCGATAACGCTGGAAATTAATATACTGACCTTCACCTTAAACTCCCCGGACGATGTGATGTGAAAGATGAAGGTGAGGACTTGAACTCAAAATAAATAAATAAATTGATAATAAATACCTCTTACTAGCTTTAAATATTTAAAAAGAATAAAAACAGTTTAGAGCATAGAATAAAGTACCCTATTCTGGTTCATTTTACATGAAACCCAGCTGAAACACACTAGGAGACATGGGACACCAACACCATTAAATGCACACACACAGTTAGCATACATTTTATCATAGATTTGAAATCACTTCTAAAATTCATGAAGGTTTTCATCACCACCCATCTGCATGTAATTCATAATTCACCCAATTGATCCTCCAACTACTCTCCTTCCATTAGAAAGTTCATTCCAACTTCTTAAAGTGGCTGAACTTTTGCCTATGTAATAAAATGCACAAAAAGTAGCAAAAGTAAAAACAAGAAGTAGAAAATAAAGGGTTACCAAACAGCCTCTAAGGTTACCCTTTGCAGGAATGAAAGAATCAGCAAACCAAAGTGAAGGAGAGTGGTGAAGGATTCTTCGATTATTTGTAAAACATCCATCATGTTGTGTATCGTTCGCTTATGATCTTTTCAAGTCTCTGCGTTTCCTTCTGCTTGCATCTGAAGCCGGATATGCACAACCACCGTAATTGCACTGCACGGACAAACAGGCACATGAAAAGAAACTTCTGACAACATGCCAAATTCAAGAAAAGCTTTCTGTCGCTACTAGCACCTGCGGCAGAGCTGACTTAGGGTTTGGGAGATTGCACAGTGGAGTTTTCATGAGGGCCATAGTGGAGTTTCCAGATCTTCATCTTGCTTGTTATTATTCTTCTTCTTCTTCTTCCTAATCTCATTCCATGAACGATTTTTTTCCCTCTGTTTTTCATTAATTTTACAGACATTCAACCATGTGATCAAGATTGTTGATTGTCAATGGTATTGTATTGATTTTGATATTCTTTGTTCATATCTAATATCAAACATCATTTCCCGAACTATTTTTCCCTTTTTTTCATTAATTTTTCAAACATTCAACCGTGTGATCAAGATTGTTGTTGTCAACAGTATTGTATTAACTTTTTGATATTCTTTGTTCATCTTTAATATCAAAGTCTCAATCTTTGAACGATTTCCCCCCTTTTTATCATTAATTTTTCAGTCATTCAACCATGTGATCAAGATTGTTTGATTGTCGACGGTGTTGTATCAATTTTTTTGATATTCTTTGTTCATGTTTGATATCAAAATCACATTGTTGTAACAGTTAGTGTTAGGGTTAAAATGCCCTATCAGGACCAGGCGGGGTCGGGTTATTTGTCCTTCTATTAAATAGGAACGGGACCATATGACTTTGACTTGATACAGGTTTGGACCGGCATTGGTATGGGATAAGGGTGACCCGTCCCAAACCTGCCCATTGACATCCCTAGTAGATAACTATTGATAGGGCTTAGAGGGGCGCTACTTCTCGATGCATAACCTAATCCCTAGACCCGAATTGATTCTTCTCAAACCTGTTTTTCTTTTTCTTAAGTCATATCTAGGGTTTTCTTTCTATTTTTTGTTTTCCCTTAAAAAAAAAAAAAAACAAGTGACAACTCCAATACCTTTTCAGAAATTGATTTTCCGAAAATTAGAAAGCAAGTTCCCACTTGAGTGGAAATACATCGTTCGAGATATGAGGTCTAGACCATGAAATACAAAATGAATAGGATAGGAAGTGTTACAACTTTCCCAACACGTACGAGGAAATGGTAAGTATACTAATTCTTCTGCACTTCTGTGAGTTCTTATTTGGTAAACGAGTTGTTGATGTGTTGGAATGACAGTTTTTTGGGCAAGAAGAAAAGAGAGTCTATGAGAGCACTTTGCCGGTTTTCGTCGACAAGTCAGAAGAAACGTGATTGAAGAATACTTTTTTTTTTTTTTTTTTGACGGGGTGCTATGAAGACCAACTCTTAAGAACTTCCTTATTTCTAATCTACTCGTGTCTCAACAATCTCTTTTGAGATAATTGGTCTCTTATCCTTGATAATTTCATTAAGTGGTTGTAAAATAGGCAGATGGGGGATTGCGATTGTTTGTCGTTTCTTAGATGTATATTTCCTATGTACTTAGTACATGCTTTTTTTTAATTAACATTCTTAATATGTTATCATTTTGCTTATTAGAAAGAATTCTTCTCTTCCCCACAAAATCACCTCACTCACCCACCAAGGCAGCAACTTGGTTTCAAAACCAAGGATACAAACACCACAACTCACTGCTAGACCATGATGATTTAGAATATAATTTCCATCTGGATTCATTTCAGCCTGACCATTGGGCATTGGCAATTGCAAATACTCTCCAACTGTTTAACAATTCACCTAATTGAATACAATATAATAAAGGAAAAAAGGCCCTAATAGAAAACAAGCATGCTTCACCGAAAGGCAGTGAATGATATACCAGAATTTAATAGCAAAACCCTTGTTCATAAGAAAAAGATCGCCACAAGGCATACAGCCTAACTTTATGAAATTATAATAGACTAAGTTTAGAGACAATATACATCAAAGAGCAGCTAATTTCAAAAGGATAATAGAAAATTTACAATGCATATATGAGCATCCAGAACTTTATGCCAGGAAAATCTAAAACACACTTTAATAATAGGAGTGCAAGTACAAATGATCTCAAGCTACTGATAAGTTGAGAAATCTGCATTCAAAATTAGAATATCTAAGAAGCAGGAACATGGTTCTCAAAGGCACAAGGCACACTAAATCTAAAGGCACTTAAGGTGCAAACTGTAAAGATCTCCTATAGCTAAGTGCAAAGATCTCCTACAACTTTAGCAGCTTATTTTAATACACTTTTATTTACTTATCGAAAAAAAAAACCTAAGCGCAAAGGTCTCTCACAACTTAGATGCAAGGCACAACACAAGGAAAATGCTTGAGTGAAGTGAAATTCAACCTAGCATGCATTTTATTTTTATAAAGTATGAATCAAAATATAATTCAACCAATAAAAATCTTAAAATTCCAAACATTTAGAAGAAACATTTTATAAAGAAGCAATCAAATTATAAAAATTTCAAGAACAGAAGTGTCGAAAAAGGAAAGTTAAGAAATAAGGCACACCTCTTCGACAAAACGCATGTCTTGGCAAGCAAGCACTATACTTAGGGAGTGGTTGCCCCATGGGTCTAGGCACACTTAAAACATGCCTTGTAAAACTATTAGCAGGAATAGCTCTAACATATCTCAATCAATTAGACATGTGGTAAAGCCTATAAGGCACCCAAACAGAATGATGATTGGCAAAAAATAGTAAGGATGCAAGTTAATATTATCGTACTAGCAAAAACGTGTAAAATATTGAGCTATTAACATGATTATAATGCCCCTGGAATACAGAAATAAGTTCACTTCAATGATAGTGAAGCCTCGAAGCATGATCGGGACGAAGAGACTGAGGCCTCGAACATTCTATCAATTTTGAGCTTCCCTTAGGCAGAGTTTAAATTCAGACCGCTAATGTGGGAGCTTAACATGTTCGAGGCCATCGTTGAATTTCACTCTACCTATTTGAGCTGAAAACGGCAAGTTTTGGATTTCCTTCTCGATCCTCAAGCCCTATATTTGTTATATCTTTGATTTAGGATCATTGTAACTTGCCTAAATGGCCCCCAAAATGTATTTTCATGCCTTGTTTATAGGGGGATTGATCAAAAACGAATTATGTATCCATTGTTGAAGGAATAGCTTTGTTCTTCAACCTTTCAATAAAAGTTCAGTTTTCTTTTATTCTTGTACACGATTTTGATGTCTTCACACCCCATGGATGTTTGCATGATTGCCATGAGCAAGAGAAACTTCTAATCGGGTTTAGTGAATCAAAGCCTCCCACCATGATGATCAAAGGGGAGAACAGTGCTGAAAACCCAAGGTAAGGTTCGATCTATACTTCAAAGAGCGTTAACAGTTTGGGGACACTTAGAGTAAGTGGCTATGCGCATAGGATCCCCTAACTATCTTGTAAGGAGTTTCATCGTGATCACTTAGTCTTTTGATATTCGCAAGTCCAACTGTATATTAAATTGTTGTTGAGAGAATTTTCCTTATGCACAACCAAGATTGCTCATCCAAACTGAAAGAGCCGAGGTGAGAGCTCTACTAGACACATTCCATTTAGTTATCAAACCACCACCTAGAACTTGTGCTTAATAACAAATCTACTAAGAAGACAACCTTAGGCGAGGCATGATAAGAGGTTAAGTATGCTATCCCCTCAGCCATCCACTCACTCGAGAACCCGAAACCACCCCTAAGATCATCATTGGTGCACGTTGGCTTGGTGCAACCAAGTCCCAAGGTCTTTTAAATTCCGAAATACAATTAATCAATCAACCAACTCACTCAAAAATCGATTTTTTACTTTTAAACGAAGATTTTTCACAAGTAATATTACAAGGATCACCAAATCGAGAAAAAACTCATCCCAGTGGACGACCCTAGAGCCACTATACCTACAAGTAGCTTCGGTTACCCCTAGGTAGGTTTTAGGTTTTATAAATTTTGTGAACTCCGAACCTAGACCACCTGAGTAGAAGCAAATCATTACTTTTGAACTAATTAATTCTGGTGATACAATGAGAGTTCACATGCATCACCAATCAGAATCTAGAAATAAAGAAAGATAACTTTTTGGTTACCAACCTATTGAGCTGCATCTTCAGAGAATCTTGCATCAAAAGGAGGAGAAACATGAGAATGGGATGGACCACCAGCAGTTCCAGAACCCTGCTGTAGTTCAATCACAAGCCAACGGACAGCTTTACTCATCTGCTCCAACCGAACTGCACTAATGGGGGGAAGACCGGTTGTGGCATTCTGCCCCGACTTCCCAGCAACAGAGCCAGTTGCCTCATCCACCAGGCATTCTGACCCTATTCTTTGCTTCACAGATTCCACAAATTCCTCTGCTTGATCACAGGCTACCCTAAATAATTCCCATCGCTGCTTAAAATTTTCTAAGGCAGCATCTGTTGCTGCTGTCTTCTGACCCCCAGAACTCTCCTTTGCTTCTAGCACACTGGCTGCAGCAGCAACAAATTCCTGATATGCACTATTCAAAGAATCTACAATATTGTCCATCGCTTACCTCAAAACCTGCCAATAAGTAAAAGGAACACTGTATTTGAAGCTGCAAATGCTACTTATGCTATATATATTATGCTGGATTGAAATTTTTATGGCAGTGTCATTTTCCAGAGACCTGATACAGTGATACCCTGAGCCTAAAGATCACCAATTGTCTGAACAAATGTGGATGTGTTTTAGGGGATCACAACTATTGCATTAAGATAATTTTTTTTAAAGGCATCTTATAGAAAGTAAGTGGTGTTGAATTATGTTCATTTCCAGAGCAGATTAATTGTAAATTGATCAAGTGTCTAAGGGCTAAGGAGAAATAGGTATGGATAGCAGGGGCTTCAAGCTCTCAAGATTTATGGATGTTCTCATACATAGACAACAATGAAACTAATCAACGAAATCGTCAACTAAAAATAAGAAAAGAAACCAGCCACCATCAATTCATTGGCATTTAGCCTGGGCCAGAGAAACTATAGACCAGTAATTAAGTGAGAAAGGAGAATTTCGAACCATCTTTCTGGCACACAATAACAAAAAGGAAAGGAAAAAGACAGAGACGCTCAATCTATCATTGACATGGGAGAGAGAGAAAAAAAAAAGTACATGAATCCCGATCCGAAAACAAACAAATACACTATTAAACTTTCTTACTTTCAAATAAGATCGGCATTCTAATCTTTTCCAAAAAAAAAACAAAAACATAGAAATTAAAACAAATCAATTCGTCTTATCTTCCTCCGCAAATTGCCAGAACAAAACATAGACTCTCAACTCCCTAATCAATCCAAAAAAAAAAAAATCAATTTCCACTTTCCAGGCAGCCGAACAAAAACCCCCGATTTGCTCAGCAAGTCATTCATGGAATCAAAAGAAAAACGAATCTAACCTGAGAAAAGAGAGATCGCGGGTGAAATTTGAAGACAGGTGAAATGATGAGAGGGGATTTTTGATCGAGCGATTTCCCGGAATTGACACCGACTGTCTCTACGTATAGAAAGAATAAAGAGAACAAAACGACTTTTAGACGTAAATAATTGTTTAAAAAATTATTAAATTGGGCCAAACTAAAATAATTATCAAAATAAGTATGCCAGCCAATATTATAAATAGCCACGCAGAATTCGGAATCGCTAAAAGCTCACTTACCATATCAAAGGGCATTCTCTTTAAAAATAGTCGCCGTTTACGCATTAACCTAATCGCCTCTATATAAATGCAAGAGTCCCTCTGCTAGGTTTTATTCTTTTTCCTTTGTTTCTTCTCTCCGCTCCGTTGTTAAAGACGCATGTTTGGATTCTTCATCAACATATTCTGCCAATGTGAATCTCTCGTTCTTTAATCAGTGCTTTCCGATCAGAAATGCGCCATGATCTCTCAGTTAGTTATTTGTTCGTGGGCTCGCGGCTCAAAGTTTTTGTTTTTTGTTTTATTTTATTTTTGTGTAGTGGAATTTGGAGTTTCATGTAGTGATTTCTAATCATGTCAGGAATTTACTAATAAGGGTGTTGGGATTTTCTATACGCGCCAACTCAGGAGTCAGATAGGGTGATTAGTATAAGGTATCGACTATTGGGGCCCATACGCGATAAGCTGGTTGAGACGTGATTCCGACCTTTTACCACATCCTCTAGACGGAGGACGGACTGGCCCAGATCATCCGCAGTAAACCCATCGGACCCCTGGGCTTACTCAGGCAGTAGCCCATCTCATTCTCATCTCATCCGCTCGTGAAACCAAGTTCTTCGGCAGGCCGAGCCACTATCGGGAGGGGCTTTATATAAGATCGCGATCGTGATCCACAAGCCACTTGCCTTCCTCATCTGGGATCAAGGCAGCCACCTAGATCTGCCACCATGGTCTGGAGGTATAATTCCCTAACCTATAATTTAAAGTCTTGATTTTCTTATCCCAGATTAATCTGGGGATCAAGACCTAAAGAAGGTTATAAAGTTAACGTAATTCTTTAACACTTGGTATCGTGAGCCAAATCAGAAACCATGATGTCTGGATCTTACTAATGACCGGGAATCAATGAAATCAAGACCTGGGCAAAAGAAAAAATTCATCGATAAAAGATATGATCATGTTTTTCCTATTTTTAATGTTTGTGGATGTGTTTATGGCGAAAATTTGTGGAGTCGGTCATCTCAATCTTCTTTACGTAATTTTTCATTCACGACGATCATCAGGAATCATGTAATTATTCACGCACTTTGGCGTGTTTCAGATGAGATGACTAAGAATTCCATGTGGTTCTTGTTCCTCTCCCCATTCCGGGCCTCCCGTACGTAGATCTCTCCCCAAGGCTGCAGTACTCTCCCCAAGATCTTCTAAGGCTTCATATATGGTAGCAAACAAAGACCGCAAGCGCCTTATCTGGGAAAGAAACGCCACTTACGGAGCTGAACCGGGCGGGAGCGGGGAGAGGAACGGACGGGGAGAGGGGGGGGACTGGTTGTGAATTTCAAAATCCCTTATTTATTTCAAATAAATGGGGACTCCAAGCAGGAATTTCAAAAAAAAAAAAACCCTTATTAATTTTCAATAAAATGAGTTTAATTATCATATTTAATGCATTTAAAATCAGAATTGACTTCGACTTTTCGGACCGTTCGCCAAAAATTTCAAAGTGCTCCATTAACATCCGTAGATTTTATTGATGCTTTATTACAAACTAAATACTAAAGGTTAATTTATGACTAAAATAATTTTATATAAGTGTTTTGCTGAGTATTCTAGGTTTAAAATTATCAGTATAGCCAGAGTAGCCAAAGACTGACTTGCTTAATAATGTGATTTTCCGTAAACGTTGCCATAGGGTGCGTAAATTACAAATAAATCTAATACGATTTCAGAATTATATTTATACAAATGGGTCACCGCCCCACAGGGAAGTGACCGATAAATAACAAGAATATGATTGGAATATAGTAATGAGTATACCGAGATTACTGGGTCCCTATGCCATTGTGTACGAGATACTATTAGTTTCTCGTATATCACCTATTAGCTATATATATAAATAAAGTTAGATAAAACTCATGGTACGGCTTCATTCAAAGGAGACAGATTTTTATCAATAATAATAGCGGTTAGTTATTAGATAAAGTAAATAATTCCTATAATGCCATTTAATAATGATTGTTGCTTTAAACTTATAGTAAGCATATAATTTGTCCTTTGCGCATTTAACACCGTCGCATCCCAATCCCGCTTTATTCCTATATCATTCTACGATAATTATAAACTATGGAAAGATAAAAGTGCTTCTCAGATTGGGGTGTATGGATTCGATCTCGTCTTCGTATAGATGAGCCAGAAACTCCAATCTGAGCAAAGTACCAGTTAACTGTGCATTATACGAGCGATGGGAGAGATCCAATCGTCTCAGTATGATGGTTATCAAGACCCACTTCCCACCCGCAGCATGCGGATCTATCCCCGAATGCAACCGTTAAAGAACCGATGGGGCCATTGATGAACAATAGAGTCTCATAAGTTCTGGCCAAAGACCCTAATGGCGAAATCTTGTTCTATGAGGTTAAAAGGGACACAAAATGTGAGAGGACATATAATGGAGACGAGATATAGCTGCTCAACCGAAGGTCTCGATGTCGATTTTTCTGTGAGTCATTCAGTCCATTTTATTCTGATTTCACCGCCACCGACTATACAAAGATTTAAGGTCTCCTACATGACATAAGTGAGAAATGGTCATTAATGAATCGCCGAATATGTGTCCGTGGAGGAAGGTGTCATGCGAAATTGAAATGGGGTGAATCTGTGGTCTCACAAGAAAGCGTCAAACCAAAGAAATCCAAAAGTGATCCAAAAGATAAAGGTATGTAGTCAACCCCATAAAGAAAACGGGTGACAAAGTTACCAATTTGTTTTTTCCTCGCAAGAAAAAAGGGTCACATAAAGAAGTAATGCATCAAGTACCAGATACGGCTCAAGAAAAATGAAGGTATGATATCATGTTAGTGTAAGGTGAATCAAATTTTGTAAATTATCATGATTTACATAACACATGGTGGATTGACTTGGTTCTACAATCCATGTTTCACTGCTCAGCAGGGGTTTCAAAACTTAAGGAAACCTAGCTGAGGGCGAACGGCGCGTCTATTCAGAAATAAGATACCGTCGCCAATGAAGGTGTCGGGACATACAAAGGTTCTTACACACTGATAATGGCCGAATTTGGACAAGCCTTTTATATTCCTAGTTTCTTTAAGAATCTAGTATTCAGATTTCAGACTACGCCTGTGTGGCTTTGATTTTCGCTAGCATGTATCTTTTCTCGATTATTAAAGATTCAAGCACCTATCGGGCTCGGTAAATTAACAGATGGTTTATATTGTCTAAGCTCTGATCCAAAATGCACTCACTAAATTACAATGCATACCAATAGAAATAATATCGCAGTAATAAATAATCACTCATCTAGCTTATGGCATAGAGATTAGGTCACATCTCCATAGAGCGCCTAAAGAGGTTAGCGATGATGGTGTCATTCAGACACTCGACTTCAATCGACTTCTCGATACTGCTTAGGTTAAAAAGGAAAGTAAAACCAATAAGTCCAATAAAGGAGCTAAGAGAAGTGATACAAAACTCAAGATAATTCACATCGATATCTCTAGGACCATTTACTCACCCAATGTCTTAATGGTCAAAGGTATTTTATTACCTTCTATCGATGATTTACAAGATACATGTATCTCATCTTCTAAATGACAACTGAAGCACTAGATGCTTTCAAAGTCTATAGCGCAGGTAGAGAAACAATCCGATTTTCGAGTATCAAAATCTGTAAGATCTCGATAGGTGGTAGCATTATGGTAGGTCTACGCACTGGCAAAGACTGTCCATTTGCTAAATCTCCTTTCAGAAAATGGAATCAGAAATTTCAAGATACGACACCCCGGCACGCCACAAAGAAAAATTGTCGAAAGAAGGAATCGTGACATTGATGGACATGGTATGAGCAATGACAAGTGTCTCAAATCTCCCTCTTAACATGTGGGAGGAAGCCTGAAGACAACCACATTCTCGAATGTGGTTCCATCCGTCGGCTCCTAAACACCCTCAGCTAAGTGGAATGGATGGAAGCCTGGGGCTTTAAAACCATGTGCCATATACGGGTCATTAAGCAGAGGTAAGGTGTACAACCCACATGAAAGGAACTACACCCAAGGACGCTGGTTTCTTCATCGCTATGCGTAAAAGTCCAAGGGTTATAGGTTTTATTGTCCCTCTCACACGCATAAAGTTGTAGAAGCACGGAATGCCAGATTTCTTGAGGATTATAACACTGATGAGAGTCGTTCTCATAAAGTTGTGATAGAAGAAGTACAGGACTATACACTTTCAGGTCGTGGTGTTGAACCTGGTGGGCACATACCTACTATGGCTCAACAACTCCCTATTCAGATCACAACCTATGAAGGAGCGATAACTGATCCTCCTATCCAACTCATGAAGAAGTAGTTAGTGAGCCACCATTCAGAACCACAACAAGTGGTTCGGGATCGCACCACAATCACTGCACCAATCAGACTTAAGAAAATCCTCAAGAGTCGAAGCCTACCATTCCATCCGACTATGTTGTATACTTGACAGTGAGACCCCGGGCCACATGTCCGCATTCAATCAAGACCCCATTTCTTTTCGTGAGGCCATGAGTCGTACGGGATTCGAAAATGGTCTGATGCAATGAAGGAATAATTTAAACTAATGGGCAAACAATCAAGTCTCAATCTAGTAGAGTTACTTAAAAGTTTTCGCGGCGGTAGGCAAGTGGGTCTATAAGACCAAACCGATGCCTCGGGTAACATCGAAGATATAAGGCAAGACTTGTTGCCAAAGGTTTTTCAAAATAGGGAAAATGGATTATCATGACACCTTCTCTCCAGTTTCCAAGAAGGACTCCTAATTAAGGATAATCATGGCCCCTTTGTAGCTCATTTTGATTTGGGGAAATGTGATCAGATGGATGTCAAAACGGCATTCCGAATGGAGAACTGGAGAGGAAGTATACATGACCACCGAAGGATTCATTTTAAAAGGTAATCATCTTGTCCGCAAACTAAAGAAGTCTATATACTGGCTAAACAAGCTTCTACGACAATGGTATATGAAGTTTCCACAATATCATTACCTCATTTTGCTTTGGAGGAAAATATCAGAGATCAAATGTATATACATCAAGGTCGCGGAGTACCCACGTTTAGTCCCTCGTATGTTGATGATATTTTAATGCAAGTAATAACTGGGATTAATTAGGGAGACCAAACGATTTCTCTCTCAGAATTTTGACATGAAAGATATGGGGGAGGCTTCCTATGTTTTAGGAATTGAGATACATAGATAGATCTAAAAAGATCTCAAGTTATCTTTAAGGCCTATATCAATAAAATTCTCTAGAAAGGTTTAATATGAGAAATTGTTCTCGTTCAATAGTCTTCATTGTTAAGGGTATAAAATTCGGGCTTTGTCACAATGTCCCAAGAATTCTCCGGGAATCAAAATCCATGAAGAATAATTCCATATGCATCAGAATGGGCAAACCGGGTCTATTTGTAGGTTTCGTGACTAGACTGCACATTGCACCCGCCGGTGGAATGTCGGGAAGATATCAAAGTAATCCCGATAGAGCATCGATACCGCCAAGAAAGTTTATGCGCGACATTCCAGTGGAACCAAGGACTATATGCTTACATACGTAGAGTCCGGAACCGGATTTGATCGATATACGATGCAGATTTCAGAAATGCCAAGATTCGAGGAGTCTACCGCTACATTTTTATGTTACCGCTGGTGCAAGGCACGGAAAGCACCAAGCGCACTCTTACAAAGATCCTCGACTATGGAGGCAGAATTTGTCGCATGCTATGAAGCAACAAATGTGCATTATGGTCAAGAATTTTCTTCGTGTGGCTTAGGAGCGATGGATACGCATCTAAGCCAATAAAGCTTCTTCAGGATAATGTCGCACAGTTGTTCTCTCCAAGAACAATAAAAGTGGGAGCCGCAGCCAGCACATTGATATAAAGTACTTCAGGTGCGAAACAGAGAGAGTAAAATCATCATCGAGCATATAGGCACACTCAAGCACGGTAGCATCCCACTTACTCAAAGCGGTCTCCGCCTCAAAATTGTATAAAAGTCATGTTGATAGAATGGGACTTGTGAACTCTTTTGATGATTAAAGGTCATGACATTATTGTAACTCTTCTGACATTTTAATGCAATATTTCAGTTCTCGTAAAACCAGAAGTTCACTTGAGAGAAGGAGTGCTATTGTGAGGGGCTTTTGAGAGGAAGATCAAGATCGTGATCCACAAGCCACTTCGTCTTCCTCATCGGGATCAAGGCGGTCACCTAGGATCTACACCATGGCCGGAGGTATAATTCCTGAACCTATAATTTAAAGTCTTGATTTTCATTCCGCATTAATCTAGATCAAGACCTAAAGAAGGTTATAGGTTAACGTAATTTTCTAACATGTGGTCCAATGTGTACAGTTGGGATAGGAACAGTATTTGATTTTTTTTAAAACTTAGATGGGGTGTAAATGATTATTCGCTAGTGGCCTTTCGTCTTTTCTTTTCTAGTCACCCTTGTAGTATGCTCTCCCAAAGGTAATTTTTAGGAGGCTTTGGTTGTATTCTTTTTGTGCTTAATATATTCTGCTTGTTTATTCATCCAAAAAAAAAAAGATACCACATTTGAAAAATGGAGTTAAAAAACACTGTTTCTATAGCAAGCATGTAATCTTGTTCACCTTTAGTCATAGCATTGAACATTTTGTCCTTCCTACAATTGAGTTTCCACCTAAGGAAAAAAAACATGTCAAAAAAAGTACAAGTAAATCATCGTATGATTATGATTGAATTTATCAAACATTCATAGTGGCTTAAAATAGACTTCTAGACTCCATAAATCCTCTCAACAAAATAAAGGGAAAAATCAATATTTGGCTAACAATTTCAAACTGCCTTCTACATGAAACCTTTTGTTGGGAAGCCCATTTCCAAGTTGTTAAAGGGAACCGACTTCATGAACTGGATTCTGTGCAAGCCAGGATCTCTCATTTCAATGGACTTTCGCTTCTCATTTATTCATTAAATTTATATTCAAACACTAATGTTGCCTTTATCACTTCCATAATAACCATTTCAATCATGTTTGTAGTGGATGAATATGAGACAACAGTAGAGGTAATAAAAAAAGAAAAAACTATTACCAACAATCCACCATTACCACCAACAGCATGATTCTCTTTAAAAAGATGTTAAACATATTTTACCAAGGAGCCTAATATAACTAGATCCATCATCTTACCAAAGCTCAGATCGCAAAATTCCATTTGCAGTGGGAATAAGGTCTTACAGTGTCGGCAATTTCATAACCTGGGTAGCTTATGGTTGAATTTTAATGGTTGAAGAACCCCAACAAGCTATGTTTTTTGACTTAATTTAGGGACAATTTCCTCAGGTTTTTAAGGCTTCATCCAAGAGTTCAAACTAAAAAGTCCTGAACTATATAGCCTGGTCCCAGGCAAGGGGCTTATTGCCATTTCAGCGCCTCACCCCTTATGTTGACACCAATTGGCCGCCTTAGTTCCTTCATACACCAGATTTTTAAAGGCCCATTATCAGGACTATCAGTTCCTTTGGGCCTCCCAAAATTAGAGGTTTTTTTATAAGCATTTGAATGCTGAACACCAACACCACTGTTAAATAGGTTATGATCCAAAAAGTGTTCTTTGTGGCATTTAAGAGCATTTAGGCTCTTCATGCAGTTAAGTGCATTTAGAATCCAAACGCACTCGTTTTCAAGCTAAGGCTATTGAGACTCAAGCTCTAAATAGTAGACCAAAAAAGAGGACCAGATCCACACAAAAGAAACATTGGTCAATGGACCATCTCAGATCTCTCACGCAAATCCTTCTCTTCAAATGAAACTCGAAGGAAATTCAATCATGTCTCAAAATTTTGACACGCAATCGCTAACTCGCACATTAAGCTCACTCCCAAAGTGTGGTTCTCTCGACCTCCCATCACATCACAACTACAAAATTTAATAAACCAGACTCAAGTTCACCATAAATAGAGATCATACCAACCACACCACCTATGTTCCTAATCTACACAAAGCCAATCTCAAATCGACTTAATTTGACTCTATGTTTCCCTAAAGCCCTAAACCCTAAACCCTAAACCCTAAACCCTAAACCCTAAACCCTAAACCCTAAACCCTAAAACCCTAAAACCTAAAACCTTAAAACCCTAAACCCTAAAACCTTAAAACCCTAAACCCTAAAACCCTAAACTCCAAACCCTAAACCCTAAATCCTAAACCCTAAACCCTAAATCCTAAACCCCAAACCCTAAACCCAAACCCTAAACCCTAAAACCCTAAAACCCTAAACCCTAAACCCTAAACCCCAAAACTCTAAAACCCCTAAACCTAAACCCACAAACCCCTAAACTCTAAACCTTAAAACCACAAACCCTAAAGCCCTAAAACACTAAACCCCAAACCCCAAAACCCAAAACCCCAAAACCCTAAACCCTAAACCTAAAACCCCAAACCCCAAACCTCTAAAACCCTAAATCTCTAAAACCCTAAACCCTAAAACTCTAAACCCTAAAACCCCATACCCTAAAACCCTAAACCCTAAACCCTAAAACCCAAACCCTAATGGACAACTAAATAGGACAATATCTCTTTAGAAGCCACTAATGGACAACAGAGATCAATTAAGATTGATGGTCATTAATAAAGTCAGAAAAATTAATATGATGCGAATGTTGTTAGAGCATTCCACAATCCGGATGGTTAAGCTTAAGTTTTCATGTTAACTATATTCAAAAGAATATTTTAAGCTATATGAATAACAATCACATGCAGAATTCTTACTCTAACATCCATCTAATCTAGTAATATTTTGCTTTCTTTTGTTTTCTTTTTCAAAGGAGAGAGTTAATACAATGAATTAAAGTTAATTGTATTTACTCTAAATTTGAAATTGAGGACAATTTGAAATGTCATATTTTTATTTTTTAGAAGGTGATTGTTTTCTTTATGATAAAGTTGGTGGTAGCAACAAGTTGTGAAATGATTCATTGGCTAAACAAGGTGATTGAATATAGCATCCATGAATGTAGTTTAAATGGTAAGGATAATGACCTCTCATATTATTTAATTCATTTGGGACCATTTTGTACAGGTCAATTACGTATGTTTCAACTATTCTCGTGATATGTTATTATAATGGAAAAATATTGAGGACTGAAACAGATATTAAATATGGGGGGAGAAAAGTTGTTATTGTGCCTTTGGATGTACCGGTTGAATGCACGTTTGAACAATTGACTGATATGATATACTCAAGGACAACCATTGACAAATTAGTGACCAAATTAGTCCTCAATTGTGGTATCCTCTAAAAGTGGAAATAGGTTCCAACCTTTTCCAATATGGGATGACAAAGAGTGTGTACCGAATTGCTGAACATGGTTAACACAACTAGTATCAGGAAATTTAATCAGATATTGAAGCTTGTTCGAAATAAGGCACAAGAATCAATTTGTGAGTGGCCATAGATTTATCGTTCGCGACAATTATAATGTTAAGGTGAATTTGACTATGGTTGTGGGCTTAGGTAGCGGTCCAAGATCTGATAATCGGAGTATATGGAGATGATGAAGTCCTGCGCCATGAAGAAGCTAATGATGAATCCGATGAAGATGTTTATAACCTAATGGAGACTTAGATGTCAATCAATGTGGACATATCATCCTTTCGTACTTTTAACCAAGTTTTAGAGAATGAGCAAGGGATATATGTCTCTACGCATGCACCATCGTGTGATGTATCAAATAACCCAGATGCTGAGACATTAGATGAGTCATCCCCTGTTCATTATCACTTACCACCAACACCTCAATTTGAACATGTTGAAAAACTAGGCACAAGTATTCAAGTGTGTGTGGAATCCATGGGTGCAACATAATACCGATTATTCGAGTGGAGAATTTGTAGTTGGCCAAGTTTTTAATTCTAAATCTTATTTGCAAGAGACTTCAAAGACTTACTCAATTAAAGCGCACCAAGAGTTTGTCGTTGTTGCATTATCAAAAAAATTGCTCATTTTAAGATGTAAGAAGGCGGAAGAATGTCAATGTCTATGGAAGCTTCGTGCCATGGTTGTGAAAGATACTCGCTTATTTGTTATCAACAAATATAAAGGGCCGCATACTTGTGTCAATCCTTGCTTTAACCGGGACCATCATCAATTGGACTCAAATGTGGTTGCTACTCATATAAAGACAATAATTAAGGCACAATTCACATTGACTACAGCTGATATTCAAGCAAGTGTGATGGAGAAATAGGGATATGAAATATCATACAAAAAGGCGTTGGATGGAAAGCATAAAGCACTTAGACGCTTATTTATGACTTTTCTCACTATATACAAACGCCACGCTGTTTAGCCATAGAGCAAGAAAATCCTAGATGTGTTGTAATTTGGAAAACTTGTGACATTAATATGCCAAACACTAAGATATTTTAACGCGTGTTTTGGTCATTCAAGCCATCTATTGAAGGGTTCGAACATTATCATCCCTTGATGAGTATTGATGGTACACATTTGTATGGGAAGTATAAAGGCACGTTATTGATCATATAGGAGCACTCTAAATAATTAGTTGTTTCCATTGAATTTGCTATTACGTAAGGCAAGAATATTGATAATAAATTGCTCTCGTATGTATCGTAAAATAACTCAATGGCCTGGGATTGTAAGGCATTTGATGAGACATCCAGTATTGCGGCGCTATAATTATCTCATCCTCATCTTGTCGGGCCGCACTCCATCTCGCTCTATCACAGGATTCGTGATAGCGCCATTCGCAAAACAATTTTATGATCTTGGCTCAAAGATAAAATCTTGAAGCGAATTTAGTATGCGGTGGCAAATTTAGCGAAAGTACGTAATGCAAATTCATCAAGCATATAACTACAATCTGAGAATTAATTTTAAGCACAACAATGGTTAGAGGCAATCCCTTTCGCTGAGGTGGGCACTTTCTAATACGATGGAGGTAGAAGATATGGGATAATGACAACCAACATGCCTGGTATTTAATCAATGTTCTGTATGAGCGCTGTGAGTTTACCATTCACTCGTGATTAAGGCGTTTTTGACCTTCTTCCGCCTTACCGCATTTTGTTGCAAGAAGGGAACGAAGCATTAGGATTGGCATCCGATGAGCAATTCACTCCATATGTTGATGCCTATATTCAAGGTCGTGGTTGTTAAGGCCGGGTTCGATGGAATTGTTCTTTACTACTATTATCTGTGGTCGATTTCATGTTAAGTCAAGGAGTGGTCAAACGTGACGCCTCAACTTATATGACAAAAATGTACATGCTGAAAGCATTAATCGATATATGCATTTCCATGTAGCCATATCATAGCATCAATGTGTTGATTTTCGCTATTCGCGTAAGTACACATCGTGACGCCCCAACCTCGGCCCGTCGACAACCCATCAACTCGCGGAATACATGTAATCATTGAGTGTCTCAATTCCACAAAATGAGTGTCTTTCTACCCGAGACTCAAATATGAGTAAAATGGCCACGTCTGGCCCAGACAACTCACCCAAATATAACCAACTATATTATAATAATTTCAAGAGTTAACTACACTCCTATACAAACATGTATCAATCAGAATGTCTCATACATGTTTTACAAAAATATATAATCCAAGCCACATGTTGACTTTCTTCTCAAAAGCCGCTCTAAAGTGAGCCCGTCTTCGAATACCCATGCACCCAGTGGGATCCCACGACCCAGCGAGCAATACCCGCAGAGTTGAATTCTTCTACAAGGGCTACTCCCCACCTAAAATGCACATGCAATGGCACAACACAAACATCCACATTCCATACAATTTTCAATTTACACATGGAATGACTTATATCATGCATGAGATGTTTTCATGCCCATATTCCGAGTCACTCACCGACTCCCTCACATATGTTAATGTCAAGTGTGACAACTATCACTGGTAGTACCAATGACACCATATACCAAGCCCTTATCGGCTCACCAACACTCAATGCAAGTGCTAATGGGTAACTAATCCCGAGTCTACCCCGACTTCTATCACCCAACTCGAAGTCTAAGTGATAATCATAACCGTGTGTTTTTTTTTTTTTTTTTGCAACAAAACTTTTCAGCTTACACCGCGGGTCTATTACACCCACACATAACTTTTCAGATAGCACTGCGAGTCTCTCACACCCATACAAAACCTTTCGGATATTACCATGGGTCTCCTACACCCGAATTCCGTGTTTTCACCAGGATTAACGACCTTCGCTCCGCCAACACACATAAATATTTATTTCATTTTATGAATTGAACCGTGAGTCATTTATTGGACGTCGTCTAAAACGCGAGCTCACTACACATTCACCAAGAATGGTGAACGACCATATCGTGCACTCACACCCGACTCGACGCGATGTACTCGTGCACGTGAATGCAATGATGCCAATTCATATATTCCATTCTTACACAATTATAATCCACATAGTTCAAACATCATGTTAACACATCAAATTAGCATCCATTAACCATTCTCATTCTTCACAACTAGCACATGCTATTCATTTCCAAGTAATAAATATAAAGATCTCACCTGTATCCAAGTGGCATTGTCCAAATTTCACACATCCTATAAAACCAATTTCCTTGCCTTTCATTTTTACCATTTTCGGCCAACTAAAGTGGCTTTAAGCACCAAACACACAACATATTATTCATTTTCCGCAATGACATCAAGGAAAACACATGGACAATTTCAGTCCATCAACAAATTCTGGATTGCACAAGGGGGCCCCACTGATACTTGACTATCCAAGGACGCCCCCATCAAGCCTCCCGATCCCACTTCCTTAACCGGCGTACGTACCATTTCTACCACAACTACAAAGTCGAAACCATATTCATGGCTTTGTGACAAGAACTAACCAAGTAGGAGAAGACTCCCCACCTCCTCGAGTTTGCCTAAACTCCACACACAAGACTCCACGCATGCTTCAGAGCTGGGATCAACTTCGCCTTTGTCTCGCCTGATTCAACTGACTGATCATTGAAAACCTGTAGAGAGTAAGTGAGAGCTTCTCACTCTAAGAACTCTCTCTCACATTCGGTTGGCTTTCCCTCCCTCTCTCCCTCTCTTCTCCCAACCAATTTGGTCAAGATGGGTCAAGAGAACTTGTCCTCTCACTTGCCACATGTCACATTCTAAGTGGCCACCTTGGATTACACCTTATCCCTTATCCATCTACCACGATCACCCAATCACACGTTACCACGTGTCTCTGCCAGTCCCACTTCATTCATGTTTGACTACTTCCACTTGTGGACATGGCAACCCACTCGATCCACTCAAATGCGCCAAGTGTCCTCGCAGACCACTCTAAGTGTTCTCAAAACGGAAATTTCGACCATTCTGGAATTACCGAAATTGACACGCAGAATCAGGATTTCACGAGACAATTCCAACGGTGAAGTCCGTTTTGTCATCTGAAATCTAGAAAAACTATGATTTTTCAACCAAAATTACCGTTTTACCCTTCCAAAGAAAATTTGGATTTTCTGGGGTTTCACAACTACACTACGCAGTCATACTATGATACATGGGCAAGCTTGTTTCATCCAATATTCAATGAAGATGAGTGGCCTTTTTATGATGGTCCTACGATTGTAACACATAAGTAAATGAAATGCATAGGCAATGGACGTCCTAAATCAACTCGGTTGCATAATGAAATGGACATTAGGGAGGGGAAAACTACTATCACTTGTGGGTTGTGCAAACAACAGGGTCACAATCGACGGTCTTGTAAGAATAGAAATCAAGTTCAATAAACGCTTCTGTATGAATGTACAAATGTAGTTGCTTTGTATAACACTTATGTACGAATGTGTATTTCTTGGATTATGAAATACTTGTGTACCTTATTTAAGTAAATGAGACATAAATCATGTATGTGTCTATTTGAATTTATTGCCACTGTAATTAGTACTTGCATTAATTATGTTGATATAGTCTCTCCAATGTGTTTTATTAATATTTATATTGCCTTCTATTATCCAAACATATATGGCGCTAGAGGGCTTCATGATGCATCCTTTGATCCATCTGCAGGTATTGCAAGACAAACACAGTCGCACTTAGTGATACAGAGGGTATGTATTTCGTATTACTTATCAAATAATATTTCCAATTGTAAGATAATTATATATAATCGCTTAAAAATTCTTCATGTTTAGTTTCAAGAAGTACTCTACTCCATAAATGTATGAAAGCCTTCATGCATATGTGGAGGATGGTGATGAATACACATTTGAGTGATAATTATAAGAGAATCGAACACATTTAAACCACAATGTACTCACATTTGGCATAAGAACAGGTACTTCTAATCTCTTCTGTGTTTTCAGACTTGTGCAGGTCTTTTAGGTTTAAAAACGTAAGTGCACAAGGATGTAAGCTCGGGAAGCTAATATGAAGCAATGTAGATGTGGGTGAGCAATCGACGAAGTCTCGAACCCCGTATAGCCAAGGAAAGTTATCGAGGATTAACCCACCTGGGTGAGACTCCTAAAGTCCCACCGATGTAACTTGTCGAAAAATCGGCAGTTGGACAGTCCCACCTGGGCAGACTGTAAAGTCCCCACCCAGCACTCACGGAAGTGGCAAAGAGCAACTCCTACCGGTAGGGACTTAAAGTCCCACCAGTAGACTTTATGAAACTTCTGAATTGTCCACAATTCAATCCATACGTAGGGCACTTCCTAGTTTAACCAAAATGGAAAAAATCACTTGAGGGGGCTATAGTGAGAAGGACACAAGTATTCGAGGGGCTTCTTTTTCTTTTAGTTTTAGTTTTCTTTCTTTGTGTTTAGCTCTTCAATTCTGTGGTTTAGGTTTTAATAGTTTTTCCATTTTCGAGCTAGCATTTTATAGATCCTGGGATTTCGATTTTCACTCTTCACCCCCGTATTCAAGAGCTCAGGACTCTCAAAGATAAATATTTCTCTGCTTTAAATCTAGCACCCCATATTCTCCATTCTCGGTTTTACAAGTTAATTCTGATTTTTGCAAGGTAATCGCTTTTATGCTTAACTGCTCTTATTTTTAATTGTTCTTATAAGTTTTATGGAGTCACAACCCCTAATGCCGGGATCACTAAAAGTCCCACCTTCGATCAAGGTAAAGTCCCTAAATTCCTCTATTGATTTTAAACTGATTGTGGTAATATTGATCACTTGTGTAGTTTTAAACCATTAGCGGGCAAATTCTTGACAACGTGTTAACTAGATATTTCCTGCACACGTTGTGCTGGATCATAATGCCACCAGCATGCTGTCTATTTTAATCGTTGAGAACAAGTGTTTAGTATTTCTTGATCATCTTTATTTTCCAAAGGCATTCAAAGATAAACTCCATCACACCAAAGTAAGCCAATGGTTCCTGGGATGAGTTTATAAAATAAGAGGGCGGGACTTACCCGATCAAAGTGAGTGGAACCCTAAAATCCTTAAAGAATTGTCTTATTTTAAAACATTCAAACCAATCAACCATTCAATCAAACAACACAACATTACGCTTTCTTTAAACCATACTTTTAAAGTGGGAGAATAGTCTATTGATCAACCGAATCGACCACTCCCTTTGAGACGACCGATTCCCACGATAAATGCTAGACTAATTATAATTCCTACTGGGAATAACTAGGCATACTAATCAGACTTAAGCATTTTGAGCCGCTGTTCGGAGTGGCGATCAACCAAGATCTCGAATAGAAGTTGGGCGACTTCAGAATCGCATTGCAAATCCCAAGACGCTCTCCATTTTTCTTTATTTTGCTTTTGTTTCACTGAAATCTCAAGAAGTGTTTCTCGGGATGCAGTAAGTATAGTGCATGTCAACTGGCTCGCAACGAGAAACACCGATTGGGTCGGAACCCATTCCCAGACCTTGAGAAACCCATTATAAGCCAAGGTTCAAGATAACATTTGCCTCCAATGGATAACTCGAGAATCAAAGAAGGACTCTATGAGCCTCCACAACACGGGGGCAATGCCACGCTCCCACAAACCCAGCTAGAGGAGGAAATGGTAACCTCAAGAAAAATCAATATAGAGTTCCCCCTGCTCCTTTGCCCAATGTAGAAAGAACCCTTCGAGAAATTCTGAACCTCTGTGAGGACCACCACAAATTCTGCATTCGCTCCCGACGAGGCCAACCAATTCCTGATGAAGTCGGAAATGATCCGTCTTCTACCCGGCTTACCAAGGGTTCGAACTCAACTTACTCATTCATGAGGATTTTGAGGAGGCTCAGCATCCCTCCCACCTGCCTCCCTCCACATTATCCTGCTTCGGGTCTTATTTCCTTTGCTTTAAAGGAGAAAGCTAAAATTCGTTTCATCTCGGCACCTAATTCGATCTTTACATGGAAAATATAAATGAGTTCCCCAACAAGTTCCCTCCCGCACGTATCATCGCCTCATGCGAGCAATTCGTAACTTTTCTCGAAAGCTGTGTGAACCCTTTCATAATGCAGATGGAGATATAAGGATCTCTCCTCCATGCTATCCCTCATCATGGGTCGATGTCAGACAAATTCCAGGCATACTTTCATCAAGGATTATCTCTAGGTAATAAACAGTACATCCAAATGATGTGTGCAGGAGAATTTTATGAAAAGAGTGCCAGGGAGGCAATTCAACTTTTTTGACACTATAGCAAGAGAACCGAATCCCTGGGAGACAAACACTTCTCAGACACCGCTAAAGTGCATAGCACACTGGGCCGCGGTGGAATCCACCACCTAAGAGAGAACGATGAGTTGCGTGCCAAGATTGCCAATTTGACAAGGAAATTAGAGGCCATAGAGATGAAGAGAGGAACGAGGTAACAAGTGTACCAATTACCCTCGGCCCCAACAGACCTGCAGTGTGAGAGCCACGTATTATATGCGACGACCCTACACACTCGACCATTAACCCGCCACCTTCTCGCTAAGGGAGCCATTCAAATTGAACAAGCCAACGCCCCTAACTACCAAAGGAACCTTTCAACTCCCCATACTGAACATAACTCGGGTCAGGTAAGCATCCTAATTTTAATTGAGAAATGAGGGAGGACCACCCACCCGCTAAACAACCAAGGCTCCTACTATCTGTAAACCAAGGTTTTCCAAATTCCATTCCTCCAGCCTCGTAATCAGTGCCCCCAAGGATTTCATGAAAATTCCAATCAAGGTCATCATCCACCGAACCAAGGGAATCTCAAACCACACTTTACCAAATCTCCATAAGAGAAGTCTGAGGACATGGTCACACAACCAGACAAACCCAAGAAACTACAAACACAGACCCGAATCGCTCAATGATGTAGATCCCGCATAACCAAGTTAACCTCATCTATAGGTAACCTTCAACAAGAAAAGAAACTTCCATCACAACTCATCCAAAACCCACAAGGTCAAAACAGTTGTGGGAAGTTTAGTTCCAGCTGAGGTACCTGGCATCAGAAGGCTGGCCACTACCCTTCAGAGTGGTAAGGTAGTCGACAAAACTATTCCAACCAAGGAACCATCACAAGAGTCTCATAGTGAATTAGTTAGAGAGGATGAAAATCAGACACACCTCATGTCCCTAATACAAATGACAAAGATAAGCAACCAGAGAAGACAAGTCTAATCCATATCCCTCCAAACTTCATACCCTCATAAAGCAGCACCAAAGAAAGTGAATAACCATGTCAAATTTATGAGTTGTTCAAGCAGTGGAAATCAATATCCCTTGTTAGATGCTACCAAGCAAAATCCATCATATGCTAAATTTCAAGGATTTTGTGTACTCAGAAAAGGAAACCAGTGTCAACAAGGAGGCATTCATGACCGAACAATCACGTCCCTATCTTCAACAACTGTCCCCCAAAATACAAAGACCTGTGTAGTCCTACTATTTCTATAGTAGTTGGAAATTCCAAGTTGGGGCATGCTTTAGTGGACTTAGGGGCAAGTTAACTGCTGTCTTACCCAAGATATGTGGACTCAGAGCAGAATTAGAGCCAAATCCAATATCACCTCCAATCAATGATCAGAATGTCAAAATCTGGGGAATACGGAAGGATGTCTTGGTCCAAGGAAATTTACTCCCTATCGATTTTGTGGTGTTTACACTAACCCAAGAGTGAACCAAGGAACTCAGCTCCTGCACTTCGGGCTCCACCATTCGGGCAAATCAAGTAATGCCATCATACATTGTGGGAGGCCTAACGACACTTTCATTCGGGAACATGACCGCAGAATCAATATTTTCAATGTACTCAAAGGAATGGGAGATGAAGAAGAGATTGGTGAAATTAACATGGTTGACTCCGTATACAAAAATACCTGGATAATGTCTCACATGATGATCCTCTTAAGTCATGTCCGTCACCAATCGGATGAGAAGTGACCACTTGGAGTCAATTTCTCCACTTTATAATCGAAAGCATAAAGATGTACGAAGTTACTAGGTGGGTACCTAAATTTGAACCTGCCGCCAAATGAGGATAAGACATTGCCTTCAGAGTGAGAAACCACCTAAGCTAGAGCTAAAACCTTTACCAACACATCTTAAATATGCATTCTCTAGGGGAGTTAGTGACACTTTTCCAAGAATCATATCTTCTTCCTGGGGACGTGACTCAAGAAACTCAACTTTGGAAATATTGAAAACACACAGAACTCCATGGCCGGACACTGCAGAGTATTAAGGAATTAGCCCCGACACGGTACACATAGAATTCACTTAGAAGAGGATGTTAAACCTAGGCAACCACAGAGACGACAACCTAATAATGAAAGAAGCGGTGAAAAGGAAGTGCGAACTCTGATGCTCTGGGTTATCTACCCTATTGCGTATAGCAAGGGTTAGTCCAACACAAGTAGTTCCTTAAGAGTCGGAGTCACAAGAGTTGCCAATGAAAAATAACGAGCTCATTCCCACTCGTGTCACTGTGATGGAGGGTGTGCATAGATTAGGAAACTTAATGCGTGTACTAGAGTACCATTTTCCTTCCATTTGTGGATCAGATGTTAGAGCGAGTCATGGTGCATGAATTTTATTGTTTTCGATGGGTACTCGTGGTGTTAACCAAATTGAGATGTTTTTGTAAGATCAAGAAAAACTACATTTATCGCTTCGAACCTTCGCCTTTAGGAAAATGCCTGATCATGCAATGCAACTTTAACTTTCCAACGGTATATGTATTTTCATTGACATGATAGAAATCATATCGAGATTTTCATGGATGATTTCTCGCTTTGGTGACTATTCGAGGGTCAAGCAGAGAACCCACGGAAAGTTCGAGAGGTGTCAAGAGAAAATTCAGGTTAAACGGGGGAGAAATGTCACTATGGTAACACAAGGAATTGTTTGTGCCACATTGTATCAAAAAGATGGAATCGGTTGATAAGGCCAAAGTTGAACCGATTTCAACCTCCCTACTCCTAAGTGTGTTAGAGACATAAGGTCATTCCGGGCCATGCCTGGTTTTTATCGAAGGTTTATAAAAGATTTTAAGTATATAAATACTTATGTAATTTTTACTTTGCTAAAGATGTCCCTTTCACATGGTCACAAGCTCTAGACACTGCTTTTGCTAAGCTCAAAACCATGCTAGTATCACCCCAATCATGCGGTCTCCTAATTGGGACCTCCCATTTGAGATCATGTGCGATGCTAGCGACATGCCATGTGGGTCGGTTAGACAGAGGGAGGACAAAAAGGCTTTTGGCTATTTACTATGCTAGTAAGACTAGACGCGCTGTGCCAACTATACAACCACGTAAAAGAGTTTCAGCGCTTGTCTTCATTTAGAAAATTCAGTCATATATTGTCGGGCTCTCCCGTGACCATCTTTACGTATCATGCAGCCTTTGAAATACTTCGCCTCTCTGCAGATACGAAACCAAGGTCGACTAGGGTGGATTTTACCTCACAAGAATTCAACTTGACCATCAAAGATAAAAAGGGGCCGGTGAACGTGGTCGCAAACCACCTATCTCGATTAGTTCAGAATCCCACTCCATGGCATAACGATAGTGATAGCTTTCCGATGAGCAACTACTTCAGATATTATCTGGGTGGTACGACATAGTGAATTACTTAGTCACTGGCCAAATTCCAGCTCAATGGACTTCAATTAAAAGAAATTTTTGATGATATTAAGAAATACTCATTTTGATGATCCATATCTATTTAAATAATCGTCTGTGATCAAAGAATGAGAAGATGTAAAATCGAATGATGAGCAGGTACGTAATTCTAACTTTTTACATTCCTGAAGCTTCATGGATTATTCTCCGCTCAAAATGCCAGATAAGATTTCGCAAGCCGGTTTTATCGCTCCACTCTATTTAAAGATTGTTTTGATTTCTACAAACAAAATGGGTGCTCCATGCCAAAGAATTGGGAGGGGTCACAAACGAAACATGATGCCTCTTACCCCACTCTCGAATTATCAAATCTTGATTGTCAGTATCGACTTCACGGGCCTTTTCCCCGTGGCTACTTCCTGCATTTTGTATCGTCTCGCTGACTGCGTATCTATGGGTCGGTGCGCTCCAACGAACCAATGACCCATAAGGTTGTTTTGAAATTTATAAAGGAACATATTTTTCTCGCTTGGAACGCCGCGATTATTCCTGTGATGGTGGACTCCACTTTGCAATCGATCTTTGAAAATCAGCAAAAATATGGAGTCACCCATAAGTATCTACTACACACCCACAGATCAATGGTCAGCCGAGCTAGCCAATAGGGAGATAAAACATTATTTTAGAAAAGACTCGCTGCCCCAAACGAAAAGATCGTCACTCCGCCTTACCGATGCTCTATGGCATAATTGCATCGCTTTTAAAACTGCCTCGTATGTCTCCCCATAGGCCAGTTTATGGCAAGGCTTGCCATTTACAAGCAGAGATGGAACACCGGCTTATCGGGCTATTCGAACTTTTAACTCGATCTAACTCAAGCGTAAGCATTTATCGCGCTTAAATGAACTTGAAGAGTTGGGCGAGGGAGTCGTATTTAAAAGCTCCGTGAATTTACAAGGAGCGCCAAGTCATTCCAGACGACAAATCCATCGCTGAAATCTTTTGAACCCAATCAAAGTGCTTTCCGCATGCTCCCGACATCTATTTCCGGAAAGCCCGCCTCGGCGGACCGCCCTTCTACTGTTAAGGTGGTCTATCCATAAGGGCGCTGGAAATTGAAAACTGTGACAATGGACACTCCTTCAAGGTGAATGGCCAACGCTTCAAACCGTTCCTTGAACATTTTAATCTCCAAGAGCACAGAGTGAAGATTTGGTAGACCCGCTCTACCAAAACTCTCCTTCCAAGTAACATCACTCTTAAATTATTGTAAATAGTTTTGCTTTTATTTTTGTTCTTGCTTTTTGTTTTTATTATTTTTACTTCATTTGCGCGTATTTCTTTTCTTTTCCATCACATATAAAAAATTAGGATAAAATTATGGGCTCTGTTTCAAAGAGCCCTCCAATCTTCTGTGGGGTACTTAGTTCAACGTATCAGAATGCTCGCCTCTCAAGGGGGCAGTACACTGTCAATGTAACTATGCGCCGTTATATGTCTGCAAGTGGGTCAAATTTTTCAAAATTTGCCTTTTTCGGGAATATTATGTTTTACCTATAATCGCATACCCACTTGATCTCATATACTCTCCGCATCATCTTAACGATGTGCATCTTAACAAGCAATAATACAACGAGCCTTTTCATATTCTCCTCGCGGAACCGCTTCCTCGCATTCCCACCGCTTTACTTCTCACCCATACCACAATTTCCCCATCAGGCATCAATTTAGCTGGTCATGTTAATCTCATGCATTATAGTCTTTACTTAACACCTCGTGATAAGTGGAAAATGATTAGAGGCCATCATTTCGCATACCGTGATTTGTAAAGTGTCTCAACCCTTGCACCCATTTTGAGCTTTAAGCTCGCAAGTTGATTCGAACCTTAGGAATCGGATTCATGGAATGCCAGCGGATTCCTTTCATGGAGAGTTTGAAGACATCCCAAGAATGAATCACGCTAAGCAGACTACAAATGCAAATAACAGGGAATTCCGAACAAGAGAAAGTAAACATGCAAGTAAAAAACCCGATGAATGGCGCTTGAACAAGTCAAGATCATGGTCGCACTACCATTCCAAAGTGGAAAATATATATATTCATTATATATATATTAAAAAAACAAAAAAAAAAAAAAAAAAAAAAACCAAGAGCAAAGTCCCACCGGCCGACTTTAAGTCCCAATTCCAGAGGACTTGACAAAAGTGGGAGGAAGAGAAGTCCTACCTGGCTTCTGGACTTTAAGTCCCACCGGCAGAGGATCTGGCGAAATTGTGCAAAAGGCTTTTTTAGCCTAAAAATCTTCACCCCTTCATATCCCTTTTGTTTTTTAACATCCAACAAGAAGAGCCCCACCGTGTGCTCCTCTTACAAGCGCTCTTAAGCTCGGGATTGCCTCCGGCTGTGGTTCCCGGTCCGAAGTTCCGTATTGATTGCTCGTTAAATGTTCGCACGCGGTAAGTTAAAATTCACTCTCCACTAGCATCATTTGTTTTTCTTCTGAGATATGGACCTGGTCGGTCGGATTTTGCCGCCACTTGCGGGATCGTTGACGGGAGGTTATGCTCTCTTATACAAGTGTGAGATCATCGTTGGGATGTACACAGGCACCCCAAAGGTTGACGGGGCGGTACTGGGATATGATTATTTACTTCTGGGCCATCTGGGTCGTTATCGATATCATCGCCATCTCCATGGCACGCTCAAGAATACAGAGCTGAAGGCGGCATCGAAGTTCCTCTATGGAACGAGCTATGAAGAAGAGAAAGCCCATGCCACCCAACAAAGGAAAAGAGAAAAGGAACAGTTATAAATCCTCTTCGTAAAGTGAGGATCTATCCGAGAGTGTCGATGAGATCAGGCTATGCTCAAGATTCCGAGGCGAAAGTAATTTAGAAACGGGTTCAAGTAATGGCAAATGTGAGGCTCGGCGAGATGGCGCCAATCTAGAAACATTTTTATATACCACCCCATCGGTAATTTCATACAGAGCAAAATATGCACTTTGTGCACTCGGGAGACAGGTATTTACCTTCGCTTGTTCTGGAGTTCTACTCCAATTTAAAGGAAGATCACGGTCGATTCGTGTTTGAAACCCTGGAGGAAGGTACTCTTCCTCGCGGTCACCCCACCATAGCACATGCCTCGTGACATGCTCGTCCCGACGATCGACCGCCATATCCACTCGTGTGGCTACTAGTTTCATGCCCAGCCTTATCGAGGCCATGTGCACCCATCTCAGACCTATGAGGATTTATGAGACAAGAATTTATCCTCGAAAGTCAGTTCTAATACGCCCGATGAATGTAAGATCATCCACAATCGTGCTCGCCGATCGAAACAGGAGAAGCTTCCTGGCCAAGAACAGATTCAGCTGTTATACGAGGTTATGACTGGAAAGCTTATTGATTATGCACTACTATGGTGCGCGACGAGAGAGTTTTTACAAGATTCAAGGCTCAAACCGAATATCTGCTCCCCCTCGCCACAGGACTAAGATCAGAGAAGCAGTTTTAAGAGGGGGAACGCTTAAAGAAAAGAGAGTGATACCCTACAGGAGCAGATCACGACTAAGACTCCGCGAAGAGTCGGCAAATTTACAGTGCCACAACCCACCGCACTCCAGCTCTACTGGGACCACTTCTTCCACAGCTCCAAATGACCTACGAGCACATCGCCTTTGGAAGCACATGGAGCTGCGATCAAGTGGGTGGTTCAAGGTATCCTCGGGAAGCAGTATAAACTGGACCGACGCTCACAGCTTCAGAGCCACATATTCCATGGTGAGCCAAAGAATAGCTGATGCTACCTCTCCTGAGATGAGGAGTCAAGAGTTGCTAGACGCATCGCGTGGACGGTAATTTATCTCCTCCGACGAGGACGAGATGACACTCATATATTTACTAGGCCTACTTCAGTGGTAGCTGGCAATCTGGGTAAGCAGGTAATCTTTAGCCATGTCATGCCAACACCCGCTCTTTTTCCCTTTTTCATTAAACCCATGGTCATTACAAACTGCTAAGACCTCTTTGACTCGACTTGTGTTTTCTGCCTTTTAGACTCTACTTACGATGGTTAGCATGTTTTATGCTATATGATTGCGGTACTTAATTTTGATCACATACTCATCGTAAGCATGACTATCTCTTTGCACTTCTAAATCCACATCCCTAATCGAATTTTTGTGTTCGTATGCTATAATACTCATTGTGTAAGAATGTGGTCGGGCAATTGAGTCAGCGTCGATGTGTACCAACGTGGGTGAAATGCTTTTATTCCATAAGTGTTGCTTCAGATTTTTGCAAAGCTATATTATACCGAGCGCCTTGCTAGGTTCATACCTAGTGGTAGTTTCATTCTAAATCTTGCTAGGGACTAAAGAAGATGCAAAGCCAGGGGGTGTGATGAATACACATTTGAGTGATAATTATAAGAGAATCAACATTACTTAAACCACAAATGTACTCACATTTGCATAAGAACAGTACTTCTAATCTCTCTTCAGGTTTTCGCACTCAGGTGTGTCTTTAGGTTTAAAAACTATGGACAAGGATGTAAGCTCTAGAAGCTAATATGAAGCAAATGTAGATGTGGGTGAGCAATTGACGGCCTCGAACCCCAGAGAAGCAAGGAAAGTATCGAGGACAAGTCCTACCGTAGGACTTTAAAAAGTCCTACCGATGTAACTTGCCGAAAATCGGTAGTCAGATTTAAGTCCTACCAGATCTTAAAGTCCCACCTAGGCACTTGGCCGGAAAAGTGGCAAAGGAGCAACTCCTACCTGGTGAGGACTTAAAGTCCCACCGGTAGGACTTTTATGAAACTCATGAATTGTCCAAGAATTCAATCCATACGCGAGGGCACTTCCGGAAGCGAACCAAAATGGAAAAATCACTTTGGAGGGGGCTATAAAAGGAGAAGGACACAAGTATTCGAGGGCTTCTTTTTCTTTTAGTTTTAGTTTTCTCTTTCTTTAGTTTTTAGCTCTTCAATTCTAGGGTTTAGGTTTTAATAGTTTTTCTCCATTTTCTCGAGCGGTACTTTATAGATCCAGATTTCGGGATTAATTCTTCGTAATTTCGTGATTCAAGAGCTCAGACTCTTCAAAGATAAATATTTCTTCTAGCTTTAAATCTTAGCATTCCATATTCTCCATTCTCGGTTTTACAAGCACTCGATTATAAGGTAATTGCTTTATGCTTAATCGTTTCTTTATTTTTAATTGTTCTTATAAGTTTTATGGAGTTCTAAACCCCTACTCATTGATCATACGGAAACTCACCTGATCATAAAGTCCCTAAATTCCTATTGATTTTAAACGATCAGGTAATATCGATCACTTGTGTAGAAGGTTTTAAACCATTATCAAGCAAATTCGACAACGTGTTAACGAGATATTCCTGCACACGCCAGGCTTCGATCATAATGCCAACTAAGGGTTCATTTAATTTGGTGAACAAGTGTTTAGTATTTCTGATCATCTTTATATTTTCCAAAGGCATTCAAAGATAAATCCTCCATCGACGACCGCTTTCAATGGTTCCCTGGGATTTAGCTGTAAAATAAGAGGTGGGACTTACTCGATCAAAGCGGAGTGGAACCCTAAAATCCCAAAGAATTGTCTTTCTATTTTAAAACATTCAAACCAATCAACCATTCAATCAAACAACACAACATTGGCGCTTTTAAACCATACTTTAGTGGAGAATAGCTCCTATCGATCAACCGAATCGCACTCACTTGGAGATGACCTCGTGGATTCCCACAAAGATAAAATGCCAGACGACTATAATTCCTACGCTCGGGAATAGAATTAGCATACTAATCAGACGAAGCGTATGGATATACTCATTCGTCCATACGTGATCCGCGTGGGATTTTATGGTGTATACCGCTTGGGCCACATCATGATCGATTGGCCACTTATCACTTGTCTCGTCGAGAGATGGCGGCCCTAGACACACGTTTCATATGCCCATCGGAGAGATGACGATCATGTTACAAGATGTTGCTATCATCCTTAGCCTCCGTATCGATGGACCAACAAATATCGACATGTGTGCTTGATGTATGAGTCAGGCGGAGTTACTCTGTCACCCACCCAATCGATGGTCTCAGAGGATCCGCTATCTCCATCCGGTGGTTATGTGACCAGTTATCCACCCTAGCACCCGATGTAGATGAGGTCGCTTTAGAGCGGAGTGCGCGTGGTTTCATCTTAGCACTGATGGGATTCTTCTTGTTTGCGGACAAGAAGGGAGTGCATGTTCATATGTGCTTTCTCCCACTACTACAAGATTTGACACATACTGCGACTTATAGTTGGGCGGCAAGACTAGCACATACTATCGCGAGTTGCGCCGAGCCACTGATCGTAGACGCTGCATAGCAGCTTGTGGTTACACCGATAGCTGTGTATGTGATTTTTTTTTTATTACATACACATTCACACACAACACATCAATAGGTCGCTACTTTCTGCTTATTTTATATTCAACTATGGTCTCGGGGAGACGCCACGTGGGCGACCCGATTTTTAGCGACGTTAGTGATATCATCCGAAGACCACCAATCCCTCATGCCTTACATGATGACGATGCCGATGTCGTCAATGGAGACCTAGTTGAAGCCCTCGACGATGGATTACCAGTTGAGCCTGCCATTGAGCCAAAGCTAGCTCTTCGATTGGGGTGTAAGTGGAGAGTACCTTTAACACAGGTGCATAACCCATCTGATGTACTCCTCCTATATCAAGATCAACTAGATGCACAAACTCTTGATCAGGTAATGATATATGTAAAAGTATATGGTTCTATAGTAATTTCATTCATATTCATAAAATTTGCACAGCGTCAAGTGTAAATGTGTAGGTCTTATGGCAGCCATACGTCGGAGAGTTGGTTGGCCAGCTTCTAGATCTTAGCTGATCAGGAGATCTGGCGAACGATGTCACCACTTATATATTTTGAGACTGTTGAGTGGCATTGTCCAGAGGGAGTCTTGCGCTAGTTTGGGCTACACTAGGAGATACCTGTCTTGCTCTTGCAGTAGCAGCTACGCCAAGTGGATGCACATAGACCACGGAGAGATTGTTCGTATCATGCTCCATACATTGCCTTATGGGATGTCTGGCGGTAGGATCATCCTCGCTATGGTGGGTATGATGGACTTCCATGATCCATATATGTAGTGGTATCATCGTATTACACGACGTTTTATGACACCACCACTCCGTAAGGATGATATGAGGTTCCATACTACAGTCGGTACTACTCAGGTTTTGGTAAGTTAGAGTCTTGTGTTTCTAAAGTGTTTTCCAAATTTGAATCAATAGATTATGTATTTATAATTCTTTGGTTGGTTCATTTAGATCTCTTTGACATGCTGCATAGCATGATCATTTCGTATGCTACCACCACCCCGGTTTGGTGTACGACTTACATCATATTGCTATATCAGTGTTACTGCTTGATCGGAGAAGAGCATTATATCGTCGTTCTGATCGAGAAGGCATCTACATCACATGGACCATGAAATTAGACATCCGATTGTCATCCACTCCGGTCACGTATACACAGCCCATTCGAGGTAGAGGGAAAGGGAGAGTTGATCGGTGAGGTCATAGTCGAGATGATGGGCGAGGTCATGGTCGAGATGGTGAGTGGTCATTAATTTTGACGATATTGCCTACTTCAATACCCCGTACTTACCCGTCACGAGGATTTTATACCTGGCTAATCGCTTATGCGCCTAGACACTTACACATCTTTACCATATCCGGTGTCGCCAGAGCCAGCTTCCATAGCAGTAAATACCACCTTATCATCCCACCCTTTACCATCCCCTAAATCACCTCCCATCGGTGACACCATCCTTGACCTTGTATCGAGTTAGATTTTGCTACAACTAAGCGACCATGTGCTCCATTGTCGTCGAGTAACTATCCATCACCTCCTCAACTCCCTCGGCTCATATTTATGACTCCGTTTGAGATTGCACACGGAACCCTATAGATCAACTAGTTGTGTATTCTAGGCATCGTCCTAAGAGAAATATAAGGCGTCGTCTTGGGACTCGTGATATATGTTGATATTTTTATATTGATATTTGTATACAATGTTTTATATATTTATATGATTTGGTTTATACATGGAGGTCATAATACGACTAGTGTTCTGGGCTAGTGTGGTTTATGCAATTATGATTCTTTGATAATCAAAAAATTTGGTGTGCTTCTTGAATCTTAGTTTATGGTGCTTGTGTTTTTTGTTTCTTTTGTATAGGTCTTGGGGCACTTGTTGTATACATCCTATATACTCTTTTTGGGGTTGCTTTGCCAGCCCTGTTTCATTAAGCTCCCTTTGCTTATAAAAAAAAAACAAATCAAATGACAGAGCTCCATGACACCATTTCTAGATACATATTTGTCTTCTTTTGTTTTAGCAAATGCATAATGAATAGTCCACTTTTCAAAGAAAAATGAGGCTTTTTTTTTTAGGGGCCAATATCTGTAAGACCCCAGAAAATTCTATTTTTTCTAAAAAAATGGTAAAATGGTAATTTCGGTCAAAATCCGAAATTTTTCTAGATCTCAGATGATGAAACGAACTTCACCGTTGGAATCGTCTCGTGAAATCCAGCTACCACATCAAATTTGTGAATTTGAGCAGTCGAGCCCCAGTTTTGAGGCACAAGAGAGGTGCGGGACAGTTGGCACATTTTGAGTGACTCAAGATGTTCCCATGATCTGTGATCTTATAAACATGAGGCTCAAGTGGGACCCATGAGAGACATGGCAACATGTGGTGGAGTGAAAATCCATGGTAGATGGATAAGTGGATGGAGTGTAATCAAAAGAGCTTCGCAGAAATTGGACAGAGTGGCATGAGAGGACTTTTCTCTTGACCTCAGCCCTAGACCAAAATGGTTTGGGAGGGAAAGGAAGAGAGAAGGGACTCAGTTGAAGGAGAGAAGAGAGAGTTTTTAGAGAGAGCTCTCTCACTTCTCTAGTGCACCGCCGATCGGACCCAGGTCGAATCCCAGACGAGACAGGGTAGATAGTCTCTCACTTGCAAAGGGGCTACGCGTAGATGCAGGTATTGTGGAGTTTCGGCAACTCCAAGAGGTAGGGGTCTTCTCCTACTTGGTTATTTCTTGTCTAAAGATCCATGAAATGGTTTTAGGTGTTGTGAGACCGGAAATGGCCATGGATTCTCGAGGTTCATGAAATTGGAAGCTGATGTGACCATCCATGGAATGACCCACAAAATTGATTTGGGACTTTGTTGAAACAGTCCCGGTGCTTGATTGGACCCGAGAATTATCCATGAATTTGCTTGAATTAGATAGCATGATATTGCTTAAAATGAATGGCTTGGAATGTGTGTGAAAAATGATAGGTTAATGCATGCTAAATTGATGTCTTAACATGGTTGTTTGAATTATATGAAAATATAATTGTTTATGAGATCATTCATGGTGGATATGAATTGTCATTGCATTCATGTATGCGAGGTGACATCGCATAGAATCGAATTGTGGGTGCCTGGTATGGTTGTTCACCACTCTTGGTGAATGTGGGTTGAGTTGTCTTTGAGGCTATGTCGATAAAGACTCATGGTTTTAAATCATAAAATGAAATAGATTAAGGTGTATTAAGTGGAAGCAAGAAGAGGGCGATAATCCCTCGGTGAAAAAGCCTAGATTTGGAGTGTAGGAGACTAGTGGAAATATTCAAAGGTTACGTATGGAGTCTCAGTGAGAGACGCGGTGCTATGCGAGAGTTACGTGTGGGTGTAGAGACCACGGTGTAAGCAGGATTACACTGCACCTTGAGAAAACATACAGTCATGTTTATCACTTAGACATAGAGTTGAGTGATAAGTCAGGATGACTGAGTTGGTTACCGAGTGGCAGAATTGCATTGGGTTTGTTGGCGGAGCCAAAGGCTCGTTATATGGTGTCATTGGCGTTTACCGGTGTGGCGCCACACTTAGCGTAGCATGTGTGTGTGAGGGGTGATTGGGTGACCTCAGGACATAGGCATAGAAACATTTCATGCATGATATAAATCATTCCAGGTTTGCATTGTGAATTGTATGGAATGTGGATGTTGTGAAGTGCCATTGCATGTACATTTAGGTGGGGAGTAGCCCTCGTAAAAGAATCCAACTACTGGGCATTACTCACCCCGTCGTGGGATCCCCCTTTCAGGTACATGGAGTATTCAGGAAGACGGCGCTCCACTAGAGGCCGATTTTGAGAAGAAAGCTAACATGTGGCTTTGATTATATGTTTTTTTGTAAAACATGTTTGTATAAAGTGTAGTGTTAACTCTTGAAGCTATTGTAATATAGTTGGTTATATATTTTTGTATGAGTATGATGGGCCCTATTGGGTCATTTTGCATATGTATGGGTCTCATGATATGGGAGCCTTATATAGGTTCAAGCGAGTTGACGGTGAGTCATGGGACGCCACACGAGTGCCAGTCCTTTGATGTTACTAAAAATATTAATGAAACCAATATAAAGGATAGGTGGCTAATCCAAATCAAATGAGAATCAATTGATCCAGATTTTTAACCCCGATTGATATTTTAGTTTGACCATGCAGGAATGATTTCCACACTTAGTGACTGGATTGAAAGTTCTTAGCCTTGACTTTTCTTGGCCCGGATTGCGATTCATGGCGAGGCTTCAAGAGAAGGCTTTATTGAGATGTCCTTCTTCCTTCATGAAATTTCTGAACCTTAGTATATTCTAATTCATTTTTATTTTTATTTTTATTTTAAATTAAAAAAAAAACCTTAAATATGGAGAATGATTACAAAATAGTCTAATTTTTAAACAAACATAACTAGAAATAAATTTTATTTGATCTATTATCAAATAAATTCAACTCCTATTAGTATTAGAAACAAATACAATACCAATTATAAGTTGAAAAAGGTATTAATATTATAAATTCAAAATTTTTAGTTATCAAATTTCTCTCTAAAATTTTAAATGTTATTGTGAATATTTATCAATCACACCTTTACAAAATTAGAAAGAAATATTCGAAAAAATAATTCATCATATGGCTTTCTGACCTCATCATCTTCAGTCGTTATATACTTGTTTAATAAGTTAATATTACATCAAATACTTCTGTAGTCTAATTGAGAAAATCATACCCAACTTATTATATTTAATGCTCAAAATATGTAATAAAATTTATATAGGTTATTAAACCAAAGTATGAAGAATGGTATCAAATATAAACTAATGGAACCAAATTTGAAATTTAAGCCCAATTGGCGTTGTCCATGACAACGACATTTGAATTATGCCCAATTGTTGCTGTCATGAACAACGTCATTTGAGAATTTCGACTTGATTAGTTAGCGACATTTGAACATTTTATGCCCAATTTTAGGTTGTCATGGACGACGATCATTTGAGCTATTTCAATTGCCGTTGTCATGGGCTGGCTTACACATTACTTTAGTAATTATTTTGCCTTCCAAACTAACTTAATCATTTTTTTTTCAAACAGATATTTTAAATCTAAAACTCAAAAAAAAACTACTTAAAAATAAATTTAGCTAAGTTCATATGATATATACAAAACCAATTCTTTAATTTCTTTTATTAAATATTTAAAAATAATATTATAAAGTTAATAACCCTTATATATTTAATAATAAATATAATACATTTTTAATATTAAATTTAATTGACCAATAAGACCTAGCTCGATATATCATGTCATGGGTAGGGATGGAAGGCATAGTTGGGATTATCAAACCATGGCACAAAATAAAAATGATACGTCAGTTTTGTTTGTTTTTATATAAACCAAAATCTAACCATTAATATGGTTCATCAAATCTTCGATTAACCATTTTGTTAGGTTAATCATATATCGGTTTTCGATTAACTATAATTAAAAATAAATTTATAATTCCAAGCATATATTAAAGTTCAACTTATAATAATTGTTATAATGCAATAAAAAATGCAAAGAAAAAAATGAATACAATCCAATCATTTGCAATCTCATGACACATGCATTTATAATACATCCACAAATAATATATGAAACACATGAAATTAGATAATTTAATCATGATTTTTTAAATCAACCACATGTTTTAACAACTTCAATAGAAAAATAAATAAATTATCCAAAGAAATCACAACCTATATGCTTTGATTTGAAGGGAACTGGTAAAATATTGGTTTTGAGAAAAAAAGTAAAAGCAACGGATAAAAGTGAAAAAGTCACAACTCATACACACACACACACACACACACACACACACACACACATATATATGTGTGTGTGTGTCATCTGTCAATATGTCTTCTGATTTTTCTTTATGTCGAGAACTAAGATTTGTAGCAAAACAAAAATAAAAATTGAACCTCTTGGTTCAATTAACCTATTTTCAGTTCAATTTCGGTTTTGTTTTTCGATCGATTAAGTTTCTTAGGTTTTTTTGCCCACCCCTAGTTTCAAGCTCATTAAGAAGGGGCAAAGTGGTGGATTACATCAAATTTTAAATATTGATTAAAAAACATGACTCCAAAGCGATTGGTTGAATTACCATAGTTTGATGACATGTGGAAAACCATATGAATCTAGCATGTGGTGAACACAAGTTCAATACAATTCAGAACTCGTCTTTTGAAAAAACAAGTTCAATGCAAATTCATAACTCGTCTGCCAAAAAGACGAGTTTAGTGCAAATTTAGGATGTCAATGTAAATATAGAACTCCTATATTAGAAAGACAAATTCTATGCAAATTAAGAACTTGTTGGTTAAAAGATAGAGTTTGGTGCAAATTAAGAACTCGTATGTTGAAAAAGATGAGTTCTGTGAAAATATAGAACTTGTTTCTTAAAAAGACGAGTTAGAATTCGTCTATTAAAAGACAAGTTCAATCTGCAGAAATTTAGAACTCATTTTGTGGCCCCAGAAAAACGAGTTCGGTGCAAAATTTAGAACTCTAGTCTATTGAAAAAGACAAGTTTAGTGGAATTTAGAACTACGATGCAGTAGGCGAGTTTAGAGCAATTAGAACTGTCACATTGAAAGGAAGGTTAGGTCATTAGAACTCATTTATTGAAAAAGCGAGTTCGGTACAAATGTAAATAGAACTTTGTTTTTAACTTGATCAATTTTTTTCCTTTTATAACAGGAAAAATGGAATGGTAATGCTTAACTACCATATCAATCATACATCAATTATAATCGAGTCTTAACCAAACAAATAGTCTACTTATCAGCACATGTCATGCGCGATACATCCATCAATACTATCATAACATGACTAACCTAACATTCTTTGTAGAAAACAAAAAAAAAAAAAAAAACCACATTTATGAGGATCAGTACTTATGGAGGAGCACTCGTCATACGTGTTAGATGTCTTTTGATAACTCGCATTAAAACATGGATCTCGGATGCAATGCGGTCATTAGAAGTAGCTGGACCATCCTACCATCTAGAGCATCATCAATAGGAAAATCAAAATCATGGGAAACTAATCCATCGTGCTATGCACGCGAACATCCTTGTCCTTGACATCATACTTGACCTACACGAGGTGCTCTTGGAGTTGGAATAGATGATGACTGTTGATAAGGATGAACATAAGGTGTTTTCCATGATGTGGATTCTTGCCTCTGTAACATAATCTGCTCTTACTCCATCATATATCTACTATACCTCCCTCTTCTTCTTCCTTTCCCACCTCTTTCTGAAGCCATGGTAGGGGGCCTAATGTGTAATCAGCTCAACTCATCCACAACTTGCAAGGTATTGTATAAGTCAATGAATGTATATCTTCCTTTGTTGTTTGTAGAGTATTAGGCCCTGATAGCTCATATATTTGTTCCAAGCTATTAGCATTTGTCAAAAGTAGAAGATAACTGATTATAATTGAAAGGGAAACTAACAAAATGGGAATTAAAAAAAGTATATAAATCATTATAAAATGTAACACCCCAATTATGCCACATAATAGTTTTATAGCATGTTGAATTATAAAATAAGTTAAATCTATATTTTTCGGAAAATTAAATATAAGTGAAAAAAAATGATAAATCGAATTGATACAGAGTCCAGAGTAAAAATAGAAAAATGTCACATTAAGGACTCAAGGGTCATAAAGCTAGAAAATACACGCATGTTAAGTTAGATATGTGATAAATAAATTGCAAATAGAAATATAATGAAGGACTTTAATGCAAAAAATGGAAAACTTAGCAAATGAGATTTGCCATTAAGGCCTTATACATGAAGAGATAAGACGCCAAATTTGACATTAGAATTCAGGCATTCAACTGGGACTAGGTTCCATTGAAGAGAAGAGAAGTCAATTAAGGGTTTGCTATCTCTCTATTTAGTTCAAGGTTTTGCTTGATCAAGAGAAGGAAAGGGAGCTAAGTTAGTATTTCCAGAAATTAATGTGTGGAAGCCATCCTAATATTTATTTGTTCATTTTGGGGTTAGGAAGAGACCTAACCTTCTCATTTGTGTGTTATACTTGTTAGAGTTGGGTTGATGTTTGTTTTGATTTGGATTTGGGTTGTATGGATTCTTCCTTATGATTGTTAGGAAAGTCCTAACTCATTTTCGTTTTTTGTGCTTAGGGAGAACCTAACTTTTCCATCTTTAGGTAATTTGTTTTTGAATTGGAGTTATATTGCTTTGGGTTGGTTTTGTTGTCTTGTGGGGTCTTAAAGACCAAGAAGTTTAAAAAATATATGTATAGGTTTTAAAGGGATTGATGTCGAGAAGTTTTTCAAAAACCATGTTTTTGTTTGTATAACTTGGCCTCTTAGTCCTCAAATTGGATGGATTCTAATTGGAGATGGTGCATAAAACTCATGGCTGAAAATGTACTGAAGAAATAGGGGGCCTAAAGCAGTCCAGAAATAGCATCCATGTTGGTGTTTTCGAGATGGAGCCATGAGTCTAAAAGCGAGGAAAATTTCTAGGTTATGTCATGTTTTTGTTTTTTGGCCATAACCGGCCGTGGTGCAACTCAGGAATTGAGGTGATTCTAGTTGGGGAAGAACCCTGAGGTAGACCTACAAAGAAGTATGGAAGACTGTAAAATCCAAACCTGATCCTAAGTCTCACGAGGCGAAGTGAAGAAATACAGGTAAACATCTTGTTTTGAGTGGTTTGAGTGTTTTGGCCATAAGTTAAGTTGTAATAATCCAAATGAGATGATTCCAATTTATACTGAAAATAGACTCATAGAGCTATCATTTTCTTTAAGGAAGTTTAGGTAAAATATGGCTCAATTGTTCCCAAAAAGTTTTGCAAGTGAAGGTGTGTTGGGTAGAAATCAACCTAACCAAGTGACATGCACGATTGATTTTCTTTGTTTGTTCTCGATTGTGACGTATTTGTGATGGATTAGGGGCTAGTGATGATAAAACCTGACCTAAGATCGGGATTCAGGAATGGGGTCAGAATTGACAACCTTTTTGGTTTGCTCTTCACATTTATCTTCTTGATTTGGTTTTGTGTTTGTTATGTCGAAATAAATGAAAGGTTTTATATGAAGAATCTACATATGTGCTCTGTTTTGAACCATATATGAATTGGTTGGGTTTAGTTAATTGAATTCAAGTGGATTACCATGAAATCTACATGTGTGTTCGGGTTTGAACCATAAATAAATTGGTTTGAGTGTTATGTAATTGAGTATCAAATTATGTTATTGTGAAAATTATGTGTTTAATTACCCTCTTTAATGTGTGGAAAGATCATTAATAAATGATCTATCAAGTTGCAAACATAACGGATGCAAGTATGTACAAACGAATCCGTCGAATATGTGAATCGTATTGTGAAAATGTGAATATAGGAGAATAGAAATGGAAATCTTGTAACTCTTTATGATAAAATTATTATGCCGCCCAGAAAGTATTGGCAGTCATATTCGAGTTAGGGATGATTGGTATACCAATAAGGATAAATCTCTGCGATTACTCTGAACCAAATATGATTGATAGTAAACATGGGTCGTAGCCAGTGAGGATAGTAGCATTGTCTTTTGAAAAAATGTAAATGTAAAAATAATCAGTCTGTAGCCCAACAAGACAATACTAAGTTATTAAAAGTGTTAAACCGGCCCGACAGGACTAGTGCAGTGATTACATTATCTATGCGAGAATTTCAGTTAGATTCGTTTAAGGGCAAATGGTTAACAAATGTGTAAATTGTGTGAATTGAGTTGTAACGAGTGCGAGTATAAGTAAACATGAAAGTGTGGATCATTGTGTTTTTGTAACTCACAAGATAAAATGAATGCTATGCTAAACTATTATAAATCATATATATATATATATATATATATAGAATACTTGTGTGAAATGTTGTTTTGAAAATAAACATATTGGATGTGATTGAGATGATTAATTAGTCATATCGGCAAATATTGTATATGTCATATGTGCATATATATGTTGTATTGATTGTATGAAGTGAGAATAGAAGCGTAAAGAACCACTAACGGCATGCTGAAAATGTAGCAGCGTCGATTTCTCTCTTTCATGGTACCTTTGTAGATAGTAGCAAGGCGAAGACGTCAGTATGGAGTCACTTAGTCATACGATTCGAAGTATACGTAAATGTTTGATTTTCATCGTACCATTACATTTCATGATATCATGTAATTATTTTGTATAGAAATCAACTATGTATAAATCTTCATGAAATGTATTTTACTACTGGGGTGATAAAGGGGTTAACTCTAACAATATTTTGTAAATGTATGTTACAAAGGCATGGAATGCCATTTTGTATCAATATGTTGTACTAAAGAGTAGATATGGGCCATCTTGAAATGATATGATATAATGAATGTATTAGTAATGATATCCTATATTCTTTGCAAGTATGTTTTATATGAAATGTGTTTTGACAAATGGTTTTGAATCGGTTCGCGTCCCCGGATCCGGTTCACCATCGGGTTGGGCTCGGGGGCGTGACAAAGATCATGGAAGGATCCCTGCTTTGTGAGATATTGACATATCATAGAACGATACCACGCATATAAAGTGCCATAATATGAAATATCTTGGTATTAACTCCTTTGCTAACTACATGATCACGTCGACGATAACTCATATAAACATGCAACTAAGTCATTAAATGACGTGTTGCTTTTGTTGGGTTTTTCTACTCTAATGACCCAATTGAATTTGACTTAAATGGGTTCACACACAGGCTTGGGCCCTAAGGTGTGGAGCCCAGTAGCTAGTTTTACGGGGTTTGTAGTCTATAAATAGAGAGATATAATGCAACCCTAGAATAGTTGATAAAGAGGAATGTAGCCTCTGGCCTGCGTCTTGCTAGTCTAGCAAGATTTAGAATGAAACTACCCCACTAGGTATGAACTAAACAGCGCTCCCGGTATAATATAGCTTTCTGCAAATCTCGAAAACACTTATAGATAAAGAAATTTCACACGTTGGTACACACCAGCATGACTCAATTACCCAACCACATTCTTCCACAATAGTGTGTAACATGCAAAAAACAAAATTGGTTATTTGATTAGGGATTGTGGATTTAAGAGTGCGAATAGTCATGCTTGCAATGAACTGTAATGATCAAAATAAAGTCTCACCTTGATCATATAGCATAAAACATGTAACCATCATGCATGAGTCTAAAGGCAGGAAAACTTACCAGTCGAATCAAAGGGGTCTTAAATAGCTTGTAATGACTATGGGTTTAATGTGAAAGAAGGAAATCAAAACTGGTGTCAAATGACATGGCTATAAGGTCTACTACCCGATTGCCACTCACTCCTAGTACAGCCTATGCAAAGGCGTAGTTGTCATCCTCATCCTCATCGTAGGAGAATGCGCCCTCGCCCACAGCCGTCCAACTCTTCCGACTCTCCTCTAAATCGGAGGTAGAATCGCTATCGCCGCTCAATACCATGGAAGATGTGGCTCAAGCCCCGGCAAGACGCTCATCTGTACCGCTTTTGCTTCCCAAGGATACACTGGTCCACTTCTGATCCGCCGCCCATCCTCTTCAAAGGCGATGTGCTTCATAGGCCGGAACCGTGGAAGAAGTGGTCCCAAGAGTAGGGCCGAGACACTGCATCGTGGCCTAGTAGGTCGCCCATTCTTCGTCAAGGTCTTAGTCAGGATTCGCTTCCTCGCGAGGTATCACTCTCTTTTCTTTAACTGTTCCCCTCATCCCCGCTTCTTTCTACACACGTCACAAGCGCAGGGGAACTGAATATCTTGGCTTTTGAACGCTTTAATACCGTAAAACTCTCTCATCGCGCACTCATATGACTAGTGATAATCAATGCTTTCCAAATATGTACCTCGTATAACAACCGATCTGCTCTTGACTGAAGCTTCTCACAACCATTCTACTAAACACGACAAGGATGATCTTGTTCATCGTGGCGCATTCGCTTCAACTTTCCAGGATAAATTCTGTCTCATAAATCCACTCATGGGTACATGATGGGTGCAATATGGCCTCGCGAAAGCCGGGCATCGAAACTAGCAATGGCCCCGAGCGGATAAGGGCCTGGCCCACGCGTCAGATCGAACATAACGCAAAGTGCATGTGCTATCGAGTCAGGAGTGACACGGTCGCTTTCCCCATCATCGAGGTTTCCAACAATGCACCTAATTCGCCGATCTTCCTCTCTCTTCAAATCGAGTAGAACTCCCGAACAAATCAAGGTAAATACCCTCTATCTCCGAGCGCACAAAGTGCACATTTTCATTCAGATAATTACCCCGACGCCGGGTGAGTATAAAAATGTTTCTTATCGACGCCCTCGCACTCCAAACCTCTATTTGCCATTAACTCGAACTCCATTTCTCGTGCTCACCTCTAATCTTCTAAGAACATAAATCTCAATCTCCTCATCGACATTCTCAGATAGATCCTCACTTTCTCAAGAGGATATAGCCCTGCTTTCCTTTCTCTTTTCACTGGCCGGTGGCATCGCTTTCTTCTTCACCGCCGTTCCATGTAAGAACCCGATGCCTTCCTTCCCCAGACATTTCGAGCGCGCCATGGAGACGGCAATGATAGCAATGACTACCGTGATGGCCCGTAAATAAATAACCATATCCCCGCACTCGCTCTCGGCAACACGGCCGGCCTCGTAGCATCGAAAAGCAGCTTCGCCCATTCGACAAGACAACCCTCAACCAACAATCGCAGACAATGCAAGAACAAAATCCATCCAAAGAAGTCCATATCTAATCGAGAGAAGAGCAACAATGCTAGCTGAGGAATGGTGCTTTTACCTGCGCGACATCGACCGCAAGTAATCAATCCGGGAACTGGGACCCGAACCCGGCGTAGAAACTGGGTCAAGCGCGCTTGTAAAAGGAACAGTAACTAAAGGTACAACTTGTGACCAATATAAAGCCTCCGGAAATGAAGAGGCAACCCATTTTCGGGTGATAAAGACCCTTCGCCTACACTTTCGCCTCGATCCCACCTGGCAGGACTTAAAGTCCGACCAGAGACCCTCACACGCCCACTTTGTCAGGTCCCACCAAGAGGACTTTAAAGTCCGACCCAGAGAGGACTTTCGCTACTCGGGGTTGCATTTTTTTTTTTTTTTTTTTTTTTTTTTTTTTGAATATATATAATGAATATATATATATATTTTCCACTTGGAATGGTGGTGCAAACGATAATTCGACTTGTTCAATCGCTTTCATCCCTGCCGCATATCTATTCGTTCGTATTCCACCAATAATGCATTTGTAGACTTTGCACTATAATTCATTCGATGTCGGTCCAACTCTCCATGAGAATCACCGGCTGCTCCATGAATTCGATTCTAAGGTTCGAATAAACTTGACAACCGAAAGCTCAAAATGGGTGCAAGGGTTGGAGACACTACAAATCCACTGCATGCACGTAAATGATGGCCTCTAATCATTTCCACTTATGCAAGGTGTTCCAGAAAGACTATAATGCATGAGGATTAACATGACCAACTAAATTGATGCACAATGGGAAACAATCACAGTAAGATCAGGGGAAATTTTGGCCATAAGTCCGTGGTAATGGGTGAAGTAAAACAGGTAGAATGCAAGGGTAAACAGTTCACGTATGAATATGAGGCTCGCCAGGTGTGCTTGTTAAGATGCACATGCGTTTAAGATGATGTGGAGAGTATATGAGATCATGGGTACGTGACAAAGATAGGTAAAACATAATATTCCAAAAGGCAATTTTGAAACTCAATCTAATCGAACATATAACGAAATGCATAGTTACATTCAACCAAGTAATAATTCCACCCCCACAACGTAGACAAGCATCAAGTTCCCAATGCATCGAACTAAGGTACCCCACAACAAGATCGAGGACTCACAAACAAGAGCCCCTTTAATTTTATCCTTCTAATTTTTTTTATATGTGATGGAAAAGAAAAGGAAATAACGCAAATGAAGTAAAATAATAAAACAAAAAGCAAGAACAAAAATAAAAGCAAACTATTTACAACACTGAGAGTGATGTTACTTGAAGGAGAGTTTTAGTGGAGCGATCAACAAATCTTCACTGCGGCTCTTGAGGATTGAAATGTTCAAGGAACGGCTCGAGGCGTTGGCCATTCACCTCAAGGAGTGTCCATCAGTCCGATTTTCAATTTCCACCGCCCCATATGGCACCACCTTAACAATGAAAGGGCCACCATCGGTAGCGAGCTTTCCAGAAATAGACAATCTGAACTGCATGTGGCACTTTCGATTGGGTTCAAAAGATTTCCTGCAATGGATTTGGTGGAATGACTCAGCCGCTCCTCAGAAATTCCGGAGCTTTCATACGACTTCGCAACTCTTCTTCAAGTTCATTTAACCGCACAACGCCGCTACTCCGCTGAAGCCATCAGAGCAAAGTCTCGAATAGCCCAATAAGCTCTGCTCCATCTCTACCGGCAAATGGCAAGCCTCGGGGCGAGCAACCAAATTCTATGTGTGAGACATACCATGACGCTTTAAGAGCGCGACGCATGCCCATAGAGCACTCCAGAAGACTTATGACCAATCTTTTCGAGCCTGGGGGGCAACCGCTTTCTAAAATGTGTTTTATCTCCCTATTGGCTAGCTCAGCCTGACCATTGGTCTGTGGGTGGTAAGCCGTAGATACTTTGGCGGGTGACCCAGCGGCTTTTAGCATATTTTCAAAAGATCGATTGCAAAAAGTGGAGTCCACCATCACTAATAACGCCCGAGGCGTTCCAAAACGAGAAAAATATGTTCCTTATAAATTTCAAAAACAACCTTATGGTCAGGCTGGTTCCGTTGGTCCCACTCACCCCACTTAGATACATACACCGTGACAATAAAATGCAGAGATAGCCACAAGAAGGGGGAAAGGCCCCATGAAGTCAATACCCCAACAATCAAAGATTTCAAATGATCGACCGGGGTAAGAGGCATCATGTTTCGCTTTTGTGACCCTCCTAATTGGCCGGCATGTGGAGCACACGCTTTGCGTAAATCAAAACAATCTTTAACAGAAAGGCCAATAAAACCCTAAATTTCGCAAAATCTTGTCTCATCGCTTTTCAAGTGAGAAATGTCCTCCGCAGTTTTTCCCGTAATGGCAAAGTTAGAATTGCATCAGTCATCATTCGCACACATCTTCTCATTTGATCTCGATAGTATTTAAATAGATATGGATCATCAAAAAATAAGATTTCTAATATCCGTCAAAAATTTCTTTTTCAGCTGAGAAGTCCATCGAAATGAATTTGGGCCGATCAGGTAATTCACTATGTCACGCACTACTGCAATGTATTAAGAGCAAAAAGTTGCTCATCAGGAAAGCTATCACCTATGGGTATGCTACGGGAGTTTGATTCGAATCCACCGAGATAGTGGTTCATGAACACGCTCAACCCTTTTATTCGATGGTCAAGCTGAATTCTCATGCAGCAAAATCCACCCAGTCAACCTTAGTTTCGTATCCCGCTTTAGAGAGCAAGTATTTCAAAGCCGCATGATTCAGAAGATGGTCACAGAGAGCCAACAATATATGACCTGAATTTTTCTGTGAGCAAAGACAATCGCTAGAAACTCTTTTTTCTGCGGGTTGTATAGTCGTCCGGGCCGCGCCTAGTGTCTTAATACTAGCATAGTAAATGACAAAAGCTCTTTTGTCCTCCCTCTCTGTCCTAACATAGCCCCTTTATGTGGTATAAATTCACAGCATCGCACATGATCTCAAATGGGAGGTCCCACTAGAGACCGCATGATCGGGGTGATACTAAGATGGTTTCGGCAGCTTAACAGAAGCGCGTTGTCACAAGCTCAGGACCATGTGAAAGGGACATCTTTTTAGCAAGTAAAGTACATAAGGGCCGGCTATAGCACTAAAATCTTTATAAACCTTCGATAAAACCAGCATGGCCCAAAATATCTTATGTCTCTAACACACTTAGAGTAGGAAGGTTGAAAATTAGTTCAATTCGCCTTATCAACTTCGAATATTCCATCTTTGACACAATGCCTGTAAAACAATTCCTTCTTTGTGTTATCATGAAGTGACATTTCCAATTTAACACAATATTTTTCTCTTGACACCTCTCCAAAACCTTACAGTTCTCTAAATGCCCCTCAAATGAGTCACCAAAATCGAAATCATCCATGAAAATCTCCAATATGATTTATCATGTCATCAAAATACCCATCATGCAATAATCGTTGGAAAGTTCCGGTGCATCGCGACAAATCTAAAAGGCATTTTCCTAAAGGCGAAGGTACCAAAAGGGCAAAGTAAATGGAAGCTTACTCTAAAGTTATCTCAATTTGATTGCACTCGAGTACCCATCAAGAAACAATAAAATTCATGCCCCGCAACTCGCCTAACATCTAATCCACAAATGGAAGAGGAAAATGGTCTTCCTAGTACCCGCATTAAGCTCTGGCAATCTATGCACACCCTCCATCCCGGTTGACACCGAGTGGGAATGAGCTCATTATTTCACTGGGCAACTACCGCGACTCCCGACTCTTAGGAACTAATGTAGGTCGACTAAACCAATTGCTATCCGCTAATAGGTAGATAACCCTCGACATCCAAGAGTTTTAACACTTCCTTTTCAAATTCACTCTTTCATTATTGGGTTCAATCGCCTCGTGGTTGCCTAGAAGGTTTAACATCCTCTAAGTACTCAAGTGTGTGCAAATCAAGGGCTAATTCCCTTTAATATCTCACCGTCTGCCCTGTGCGCTTCCGTGTGTTTTCAATATTTCCAAAAGTTGAGTTTCTTGAGTCACGTCTAATGAGGAAGATATGATTACTGGAAAAGTGTCCTGCTCCCCTAAGAATGCATATTTAAGATGTGTTGGTAAAGGTTTTAGCTCTAGCTTAGGTGGTTTCTCCTCCGAAGGCAATGTCTTATCCTCATTCACAAGAAGGTTCAAATTAGGTAATCAACTGTTAACTTCAAAGCATCTTTATGCTCAATTATAGAGTGGAGAAATTTGACCCAAAGTGGTCACTCTCTCATCCCAATCTGGCCGACCGTACATGACTAAGAGGATCATCATGTGAGACATTATCCGTATTTTGCATCACTCTGAGTCAACCATGTTAATTTCAAACAATATCTTCTTCATCTCCCATTCCTTTGAGTACATTGGAAAATATTCGACATCATCATGTCTCTAAATGAGTGTCATTAGCCTCCCCTACAATGTATGATGGCATTAGCATTGCCAAGAATGGTCGATCGAATTACTGAACCGAGTTCCTCGTTCACTACCGGTCGAAAGTGTCGCACCACAAAATCGATGTGGAAGTAAAATTTGTCCACTTGACCAAGACATCCTTCACTATTCCCTGTGAATTCGACACTACTTGGCCACCCAATCTAGTGATATTGAAGTTGGCTCTAATTCTCCTAACCCTAGGTCCACATATACCGAGTAAGGCAACAGACATTAACACTTGCCCCTAAGTCCACTAAAGCATGCCCCAACTCAATTTCCAACTACTATAGAAATAGTAGGACTACCCGGGTCTTTGTATTTTTGGGGGCAAGTTGTCTCGAATTAGGACGAGGATTGTCTTAGCGTCATGAGAATGCCCTTGTTGACAATTTCCAGTTTTTACCGTGCACAAATCCTTCGTAAATTTGAAGATATGACGGGATTTCATAATGGCATCTAACAAGGGAACGCTCAGCCACCTCGCTTGAACAACTCATAAATTTCAGCATGGTTATTCACCTTCTTTGGTGCTCTTAGCCTATAAGGGTATGGAGCTGGAGGGATATGGTTAGACTTGTCTTCCTCTGGTTGCTTATCTTTTGTCATTTGTAATAGTGGGACATGTAGGTGTGTCTGATTTTTTCATCCTCTCTAGCTAATTCACTACGAGACTCTCGCGGATGGTTCCTTGGTCGGGAATAGCTTTGCCAATACCTTACCAATTCGAAGGGTAGACCGCCTTACAATGCTCAAAGGTACTCCTCATCGAACCTAAACTTCCCACACCGTTACCTTGTGGGTTTTTGATGGGTTGTGATGGAAGTTTTTCATATTAAGGTTACCTATGCATTTAGGTTAATCGTTATTCTGGAATCTCACATCATTCGCAGCAGCTTCACCCCGTGGTTTGTAGTTTGTCGGGTTTGTACGAACCGGCGGTGACTATGTCCTCCAGATTTCTAAGTGTGGAGGTCAGGTAAGGCCGTGGAGTTTTGATTCCCTGCCCGTGGACGATGACTTTGATCGGGAATTTCCTCAAATCCTCGGGGGCCTTGATTCTCAAATGGAGGAATGGAATTTGGAAACCTTGGCCTGGATAGTGAGGGCCTTGGTTGTTTGGCAAGCTATGTGGTCCTCCCTCATTTCTCCAGCTAAAAATTAGACGCCATCCCAACCAAAGGCTGTAAGTTTCCCAGAGGCTGTGGAGTCAAAAATACTCGTAATTAAGGGCGCTGGGCTTGTCTTACACTCAATGGCTCAACTTGAGGAAGATTTGGGCGCTAATAGTCGAGTGTGTAGGTCATCGATATAATACATGGCTCCTCTACCTAGGTCCATTTGGTAATCGAGGGTAGTCGAGGTACACTGCTTAATTCCCTTATTCTGACCTTTTTCATCCTCTATGGCCTCTGGGCTTCCTTGTTAAATTAGCAATTCAACTGTAACTCATCATCTCTTCAGTGGTGGATCCCGCCACCGGATGTCGTGCACTCAGTTGTTGTCTATGAGGTGTGAGTCTCCCAAGTTCGAAAGACATTCTCTCTAGTGTCAAAGAGTTTGACGCCTCAGCACTCTTTCTTCATAGAATTCGCCGCACACATCATCCGGATGTACTGCTATTGATTCAAAGATAATCCTTGATGAAAGTACACATATTTGTCCTACATCCAATCCATGGCGTAGGATAGTGCTATGAGATCTTATATCTCTTCCCATACCGCAGAAGAAACGGTCTCCCTGTGCTTTTAAAGTTCTAATCGCCTCATGAGAGCATTAGTTCGGCGCTGGAAAATTTACCAGAGGAACCCACGATATTTTCCCATGTAAAGACTCGAATTAGGTGTCATGAATTGAAACCAAATTTAGCTTTCTCTCCTTAAAGCAAAAGGAATAGAATCTAAACAGACAGGTGGGAGAGGTGAACTCCATGGCAGGAATGCACCGCAGACATCTCGAAATCCCCCCATAAATGAGCAAGGATTCCCATTCGAACCCTTGGCATACGTAGAAGACTCATCATTTCGACTTCATCAGAACTTGGTCGTCCCATCTGTAAGTAATACAAGAATTTGTATAGTCCTCCTCGAGGCTGCGTAATTCTCTCGGCGGTTCTTTCTACATCAAGGCAGAGAACCTACATTGATTGTGCTGAAGGTTACCATTTCCTCCCTCCTATCACCGGGTTTATCAGAGCGAGTATGGTCTCCACGTCGTGGAGGCTCATAGAGTCCCTACGATTCTCGTGGATTATCCATCGAGGTAAATGTTATCTCGAGACACTCGCTTATAATGGATTTCTCAAGGTTTCAGTGGATGTAATTCCACTCACCCGTTTCTCGCAGAGCCCAAGACGACAGCACCACTTACCTGGCCCAAGAAACACTTATCGAGATTTCTCAACAAAACAAAACAAATAAAGAAAAGGAGAACGCACGGAATGCAAATGCAACTGCAATTTACTCCCAAATTTCCTCATCAACTTCACTAGGTCGCCACCCCCTAAGAATCCGCGCCAAAATGCTTCGGGCCCCGATTAGTATCATCTTAATTCTATTCCTGCCAGAAGAATTTGTAGTCAAGCCAAGATTGTAATACTGTGGGAACTATTGTGTCATCTCTCCCATGTGGAGTGGTCTGATTTTTATCGATCATCAGTATTTGCCTCCACTAAAGTATGTTTAAAGAGAAAACCAATACAGTCGGTTGATTGAATGCTGATCGTTTGAATGTTTTAAAAAATAAAGACAATTGCTGGATTTTTAGTGGGTTCCACTCACTTGATCGTGCAAGTCCCACCTCTTATTTTATAAACTCATCTAGGAACCATCAGAAATCCATTGCCGATGAGATTTATCTTGAATGCCTTGGAAAATAAAGACATCGGGAGTAATACAAAAAGACTTCGTTTCTCTATTAAACGAATCCTAGCTGGCATTATATGATCAAGCACAACGTGTACCCCAACATTCCTTTAACACGTTGTCAAGAATTTGCCCAACTAATGATTTAAAACCTTTCACAAGTGATCAATATTACACAATCCATTGAAAATCAATAGAGTAAAATTTATGTGGGACTATACTCTTAATCCTGGGGTAGAGTTTCCGTATGATCCCTGAAGCAGTAGGGTTTAACTCATAAACTTATAAGAATTACCAAAGATAAAGAACGTATTAAGGCTAAAATGACTTTAAAATCAGAATTAACTTGTAAAACCGAGAATGGAGAATATGAATATGAGATTTGAAAATCAAGAAATATTTATGCTGAAAGAGTACAAACTTGAACTAAATTCCTAAAAGAGGAAAATTCAAACTGGGATCTACAAAGTACCACGAGAAAATGGAGAAAAACTATTAAACCTAAACCCTAGAATTGAAGAACTAAAAACTAAAGAAAGAGAAAACTAAAACTAAAGGAAAAGAAGCTTTCCTAATACTTAAAGTCCCTCCTTTTATGTTCTCCAAAGTGATTTTTCCATTTTGGTTCGCTTACGTAAGTACCCTCGCATGGATTAAATTCCTCGACACCTCAGCTTATAGTCCACTTAGGACTTAAGTCCCACTTAAGGGAGTTGCTCACTCGCCACTTTTCCAAAGAAGGCTACCTAGAGGACTTAAGCTTCCCACCCAGAGACTTGTCCACAGCTTTTCAAATAGTTCACCCAGGACTTTAAGTTTCCACCCTAAGAGACCTCTGTCCCTGCTTTCCCGCTTCTCTGGGTTCCCGAGACTCAATTGCTCACCCACATCTACATTGCTTCATTAGCTTCCCGAGCTTACATCCTCAGTACCCTACGCTTTAAACCTAAAAGACCCGCACAAGTCCTGGGAAACACGTAAGAGATTAGAAGTGTCTGGTTTTTTATGCCAAATGGAGCACACTGTAATGAAATGTGTCTGACTCTCATAATTACTTCACTAAATGTGTATTCATCACACTCCCCACCTCCGCATCTGCAAATTTCTTGAAGAAGATTTAGGAATGAAACTACCCACTGTGCATGAACCTAAACAAGCGCTCTGTGATAATATAGCTTTGCAAAATCTCAAACAACACTTATGGAATAAAGAATTTCACCACATGGTACACACCAAAGATGACTCAATTACTCAACCACATTCTTCCACAATGAGTATTGCAAATATGCAAAAAGACAAATCGGTTATTCGATTAGTGGATCGTGGATTTAAGAAGTGCAAGATAGTCATGCTTGCAATGAACTGTAATGATCAAAATAAAGTACGTAATCATATGGTGGCTAAACATGTAACCATCATGCATGTAGTCTAAAGGAACAACGTAAACATGTCGAATCAAAGGGGTCTTAATGTGCTTGTAATGACTATGGGCTTTTAATGAAAGAAAGCTTGAAAAATCAAACTGGGGAAGTTCGGCATGAGATACATAAGGTCTACTAATCTGATCACTAACACCAATTCTAGTACGCCCCTAAATAAGTACTTACGCAGTTGTCATCCTCATCCTCATCGAGGAGAACGCCCGGTCCACGCTAGTCAGTCTAACTCTTCCTCGACTCTCCTCTAAATCCGAGATAGAATCTCGCTTATCACAGCCCATGGAAGATGTGGCCTCAAGCCTCGGCAGGCACGTCTGGCCCAAATTTCGCTTTTGCTTCCCAAGGATGGGCTAATTTGAACTAATTCCCTTGATCCGCCTCTCTCCATCCTCTTCAAAGGCGATAGCTCATGTGTGCCGGAACCGTGGAAGAAGTGGTCCAAAGAGGTGGCCGGAGGCACCGTACGTAGCCTGCAGAGGCCGCCCGCCGTGTCTTAGCCGTGATCTACTCCCGCCGAGGTATCACTCTCTTCTTTAACCGCCTCTCATCCCCGCCTTTCTACACATCGTCACAAGCCGCGGAACTAATATCATTCCTGGGCTTGAACGCGAATAATCGTAAAATCTCTCACTGGCACCATACGACTAGTGCATAATCAATAAGCTCACCATAACCTCGTATAACAACCGACCGTTTGACTGAAGCTTCTCACAACCATTCTGGCCAAACACGATTGTGGATGATCTGTTCATCGTATTATTCGGTCAACTTCCAGGATAAATTGCCTCATAACCACTACGGGTACGATTGTATAGACACGGCTCTCGCAGAAAAGTCGGGCATCAAACTAGTAACGTCCCGGAGTGGATAATATGGCCGGCCCCGATGCGGCCAGTGGATTTAACATAATGGCATGTAAGCATCGAGTCAGAGGACACGGTTTTCCCATCACCGAGGTTTCAACACGTAATCGACTACGATCTTTCCTTCAAATCGAGCAGAACTCCGAACAACCTGGGCTGCAAATACCCCACTCGAGTGCACAAAGTGCAATATTTTGCCCTCAGGAGTAATTACCCCGATGGGGTGAGTATAAAAATGCTCGATTGACGCCCCTCTCGCACTAAACCTCTATTCGCCATTAACTAACTCCATTTCGTGGCTCACCTCTAATCTTCTGCAAACATACCAATCTCTCATCGACATTCTCGATAGATCCTCACTTTCCAAGAGGATATAAACAAGCTTCTTTCTTTTCACCGGTCAGGGCACTCCGCTTTCTTCACCTCTCGTTCTATAGAAGAACTCGATGCCTTCCCTTTCCCCAGATTCGAGCGCATACGGGAGATGGCAATGATAGCAACACGGCCCGTGATGGCCTTAAATAAATAAACGCGATCCCAAGACTGCCTCTCGAGCAACACTGGCTGACCCCGTGCATCGCAGCCAGCCCCGCCCATTTGACAAAGATGCTCTAACTAACAATCGCAGACAATAAAGAACAAAATCATCCAAAGGTTCATATCTAATCGAGAGAAGTATAAATAATGCTATGAGAAAATGGTAAAGCTTACCTCTGCAAGGAATACCCACCGCAAGAATCAATCCGAACTGACCTGAACCCCGGGGCAGAAATCGGGCTTTCTGGGCGTGCTTGTAAAAGCGAACAAGCACCAGTACACAACTCGTGGACTAACATAAAGCCTATGGAAACAAGAGGCAACCCATTTTGGGTGATAAAGACCTTCGCCTATTCTTTCCGCTCTCGATCCCACCGGTAGACTTAAAGTCCGACCGTAGGATTCTCATATCGCCCATCTTTGTCAAGTCCCACCTAGACTTAAAGTCCCGACCGTAGACTTTCACATCACTGTTTTTTTTCAATATATATATATGTAATAGAATATATATATATTTTCCACTTTTGGAATGGTGGTGCAAACATAATCTCGACTTGTTCAATCAGTCTTTCATCCCTAAGCTCGTGATATCTACTTTCTTGCTCGTATTCCACCGAATGCATTTGACTTTGCACTATAATTCATTCTCGGGATGTCGCCCAACTCTCCATGAGAATCATCAGCTGCTCCATGAATTCGATTCCTAAGGTTCAATAAACTTGACAACCGAAAGCTCAAAATGGGTGCAATGAGACACTACAAATCCACTGCATTATTGTAAACGATGGCCTCTAATCATTTTCCACTATGTAAGGTGTCTGTGAAAGACTATAATGCATGAGATTAACATGACCTGCCAACGATGACAATGGGGAACAACAATCACAGCAAGATTAGGAAATTTCACATAAGTCCGTGGTATGGCGGTATAAACAAAGAGAATGTAAGGAAACAGCCTACGTAAGAATACGAGGTCTGGCCAGGTGTGTTTGTTAAGATGCACATGCTTAAGATGATGTGAGAGAGGAGACTGGGCGGGTATGTACGTGATAGTAAACATAACATTCAAAAAGGCAAATTGAAAATTTCAATCTAATCGAACATATAACGAGCGTGATAGTTACATTCAACCAAGGTAATCTACCCTCATTAATGAGACAAAGCATCACCCCAATGCATTGAACTAAGGTACTTCACAACAAGATCGAGGACTCACAAACAAGAGCCCCTTAATTTTATCCTGAATTTTTTTTTATATGTGATGGAAAAGAAAAGGAAATAACAAATGAAGTAAAAATAATAATAATAACAAAAAGCAAGAACAAAATAAAAAAGCAAAACTATTTACAATAATTGAGAGCGATGTTACTTGGAAGGAGAGTTTTGGTAGAGCGGTCTACCAAATCTTCACTGTGTTTCGAGGATTGAAATGTTCAAGGAACTACGGAGGCGTTGGCCATTCACTCAAGGAGTGTCCATCAGTCCTGATTTTCAATTTCCACCACTCCCATATGGATGTAATTCACCTTAACAACGAAAAGCGGTCACTCCATCGAGACGAGCTTTCCAGAAATGTATGTAATCTGGAACCGCATGTACACTTTCGATCGTCTAAAAAGATTTCCGCAATGGATTTGTCGTGGAATGACTTCGAGCAGCCTTGTAAATTCCCGAGCTCATAATAGACTCTCTCCGCAACTCTTCAAGTTCATTTAACTCGCACAACGCCGCACCAGCTGAAAGTTAGATCGCAGTTAAAAGTTCACACCAATAAGCTTTGAAACGATCCCTATCGCAAATGGCAAGCTCGCTTACTAAACTAAATTCCTATGTGGAGACATACCAGCGACGCTTTTAAAAGACGGCATGCCCATAGCATCTAAGAAGACGAGGACCAATCTTTCGATTCAAAGGCAACCGTCTTTTCTAAAATGTGTTTTATCTCCTATCAAGCAATTTCACCAAACTTTATCGGTCCACTGTGGTGCTTTGAGATATCTTATGGGTGACTCCATATTTTTAGCGTGATTTTCAAAAGATCGATTGCAAAAGTGGAGTCCACCATCACTGACAATAATCGCCCGAAGTGCCTCCGTAAAAACGAGAAAAATATGTTCCTTTATAAATTTCAAAACAACCTTATGCACTACTGGGTTCTACTGAACGCTCAACCCACTTAGATACATAGTCAATGTGACAATAAAATGTGAGAGTTAGCCACAAGAAGGGGGAAAAGGGGCCCCTGATGAAGTCAATACCCCAACAATCAAAGATTTCAATGATCAGAATCGGGGTAAGAGGCATCATGTTTCGCTTTCAGGACCTCCTAAATTGCCGGGTATGGAGCACACGCTTTGCGTAAATCAAAACAAATCTTTAAATAGAGGCCACAAACCCGGGGCCAGAAAATCTTTGTCAATGCGGCGGAGAAATGTCCTCCGCAAGCTTCGTAACGGGCAAAGCTGCACTGCACCGCTCATCATTCTGCACACATCTTCTCATTATTTGATCCTCGACAAGATTTAAATAGATATGGACCATCAAAATAGTACTTTAATATCCGTCAAAATCTCTTTTTCTCTCGTCGAGAAGTCCCATCGAGCCGACTCAGCTACAAATGACTAGGTAATTACTACGTCACAGACCACTGTAATGTACAAGAGCAAAAAGTTGCTCATCAGGAAAGCTATCACCTATGGGTATGCCATGGGAGCCTGATCGTGGAACTAATCGAGATAGGTATTCCGCCACCACGCTCTCAACCCCCCTTTTATCTGATGGTCAAGTCAATTTCGACGAGTAAAATCCACCTAAATAACCTCGTTCTCAGATCCTCGCTGTGAGAGCAGTATTTCAAAGCCGCATGATCCAGAAGATGGTCGCTGAGAGCCAACAATATATGACCTGAATTTTCAGAGCAAAGACAATCAAGTAAACTCTTTTCCGTGGTCAGATAGTCAGCCCGGGCCGCCTAGTGTCTTACTAAAGATAGTAAATGACAAAAGCCTTTTCGCCTCCCTCCGTCCTAACACAAACTCTATGGCATAATCACAAGATCGCACATGATTCAAATGGGAGGTCCCAATTAGGAGACCGCATGATCGGGGTGATACTAGCATGGTTTCGAGTTTAACAGCAAAGGTCACAAGCTCAGGACCATGTGAAAGGGACATCTTAGCAAGTAAAGTACATATGGCCTGCCAAGCAAGACTAAAATCTTTATAAACCTTCGATAAAACCAAAGATGGCCCAAAACGACCTTATGTCTCTAACACAATTTAGGGAGCAGGAAGGGCTGAAATTAGTTCAACTTTGGCCTTATCAACTTCGATTCCATCTTTTGGACACAATGTGGCTCTAAACAATTCTCAGGTTAACAAGGAAGTGACATTTCTCTCCCAATTTAACACAAGATTTTTCTAACACTCTCTCCAAACCTTACGTAGGTTCTCTAAACAAAATTCTCAATGAGTCACCAAACCGAAATCATCCATGAAAATCTCCAATATGATTTCTATCATGTCACCGAAAATACCCATCATACAATCGTTGGAAAGTTCGCATCGCATACCCAAAAGGCATTTTCCTAAAGGCGAAGGTACCAGTGCGGCGCAATGTAGTTTTTTCGATCTTCTAAAGCCATCCCACTCTGATTGCACTCGAGTACCCATCAAGAAAACAATAAAATTCATGCCCTGCAACTCGCTCTAACATCTGATCCACAAATGGAAGAGGAAAATGGTCTTTCCTAGTACCTGCATTAAGTTTCCTATAATCTATGCACACCCTCCATCCTGAAGTGACACGAGTGGGAATGAGCTCGTTATTTTCATTGGCAACTACTGTGACTCCTGACTTCTTAGGAACTACTTGTGTTGGACTAACCTTACTCTATCCAAGAATAGGTAGATAACCCCGACATCCAAGAGTTTTAACACTTCCTTTTCACCACTTCTTCATTATCAACTAATCGTCTCGTGGTTGCCTAGAAGGTTTAACATCCTCTTCTAAGTGAATTCTATGTGTGCAAATCAAGGGCTAATTCCCTTAATATCTCGCAATTGTCCAACAAAGTACCAGGCTTTCAATATTTCCAAAAGTTGAGTTTCGAAATAATGCCTAACGAGGAAGATATGGAGCCATCGAAAAGTGTCCCGCTCCCTAAGAATGCATATTTCTGGGCATGTGTTGGTAAAGGTTTTAGTTTCCACTTTAGGTGGTTTCTCCTCTAAGGCAATGTCTTATCCCCATTCACAAGAAAGGTTCAAATTCTAGGTACCCACCAAGTAACTCAAATATTTATGCTCAATTATAGAGTGGAGAAATTCGACTCCAAAGTGGTCACTTCCTCATCCCAATTCGGTCGACTCGCATATGACTTAAGAGGATCATCATGTGAGACATTATCCAGGTATTTTCAGACTACCTGAGTCAACTATGTTAATTTCACCAATATCTTCTTCATCTCCCATTCCTTGAGTACATTGAAAATATTCAGATATCAAATATGTTCCCAAATGAAAGTGTCATTAGCCTCCCTACAATGTGTATGATGGCATTAGCAAATTGCCAAGAATGGTCGACCTAGAATTACTGGGAACTGAGTTCCTTGTCTACTACGGCTGAGTGTCAAGCACCACAAAATCGATTGTGGAAGTAAAATTCGTCCACTCGGGACCAAGACATCCTTCACTATTCCCTAGGAATTTTGGATACTACTGGCCACCCAATCGAGGCGATATCACCGCTCTAATTCCTAACCCTAGGTCCACATAACGAGTAAGAATGTGATTAACACTCTGTCCCTAAGTCCACTAAAGCAGTTCCAAATCTGGAATTTCCAACTACTATAGAAATAGTGTACTACCTCGGTCTTTGCATTTTGGGCAAGTCAGTTCAATTGGGGTGGACGATTGTCTTCACCATGAATGCCTCCTTGTCGACACTCTAGTTTCCTTACCGCACAAATCCTTCGTAAATTTAAGCAAGATATGATGGGATTTGCTTAATGGCATCTAACAAGGGAATGTTCAGTTTCACCCGCTTGAACAACTCATAAATTCCCAGCATGGTTATTCACCTTCTGGGTACTCTTAGCCTATAAGTGGTAATGGAGTCGAGGATATGGTTAGACTTTGCCTTCCTCTGTCGCTTATCTTTGTCATTTGTATTAGGACATGGTGGGGTGTGTCTAGATTTTCATCCTCTCTAGCTAATTCACTATGAGACTCTTTGTGATGGTTCCTGGTCGAATAGCTTTGTCGACCACCTTACCACTCCGAAGGGCAGCGACCGCCTTACAATGCCCAGCTGTACCTCACCGGAACCTAAACTTCCCATTAATCAAGCTGAATCTTGTGGGTTTTGATGGGTTGTGATGAAGCTCTCTTTTCTGTTGAAGGTTACCTATGATGAGGTTAACTTGGTTATCCGGAATCTCACATCATCTCGCAGCGCCTGGAATTCGTGGTTCGTAGCTCACGCCTGTACGAACCTGTGTGACTATGTCCTCCGCACTTCTCTTATGTGGAGTGCTGGAAAAGGCTGTGAGTTTTGATTCCTGGTTCGGTGGACGATGACTTTGATTGGAATTTCCTTGGAAATCCTCGGGGGCCTTGATTCTGAAATGGAGGAATGGAATTTGGAAAACCTTGGTTCGATAGTGAGGGCCTTGGGTTGTTTGGCAAAGTTAGGTGGTCCTCCTCATCTACCTAAAATTAGGATGCTTACCCCAAACTGTATTGTAAGTTTCGCAGTATGGGAGTCAAAGGTTTCTTGGTAATTAAGGGCGTTGGCTTGTTCAATTTGGAATGGCTCCTTTAACTCGAGGAAGATTCGGGGCAAGCACAGTCGAGTGTGTGGTCATCAGATATAATACATGTTCCCTACTCTGTCCATTTGGTACGAGGGGTAATGAGGTACACTCAAGCACTTCATTCAATCTTTTCATCTCTATGGCCTCTAGTTTCCTTGTTAAATTAGCAATTTTGGCCTGCAACTCATCATTCTCTCTTAGGTGGTGGATCCCGCCACCAGTGGATGTGTTGTGCACTTTAGCAGTGTCTATAGAGGTGTGAGTCTCCCAAGTTCGAGCATTCTCTCAGTGTCAAAGAGTCGGATTGCTTCCTTAGCACTCTTTCTTCATAGAATTCCGCCCGCACACATCATCTCGGATGTACCGCTTATTATTCAGTGATAACTTGATGAAAGTATGCACATATTTGTCCTACATCCAATCCATGGCGAGGATAGCACATGGAGGAGATCCATCTTTCCATAATCAGCAGCAAACTGTTTCCCTGTGCTTTTCAGAAAAGTTCTGAATTGCTCTCATGAGAGCATTAGTTCGTGCAAAGGAAAATTTGTTGAGGAACTCATTTCTCGCATATTTTCCCAAGCGTAAAGATCGAATTGTGCCAAGGAATGAAACCAAATTTAGCTTTCCTTAAACAGCAAAAGGGAATGTAATCCAAATGTATTATATGGAGGTGAAAAACCGGGGTGGAGAGGAATGCAATCGGTGGCAGAGAGATGCCATCTCGAAATCCCTCATAATGAGTAAGGATTCTCGATTCAACCCTTGGTATACGTGTAGAAGATCGATCATTTCCGACTTCATCAGAACAGTCGCCTCATCGTAAAGGCGAATACAAGAATTTGTGGCGGTCCTCCGAGTCGCGTACTTCTCAAGGGTTCTTTCTACACGCAAAGGAGCAGAGGAAACTCTATATTGATCAGGCCAAGGTTACCATTTCTCCTCCTATCACCGGTTTATCGGGAGCGTAAATGCCCCCATGTCAGGAGGCTCATAGACTTACCATTCTCGTGATTATCCATCGGAGGTAAAATGTTATCTTCGAGACATCGCGAATTTATAATGATTTCATGCTCTTGCGGATGTAACTGAATTAATCTGCTTCGCCGCGAGCCCGCATCGATATGCACTACACTTACCATTCAAGAAACACTTATCGATTTTCAACAAAAACAAAACAAAATAGCAAGAAAAGCGGAGAATTGCGACTTAATTGCGTGTGTAAATGCAATTGCAATTTACCTCAAATTTCTTCAGATCAATCGCTGTCGCCATCATCCTCTAAGAACGGCAGCCAAAAATGCTTCGTCCCGACAAGACTGCACTCTATTCCCAAGCCGTAGGAATTATAGTCGTCTCTCAAAGATTGTAATACTGGGTGGGAATCCAATGTGTCATCTCCACAGGAGTGGTCTACTTGGTATTGATCACAGGAGCTATTCTCCACAAAAGTACGGTTTGTGTTAAACCGTAATGTCATTGAAGTTTGATCGAATGGTTGATCGGGTTTGAATGTTTTAAAATAGAAAGACAATCATTGGATTTTGTGGTTCCACTACTTGGACAAAGTCCCACTCCTCTTATTTTATAAACTCATCTAGAACCATTGAGAAACTGGGCTGCCGACGGAGGATTTATCTAAAATGCCTTTGGAAAATAAAGATGATCGAGTAATACAAAACATTGTTCTCTATTAAAAACTAATCCTAGTTGGCATTATGATCAAGCACAACGTGTACCGAAATATCTGCTAACACGTTGTCAAGAATTTGCCCAACTAATGATTTAAAACCTTCTACACAAGTGATCAATATTACACAATCCATCAAAATCAATAGTATAACTGGCGACTATGATTTTAATCTGCGTAGTTTCCCAGATGATCCCGGCAAAGAGGGGTTTAGAACTCCATAAAACTTATAAGAACAATTAAAGATAAAGAAACGATTACATAAAACAGTAATTCTTGCAAAATCTAATTAACTTAAAACCGAGAATTGAGAATATGGAATGCAAGACTTTAAAACCTAAGAAATATTTATGCCAAAGAGTACAAACTCTGAATCTTGAATAAAGAGTGAAAATCTCAACTGACTACAAAGTACCGCTCGAGAAAATGGAGAAAAACTATTAAAAACCTAAACCCTAGAATTGGAAGAACTAAAAACTAAAGAAAGAGAAAACTAAACTAAAGGAAAATAAGCCTTCGAATACCAGTGTCCTCCTCCTTTATATCCTCCAAAGGATTTTTCACTGGGTTCGCTTACTAAGTTGTCTCGTATGATCAATTCCTCGACACCCCGCAAGCCTCATAGTGTCCCACCTGCAGAGGGACTTTAAGTCCCACCAGGGAGCCGCCCACGCTACTTTTCCAAAGAAGTGCTACCCAGAGATTCTTAAGTCCCACCCAAGTAGGACTTGTCCACCGCCAGCTTTTCAGCCAGAAGTTCTACCCAGAGACTTTAGTCCACCCGCAGACCTGTCCTCCTGCTTTCCTCGCTTCTCTCCGGGGGGTCTCCCTGCGACTCGCCAATTCCTTGCCTACCCACATCTACATTGCTTCATATTAGCTTCCCGAGCTTACATCCTTGTGCACTTACGTTTTTAAACCTAAAAGACCTGCACAAGTCTGAAAACACAGAAGAGATTAGAAGTACCTGTTCTTATGCCAAATGTGACATTGTGGTTTAAATGTGTTCCATTCTCTTATAATTATCACTCAAATGTGTATTCATCGCCCAGAGATATTAAACTTTTTTCTTTTCAGGATTTAAGTGCCCACACGCCGCTCCATCACCCCGCGAGAATAGCTCGTGACCCGCGGTATCAGGTGCATGGCCTCGCCAGCTCAAGATACAATCTTACTGTTATGCTAGTTTGAAGAATTAAATTGCGGTATTTCAAATCACATGTGATCCCAAGCCTCACTAGATTAACTTCATTTGCATCGCAGCTCCAGTAGTGATTAAATATACAATTTGGATCTAAACAATTATATGTATTTGGCGTTTGGATTAGAAATATGGCACCTAGGTTTTCTATTTTCGCCGATTCACATGTTCGTTGTTTAATATAATTCTTGCTTATGAATGTTACTTAATAATTATGGCTCATTTCTTTAATCCATGGCAGAGCTTATGTGTATTTTAATCAAGCCAGAATAAGGAGTTAATCATAAGATCGGCTTCGATTTAATTTTTCGCAATTTTCTAGAATTTTGTAAACCATTTTATTATAGATAGATTATTTTTTAAATATTTTAAAGACTTAATGCGTAAAAGAAAACAAAATTACACACGAAGACTACAGAAAAGAAGAAAAACCAAAGAACCAAAACGTGCATCTTGAGATTGTTTGACGTGCAATGGAGGCTACAACTATCCAAAATTCAAAATGACCACCCGTAAGAAGCGCATGTAAGGAAGAGGACAAAGGCTGCCAAAAATTTAGCCAAAATAAATGACGGTCCCACTCGCCACTGCTGTAAGGCTCATAAGATGTGACCTACAAGTCGACACTTAGCTCAAGACGGCGTGTGATACCCTGATCGACTCTGCGTGTTTCCTCCTCCGCACGCCAGGTTTCGAAGGGTAGCTTGATTAGGTGGTGGCACACGAATGATGCAGGTTTTGATGGCTGCTGTGGTTTCGCCAGGTCCTTAGGGTTTTGACATTTCAAGGTTTTTTTTCAATTTCAAATTCAAAGCCCAGTTAAGTTGAACCTAGTTGGACCCAATTAATGGAGAAGAAAAGATGGACAAGCAAGAACAATAATATTGGGCTCAAGTGTTATTGGGCTTGTAATTTTTCTTCAGAAAACCATGGATTGGTGTGTCATGAAGAATCCATTTATTATTTATTATTCAGCGAATGGTTTAACCATATTTGTTAATGATGCTTAGTTTGAGATAATACGCCATATAGATCAGTGTGCCATATTATCTCGCATCAATAACATGCATGTACTAATTAAATTTTGATTGTTTTGAAATCAGATAAATATAATTATGGAGAATCCCTTAATTTTTGTGGTCCAATAATAGAATGGTCACAAGTGCTAAGCCCCCATCTGATAAATCTCATGATCGAAGTTTTGCTGGATTGGAATCTAAATAATTTAAAATATTAATTAGATTGACCGGCCCACCATCGGCAATTCTTAGATATTAAGAGAATTTTAAAATTAAACAAAGGTTAAAAACACCACAATAATTTTATTAACCTCCCACCGAGTCTCATCAATATTATTATTGGGCCCAAAAGTTTTACATAAAACAATAAATGATCAAACGAAAGCTGGCCACATTCACGGCGTCTATCTAAGGAGATTGGGATTTAAATAGTCCGTTGGTGCCCCCAATTTTTTTTTTTTTGGGACCTGACTTAGTAGGATACTATTCATTTCATGATCAAGTTTAGTTTGTTATAAATGTCTTGCCCACCATGAGCATTTATTATGGAAACTAAATTATTGTTTGCAATAAATAGTAGATAATTTATTTTTTTTGGATTTACTAAATATATGTTTATTGTATGATATACATGTTAATATTTGTGCACGCGCGCACACACACACACACACACACACACACACACACATTATCATTATATATATATATATATGTATATATATATATATATATATATATATATATATATATATATTCCAGAAAATGGCATCTTTCAATCCTCTAGCTATGATTTTGAATCAAAAACCATTGGATGGAAATAACTTTGAAGATTGGAAATCAACTACATCGTTTCGATTTATGAGAAATCAAGTTCGGTCTCTGATACCCAAGCCGCATGTCCCTAAGCGATGCTAAGATATAAAACTAAAGCAAAATAAAGTAAATTTGGAAAATGCAACACTTCACTTTGGTGGTTACATTCTCGCTAATGTTGTGGGTCATTTGAGGCAAAACAAACAATGTCATAATGGAGTAGAAATGCTCTAAACTCTCAAAGGGATAAGTTTACGCAAGGAGGCATCGCTTCCTGAGAGACAAGTCGCAATCATTGATTCGATTAACACACGTATGATCGGTGGGTGAAGGACGCCACTGCCTGGCAATGATTTCACATATCAGTCGGGAGGAAGTGATGGGGGCAAAACTTTAAAAGGAGATGAAGATAGATCTCATCTTGCAATCATTGCCTATACAATTCAACGCCCAAAGTCAATTACATGGCAAGATGGATTCATCCAGTTCAATTAATCCATGAGTCATGGAGGCGCCGAGAGCAATCCTCAAGATTAAAGATTTAACTTAGCTGAGGGTTCTCGTTAAACCTAAAGGAAACCTAAGGGTAAACAAGAACAAGAAATAAGAAGGCAAAGATACTGCCAACAAATCAGACAAGAATAACAAAGTCAAAAGGCAAGTGCTTCAAGTGCAAACAAAAAAGACATTGAAACAGACTGCTCCAAAGGCCGCCAAAAAGCCACAAGGCATGGTGATTTACTGCTGTTGAGGCTTGTTTAGTGCATAATTTTAATATAAATGGATCATTGATTCAGAGTCACTAATCATGTTTGTTACTCTTTGCAGTGGTTCAAACATAGCACATCTTATCAAGAAGCACAAAGATAATCGGAAGCTCGTGGAACGAGGAGCCAATCTCTGAAGGCTACATAGACTAGTTGTTTTATTATTTTGATAATAATAGAACTTTATGTTTAGAAGATTATTTATTTGTTTTACTTAAGAGGAATTTGGGTTTATGTCAGTTGTTTAGTTGAACATGGCTCGACATTACGCTTTAATTTTTAGTTTCCAATACAGCAGATCTCTTTTATTTGTTCCAAAGGATTCCAAGGAACAATCTTATTTTTAAGTCCTCGTTTATGATATAAATTCCATTGAAATTGTTGAGAATGAGCATAATCACCTTGCCAAGAAAAGGAAATTATCAAATGAAACTTACCTTTGGCATTTGCGATTAGGTCATATTAATCATAATAGGATACATGGTTTGGTGAAAAGTGGGATTTTAAGTTCCCTAGCATTTAAACCTATACCAATATGTGAATCATGTTTGGAAGGTAAAATGACAAAGAGGCCCTTCATGGCCAAAGGATATCGCAATAACTAAACTGCTAGAATTGGCATACCGCGGTGCGTACTCAATGAGTGTCTGCCAGAGGTGGGTATGAGTATTTTATCACTTTTACAAATGACTACTCAAGATATGGTTATGTTTACCTAATGTGCCAAAAGTCATAAACTTTTGATAAATTCTGAATATGGTTGAGTGCAGCAATTAGGTGTCCATCAACAATTCATCTGACTGATGCGTGAATACCTATAATGAGAGTTTAAGTTTTACTTAACTCAAGAGCTGAGAACACAACTATTAAATGAACACCCTCAGCAAAATGGAGTTGCAGAGATGATAAATATAACTCTTCTAGATATGGTAAGATCGATGCTTAGTTATTCATCTCTACCTATATCATTTTAGGGGTATGCCTTAGAGACTGCTACATACTTATTGAACTTGGTTCCTCCTAAGCCTGGGTCGCTAAGACACTCCACCGAATTTGCGGAACAGCGCAGTCTAGTTTAAAAGTTCATATTTGTACAGGTAGTTCCTAAGACATGCCTCGAGGAGGAACCACATAAGTTGAATCTCGTGATCAAGTATATTTGTTTATCGATACCCTAAAGGAACGAGAGGTGGTTTTTTCTATAGTTCCTCAGATAAGAAAGTTATAGTGAGCATTAATGCCAAAATTTTAGAGGAAGACTATGTAAACAATTTCAAGCCCAAGAGTAAGGTAATTCTTGAGGAGCTTAACTCAACTCAAGAACCACCTAAATTTGGACCTATTGTGACATTGTTTCCAGTGTGTGTTCAAAGAAGGGAAAATGAAAATATACTGGCGCGAACAAGACAATGAACCAATAGTGAACAATGTAGATGTGTGGAACTATAAATCAAATTCAAAATGATCAAGAGGTAAGACCAAATTTCACTGAAAAGGGCAAAATCGTAATTTCTGATTACAAAATCATATTTCGCTTAAAAATCCTGAATTTATTCTCTAGATCTCGATGATGAAACCGATTTCACCGCTGTAATTGTCTCGCTGAAATCAGAATACACGTAAAATTTCACGACCCGAGATAGTTCGAGGTGCATCGCTGCCGTGCCGTGAAAAACGATTCTTCGGCGCGACAAAGTCACATATAACAAGTACTCATGTACCATAAGTGGTATGAGTAGATAAATAATGAAAATGGATGACCGAGATAGAGCCGAATTTCAAAACTGGGAAATGAAAGACAAAATTGTCATTTTGAGAATTTATTAAATGAGAATAAGACAAACACTAAATAGTGTTTGTCTTCTTCAAAAGGCAAAAAGGGAAAACTGAAAGAAAAACTGCAGAGTCACAAGCTGGAAGGTGCTTTGAGAGATTTGTAGAGAGAGAAAGAACTTCTCTCTAGAAATACGCGCGATCCGACCGTCTAAGCCTTCGAAACAAGGAGAAAGCCGCTCTACGTGAGAGGCTTCAAGGTGTTAATGGATTAGTGGAGTTTCTCAAACTCCGAGAGGTAGGGGTTTCTCCCTACTTGAGTTTTATTCCCGCTGAAGTGGTTTTTTACGAATGTTTGAGTTGAATGAAGAGATTAGGTGAGGCGTCGGTCGGTCCCATGACTTGGGACAATTGATGATAATTTGGAACCAAATGGAGCAGCCCGTGGCATTGCTCCGTTTGTTAGGTTGATTTAAGTGTGCATTCATGTGTTAATCATGTATTGATTGGATTGAGGGCCGGAAATGGCGCAGTGAGGCAGGTTCGCTAAGTGAATCGATGATTTGTGATTTTTCGAGAATAGTAATCGAGGGTTTCACTATTCCCGAAACAGTGTTCTCAAAAATATATTTTTGTGAAAATATGTGTTTGGTCGAGTGATTTAAACTAAATTGATCGTGTTTGATCATTAGTAGTGAGCTAATTTTGATGTATGAAATGAGAATTTACATGACATGATTGTGAATTGATTGTTTTTTGTAAATATATGCATGTTTATATATTTACATATGAATTAGAGCTGTATTGGAATTGGCATACATACATTCATATGCCTTGGAACACCCTAGGACTATAGGAGTAGTGCATGAGATAAGTCAGTCTAGAGAAAATGGTTCGGAGGGTTGTCTAAAAATATTAATTATGGATAGTCAAATTAAAAATATCAATGCGTCGGAGGCGGCCCGATTGATATTCATCGGAGGGTAGTCACAGAAATAAGTAATATATCAATCGTCGGGCGGCGAATTGATACATCGGAGGGTTGTCCGCTAACAAAACAATAATTCTCATACAAGGCTTGGCGAGTGTGAGAGAGTCGGTGAGGACTCGGGATGCGAGTTGGTCATGTAGACACCGAAGTAGAGGGATCATGCATTTTGCTTGAATGTATGTTTATTTGGAACATTACTGCACTTAGGTGGTGGGTAGCCCATGAGGCGATTCCTGCGAGCATTGGCTCGCCTGTCGAGGGATATTGTTTTTCTTGGTACGGGAACATACGAGAATGACTCCCTCCCCAGAATGGGGATTAGAAGAAGCCCAGTTAATGGCTTTGATGTATACATGTATTAGAACTTTAAGTTTAATGTATGTATTGTATAAATAAAAAACATAATAACTCTTGTAACTGTAGGGTATATAGTTGGATTCATAGTTGGCATGTATGTTGAGTGTTGTTTATAGGCCGTGGCGTTTTAAATCATAAAGCTGGTATATTGGGTATTTGGGGCAGTTTATACAGGTTTTGTATTGGGTAGAGCTCCCTTTGTACAAAGGAGACTACGCTAGATTTTAAATAAAAAATATCGAATTGATTGACATTCCAGTATTCCGCGGGTTGCTTGGTCAGCGGTGCGAGTTTGGGGGCGTCCACGAAGAGGATGTTCTTTGCTAGAACGCGATAACTTGATGGAGCTTGACGTAGTGGGAGAACGATACACAAGCCATCAAGATATCTCTTGTTGGGCGAATTGTACCAAGCTATAGCTATTGATAGCGAAGAGGATCATGTTAATTATAAAGAAGCATTGGAGGATGTTGATGCATAGGAGTGGCTAAAATCCATGGGCATTGAGATGAGTCTATGTGTTCCAACTCGGTCGATCTCTTGTAGGAGCACCTAGGGGTAAAACCTATAGGGTGGTATGGATCTACAAGAAAAGGCGATCAGATAGGAAGGTAAAACCTTCAAGCTAGATTAGTGGCAAGTTTATACCCGAGGGGATGGGTGTGAAGAAACTTTTTCGCCAGTAGCCATGCTTAAATCCATCTTGATTCTTTTAGCTGTAACTGCGAGTCTCGATTACAAGATTTGGCAGATTGATGTTAAAATAGCATTTTTGAATGGCAATTTAGAAGATGACATCTACATGCAGCAACTAGAAGGGTTCATAGCTAAAGGGCAAGAACACATGGTATGTAAGTTGCAAGATTCCATTTGGTTCATGGCATCAGGAACATGGAACATTAGGTTTGACCAAGCCATCACTTTATATGGTTTTGAGAAAAGTCCTGTTGAACCTTGTGTTTACAAAAGGATCTAAGGTGCAAAAGTAGTTTTCTTAGTCCTTTACGTAGATGACATTTTACTGATCGGAAATGACATAGTGGCATTATCAAGTGTAAAAGGATGGCTGCAAAAGCAATTTGATATGAAAGATTTAGGAGAAATAACTATATTCACGGAGATCAAACTTCTCTGAGATAGGAAGAATAAGGTGTTGGCACTATCTCGAGAAAACTTTGTATATAGATAAAATTCTAGCTAGGTTCAGCATGGAAAATTCCAGGGAACTTTGCCGCTTCAAACGCAAATTCATCTTTCCCTAGGAGCGATCACCAAAAACTCACAGCGAAAGAACATATGAGGAGGATACCTTTTGCTTCAACAGTAGGTAGTCTAATGTATGCCATGTTATGCACTACGCCCAGGATATACGCTGCGGTGAGATGAATTAGTCGGTATCAATTTGATCTTGGAGAAGAACACTGGATTGCAGTAAAGCATATTCTCAAGTATCTAAGGAAAACAAGAGATTATATGTTGGTATATTCTAGTAGGAGTCTGGAAACTATTGGTTATACAGACTCAAATTTCCAAGGGGACATTGATTTAAGAAAATCTACTTCTGGATATATGTTTACCCTAAATGGTGGAGCCATTTGTTGGAGGAGTGTCAAACAGGCATTGTTTGCTAACTCCTGACTAGAAATTTGGTATGTGGCTGCTTCGAGCGACGAATGAAATAATATGGCTAAGAAGTTCCTTTGGATCTTGAGTGATACCAAGTGCGGATCGGCCATTACCCTTCTTGATAATAGTGAGGTTTGTAGCACAATCCCGGAACCGGTATCATAAGAAGCAGAAACACATAGAGAGAAAGTACCATTTGATTCGAGATATCATCCAGAGAGGAGATACAGTGGTTACTAAAATAGCATCATAGGAAAATTTAGCAGACCCATTTACAAAGACACTACCTATTCGGTTTCGAAACATGCTCAGATTATATAGGTGTTAGAGAGTTTACGAACTGGTTTTAGGACAGAGTAAGGAGTTTATTTGTGTTTTAGAACAAGACAAATATGTTATTATGTTTTCTGAGTTTTTTTTTTATACAATATGAGGTATTTTTCATATTATTATGCACACTAATATTTTACATATAAGGTCCGGATTAATTGTGGAGTATATGATCATATGGATACGTTCATAGAAGACGTGATCATAGGTTCTCATAATTAATGAATAAGATCACGATTGTTAAATAAAGTTGAGTGCTTTATTTAGGCTACAATATTTTATGAAATAATCTGTCTTGGTTATTATAAAATATTGAATTTACCCAAATATGCTTGCATTGATAGGATCAAGTGAGATTTTATTTAAAAGTTAAATTTACGTAAATAGAAATAAATCTCGAAGTAATATTTTATTATTGTTCTCTCAATCCTGAGTTTATTATAGATAGGTATTTAAATGATTGTTGTTCTTTGAGTTGTCAATAAGTGATGTCTATATATATGACCAATATCTTGACGATTTGGGAGCAAGATTATTTGGTGTCGATGTTATAGAATAAACAATATGGAATTTGTATGAAATATCCTCTTGATATGTTTCGATTACTTGGTATTATGAAGTCTTTGGCGGTGCATTTGATCCATTAGAGAAACTGATAAATCAAGAGAATAAATAATTGATTGATTGATAGAAAATCTTATCAATTAATTATTGATATTTTACAAAGGAGAAAATAATATTAATATTTAATATTATTAATCTCGGAGTTCAATTCTGAGCTTTTAGTGGAATAGCACAGTTAGATAATTGCTTGGCAATTATAAAGGCCTTGATTAATAGCCGTAGGATCCCGAAACTAGCTCGGGATAAGTGGTGGAGCGTGATATGGTAGTTCTGAAAGAACCGGAACTTGCTTAATATAGAAAGTGGGAGATTGTTAGGTTTTGCTATCTGAAGCAAGCCCCAATTGAGTTTAACACTAAATGGGTTCACAAATGGGCTTGGGTCCTAAGGTGTGGAGGCCTAGTAGCTATTAGGTTTTCTAGGGTTTGTAGTTTATAAATAGAGAGATATAATGCAACCCTAGGATAGTTGATCAAGAGAATAGCCACAAATATAGAAACTTTTTTTCTTAGTGATTTAAGTGTCCACACGTTGTTCTATCACCTTGAGAATAGTTTGGAAGATCTGCTAATCTTGTGTGCATGCCTCTTTCTTGGAGTTCATAGTACGATATATTTGGATTTATGCTAGTTTAACAATTAAATTGTGTACTTTAAATCACATGTGATCTTGGCTTCCGCTTATTAATCCTTCAACTTTTAACATACGTAGCCTTCAATGGAGTAAAACTGTAGCAAATCTCATTAGATTCATTGATCATATTACCATTAATTTAACACATTACTATGATTGAATTTTCCCCATTATCAATCCTAATTAAATGTAGAAAAGAAAAGATATAGAATATGTAGATTTTAGTTACTTTAAACCAAACAAATAGAAATACTAAGTATGATATGAAAAAAGAAAATTCTTTACTAAAAATAAGGGAGATGATTTATACATTCATAATAGTTGTGTGATTCTTGAATTTAACATTATAAAATAGAAGAATTAAGGGAGCAGACAGTATAATATACAATACATCAACAACTTCTAGCCGAATAAGGGAGCAACCCATGCATATAAGAATTAAAGTACAGATTACAAAACTGACTTGGAAATATTTTTCGATTGGCGAAATTTTTTGATCAATCACTTAAAAATTCTTTCAAACGTAGGGTTTTGAAAAATGAGCTCCTTGAGGCCCACTCGCCCAAACCCGAGGAGGCATGCCCATTTAGGCTTATTCGGGCCTTGTGACACCGACCCGAATGAAAGGCCAATCCAGCAGGCATGCCCGTTGGCTGTCGGGCCTTTTAGCGCCCGACGAATGAAGGCCCAATCCGCTCGGCCCAAAGGTCGGTTATGGGTAATCGAGAAAGCCCACGTTCTGCAAATCAAGCCAAATCCCATAGATAAGGGAAGCAGAATAATCCCCAATATATTATCCTGCAAATCCAACTAAATCTCACCAACCAAAGGAAAATAGATAATTGATATGACTCATCCACCAAATCAATACGGATCCCTTAATGAAAAAAGAAAGATAATTCTAAATAAACTACTCTTTCAATATCCACCCCAATCCAAATACGATGCCAGATAATAGCGAAAATATCGGGTCAATGGAAAGAATCCTAACCACCGTCGCGGGAAGAGCGAATATTATAAATACCCGAGCACCCGAAATGGTGAAGGTGCGCCTTACATTAAGCCCTCTAAGCAGTCCGTCTTTTCTTTAGGAAAGAGCCGACTTGGGCATCGGGTGGCCGCGAGGGCGAAGCTCGCCAAGACTTACTTGCTTTTCTTGTGTTTGCGAGAGGAGTGCCCGCGTCCGAGGCGCGGACCAGCCTTTGCGGCAATCTGCTTGATACCACTGACGATCCGGGGAGCGCTGCGGAACCCTTTGCACGGTCGGTCGAGCCCAACGACCCCGACACGCTCCAGCCCAGTCCGGTTGAAAAAAGGCATCATCAGAAACCTAGTGGACTACTTGAAGCACAAGGATTTTAGGTTGTGTTTAGTACATTGGAATGAAGAATGAGAATAAACAATCATTTTTTATTCTTATTTCTCTTGGAATGGAATCAATAATTTGATTTTATTTATGGTGTTTTGAGGATTAATTTAAGAATCTTATAGAATAATTATTTATTTTCATTTTATTGTTTGGTAATACTAGGAATTTAAATGAAAAAGCATATACATTGACAATACTATCACATTATTTTAAGTAATTTTATTTCATTTTAAATAATGAACTTCTATATTTTCTATTAAATAATAAGATTAAGAAGCAAACAATATATATTAATTTTAAGTCAAATGTAAAAAATCATATAACCATATATACACACATTTAACCATTAATTTCATTTAATATATATATATATATATATATATATATATATATATACACACTATGTAAACTAGTAAAAAAAAATTCTTGGAAAGTATAAATTAGAAAAAGGTTAAATTTCATGATTATTTAATAAACATCATATTCAATAAAATTCATATCCCTAATTTGTGAGAAAAATATTTGTAAAAGCATTTCTTTGAAAATAATTTTAGAGTTGTTTAGAACATTACAATTCTAAAAATTTATGAAAATAATTTATTATATAATTTGATTTCTTATAAAACTATGAGCCACACAGTATACTGATAGACATTTTTTATTTTGGCAGAATAATATGCTGCCTCCATACCATATATATATATATATATATATGCTGCTGCTATATATATATATATATATATATACGTATTGATGATATTGTGTGTGTGTGTGTGTGTATATCCCTAGGCAGCTGTGAGAAAAAATATATATATGTGTATACTGCTGTAACATGTATGTGTATATATATATATATATATAAAATTCATATCTAATTTGTGAGAAAATATTTTACAGCAAAAGCATTTCTTTGAAAATAATTTTAGAGTTGTTTTAAATTATTACAAATTCTAAAAATTTATGAAAATAATTTATTATATAATTTGATTTCTTATAAAACTTATATGAGCCACCACGATATCTTGAATAGACATTTTTTATTTTTGACGGGGAATAATATATATATATATATATATATATATATATATATATATATATATATATATATATATATATATATATATATATATATATATAACCTGCCTCTTCTCTTTATATATGCTAATTAACTTTTAACTTGGAACGGGTGGAGCGTGTAAGGGGATGGATTGGCCAGGACTTGGATTCTTTGGCGAGGCGGGGATGCGGAGCTCTTGGATTATATGGGGTACGAGGTAGGATCGTACCTTGTTGATCTGCGAGCTCTAGGCATTAGCACTTCTACGCAAAAAGCGAGGAAGAAGGGGTGGCGAGGGAATTTCGCCGGTGGCATCCGGCCTCTGCTCGTGAACTCTTTACAGAGAGAAAAGAGAGAATGCTTAGACTGCTTAGAGGGCGAATGTTTATGGCGTACCTTTCACCGATGGGGTGACCTTGTATTTATAGTAGATATTCTTCCAGTTGGATGGTAGTTAGGATTCATTCCCATTGGATGGGATATTTCTTATTATAATCCGTATCGGATTTGGTATAGGATATAGAAAGAGTAGTTTATTTGGGATAATCTTCCTTCCTTATTGGGAGATTTGGGCGAACTGCGAATGATATATTATTATTAGGGTTTATTACATTTTTGTACACAGTGGGAGACTTTCCATGGTGACCTTTGGACGGCGGTTGGACCTCTTTCTTGGGTGGCCTAAGAAAGGGGCTGAAATCTTTGGCATGCTGAGAGCGGAAGTGCCTCATTGGGCAAACCTCTCCTTTGCTTAATTCAAGCGATGGGCCTTCGTGTTTGTGGGGCTGGCCTCTCTTAGGCTTGGTGTGTGGGCTTGTGAACCTTATTTTTCAAACCTATCGGTTGCCCCGACCCGCGATGCGGCGTGCGTGGGCAAGAGTATGTGGCCGGGTGTGGTATTTCACGTGTGCGCTCGGTACGGATTAAGTTAGGGCTTGGTCGTCGTCATTTGTCTTGTGATAATGATGACTCTTCGGTTTTCGCGCTTATTTCTTCTATCCTCTTCAGTTTCCTTTTGTTTCTTTCGCGGACATCCTTTGTCTTGTGTACCATTGCCCTGGGATCTTTTATTTGCCTTTGCGGATTAGGACCACTTTCTCTCTTAGTCTTGTCCCGAGCCTTTTTGAGGCGGAGTCTTTTGTTGTCTTTACGGGTCCCTTTGTGTCTTGGTTTCTTGATTTCTTTTCGAGCGATAAGACGAGTTGTTTGGGTTGGCTGAATTTTGTTTTCATTATCCAACTTTATCATGGGTCCGGGTCGTTCTTCTTCTTTGCGTATCGATGGTGATTCTTCGGCTATTGATGGTTCTAGACGAACTGGCGGTGTCTCCGACCGTTCGGTCGGAGGTGGACTTCGAGGTGCCCCCGAGGCGCCTCATCTTCCCTTGGACAAGGGCAAGGGGAAAGTGAATCTGATTAAATACCCTGGGGGGTCGAAATATCTGAGATCTGCCGTCAAGCATGCTTTAACTGTGGGACCTAGCAAGGTCGGTCCTTCATATGGGGCCATCTTTGTATTATCGGCCCTCGCACAGCGTTCGGGTGTGGTCCCCTGACGTTTTGACCTTCTATGTGGTCTATGTACCTAGGATGGTGTGTTTCTTTGAAGTGGCCTTCGATATGCCCCGATAGCCGCTTCCTTTGCATCCCTTCATAAAAGGGGTTTTACAGCATTTCAATATGAGTCCTGCCCAACTCGCGCCCAATGGTTGGGGCATTTTGGTTAGTCTGCTGGTTTTCTTTAGGGACAGGGGGCTTGGTGTTCCCAGCATAGCCTTGCTTCTTTATCTTTTCAGCCCGAAGGAGACATCCGAGGGCTTTCTTTATTTCTCTAGGCGTTCCGGTGCCCCTCTGGTGATTTCCGATCTTCCCTCCTCCCATAAGGCGTGGAAGGAATGGTATTTTTAATTAGCGGCGCGTAGTGGGGTATGATCCTTTTCGGCCAAGGGCGACACTCACGGGTTCGGTAGCAGGCTACCCCGATAATGCCATTGGTATTCGTTGTTTTTGTTGTAATTGTGTGCGTGGTTCTTCGGACATTCCCGATTACGGGCCTCTCTATATTTCTCGGGTGCTCGAATTGAGCTCGGCGCCCAGGCTCGCGCTATCGTGTTGGCGTTGGTGAGGAGTGCCCCCTCGTCCGCCCTTCGGAAGCGATTAGAGTCGGATATTCCCCACCCATCAAGTTCGAAATCCACTTGATTTTCTGCTCCGAGGCGTTCGCCTCCTTCCACTGTAAAAGTTCCTCTCGTTGGGCCCTCTGCTGCTAAACCCACTAGGGGGGAACTGTTGGCTCAGTTGGAGGTGATATCGGGAAGCCCGGGTGAAGCAAGAAAAAACCTCGCACTCGTTGAGAAGGATAGGCCGGTTCGGGTTAAAGTCCGAGTTGGGGAGTATGCCATCTTCTCTCGCATCCTCGATATCCTGCATCGGGAGGCGGTTATGGCTCCACATAGTTTTAAGCGCGGTCCACTCTGGAGTCTGGCTAGCGGTGAGGGGGTCCCTCGGTGGGGTAGTTGAGGCGGCAGGATTAGCGATTACACCTATCTCGGAGTGCGGAATCGCCAACTAAGGAAGTTAAGTCGCCTTCGGAGAGGAAGGCGAAGGAGGAAATATCAGGAACCCCAAGTTGGGGGACGGGGGATTCTTCCACCTGATCCGAGGCTGCGGCGGGCGCGGTCTCCGTCTATTCTTAAGGACTCAGTCTTAAGGGTCGGTTCTTGTCCAGTTGAACTTATCTTTCCGAGGGGTAAGCTTCAGTAAGTTCTCGTACTGCCACTTTTTGACTTCATTTTGTGATGAGTTTCGAGCTTAGTTTGGATGTTGATTTTATCTTGGATGTACAATTGGCCCTCATTTGAAGGGTTTAGCAGGGAAAGCCAAAAAATAAATGAAGGTCATCTTTAAAGCGACTGGCTTATAAGGCGAAGGTGGCTACCCTCACATCGGCGGGCGGCTGCGGCGGATGTATGGCAGGGAAGCCATGGAAGCTCAAGTCGGATCTGAAACATACCACTTACGGCTGGGTGTCCGGCGAGGGTAGGAAGGCGGGCGAGAATATGGCGAGGGGCGGCGAGAAGGTGAGCCCGGGAGGCTTGGAGTGGTGAGAAATTTTGTCTGAGAGAGCGACTTGATGGAGGCTAGGGATGGGGCTGCGATCCGCCGCGGTATGAACTTCGGATGGTCGAGGGCGAGCTTCTCGTCGAGAAGCGACTTCGGGGAATCGGGAAGAGGCTGCGTGCAATCAAAGGCGATGCCATTGACAAAGGCGACACTTGCGGACGAGGCTCGTCGCTAGGCTACCGAGGCAGTCGGCTCGGTGGGACGCATGAATGAGGAGTGCTATGGGTTGCGTGGGGATCTTCATCCCGGCAAATATCTTTGGTGGCTTCAGCGGGGCCGAAATTATTGGAGGCGGGGGCGAGGCATCTAATCAATGGTTTTGGAATTTGGCTTGCCTTTCGAGAAGAAGAGGCGTCGCGCCTATCCCGACCTGGATTTCAACTTCGACCTTCCCAGCGATGAGGAGGAGGAAGGGGGTCCCTCTGTTCTGTTGGAGAGCACAGCACCCGGCGGTGTTCCCCTCTTCATCGTCTGCTCCCTCCTTAAATGCGATCTCTGATGCTCTTCTTCGCCTATCCAACGTCGACTTTTACACCCCTTTCTTTTTTTTCTTTTTTTTTTGTTGTTGTTGTTGTTGTTGTTGGGCCTGGGACCCAAGATATATGTAACCTTTTCATCAATGAGTATTTCTTAATTCATCTTACTTCTTTCGCCTTTATTTAAAGCTCTTCGTCTTTGTGCTTGGTTTGACTTGCTTCTTTGTATGCGTGATGTGTGGATTAAGCACTTGAGTTGTGTTGAGCTCCCTTCAATTGGTTCGCGAGCTCAGGGGCTTTCAACCTTATGGGTTGGATCTTGGCGAAAAGATCACTCAAGGCTGCATGGCTTTGTCTTGAGTGGATAGGCTCGTCAAAGTGACTCTGCAGGCTCCGCCCGCGTTTGTGTTATGCGAGCTGACACGGCTCCTTAGGCCGCATGGCACATTGTAAACTGGTTGGCTTCGTCAGTGTAAACTGTTGAGACTCTACTTGGGGCGGAGTTTACTGAACTTCATTTGTTGAATTCACAGGCTGCGTGAACTGGCAACGAGTTGTTGAGCTTGTCAGCAATGAGTTGTGAGGTGGAGCTCCATCGGTGAGTTACTGGCGAGGCGGTTGACCCCAAGGGCTGCGCGGCTCGCGAGTTGAAACTGTCAACGTGAGTTGGTGAGAGCTCCATCGGTACGGGATTGCATGAGGCCCGATTTGACTCCTTAGGGCATGGCTGTAATGAGTTGAGCTGAATCGCGTGAGTTGGTGGGCTCCATCGGTGAGGATTACGAAGCGATTGACCCGCAGGAGCACAGTGGCTCGCGCTGAGTTGTTGAGCTTGTCAACGTGAGTTGGTGGGCTCCATCGGCTGAGTTGCCTGAACTGATTTGACTCCTTAGGCTGCATGGCCTATGTAGACTGGTTGGGCGGAACCCGTCTATGCGAATAGCTGGGTAAGGCTCGTCCATGTGAACTCGTCAATCGCGGCTTCTTTGGGCGGGGCTCGTGCATGTGAGAAGCTGGCGGGAAGAGCTCATCTATGTGAAGCTGGCGGGAGAAGAGCTTCGTCCAATGCGAAACGATTGGGTAAAAACTCGTCCATGTGAGCTGTTGGGAAGAGCTTTGCGTGAAATGCGGAACTCGTCAATCGCGAGGGGGCTGGGCGAAGCTTCGTCCAATGCGAAACGATTGGGTAGAGCTCGTCCATGTGAAATCGTCAACCGCGAGAAGCTGGCGGGCGGGGAGCTTGTCAATGTGGCTTCTTTGGGAAGAGCTTCGTCCAATGCGGCAGTTGGGTAGAAACTCGTCCATGGCTTCTTTGGGAAGAGCTTTACGTCTATGTGAAGCTGGCGGGAAGAGCTTCGTCCAATCGCGGCTGATTGGGTAGAGCTCGTTCATGTGAATTGTTGGGCTCCGTTGGTGAGTTACTGGCGAAGCTTGTTCCTTAGGCGGGTGTGGCTTTGTGTAGAGTAGGCAGGCTTCGTCGAGTGAAATTTCTTGGGCTCCGTGGCTATGGCCTAGTGGCGATAATGGCCGAGTTTAGATGTAGCCCAGGAGTGGTGTTGTGGCTGGTACGATCGGCTGCCAGGTAGCGTGACTTGTGCGAGTGGGACGAGAGACTTGCTTCGTCGAGTGTTTCTTGAGACTCAGGGCGTTATGTGGGGAGTGCGATGTGGCCAGAGTGGCAATGGCCGATGAAACGACGTAACCCGAGCTGAATGCGACTCCTCGGTAGTGTGACTGTGCGAGTAAGGCGAACTTCGTCAAAGTGAGCCCTGCTTGCGGGCTCTCGGGCGCTATGGCGAGTGGTGATGCTTAATTCGGTGGCTATGTGGCCGTGTTGCGCGGCGATCGACTCCTCGGAGTAGCGTGGGCACATTGTGAAGTAGACGAACTGAGTCAAAGTGACCTCACCCAGCTCCGGCTATGGCCGAGTGGCGATAGTAGCTGAGTGGCGATGGCAGAGTAAGGCGTTGGCACGGCGTCGACTCCACTCGGGTAGCGTGAGGCTGATGCGGAAGTAGGCGAGGGCACCATGAAGTGGCTATTTGGGCTCAGGAGCTATGGCGGGGAGGTAGCGTTAACTGGCCCGATCGACTCCTCGGTATTGTGACACGTGCCCGAGTAAGCGAACACGTCAAAAGTGGCTGGCTAGCGTCGCGACCATTCGACTCCGATTTTCTTAGAAAAAGTGCGACGTCTTTATCTTTGATTTATGGAATTTGGGCACAGTTCGGGTGACTTTTGAGTGTTTTGGCCTTCCTATAAATGGCGGCTTCATTGCTGTGGAGCTTATACTTTGTATATTTTGCTTTTTCTGATGCGTAACCGGAATCTGGGTGAGATGAAGCGTCGAAATCTGGTCGTCTTATTTGAGGATCACTTACGAGAAGATTTGGGTTGGGATTACGTTTGTTCTTCTACATGTAGGAGTTATGTTTTCCTAGTCTCCCCTTTGTAAGGTCATGTTATTCCCTAGCTTCGTGCTAGGGGATACATCCGGAGAGGGCGATGCATTTCTTGCGTCGCCTTCTCGGCCTCTGTTCTTAACCTTTCTTCCTTTCCCGCTTTCTCCGCCTCGCTGCTTTTCCATCTTTTCTTCCACATCTCATTCTCCCCTTTTTTGTTTCTTCCGCACAAACTCCTTCCATCCCTTTTTCTTATTCTTCCTCTTCCTCCACGTCTGTTTCTCCCTCTTTCTCACAAATTCTTTCCATCCCTCTTCTTCTTCTCCTCTTTTCCACCTTACTAGTCTTCTTCCATCTCATTTTCCTTTTTTCTTCCTGAAGGGGCTTTTTTTGAGGGAACTGCTTGTACTGAATGCTTTCAAGATGTATTTGATGACACCATTGTAATATGATTGGAATAAAGAGAGATTTTTATGTTCTGACTTTTCTTCTTCTATTGTATATAATTTTCTTGAGCATTATTTGTCTGAGTTGGGTGTGACGTCTTAACAGAATAGTCAGCAAATGGTCGAATCATTAACTGAAAATTAATTAATCTCCATTTAAGATTACAAACCAAGGCTTCTTGATAAGCGTTTGAGATATTCTGCATTCGGGCATGTTGTAAAATTTTCCCTCATACGTTTTGGGCTCGTAAGCGCTGATACGGCGACTCGAGGATATGATGTAGGAACCTTCCCAGTTGGGGCCCAATTTCCCCATGTCTTGGGATTCTTCCTTCAGCGGCAATAGCTTCTTTAAGACCAAATCACCCAGGCATGAAAGCTCCTAGGTTTGACCCCAGTTTGTAGTACCTTGTTGTCTTCCTTTGATAGTCTTCTGCATGCCTTAGAACCTGCTCTCGTTTTTCATCTAAGAGATCTAAATTTAGACGGAGAGCCTCGTCATTGTGTTCCACTGCTGCTAACTCGATCCTTAGGGACTTTGCTTGGAGTTTGACGAGGGCTACGCACGGGTGAAGGCTGGGGGCAAAAGGGGGTTTCTCGGTCGGCGATTTACGTGTTGTCACAATAAGCCAGCCTTTCCTCGGGGAGGTATTCACCCACCGCGAGATCTTCAGTTTGGTCTTCAAAGCGACCTTAAGGGTTGATGGTGACTTACGCTGTGGATTAGGCTGCGGATGCGGGGGCGGTAGTGGTACAATTCGAGGCTTTCGACGCAGTCTCGAATTTGGTGTTGTCGAGTGTTTCCCATTATTACGTTGCAAGGCTCTTGGGATACCCGAACATATAATGGCCCTCCACACAAAAAATTAACGTATCTTTTGCTGCGTGATTGTGTGGCGAGAGGTTGACCTCGGCCATTTGGTGAAGTAATCCCGCTGCGGCGATGATGAACTTACATTGGCCCTTTCGGGAGGCGGAATCCCAGTATGTCCAAGCCCGTTGGAAAGGCGAGGGGCTTGTGTCGGCGTCGGGGGCTGATAAGGAGCGTGAGATCTTGGCGTGCTTTCTGGCGAGATCTGCATTTCTTAACTAGAATTAGGTTGCGTCTTTGAGTATTGTAGGCGGTAGTATCGCTTGTCTCGAGACCTTTCTGCCCGATGCGGGAAGCTTCCCGTGTGATTCCCACATATACCTAGGTGTACGAGCGTGTTCAATGTTTTTTCCAGCGTGCATTTGAGGGGATGGGTGTGAAGAAACCTCGCTTGTGCAGACTTCCTTTTATGATTAGTGAACTTTAAATCTCGTCCTTATTTTAAGCTGCTTCTTTGGTCGTCGGGTAGTTGTCGGGTCTATTACTGTAGTTCCAAATGGGGTCCATCGGTTCGGCTCCGGGCTCGACTGTGAGGCAACCTCGCGTCGCGAGAGATAGATAAGGGGCTGCCGGTACTCGACAGGTGTTGACCTGGCGAGGTCTTCTGGCCAAGAACATTTGCTGCAGCTTTGCTAAAGCGTCGGCTCACGGGTTCTTTGTTACGGGAACATGTTTGACTGGCCATAACCACCGAATTTTCGAAAATAAATCTCTGGTACCTTTTGGAGATATAGGATCATCCTTCCCGCTTTTGGCCTTGTGGTATCTTCTATGCGTCTTACCACCGGTAGGGGGTCATTGCGTGAACCTCTAGGCGGTCAACTTCCGATGAATGGCGAGGTTGAGACTACTATGGCTTGACTTCATACTTTCGACCTCGTTGTTGGATCTTGAATCCAGAATCTTAGTGCATATTTGATGTCTATTCATACGGAGGTCGAGGATTAGGCACTTTCGCTCTCCTGCGCGTTTGAGCTGTCTACCAGAGTTTCGGATGGGGAGGTCATTCATTGCTTGGCGTTCTCGGCCGGCTCTGGCCGGGGTGAGATTCCATGGCGGTCGTAAGACTGCCCTTTTATTGGGTTTTGGTTTGTATCGTGTCGAACTCGCTAAACTCATGGCCCGTTTCATCAACCTTCAGGAGACTTACGGTTTATGTAACACTTGCTTCGTCGGTGATAGTTGGGACTATGGTGTGAGGCTTTGGAAGTAAGAGCTGGATTTTAATTTGTGGTTACCAAGGCCAAAATTAATTTTCATCCTTGGGTATCTCTCCTACACTCCTCTTAAACTTGCATTTGATAATGCTTGGGCTGGCACACTAGTTCTTTGTCTCACGGCAGAGGCTAGCGGTCGAAAGTCACGAAGCGCCGGGTATGGGGTGAACTCCCTCAGCCGGGACTTACGAGGAGAATGGGTGGAGAGCTGAAATATGTTTTAAAGCGGGAATGCTTCTTCGCTTAATATCCCATTGGAAAGAAGCCTTTTTCGGGACTTGGAAGAAAGGTTGGCATTTGTCACTTCCCCGGATGCAGTGTCGGCTTAAGGCGGCAATCCTTCGGTCGGGCGCTGAACTTCCCTTTATACTTGATGGCGATGGCGCCGAGCCGCGACCTTGCTATCTTGTCTGGGTTTGCTTTGATTCCTCGGTGGTTGACTATGAGATCCCGGGGAATTTCCACTGGCGATCTGTAGAGGCTGCAGGCTGGATTTGGTTTCATGTTGTAGTTTCTCAAGATTTGGCGCTCGGATAGATGAGCTATGTGGGTTCGTGATGGATTTCACCGGCATGTGTCTATGTACCGCTTCCATAGTTGTGCCTAGCGGTTACGGAACATCAGATTCACCAATCTACGATATGTAGCTCTGGTTTTGAGCAGCTTGGCATCACATTATAACAATAGGTTCCTATGTTTGTGACGAGCGAGATCTTTTTCTTGGTGCCGTGCGGGTGCACATGCGATCTGGTTGTGGCGGGAGAGGCATCCATAAAGCTAAGAAGCTCAGTCCGGTGGCATCCGATGAGGTTGATTCGTGGCGGCGGGAAGCTATCTTTGGGCATGCTTTGTTGATGTCCGGTGAAGTCGTGCGAGCCACCGCTGCCGGGTTGGCTTTTGGCGAGTACTCCACGTTGGCCGACCATTGGATATTCTACACCTCCCTGATCGCTCTGCTTGGAGGTTTGTTGACTTCCTAAGTTGATGGCTTTTGATAACTACGGTCGCGAAGCTCCCCTCCTTTTTGTTTGATTGGTTTGAAGGATGGGTTGGCCTTCGGCACAGTGGTGATCTTGCCAGAGATCAATTCCTCCCATATCGCTGCTTCCATGCGAAGGCGTCTTTGTTTGTTTTTAAGGAAAATGGATAGGAGGTTTTGAGGTCTTAAGCTAGTTTGGATCAGATATAGGCGAGATGCTCTGGTGAGTAGATCTAATATCTACGAGGGTTCCGGTTCTTCCAGATGGCTTGGGTCGGGTGACCACCTCGTCCGCATGTCGAGCTCGTCCCGGGTATATGTGTCAACGTTTTACGTTTCATGGATCTGCGAGTAGCATTCCCTAACCACTATTTGATGCTCCTCGAACCATTCACACCCGTTCTGGAGTAGGGAACTTGATCATCATGTGATATGCGGAAAGAGGATGGCTTTTATTGCATTGAGAGAAGGCACCCGAATGTGTAACATGTTATAAGCGAGATGGGCGTCTACGACGAATCTTGTAGTCGGTCGCAGCATGGGGGGGTCTCCCGTTGTGAGAACCAACTTTATTGAGCCCCTAGGGTATACTCTTTCCCAGGAGAACCGGGAGATGCTGTTTAAGCAGGGCTCGAGCTTTTCCCTTCCGGGTGCCCGTTTGTATCAAAAGTAGGCGAAGATGATATCGGCGGAACTCCGTTAATCATCGGCACCCAGGAGTGAGCTGTTTTGTTGGCCACAAGCTGGCAGCGAACGCTACCCGGCGGTGGAGTCATGAGGGTGGCATCCCTCCAGTGCGAGTCGGCGATGGATATTGTCCCGGCCTCGGTAGCCTTTGCTTTAATTTATGTGCTATCTTTCTGATGAAATCTAATGTTGCGTAGATGGGCCTTCGGTGGTTGGATTCCCCTCCTCTGGAAATCATCACGAAGTTACCTGAATTTCTCTTAGGAGTTGTTGACGGTCTTTGAGTGGTCGTCTGCCGAGGCGGAACACGGTTCGACTTGACTACGGATCGATTTCGGGGGATATAAAGCGCCCGGCATAAGCGCCGTATCGGGTACTCTATTTCTCTTTTGAGTTATCACGGAGTCATCAGGTGCGATATTCAGTAGTCCTATGGAACTCGCGGTACCAAAGTTGTCTCTCTTGTTGTAGGGTCGACTTCCTTGGAGTTGACAAATCTCGAGAACTATTCGTTAAATTGCCAGCGGGACACGTGATCTCTTGGCGAGAACGTTGGGGGTGAATCGGCCCGGGGCCGAACGTCGTCGTCTGGGTTCCGGCGGACCAGGGCGATCTACGAGGTTGCCACGCCTTTTAGGGACCTTTCTCCATTCTTCCTTTGAGCGTTTCACGATTAGATCTTGCTTCTTTTGGGCTTAAGATCCTCGTCGTTTGTCAGATCGCTTTCTTTGTGAATGGAAGAGCTCTTTCTTGGATATGAGGGCCTCTTCACCATTAATATGACTCTCTCTACGCTGCGACACCTACGCCATCTTTGTTTGGGGGTTTTGGAGATGGAAGAAAACGCGTTAAGTCTTTTCATTGACCCGAATTCTAAGCGACCATGAGCAGCGGTGATAGCAAACTTCGTCCGGTATATCAACCGCTAGAGCTTCGGCATTGGTGTCATTGGACATAAGACCTCGGGCTTTCTTGCGTACCACAGCGATAGTCGGCGGATGGTAACTGAGCTACGGCATGTTCGCGGCACAATGGGAGGTGAGAAGGCAGTCGCGATGGACAACTCCACACGAATGGGAGATTGATGACGGTGGGAGTCATTGAACCATGTAATCTTTGGTCGCACAGGGTATGGCAGCCTGCATCGCGCTGATCTTGATACCATGAGAAGCTCCATTTGGTTTTGTAGGTGTTGAAGGGTGATCGACGGGATCTCTAGTACCATCGAGCAGCTTCCACGTGGCGTCGAACTTGGTACGGAAGAAGTGGGTACCTCGGCGTATAGGGTGATTCGGTTTGTTGTACCAAGGTGTCCTGTGGTGTCGGGAACGCGTCCTTTCACCACCTTCTTCCGTGACCGGCTGCTGGCGGAGATTCTTGAACCTCGTTCCCATGAGTGTTCATGCGGGGATAACAATTCTCCGTTCATACGCACTTCTCCCAAAGTACATGGTTGCCTTAACCTCACGGGGGCTAAATGTGATGCATTGCCCCGGCGTGGTAGGTCGCACGCCCCGGTTTGGCCCTGAGGTCTCCATGCGTGACCCTCGTAGGAACACCCAGGTGTCATGACCTTCTGAGTTTGTCGCGCCTCCGGGTCGTCGGGTATGCGGTGAGTTGTTGGCCACCCAGTCAAAGCGCGATTGGTGAGCGGGTAAACTTCCACCTCGTGCCAGGTGTTGGCTTGCATTGCTTACACCGCGGGAAGGTCGGTATGCTGCGCGTTGCTTGGTTGGTGCATCCTTGGAGGATTGAGGAAAGTTGCTCGCTTTGTCGATACCATCGATGCTTGAATCCGATTATATTTATAAAGGCGTGGGTTCCACGGACGGCGCCAGTGATGATGCTGCGGCGGTACGGGCGTGTAGGGGTCGTTGGCGGACGCGGTTGGCGGCGGGCCGGGATGCAGGCTTCTTAGTTATATGGGTGAGGTAGGATCGGCCCACTGCTTGTTGATTTGCGAGCTCTAGGCGTGACGCCTGCAAGCGGGAAGAGTGGGGGTCGGCTTTGAGGGGGCTTCGCCCGGCCAGAAGCCCATCTTCCAGATCTTTTGAGTCTGGGGCTTCTTCGAGGGAGAAAAGAGATGTGTGGGCGCAGGAGCGAATGTTTATGGCGTATCTTTCACTTAGATGGGGTGACACTTTGTATTTGCTAGTAGATATTCTTTCCAGTTGGATGGTAGTTAGGATTCATTCCGCCCAGGATGGGATATTTCTTATTATAATCGGAATTATCGGATTTGGTATAGGATATAGAAAGAAGTAGTTTATTTGGGATATCTTCCTTGCCCATTGAGGCCGGGCTGCGAATGATATATTATTAGGAATGCCCGTCCCATTTTACGTACTCATTGGGAGACTTTTCAGCGGTGACGCTGGTAGCGGATTGGACTCTTTCTGGCTTGGAGCTTGAAGAAGGTGAGAAATCTTGGCATAACAGGCTTGAGGTGCCTCGTGGGCAAACCTACATTTGTAATTCCAAGCGTGGGCCTTCGTCTTTCGTAGGCGCTGCTCTTGCCAGGCTTGGTGTGAGCTTGTGAGCCTTTATTTTTAAGCCTATCGATATATATATATATATATATATATATATATATATATATATGCTGCTGCTATATATATATATATATATATATATTTTACAAAAGACACATATTATAACAAAATACAGAAAATGTTAATGCAACACAACACAAGAAAAGTAAAAGTTCAAGAACTGTAGTCTAAAAACTTGTCTAGCATTTATATTTTATTCATATTAAAAAAGTAAAAGTAAATATACATAAAATTAGGGATAAAATGGTAATTCTGAGTTTTTTTATATAGTGTCAAGTTTTTTACTATTTTAGAATTAATGGAAATATAATTTATTTATTTATTTATTTTAGAATTAATAAAATTATAATTAATCATTTTTAGATTTTAGATGATTATTTCTATGTTTATGTTTCCTAAATTTTATATTTCAATTAAATGACCTATTTTCAAATATTTATTCAGTTAATTATTTTACAAAAATCAAGGCGTCAAACATGAAGAAGTTAGAAATGTAGACTTTGAGTAAAATCTGAAACTAAAATAATAAATTGAAGTTATTTTTATATTATCTTAAAGTGGGGAATCCAAAATACCAGTTAAGGGTTAAGAAGGGTTCTCCAAATAGTTTTTTATTTTAAATCAAAGATTAAGCCTTAAGGGTTCTCAAACCTTACTAAAAGAAATATTTTATTAAAAAGATATAAATACTCTTAAATATGTTAATCTAATTATTTCTTATGTTTTCTTAAAAAATAACTTGTTTTTTAGATAAAAGCCTCTTTCCATTTTTTTATTTCACTTATATTTATATTATCATTTAAAAGAAATATTTATTTATATAAAAAATTAAAAAATATATTTTTATCAACATCAAAACAAAAATATATATATATTTTTTTTATTGTTAGTACTTTCAGGTTTCGAAGCATAGGCTTAAAATCGATTAAAAAAAAAAAAGGCTTAAAATATCCAATCAAAGTGGATAAGCAAAGAAATTATTTACCGCATAACTACCACATACACTTACAAAATTAAAGAAGACGGGGAGTAAATATGAGGTGTATGTGATATGGGTGTGTAGAGAAAAGAAGGGAGTGTAAATAGAATTTCTCTAAACGAAAAAGGGAGAAGAGAGAATGTTTTGATATTTTCGGAAATCCAATCCAGAACCAGAAAGCGAAGACTGGTTGTGGTTCGTTGTGTTTAACTGTGAGCAGAAGAAGGAGATGCCTCTGGAATTTGTTCATCGTCACCCTCCTCGCATATCCACACCGTCACTCCTACCGACATCTCCTCTCATCTCCAATACCAGAAGCCAGTTGACGACGAGAAGAATGACCAGCATGAAAAGGCCAGTGGTGCCGCTTAGATGGAGTCATCGGAGAAAATCGACGGCCGTCACCACACCGCGCTTCTCCGCCGTGACTGCTTCTCTCGATTTGACAGAAGACAACGTCCGGCAGGTTTTAGCCGATGCTCGAGTGGAGGCAAGCAGACCGCCATTTGGGGATTTGGATTTGGATTTGGATTTGTTTCTTCAAGAACAGCCAGATCTGATTGATCTGAGATTCACATTTGTGCATTTTTGGTTCGCAGCTTGAGCAGATCTTCGACAATTCGGTCGGAATAACAGGAAAAGCGGAGCTAGCTGAATTGGACGGACCGTTTGTGAAGATCAGTCTGAAAGGTCGGTTCTGGCACAAACGTTCGACGGTGTTGGCCAGAGTTGCCAATTACTTGAAGCAGAGAATTCCGGTGAGTCAGTTTTTCTCTGGTATTTATTCAATTTCCATTTCAAATAAAATTGGTTGTTGGTAAAAGCTTAGATTCTTTCCAACCCTCAGGACATCTTGGAGGTGGATATAGAGGATGAGAAACAACTCGATGACAGCCCTGAAAATTTTATTTTGGGGGCTTTGAGATTTTTCACAACACAATCCATCAGTATGTTGTTGTCTCTCTCTCTAATTAACTACATCGATGCAAGTATTTGTGGTCAGTCAGCTCATCTATGTTTCTTCCTTCCAACATCCTAACCCTACCTTTGATATCAATTGGAGAGAATGATTTTATTAGCAAGTGATTCCAACAATTCGGTTTCATTACCCGCCAAGAACAATGGTTTTTTAAGTTTAGAAATTGAAGTGGCGATTCCAAAACAGTGATAGATTCTTACAATAATAAGATTATCAGTTTCTTTTCTTCTAGTAAGATATTAATGAAGGATTAGAGCATCTCAACCATTTCACATTTAACACTAACTTGCTTAGCTAGTAGCCAAACGAAAAAGAGATACCGACCGCATTGATAATACTACCATTTCTTTAGTTTGCGAATGAACCTCAAATATGGGCTTGAATTTAGCTCTCCCAAAACCCACTCTCTCTATATTTTTTCTACTACATATATATGTTTGATTTTTTTAAATTATTAGAAGTTAGGTGTAAAATAGAGAGTGTGGTTGAAGTGTATTTTCAAAAGTTACTATCTAAAGTAATGAATTTAATATTTAAATATATTTTGAGTAGCTATTTTGTTAAGTGTGGTTGGAGATGCTCTTATAGAAGTATCACGGGATTTAAATATTTATAATTATGATCGTATTTATAGAGAAGCAAATAGAATTACGAATTGTCTAGCTAAGAAAGGTATTAGTATTATAGATTCAAGAATATAGTGGTCAAATTATCATAAAGATATTGTAAATATTAGCTTCGAAGATTACTTCTAATAGCCTTTGATGAAGTTTCCATTTATCAAAAAAAAAAAAAAACGATTAGATGTCATTGTTTCAATTGGATTGCTTTATCTCAAAGGTCCCATTGTATTTTTTTTTTAAAAGAAAAAAAATTATTAATTCAAACTAATAATAAATGGATAATAACACATAGTCAAATTGGTTAAAAATCATAAATGATGAAACAATATTCAAATTAATAACATAATAAATTGGTTCAAAGTCTACATATTTTATAATACTATAATGATTAAAATATATATTGACTTCAATTTTGTAACGTATTAACAATCATGATTTGATTTGTTGTCTTTATCTTATTGAATATGTTTTTGCTTTATGCGGAATCTTTACCATGAGGACAACAGCGAAATCTAAAAAAAAATAAGCAAAAATAAAAAATAAAAATCATCTGTCTTTACTTAAAAAAAGTGGCTAGAAGAGAAAAAGTTGAGATAAAATAAGATTAGGTTTTTGTGTATTAAATTGTGAATAAAAAATCTTTATTTAACTTCCTTATAATTTTACTTTCCAAAAAATTACCTCATTTTCTTCCTAAAATCAAGATGTTCACCTCAACTTGGCTTATCGAGTTTAGTTTAAGTCTAAAATTCAATTGGACTTAACTAGAGTTAAGATTTATTTATAAAGAACTAGTAGATTAAGTTTTGTAAATCAAACTATACATATAGCCTTTAGTTATAAATTTCTCAACAACATGTAAAGTGTTAATAACAAAATGTATTATATTATAATTAAAAGATTTATACTGTTTGATTTATCGTTTAAATGTAATTTTAAAAAATAAAATAAAATATGAATGGAGGACCAAATAAAATTATTTGAAAGTTTAGTTGGTTGTGCCTTTTATCTTTTGGGCAATATAGAATGAGAGAATAAGAGTGATATTTGAAAATGCTACTTTCTCACCTTTATATTTATATACAATATTATACTAAACAAAATGTATGTAACAAAAATTAGATCAACTTATTAAAAACATACAAACTATCAATAAGACCAACTTTTCTGCATCTTTATAAGTTTTTGCTTCTTTTCAAAGTAGGACATGCTTGAGAAAGTATAATAAAGGCTACATCTTCATCTTTAAGATTATCGAGCTTTTTCTTTTACTTTTTTATTTAAAAGAAATTAATTTCTATTTTTATTTTCACTTTACCAAAAAAATAAAAACTTTATCCAAAAGATTATTACACCCTTTCTTTTCACCATTAAAGAAATCATCTTTTCATATGCATTTAGTGGTCAGATTTGGTGGTCAGTATGCATTCAAATTCAAATATTTTGTGGTCATATTTGTTAGAAAAATATAACAAATAACAAAAGAATAAAATTATGAATATAATAATAATTCTATTGCTAAACAAATATATTATCTTTAGATTTGAGGCATGTGTGTTTCCGCAGTGTCCCTTAAGGCGGAATTAGCTCCACACACGATGCTTGTTTCAGTACCAGCGTTAGGTCTTCGAGAGGATGCTTAGTCAACAAGAACCGGGATAGACTTACCTCTAAAAAATTCCTCCAACGAACCTTAGAAACACATTTACTCTATCACCCACACTCACGAGTTTCTTTGTAATATTATACGTGAAACACAATTGAAAAATCTCGTTTCACAAATGAAAACACACGACTGTATATAGGCTCCGAAAACAAAGGTTACAAAATAAAAATTAATAACAATTTAAAGGTAATTTAAAATGCAAAAACAAAAACTGAAAAATGTTACAGAACAAAAATTAAAAACCATTTAATAGAAATTTAAAGAAGTATTTAAAATGCAAAAGAAACAAGCGAAAGTGAATATACAATTCATTCACACTTATTATAATTGATTTAAAAACCGTTACAAAACGTTTTAAAAATCCAACAATCCCCCACATGAATGAATCGTCAAAACCACAAGACTCGACCTTAGTGATAAAGCTCTGCGGTTGGAACCCACATAGGATATATAGGTAGGTTTATCGCTACCCCAGACAACTTCCTTATGGAAATTTACTATTTACTTTCTTGACTTACATGTTGATGTCCTTGAACCTCTCTGTCGTTTATGTAAATGATGATATATCTCACACAGGACTCCTCCTTGGCATTCTTCAGTTCTCACTGTTACGTCCGTTTTGGCCATGGACATCTTCCCTGGCTCTGCAAGAGTTTCTAAAGAATTGTGCCCAATACAATTCTCCTTTGAAGTGGCCCCTCTTCTCTCTCACATAGGTGATTCTTTAACTATGAGTATCCTCCAATACTCCTTTTGAATTTCTCAATGCATTAGAATCATTAAAAGCATAGTTTAACCTCATCTCTAACGACTATCACTGTTTCATCATAGGAATGCTTAGGAGGTTAAAACCCCATAGTGATCACAATTAGGTTGCCCCTTTGAACCTAGATCTTGGGATCTTCCAATCAACTAGGTTGGGTTTCCTTTGTATCAACTTCTCATTTGATAGGCTTTAGTCTCATTCCTGTAGATGACTTCTCAACTAATTCTCTATTCAACCCTTTGGTTAAACGGTTCTGATGTTATCGGCTGACTTTCATGGTCGGCAGAGAAAAAACTCAGGTTGAGATTAATTGTCCCCCGCGGTATTATGTCTTCGATGTATGTGTCTAGACTTACTGTTATATATTATATTATGTGCCCTGCCTATAGTAGATTGACTATCACAATGAATGCTTATAGCTAGCACGGGTTTTGGCCACCTCGGAACGTCCTATATGAAATGGCGTAGCTATTCAGCCTCTTCACCACTTTTATCAAAAGCAATAAACTCATATTCCATTGTGGATCAGGCTATATCAGTTTGTTTGGAGGACTTCCATGATACTGCTACACCTGCTAGCGTGAACACATATCCACTAGTTGACTTTGAGTTTTTAGCATCAGATGTCCAGTTCGCATCACAGTATCCTTCTAGTATTGTTGGATATCTAGTATAGTGCAGTCCATAGTCACAAGTATATCTCAAGTATCTTAATACTCTTATAATTCCTTTCTAATGATCATTATTTGGATTACTCGTGTATCTACTCGGTTCTGCTTGTGTGAAATTTATATCGAGTCTTTGTACAACTCATTAAGTACATTGGACTTCCAATCACCTTAGAATACTCCAATTGATATACACTCTCACCTTTATTTTTAGACATGTGAAGATTTACATCTAAGGGAGTCCTTGCCACACCAGAATCATCTTTCCTAACGAACTTATTCGATCCCATTTTTATCCACACATAATGTGTTTGACTAAGAACTAGTCCATTAGAGGTTCTTAAGATTTAACCCCTAAGATCACATCAGCAAGTTCCATATCTTTCATGTCAAATCTTGTGCTTAACATAGCCTTGGTAGATTTGACCATTTTATCATCACTACCAATAATGAGTATGTCATCAACATACATACATAGTATAACGTAGTCATTTTCTGTATCTTTGACATATACACACTTATCACACTCATTGATTTTAATATCAATGGCCAACATAACACTATCAAACTTTTGATGTCATTGTTTTTGGTCAACACTTTGGGCAATCTGAGGACTTCACCAACATGCAAACTTTCTTTTCTTGTCCTGGAGATATAAAACCCTCAGGTTACATCCATTTGATGAACTTCCAAATTCCGCAATGTAGCAATTGCAAGTACCATTCTTATGGAATTTATTTTCGTCACCGAAGAATAAGTTTCAAAGTAATCAAGACCTTCCTTTTGTTTGTAACCTTTAATTACAAGTCTTGCCTTGAACTTATCAATTGTTCCATCTGCTTTCATTTTCTTTTTTAAAATCCACTTACATCCTAATGATTTACTACCCGGAGGAAGATCCACTAGTTCCCAAGTATGATTATGTAAAATGGAATCAATTTCACTTTTAATGGCTTCTTACCATAAAGGGCCTTCTGGAGAGTTCACAGCTTCTTGGAAGCTTTGAGGTTCATTTTCATGCAAATAAGTAAGGAAATCTTGACCAAAAGATTTTTCTATCCTTATTCTCTTGTTGCGTTTAGGTTCATCTTCAACCTCTTGTTCTTGGTTTTGGTCTTTACTATCTTCATTCATAGTCTCATACGTTCGCTTAGACGAACTTGGTCCCTCGTCGGACTTACATGGAAAAATATGTTCAGAGAACGACGCATTCATTGATTCCATTATGCGTGTATATCAAAGTTTGAGACTTATACACTAGAAATCGATAAGCACTACCTGACACATGCATAGCCTATGAAAATGCAATCCAACACTTTGGACATGTTTCACCTTCTTAGGTGTAGGTACTACCACTTTGGCAAGACACCCCCACATTCGTAGGTATTTATAGGAAGGTTGTCTTCCTTTCCATAGCTCATACGGTGTTTGTTGTTCATTCTTTCGGGGTACCTTATTTAAAGGTAATTTGCCGACAAAATTGTTTCTCCCCATATGTTCTAAGGCAACCTAAAACTTATTAACATTGTATTCATCATTTCTTTCAAGGTACGATTTTTCCTTTCAGCCACACCATTTGACTGAGGTGAATATGGTGGAGTGACTTCATGTCTAATTCCATGTTGTGCATAGTAATCACCAACAGGTGTTACATACTCACCACCACGATCACTCCTTATCAACTTAATTTTCCCACTAAACTGATTTTCAACTTCAATTTTGTAGAGTATAAATTTCTCTAAAGCTTCGTCTTTGCTCTTAAGCAAATACACGTAGTAGTATTTTGTGCTATCATCGACAAAAGTAATAAAATAGCATTGCCCGCCTAAGGTTGAGAGTTGCAAACTATAAATCACAAATATCACTATGGATCATATCCAAAGGTTCTGTATTCCTTTCAATCATTTGAAAAAATAACCTTGTCATTTTTGCCTCAACACAAGTCTCACACTTATGTTTGATATCAATCTCAAATGTGGGAATATGATTTAAGTTAATTAGTCTCTTTAGAGAACCATAATTAACATGCCCTAGTCTACCATGCCATAAATTGGAAGACTTAAGCACATAAACAAAAGAAGCATTTGTTTTATTCATAATTTTAAAACTGCAGTCATTACATTTAATTTGAAAAGCTCATTATACATATCCCTTCCCATAAACATCCACGACTTTGACACGACAACCTTGTTAGCCTCGAACACCATCCTGAATCTATGCTTGTTCAATAGTGAACCAGAAACAAGATTCTTGCGGATTTCAGGCACATACAACACATTGTTTAGTGTCAGGTTTTTTCCAGATGTCATCTTCAAGATCACCTTTCCTTGCCCTTGGATCTTTGATGTTGTAGAATTACCCATGAACAACTTCTCCCCACTATCAACCGGTTCGAAGGAAGTGAACATATTCTTGTCCAAGCAAACATGGCGGGTTGCACCAGTATCGATCCACCATTCTCTAGGGTTAGACCCAACCAGATTCACTTTAGAGACAACAGTTGAGAGGTTCAAGTCATCAATCTCTTGTGTGATTTCTTCCATCACATATGCCTCTTTGTTCTTATTCTTCTTTGGCAGTCTACAATCCGCCCCTTTGTGACCCATCTTGTCACAATTGAAGCATTTTTCTTGGAATTTCTACTTCTTTGATATTCCTCTTTTTGGTCTTAAATTGAACCCTTTGCTTGTCTTCTTTTTAAACTTAGAGTTTTGACCATGCTCCACTACATTAGCATTTATTCTAGACTAAGATGAAACCCTTTTCTCATAACGCCTGTTGTCTTCTTCAATTCGAAGTCTAACAATTAGTTTTTCGACGTTCATCTCCTTTCGTTTATATTTGAGGTAGTTCTTGAAGTCCTTCCATGTAGGTGGTAGCTTCTCAATGATAATAGCTACTTGAAAGGCTTCACTCACAATCATCCCTTCATAATCAATTTCATACAGGATCACTTGGATATCTTGAACTTGACTCACCACAGTTTTTGAGTCCACCATTTTATAACCCAAGAACCAGCCTACCACAAATTTCTTAGTACCAGCATCCTCGGTTTTATTTTTCTTGTCTAGAGACTCCCACAGTTCTTTAGCTGATTTCTTCATGCTATATACATTGTATAGCATATCAGTTAAACTGTTCAACACATAATTCCGACACAAATAATCGTAACTTTTCCACACGTCAAATGCCATGAGAGAATCTCTATCATCTTCAACTAGGTGAATCCTCGATCAGAACCTCACAAGGTTGAGGGTGGTAAATAAACAGCCAAGTGCTTTTGTTGCCACCTCTTGAAATTCAAGCCACTTAATTTTTTCAGTCTCTCTGCATGGTTCATCAAAATAGTCACAGTGGGGGTAGGCACTCGTGCTGCAATAGTCACAGTTGGGGAAGGTACTTGTGTTGTAAGGATGGTTGTTGCCTCCACATTGACCATTTTCATGTTGCTAAACAAGAAACTATTAATTTATTACTTTAAAAATTACAACAAATAATACTTTAAGCAAGGAGGAAATATATATATATATATATATATATATATATATATACTCCTATACTCTTACCTATATATATATATATATATATATATATATATATATATATATATATTTCCTTGATGACGTCAACACGCATGCACGTCATCACGCCATGTCGAAGCGCATCAGCACGGCTTTAATCGGGTCAAGCGCAAGGCCGCGAGGCTATCCCGGCGCATGCACAAGTCACTCGGCCCGGCTCATAAGCCCACATGCCCGGACCAAACCTTGTGTGCGCTAACCAGCGTACGGCCTAACCAGCGACAGTTTTCTATATTGAGCACCCAATTTCGGACCCGGCCGGCAGTCGCGTCCGACCCGCCGTTCGGGCGGGGCCAGGTGTCAATTTCTTCGTCATGGCATGGGCTAGAGATCCAATGAATCAAAATGTTTAATTTAGGTCCCAAAAATTGTAACTAAGTCTTGGAAAAAACCGGTCTAAAATTTTACATTTTAGTTTGAAAATTCAATTTTTTTTTTCCGTTTTTCCCAAAACTGTACACCTGTAGAGTAAAGGTCATTTTTTTTCCTTCTCGGTATTACCTATTCAACCGTTGCTACTATTCTTCTTAAGATTATTAGAAAAACAGTAAACACAATTGAACAGACAAATATAACAAATAACAAAAGAATAAAAATTATGAATATAATAATAAACCTGTTATAAACAAAATGTACAATAATAACAAAGTTTGAGGCCTGTGTTCCACAATGTCCTTAAGACGAATTCGCTTCACACATGGTGCTTGTTTCAATTGAAACGTTCGTCTCCTAGGATACAACTAATCAACAAGGAAGTGGGATAAAGGCGCGCTCAAATTCCTCACGTGACAGAAGCTTGTCTTTGCTATCACCACGCTCTAAGTTTCTTTGTAATATTATACGTAAAACATAATTGAAAAAGCTCGTTTCACAAATGAAAACACATGGCTATATATAGGCTCCGAAAACAAAGGTTACAAAATAAAAGAGAAATTAAAAACCCGTTTAATAACAATTTAAAAGGCCATTTAAATACCCAAAAGCAAAAGCGAGGTTACAAAAACAAAGAAATTAAAGGCTTTCCATTTAATAACAATTTAAAGGCCTTTAAAATGAAAAACAAAAGTGAAAAGTGAATATACAATTCATTCACACTTATTATAATTGATTTAAAAACCGTTACAAAACGTTTTAAAAATCCAACAATATTTTCTTAGGTGTTGATTTGTAATCTGAATTTGGTTTTGTGCGTATGCCCGATCGAAAGGCATATGATGCAACTTTTGTTGAAAAACAAATTTTGAAAAAAAAAAAAGGATTTGTTGTGGTGGCCCAGAACTGATCCCACAAGGGGGTGCGAGTGCTTGCCCTTGTGATATGGATATTCCCATTCAGTATTTCGTAGTATCGATAGTTGATATCTGACCAGATTATCTTTATAATTATTCTCAAATTCATGAAATTTTAAGTTTTTATTTGTGTGATTTTTTCTAGGGTTTTCCACGAAATTTGATGTTTTTCTTTGTTTTCATATTTTATTATTGTGTCATTGATTTCAATATTAAGAATATTAGAAAATATGTGTTTGAAAATTATTAAAAGTTATATTTTATTCGTATAAGTTTCCTTATCCATAGTATTTTTCTCAAAAAAAAAAAACATCTTTTATTCTTAATGATGTTTTATTTGCCCTAAATCTGAAAAAAAGTGTTTATATTAGATTCGATGATGTGATCTAGGGTTTGAAGGCAAGTTTGCTTCAATATTTATAATGCCCCCTGAACAAAAGTTATGCCCCCCTCATTTATCATTATTCTTTTAAGGCATTGACATAATTGCAAATTTAACTGAAAATTTAAGTTCTAATGCTACCAAAATTTGCCAAAAGAAAATAATTCTTGAACATCTCTAATTGGTAATTGTTGAGATTTATTTATAATATTTTTTCTTTTTATTATGCAAAGGTATGATAGGGAAGTACCCTTCTTCTAATATTTTAATCATAAGATATATTGAGGTAATAGTAGCCTATAATTTGGACAAAATGAAGTTACTAACGATTTAATACATTTTTTTTTAAATATTATGCAATAACATATGTAGCTTAAATAACAATGACATATTCTAATACTTCCCAATTTTTTTTAAGGGTAATTCCGCAAACTTGCTATGAAGGTTCTAAAAGAAAGAAAATATGGGACAACTTTTTGAAACCATTAAAACATATGATGTTTTCACAAAATTAATTAAAACATACGTTGCAATAGTAACTTTCGTTATTGATTAGTTTATATACTTATAATAGTAATATAACAAACTCATTATATTAATATAACAAACTTGTCTAAATATAATAACTTGTTGTTAATGTAATATATTTTTGTCTAGTGTATATTTTTTGCCTAATAATACAAACTTTTTTGTAAGTATGTTACACTAAGTAAAAGCCTATTATATTAGATAAAAATTTATTATGTTAGACAAAAATATATTATATTAGGCAAAATAGTTTATTATACTAGACAAAATTATGTTACATTAACATAATAAGCCTATTACATTTTAAATATAAGTATGTAACCTTAACATATATTTTTGTCATATCACACTCATATTAATTCTCATTCAAATCAAAATAAATAATAAAGATGATAAAATTTTATAATAAAATATAACTATATTTTTAAGGTTTAAACTCAAAACCTGAGCATTTTTTTGTCGTTCATTAACATGTTTACATAATTCCCTCTATTTTTTTTTATAATCGCGGTAGATATTAAAAAGGCACCCGTGTGTCCACATCACACGTCTCGGAGTTGACGTGGAAACCGCGTAAACAAAACGAAATCTTAAAAATAAAAAAATAAAAAAATTTGTCCCATAGTGCTTTTTAAAATAATAAAAAAAAAGATTAACAAAATTTAAACCGAACGTTATTTTGAAAATATATGTTAATTTGAGATTTTCTTTTTCGTATATTATTTGGGGAAGAAGTTACAAAAGGCTGAGAAGAAAAAGTTGGGCGTCTGGAATCTTCTGGAGATAAAAAGTCATAAGGGTTGCCATCTTCCTTATTCCTTCCAGGGCCAGCCTCGTTTCTTCCAGACTCGTTCTTCAAAATCTCCTTATAAATACCAAACGCCTCCTAATTTTCCTCATCCAATTTCGAAAAATCAGTTCATACGAGATCGATACACATAGGAAAAGCAGAGATCCGATCGAAATCAATACAGGGAGGAAGGAAGGAAGGAAGGAAAGGGAGAGATCCGATCGGCGATCGATATGTGTCTGGTATTTGTTTGCGATCAAAGAAGATAGGGTTGTCGGAAGGCAGGCGCTCCGGGAGCGTGCCCGCGTACTGCGGAGGAGGGGATGATTCAGGCCACGGACGTGGAGAGAGCGCCTGGGTGCCAACTTCGTTCCTTTCTTCAAGGCAGAGGAAGTTCTTCTGCTCTGTTTGCACCAGACGATTAGTCGTTAAATCTTGAAGAACCCTTTTCTCGAGAAAATTTCTTTTCTCTTCTTTTTTTTTTTTTTTTCTTGTTTGTACTTATTTTCTATGAATAACGCCTCTTCTCGTGAGGGTCTGTTTGTTGTTAAAATAATATCCGTTGTTTATTCCACTAACCATTATAATAGTTGTAGAAATTATACTCATCCTTATCTATTCTTTTGTTAATTTTTGAACTTTTCAAGCAAATGTTTTTACTTTTAGAGAAATTTGTTTAAAATGGGTAAAAACAAAAAGTTATTTGTAAATTTAACTTTTATTTTTATAACCTTCATTGGTTTAAGGAGGTTTTATATACATCCCTTAAATATATTTTTACATCATATTTATTAAGTAAACCCCAAAATATATTTTTTATACTCCATTCCAATATTTTACTTTTTCAAAGTATCTTTCTTATACCCTATATCCGAAACCTCCTTACCATGAATCATGTGGTGGCGGATGGAACTTCCTTTTGGCATTTCTTTAATTCATGGTCGGAAATCTCTCGGGGATCCGATATGATATCGATATAATCCGATATTCGAGCGTGGGTCCATGCCCGTACGAATTCCTCTTTCAGCACTTGTCTTTAGCGGCCTGCCATCATCACCGACACATGAAAGGGGTTTTCCCATTTTAGGGAAGAGGCAATTGCAGGTCTGAAAGCAAAAGCTGCAGAAACGACACCGAGAAAGGACACCTCTTTGCAAGCTGTTGGCCCATTTCTAGCGATCTGTAACTCGTAACAGGCGTCTTCCGGAGGATCAAGAAACTACGTATATTTTGCAAATAGGTATGAGATCAAGGGTGGATCCGCCATTGCCGGAGCAGTATACTTTGGGGCTTGCAGTTCAGGCGGGGATCGTGACAATGAAAGTAGGTGAGGCTGCTCGAGCGCTGGGCCTGGGTCGCGTGAAGCGCGGAAGATGAACGAGATGATTTCTACGTTTACTGAAGAAGAAGCTTCCAAGTTCTGTGAATCATGGGCGAAAAACCCTAGGCCGGTCTTACCCAATGTGTACGGTAATGATTTTGGTTGGGGATGGGGAAGGCCGGCTGCGGTTAGATAAAGGAGAAAAATAAAGAAATTGGAAAAATAGGTTTAAGGGTAAATTTGTATTTTTTTTATGGGTATTTTTAATGGGGTATATAGAGAAATAAATGGGGTGTAAATAGAATTTCTTCTTAAACAGAATAAAAATAAAAATTATTTATAAAGTAGCTTATTTTTATAATATTAAAAAATCCCATATTAAATAAAATTACATATGAACTTGTTAAAATCAAAGAGATTGGGAATCTAACTTTTTTTTATATATGTCGGATTTAATCATTGTTAAGTTAGAATTTGAACAAACTTGAAAAATGTCAAGTTTAGATTTTTAACATAATTTTTATACATGTTAGACTTAACCATTATTTGAATAAACTTGAAAGGGATTAATAAACTTGAAAGGGTAATTTATCAAAATATTGTAAAAATATCCTTCATTTTTGGGTTTTTAGAAAATGGGTTAGATTTGTAATTTTTTTTTTATCCATTTTAAGCGATAACCCCTAAAATATGCATACTTTTTTGATAAAATTACCCTTGAATGTGTCTCTCGCATGTCACTTCAAAATTCAACAATTACTAACTTTGTTTTAACTTGGTTTTCATTCGCTGAGAAACTATAAGCTTCCAAACCTTTGAATATCTGAAACTTGGGTTCTGAATTTTTTAACTTCATTTTATCACGCAGAATCCCAACAATTTCTCTCAACTCGCTCAATCATTGTTTTTGTTCTTCTTCTTTTAAGAGTATCTCAAGTTCAAGAAGAATAACCTATGTAGGATGTGTTGTGAAGAATAAGTTATTGATTAAGTGACTTCGACTTGCTTTCAAGCTTGTTTTTCGGTCATTGGCGGCAACGAGAACGCGATTTTTATTGATGTTAGGTTTAACTAACCGATTAAGTTAGCATTTGAGAACAACACCAGAAGTGTCAATCGAGTTTTTATCTAATTTTATACGTATTTGAGCACTTAGTCGTTAAGTTAGCATTTGAGCAACGAAAGGTGTCAGTCAGGGTTTTAACTCAACATGTTGAACTAGCAAATCGTTAAGTGAGTAACAAACTTTAAGAGGGTTAAATTCAGGTTTATAACACAATAGTTATTTAGTTTTGACTTAATCATCGTTAAGTTATATTTGAGATAAAGGATGTTAAGTCGGGTTTAATATCTCGGTAACTATTGGAGTGAACTTGTCCTCGTATATTTGAGACAGCTTGGTATCAAATCTTTAGGCTTTAACCGTATAACAAAGTAGCTATCTAGTATCAAATCTAAAAAAGAACCGATGAAATAGAAGAATTAGAAACATGAGTAAAAGAAATAAGAAAAGGAAAATAAAGGGAAAAAGAAGGTTAATAGGGAAACGAGAGTAAATTATTATATAATGGATAGGGGGATAAATTTGTACAAATAATGTGTTTTTATCTTTTATTTTTGAACAATAAAAATGGTTAGATTTGTAATATATTTCCCCTTTTGACCATTTCAAGCAGTTACTAGTTTTTAATTGGCTCTCGTAGCTCTTGACCCATTCCTCTCACAAATTCCTTCAACAAACTAAATTAAACAATAAGAAGAATCAATTAAAAGGAGTTGTTGGCAAGACAAGTAACTCATGCACTTTAAAAAAACAAGAGAACATAATAAACACGTGTTTTTAATTTTTATACAATTTGATAAAATCCGAGCAAATGTTTAGTTTTGAGTCGTATTGATTGCGTAACATTATTTTATGAAAAAATATTTTATTTGATTTTTATGTTCGAAAAAGCGTAAAGAATACGAAAAATCTTCCGATTGAATAACAGAGTTTTTGGTGAATCTGAAAATAGTGTTTTAAATGTTTTAACGGATTACCGTGAGCAGGCAAAAAAGTAAAAATGCTCGGAAACATGACAGCCCATTTTAGGCCCAACAAGCTAAAAAGTTCAACCCGAGCCTGATGGGCCTACGCCTGGGTCCATTCTTTTGGCACTACCCTTATCTCTATATTATTTTTTTATTTTTTAAAATCATATAACTGTTTTTGTATACATGAGACATGTGTTGTTAATCATAAATATCAAAAGGTTGCATAGCCTGATAGCCTTATTGGCAAGATTGCCTTGTTTCAAGGTTTACGGCATGGGCGGAAATGTCGCGATATATTGATGATATATTGTTGATATTTTGAGGAGTGTCGGTGCTTTAGCAGATGTCGATAAGCAGTCGAATAAAGGAAAAATCGAGAAAATATCGTCCAAATGTCGGCGGCTTATGCTCGTCGATATATCGGTGTACGATATATTGGACACAATATCGGTTACAAATGCAGAACATGGAACAAAACGTAAAATTTTATAATTTTGGCCGATATATCGGTCGATATCGACAATATATCGCCGATATCGGCCAAAAAAGAAAATTTTGTGGCAAAAGTGGGGTATCCGATATCGGCCAAAAAAGAAAATTTTGTGGCAAAAGTGGGGTATCCGATATGAAGTACGATACGCACAAGTGAATGCTGATTCTTAACTTGCAATCATGTTCGAATGCATTAATGCCACCCGACCCCAGTTAATTATTACTTTCTTTCAATTTTCTCTTGCTCTTTAGTACTTTCACTATTTATTTATTATTTGATAAGATCAATCAACTCTTTATCTTCTTAGCGCGACCTACTGCACTACGATTTCACCACATAGCGGCAATTTGGATCATCTATCTCGGTATTCTTATTTATTTAACTGCTTCCAATCTCTTATAACTGACTAACGTTTCTTTCATTTAATGATGAATTTATCTGACAAGCGGTCAATCTTTACACCTTTACGTTACCCTGTATAGATTCTGATAAGTCCCCTCACTGTTTATTACTCTCCTTATTCTTAAGCCTAAGTTCCCCATCCATCTATTGTCGTATTGGCTTTTTTTTTCGTAGAAGTCGTACCATGGATGGAAATATTAAATGATATATCAATATATCGTCGATATTGGATCATCAGTCCCAACACGATATTAGCAAATGAAAGTCAAATCATGGACATAAATGTCGCGATATATCAACGATATATCGTCGATATTTTGGGTGTCGAGCTATTCCAACACAATATTAAGAAACGAAAGTCAAATGAAGGAAACATCGGAAAATATAGTGCAATAGAGCCACATCGATCTTTATTTTGGTTTTGAAATACCATAGCAATGTAATATCAATGTTTATATTTCATTATTAATGTCATTTTTACAAAGTATTTAATAAATTTAAGTATTTTTGTTAATTTTGATATATGGGCTATTTTATCTTAAAAATATCCCGTAGATGCTCTATCACAATAAATCCCGAGTCTTAGATATATTTATTGAAACCGATATTTTTAACTTTGGTTTAAGGGAAGGTTTTGATCCCGTCCCCCTACGTAAATAATAATATCTTCTTTTTTTTTTGAAAAATTCTTGGGCTAGGCCGAATGTAGACTGGTCATGGGCTGGGCCGAGAGGCTGAAAAATAAGTGAACCCGTTGACCGATCCACATGCTCTTTGGCCCAGGCTATGTCACATGCCTCTTCTCTCCGGGCCGATTGGCCCGACCAGGCCTATTAGAGACGCTTATGCTTAATCAACATAATTATCTTTAACAAATAATGCGTAATTAACATAAATTTAAATGTTTACTGTATTGTACCTAAAAGTGTTTAACCATAAAAGAAAAACAAAAAACATAAATTTTAATGCTCTCAAAACCTTCTTCCTTTCGGTTAATAATGTTCTCAAAACTCAACCTACAACTTTCCATGCTTATTTCTTCTTTTACAGTGCTATACAAAAATGGTTATTGAAATGGCTCCTCGGGATGGATTTGAGGTTCCAGGTTCAAATTCGACCGTGGACAAAAAAGAAAAGAACAAAAAAAAAGAGTTTTGTAAGTGATGTTATTGAGATAACAGTAAATATATTATAGCTTCATCAGCAACATTAATAATCATACAACAAAGATTCAGACTTTGGAATATAATAATCCATTTTTTCATCACAATCACAATCACAATCACAATCAAAATCATAGAGTACTACTACTACTACTACAACTACTACTCAAAAGAAGAAAAGGTGGTCGGTTGGGGGGAACTCTTTCAAATTCAAAACATGCTTTTCTTTAAAAACTAGAGAGCAGTTGATCTCTTCTAATATTTTGCTTTTCACCGCCACCGCCACCACCACCTGTATTATCATCTATTGTCTATTGAAAGAAAAGAGCAAATGAAACACACAGGTAGGGTGGTGGTAAGCTAAATTTCAAATGAAACTCAAGCTTTAGGTTCAGTAGTAATAAAACCTTCTTTTCGGCCTTCAAAGCCTGGTCGCATGAGTTTTTTCTCCCTCTTTGCAATCCGCCGCATCTTCTTCTGGTTGATCCTCTCAGATATATTTTCCGATCTCGTCTGCTGTTTCTGCGCTCTCATCTTTTCTCTAGTTTCGACTCTTTCTTTCCACTTCTCGGCATTCTTTTGGTGCTTCTTCTTCTCCTTCTGCATGCTCTGTTTCAACAATTTTGGATCATCATGGACCTTGATTACCAGCTCTACTTGTTGCTGCTCCATAACTTCTTTGAAATAACACCGCACTCTCAGGGTCTTTCTTTTGCTCCTCAATTTCTAGCCTTCTCAAAAGCTCCTTCAACTTTGAGAGCTTCCTCTTCTTCTTCTTCTTTCCAAGCTCTTCTTTGTTTCCAAGCTTCACATGACCAAATGCGAGTTCTTTTGAAGCCTCTGATACATCCTTAGCCAATTTAGCTGCTGAATCACTGGACTTAACTTCATTGTCTTCTTCCAATCCAGGGTCTCTCTTACGCTTTCTTTCCTGAAATTTTCCTGCATCTTTCTTCTTTCTTTCATCCCTCTTCTCACCCTTCTTTGCTTCATGTAAATCCTCACTACACTTTTCTTTATTTCCGACTGCAACTCACTCAATTCGGCGATGAAGCCTTTGACGTAATTCTTCATATGTTACTGATCGTTCATTATTTTCCAGACCAGAAATCATTGGTTTAATATCTGTTTCATCATCACTCTCACTGTCCATTTCCTCATTTCGCAAGCTTTGCTTCAACAAATCTAGCGTTGTAGATGAGTTTTCTGGATCTAACCGATCTCTTCGAGCTTTCTTGATGTTTTCTCTTGACTGTTTGCTGAGAGCTTTTGCAGCGCATACAGCCTGAAACCATGTATCGGTATCGTCACTGGGCAGATAAAATCTTGCAGGAATCAGCTCCAATTAACTTGTCAAAAAACAAGGAATGCTGATGGATGACAGATTTCAGATCGGAATCAAAACCTGATCGAATGACAGGTTTTTGTTTCTTCTTCATCTGCAAGGAGATTGAGGTTCAGTTAGCAATGAAATCAAAATATGTTAAGATTTCTAAGATTGCTCATATTTATATTTCACAAAACAAAATTAAAAACTCATATGGCTTGAAACAAAGTCCTTAAGAAAATGCTAGGAACTATGGCATCCTTCAAAGTATGAATTTCATTCTAAAAAACTCATTCAACTAGGTTTATATGTTGAAACTGTAAGTTGGCCCCACTTTTGCGGTTACGTGATACGAAATAATTTAAATTTCAAATAACGAGAGATCCAACACCATAAAGCATCATCCTCCAAGCACAGATTCACACAATGCAATAAGTCTGTCTGATGATTATTTGTTACTTGGATTAACTTTGGGTGCTCCTCTAAAGACAAATGCATTAGGATATTTAAAGTCCATCACATCAGATTCAGAATAGGAGATCACTGAGGGTTAAAATCATGAGGTTGAAACGCTTTGAAGCTTGTTAATCCAGCATCAAGCAATTACTGATACCCTACTTGTATCATAAAAACCCTACCAAATTAGTGAACTCAGCATCCCAAAAAATTTCAAAGAAATAAGCCCCCAAAGTCTGACCAAATCTAAAAACCTAATGCCTTGAGTAAAGAAACCATAATGCCTAGAACGTACAAAGCATTCCACACCCAATCTTTTTGTTCCCAAAAGCTGTTCATATAAAAATTCCGACAGCATGTTTAGTAGAAAAAATCGAATCCAACAATGAGTACAGCGACTCAACAGAAATCAATTTAGGGACCCAATCTCAGATATCACTTAGTGAATTTAGCACAAAACAAACCCCAAAAAATTCATAAATGTGATGGTTCAAATGGATTAACACCAGAAGTTCAGACTACAACAAAGAAAGAAATTTCCTGATTACACTCATTACAAGAAGTACTTGCTTCTCCTTTTTATTGGTTTCTCCTGGTTTACATTATAAGGTTTTTTTTTTTTTTGATAAAGCAAAAGGGAATTCGAAACAGGGTTGACCAAGCAGCCCCAAAAAACTAGTATACATGATGTATGCAAAAAGAGCATACACTGTAAGTTTATCAATCACCCATTACAACTGCAATTCTTCACATCTCATCATAGTAGCGGCGCCAGATGCAATGGTTTTTGTATAATTTTGGCTACTTCTCCCTTCAATAGTCTCTGAGTTCCAGACGCATCTATATCTGAATTTGTAACTTATATGCAAACACATTGATCATGTTGATTTTTGTTTAGGTATTCCTTTCAAGTTTACAACTAGATTAGCATATTTCAGTCAGTTTGCTGAGATGTTGAATCAGAGATTATTTTTAAGTCTCGGGCTTATGGATCATAGTCTCAGCCACCATAAGAAGAGAGACGAACACAGAGGAATAACCAATAGATGAAGAGCAAAGAAACCATTTTGTTTCAAGAAAATTTTGAAGATAAAGGGTTGGGAGCAGCAAAGTAGGTGACTTCTACAAAATTAAAAGTGAAGTATAAAAATAATGATATTTATATAACATTCTACCTCTTCTCCCAGAAAATTTTAGAATTAACTTGATGAAGAATACTCCAAAGATTTTCTTTTGTCCACAAAGTTACTTCCAAAACAAAAACATTAATTTCAGAGCATTAAAGACCTTCACAAAACATCCTATAATTCCAAAAATCTATATCTATACATATATAGAATTATGAAAAGTTAGCAAACCTCTTTCTTCGCAAAGTACCCCAATGATTTTCCCTATTTCTCCCCATATTCCAGAGAACACATAGTTATTATTTAACTACAACAGTCATAATAATTTGTCTTTGACATTCACAATATTTACAATTCACCTTAAGAAATTCATAATAAGAGGAGTTTTTCTTTTTCCAAGGCTTCCAATTATGTTTGCATGGTAAAACTGTTGAACATCAATTGATTAAATTCTACATAACATAACATAAAATTGTGCAAAATAATGTTCCCATAACGGGCTGTAGTTCAAACATAAATCTATAATTCAAAATTTCCTTGCATTGATGTATTAAAAACATTCAAAGAGAGAAACTCTATGTTTGAGCTTTAAGAAAATAGAGCAAGAAAAAAAAATATATTCATTCATATGTCTTTTCTTGTCTTTTCCTTCCACATAAATAAAAAGAAATTAAAATAAAAATAAAATAAAAATAAGCCCAGGTCAACTATAGGCCAACAGTGAGTGAGTGTTTCTATTTTCTAGTGCCTGCCTGGTAGCGAAATCCTTATAATTCAAAAAAAAAAAATTTCTCATATTTTTTCTGCATCTAAACAGAATCATATTTTATAAAAGAAAACATTACCAACAGCAAAGACCATTAATCCAACAAAAGTTTCCGTCTCAGCTGCAATCCGAACTTCCAATATAAAGGAGAAACCCTAGATTTCAAAACTTCCGGCAACAGCATTCCCAAGTTAAAAAGCACTAAAAGTGAAATCCAACCCTTTTGCTTGATTAAACAAGAAAATCACGAATAATAATAAGAAAACCACAATTTTATTCCTACGTTATCTCTCTCACTTTCTTTGCCGCAAGAAATCAAAATAAAATAAAATCACGTTAACCAGCCAAATATTCAAACAATAAAGCACTCAAAGTGAAGAAAAAAAAAACAAAACCATTTCTTCATTCCTCCGTTATCCCTCTCGCCTTTGTTGCTGCCGATATTTCAAAGAAAACAAAACTCATAGCAAGACTTAGTCCTACCGGTGAAAAAAAAACTCACGATTCAGAACTTCATCCGATCGTATATATAACCTAGAAGTCACTGGACTGAAAGGAAAAAAAGAGATTACAAAAGTACCTTAAACTCTGAGATCAACGAGAAGGCAGCCCTAAGGGAAGGGGTTGCTCGAAGGAGCTTCAGAATCACTTTTAGTGCTCGAGAAAACCCAGCGTTTTGTTAAAAGCAATTTAGGGCTACGTGAAATCGGTCGGCTATTATTGGGCTGGATATACGCAGGCCCAGTTTTTTTACTATTAGGCCTCTTTAATATTTTATATAGAGGGGAATTATGTTTTTTTATTTAATCTCGAAGGGGAATTGTTTCAAATGCAATGAAGGGACATAATTAGGAAAATAGAAACTTGATTTTTCATAACAGTTAGAGATAGAGTTTTAGGAGGAAATAATTTTTTTGAAATTTTTTTTTATTAAATTAGTTTGGAAATTGAAATAAAGAGCAATGTCTTGTAATCTGCATTGTCAATCTGTCGTGAGTTTAGATATAAAAATAATTTTTTTTTGAAAAAAAAAAATTATTAAATAGTTGAAATAGAAATAAGGCAGAAAATAATGGTGTGTAATATAATCGGCGTATGTGAGTGTGATTGGAATTATAAATTATCGAATGTCGTCGTGAGCCAATGACTTCGAGCATTTTAATATATAATAAGTTTGGCTGTTATCGTTATTTGTCGTGAATCTGACGTGTATTATTATTTTAGCGATTAGTTTGGTTTGAGCTAATTTAATAATTTTCAAACAAATTATTATTGTGTAGAAAATGAAAAAAAAAAGATGTAGATCAATGATTTCAGATAAAAAATAACCAAAAAATTACCCATTCTTTACTTGAGGAAAAAGGGTTAAGGGGCATTTTTACATAAAATTGGGTTTATGTTCCATCGTATCTTTGCCTTATTTTTAGGAAAATGCTTGATGACACCATGGTGTCATACACCATTTACAAAAATAGAAAGTTTTTAAGAATAAACTTGGAAAGTGTAAAAGTTAAATGACATAAATACTCATTACTTACTTTCTTCTCTCCCATATAATAAATAACAAAAATAACTACCATTATAAAATTATGGTGATTTTTTTTTATACTTGTGTAGCAATACCCTTATTTTTATGCCTTTATGACATGTTTGACTAAAATGAGAAACTTAACTTTCTATTTTCCTAATTATGGTCAATTCATTGCATTTAAACACAATTCACCTTTTAATAAATAAGGAAAAATGAAATAAAATAAATAATTTTGATTTTTCCATGACCTTTACATTGAAATCTTAGACAAAAAAAAAAGTTAAATTTTAAATAGATGAAGACTTTTAATTTTAACCAGATGCCAGCACTGGATATGCCAAACCAGCATCCGAACAATGAGATTATTGAGCTGACTTCCACGATGGCGGGAAAGAAACGCAAATTCAATAATGAAAAAATATTATTGAACAATGAAGCAGTGTTTGATGCTCTTTGAGAAAAATATTCTCATATTAGTGTTGGAACAGTAAAACCTCTTTCAATCTATCTTCTCACTCCTCTCTCCTCCACCATATGTCACCTATAAATTAAAAAACATTTTCCTAGTTAAATACTTTTCATCTCTTTTTTTTTGAAAGGTTTCATCTCCTATTTCATATATAAAAATATACCAAATTAAAAATCAAAGTTATTTTATAAATCCAAATCAATTATTTTTTATCTCAATTTTTTTATCAAAAAATTATTTTAATTTCATGTGTAGTTAAATCATTAAAATAAATTAGGTTTTAATATAAATTTTTTTAACAAGAAATATATTAACATTTGATAATTAACATTCTAATAAAATAAGTAAATAAAAAATAAAAAATAAAAAATATATTCTTATCAAATAATTAATAGTATAGTAAATAAATACTATATTTATATATTTTAATTTTTTATAGAATATCAAATTTAGATTAATAAATAAAAAATATTATAAATTAAAATTAAAATATTAATTTTCTTCAAACAAAAACATCATATGAGAAAATATTAATTTAACTTTAATTTTTTAAATAAAAACAATAATCATTATTTTTTTTAAAATATTATTTTCATTTAAAAGTAATATTGAAGATAAAATTAAAATTTTTAAATGTGTTTACACTAACTCTTAAATTAATTTTTTTTAGTTTTAAAATTTTATCTTCTTGCTTTTAAAATGAAAAATTATTTGAAAAAAATAATTATTACTTAGTTTTGACACATAATATTTTAATTTTTATTTAAGTTTGATATTCTATAAAACAAACCAAGAGTATTCTATAAAAATTAAAATATAAAAATAAAGTATGTAAATATTTATCATTAATTATTTGACAATAAGCATAATTTACTATTTTAATAGAATTTTAATTAACTAAAATATATCTTTGCTTGCTTAAATATTTTTTAGTAAAATCTAATTTATTTAATATTTAACTACACATAATCGCTCAGGTATAATAAAGAATAACGAAGAATAATTATCTGTGACTAAAAAGAATTATTTTTAATTTTGTAGATTTTAAATAGAAATAAGGAGATGGGTATTTAAGGAAAGTTTTTTTTTTTTTTTTTAATTTATAGGTGGCATCCGATTGGAGGAGAAAGCAAATAAGAGAAATGAGAGAGGGATTAGTGGAGGAGAGAGTGAAATGGGACAATGGGACCCCTTGACTTGTGCTGAAGGCTGTATTGTTACATCTGCTTAATATAAGTATTTTTCATATCAGCCCAGGTGAATGTTTGTTGCAGTATCTTGAAGAGCTAATAGAACTTCGGCGTTAATCTCGTTTGTTTTTAAATTTTCCGCGACTTATTACTGAAATTTTTAAAAAAGTTAAATAGAAAAAGTGAAAATATTTGAGCATTCGAGAAAAAGTCGTTTTATAGTAAGAAAAAAGCTGTCGTTATCGCGATAAGAAGAAGTGATATAGCCGTATCGGTATCGAGGATGGCAATGGAAGGGTTTGGGACGGGCGGTCCCATCGATCCGACTGGATTTATTTTGGTCTGGCTTTATGCCATTTAAAAAATTAAGCGGGGGTGGGGCGAAGATGGGGAAAATTCTAACTACGCCCATTTACATTTTATTTTGTTTTTATTTTTTTAAATTTTTATTTTTTATATTTGCTCTTTTATTTTTATTATATTAAAATTAATATTTTTTCATAAAAATAAAAATATTATGAAATTTTTATAAATTATTTATTAAAAACATTATAATTATTATTATTTATATTAAAAGTATAAAAATAAAATAATAAAAAATTATTTTTAAAATATATCGGCGAGCTTTATTATTATTATTTTGGATATGATTCATGTGCTTCATTCGGGTTCGTTTACCTCCGAAATAATTTATTTCTTTTAGTTCAGCTTTTATTTTAAATGAGCTTGTGAAGAATCGTTCACGGTAGATTTAAGCAAAATCTCGTCACTTCAGTCTCGCAGCGACTTATCATTTCGAGGAAAATCGGAAAATTTAGGTTTGTCTGAATTAAATGAAAACTTACGGGTCACATTGGAATTCGAGGCAATTTATGACCTTGATCCAGTTTCGTCGTCGAGATCACAGAGAATTTTTAGGCTTCGCGAGCCTTTATGACGATTTATTATTTTTATTAACGTTTTATCGTTTTTGAAAAATTTATAATTTTACCGGGTTTCCTACGGTAACAATACGAACTCGTCTCGAGATTTGAGAAAATAAACTGAAACCGGTTAAAAAGCAGATTAAGTAAAAATTAAACGTGTCTTATTAAGAAGCGGCGGGATGGGAGCGAAATGTCAGATCGAATTGCCGTCGCTACTTCGGCTACTGTGTTAAAAAACAACGGCTTATCTTGTCTTTATTAAGTGCTTGACCGGCGTTAAGGCTCCCGAAAAAAGTTATTCGGCGTTAAGTAAAAAAAGCAACGCCGCTAAGTACCAAACCTTTTGCTTTGTCTTTTTGAATTATTTTCCGGTCAACGTGAAAGTCAACTCAACAATCTCATGATGGAAGTCAACTCAACAATCTCACGATTTGGATGCTGGTTTGGCACATCCAAGGATACATGTGCTATTAAAATTTAAGTTCATCTATTTAAAAATTAATTTTTTGTCTATAATTTAAATGCAAAAATTGTGAAAGTTTAAGGGTTTTTGATAATTTTCTCTAAATAATATCAAATTGGGAGAATTATGTTTTAGGCTCATATGAGCTTCAAAATTAAGAAGTGGTACAAATAACCTATAAACAGTCCAAAACCCAGTAAAGTGGACAAAAATTAATAAGAAGGATATTGACCTTTTTTTCATTCGAAAATTGTTATTGTTGAGGTGAGAAAAAAAAAAAGGGGAATCATGTTTAGATGCTGTGAAAAACTAGAAAGAACAAAAATAAAAGACAACTATGCCAAACCCTTAAAACATATGATTTCTTGCACTAAATAATATTTAAAGAAAGCGTGGGAGATTGAGCGGTAACTTATTCTTTAAGACCAGAAATGCCTCACCTCCCTTGTCCCCATCGAAAAATGAATGAGGATGGACTCATCCCCTACATGAGGGGCATTTTGGTCTCAAGAGGCCGCAGGTTAATGTACGCCGCAATGTTTCAATTATTTAGTTGAAAGCATCGCGTGTTTGGGTTTGGGATAGTTAAACCCGTCAGACCCTCCCAAAATTGACCCAACACGATCAGTCCCATGGGTTAGCCCTTCGCTTAAGGACTAGGAGGGATGTAGGATGGCTTACCTGTAGGCTTGGAATTGATGGAGTCGGATGCGGTGCATGCTTAGGTAGATTGCGCACACACATGCCCCATGCTATCGAGCATGCCCACAAGCACACAACCTTGAGCACCTGGTTAAGAGTGTGATCAATATAGGGGCCAAATGGTAAATGGATAGTCATGCTTGGTGAGCATGCCTTGATGCCTTCTTAGGAAAATCCTGAAAAAGCTTAAAATGCTCTTTAATGTGGGAGGGAGTGGTCTCTCCTTTATATTGCAGATGGTGATGGGAAAAAATCAATGTTTTAAAAACCGGACCGGTCATTGAATTAGAAAAGTTATCAGTTCATTGGTCGAATCCTAGGATCAAGATATCGGTAAACACGAATATATCAATACTTAGGATTTTTACGAATATACCGGAAATATCGATGCATATTTTTTTATAAAAATATGTTCTCAAAACGGAAAATTAAATGAAAACGTTTTCTAAATCTCACAACGCTTTAAAAATGCAAAAATTGTGATATAAATAAATAAAAATACACTTACAGTTATTAATATTGATAATAATTTGTTATGTAGATTATATTTCATAATAGTCTTAAACTCATTAAATTTTTGCCTCTATTTTTTTATTATTTGGTTTCTATTTTTAGTTATCTTAAAACATGGTGTTTTTTTACAACAAAAAGCAGATATTTAAAGTAAAAATACAAAAATAAAATAGTACATATTTAATTTTTTGCTTTAATTAAAAACAATAATTCATTAGATATCAACATATGGATAAAATAATCTACACAAACCAGAAAATAATCTATTAAGTTAAATGAGAAACTGATAAACACTTCTTACATAAATAAAATAATTTTTTTTTATAGTGCTAAGAGCTTTTAATAAATTTTTTTGTAATATTCCCATATTTTAAATTATCAAGTAAGAATTCAAAATTTCAGAATATACACACTGTAAATAAAACACAATAGATAAATTGAAATTACAAAAAATAAATATCCTAAATTTTTAAGATTATTTGGGTCTTTTAGCACTTTTCTTTCCAGTCCATCATCTTCCTTTAAGAATACTAGATCTAAGCCATCCATTTTCACAAGCACATCTCCACTGTTGATTTTGTTAAACCTCAGAACTCAAAATACTTCAGCAGCCCCCTTTCTCCTTCCAAACTGCCTATCAGCCTTCTTCTGTTTTTTGAGCCTTCTCAGTCCCAAGTGGGCGGATTGTTTGTCTTCTGTGCATAAACTTTCTTTTTCTTTTTTCTTTCTTCCCTGTTTTCCTTGCTCTCTCTCCACCTATTCTTTTCCTTCTTTTATTTCAGACAAAAATAAGAAAAATTAGCTATTTATTATCCAAATATCACGATAAATCCCCACTTCTTATCAATTTTCAATGGCTTCATTCCCTCCACCAAGACATATAAGTTAGGTAATGACTCAATATTTCCAGAATTATATCGATTTTTTTCCCGATATATCATCAAAAGAAAACGTTGATATTCTCGAATATTTCATTTTTTTGCACAACTGATTTTTCTTTACTTCGTTCTTCGCTTCGAGTGAATTTCCGATATCCGATATATCATTTATATTTCAACCATTAGCATTCACTTTAATCTTCAGCTGGAATCACGCATTTAATCATGTTCAATTCACGATGAATAAATATATAAAATTATATTTAAAAAATTAAAAAACTTTTAAATATGATTTAATATTTTATATTATTATTCATTCATTTTTATATATTATTGTATTAATATTTTAAGATTTTATGAAACATATTATGCATAATATTTTCAAATATAAAACTTTATTTCTGAAATGAAAAAAAATAAAATTTATATTTTCTTTATGATATTTATATTCAAATTTAGATTTTGCCTTTTTAAAAACGCTAAATGTTATGTCTTTATTCATCCAGTCGCTCAATGGTGTGACACTGCTTGCTTTTGGTCTCTTAAGCCTTAGAAGCTTAAGTTCACTAGTTTTTGGCCAACTCATACTCATATTTCCGTCACATATTGGACGGTAGAGTGAGATACAAAGAAGTTTATATACCAAGGTAAAGAGGAGAGTACTAATGTTACTAGTGAGAACCCAATTGATCAACAGTGGCTATTGGGCCTCTGATGAGTGTGCAACTCATATATTTTTAAGCCTATTTTTCATATATATATATATGAGGGAGCAAAGCTAATTTTAATGTAAAACATAGATTTTTCACCAGATTTGTGTTTGGCAAGAACAGGGAAAAGAAGCAAAAAACGTCAGTGCCAAAGAAAACCCTGCTAAGGTAGGGAAATGCCAAGGTCATGTAATTTCATCATTGTCGACAAACCCCAAGACAAACAATGCAAGAAATGTCTAAACAACCCGAGCCCTGTCAAGAATGAAATATTGAGAAAGAGTCCTATGTAGTTAAAGAGGAACCTTTGTCGCGACATTTTAAACTTTGTCAGCATTATTAAAGGGCAAAAGTAAAGCGAAAGAATGTGGCGATGATCAAATTTTGTCGTGACATATTATGAGAAAAGGGTAAAATGTCACGACATCGACAACTTGTCGTGGACAAAGAATAAGGCAACAGAAGAAGTTTAATGCGACAATTGAAAATATGTCACGACAAAAGATGAGAAAAATTCCTGGCGTCCACTGAAGAATGTGTTATGATATAAATTGATTGTTGTGACAAAACAGCGGATAAGAAGAAGCAACCCGACATGTAGAAAATTTTTTGTTACCACAACATTATCAACAGAGTCACCGGCATTTTCAGTCGCGACATTTCCCAACTTTACACATGACAAAAGCAAAGAAGAAGTAGAAGAAAGTTGGTCATGACAATGAATAATTTGTCGCGACAATCATCAAAGAAGAATGTCGCTCGCACATTGTCGTGCCGATGTGTTTCTTGCAACAAAAGACGGGAAGACAGTGGAGCCGCATATGTCATGACATTTCACAACTTTGTCGCGACATACACTTCTGGAAAGTAAAATCAACAATTGTCTTGACAAAGCAATGACAAAGCCTGACGACAAAGAAGGATGCTCCAATGTTGCAACATCAAGTACGATTGTTGCCATTAATGAACCCGTATGGCTCGCACCGAAACCCACAAATTCCCGCCTAGAATTCCAAAATTTCAACATTTATGAGGCCTATAAATAGAAGAGATAGTGGCAACATCTTCGTAGGAGAACAGGAAGAGATCGTAGTTTTTATACATATTTTTATTTTCTTTCTTTTATTTTTATTTTTCATTTTCATCTGGAGGATTGAATAATTGATCTAAGTCATATCGAGTCGGGATTCAGATATCAAATCACTATGCTTGAACTTAAGTGGAATCTGGAATTATTTATGGAACCCATTATTATTTAGTTTTGATTACAGTTTCAATGAATTATGATCTAGTTATGGAAGGCCAAGCTTCCTTTGGGAAGAGATTGGTGTTTGGTTATCATTTTTATAGTATTTAAAATGAATGTTGTGGTTTGAATAATGGGTTGATCTAATTGGTACTATTCTAAGAACTGTTCTAAGTATCAGTAAAGTATACCCAAAAAGGAGTTGTATTTGTGATCTAATTTCCAGACCCCCCAAGGACACAGAAGTAAGTTCCCGAGTAGAGAGCTAAGAGCTCTAAGTAAGGTTGTGACCGATGATATCAGAACTAATATATTCTCTAAGTATCACTGATGAATCATATGTGATGTTCTAACTCTCTCACTTTAAGGTTCCCTTCTTAGGTGATATAGTTGAAATGTGTTCCCTAGGAATAAAAACCATTTTGTAATTTGTTAGTTTAATCCTCTTAGAGGTTTCATCTGGGTTTGGTAGAATGTTTTGTGCTTCAGAATATGAGAGGATTATTCTCGACCAAATCACAAGTAGACACTCAATTACTTTGAAGAAGGTTGCTTGAAGCCAAAACCCTTAGCCTCATGGGACAAGCTGACTTTCGGGCCCCGAGAAATGGTTGAGAAGCATTAGTTTAGAAAAATCAACCAAATCTTAGAAAGATGATCAAACTTGCAAGTAGTCAAGCGGACTCATTTGAACTGTTTTTAGAATATGGTGTTCTAAATAGTGAAATGTATAGTGTCAGGAGGTATTCCAAGGCTATACTACTATGCTCTTGGACAAATCTAGAATTCAAGCCCATGACTACATTATTTTTGGAACCATATACAAATTGATGATCATAATACTGATCCCATCCCTAGTGTTATTAAATCTTAGTGAAACCTTTTATCCATTTAGATTTCATTATATTTTTTATTTAAGATAAAATTGACAAAAACATTTTTATTTCAGTTATGTTAGTCCAATCATTAAGTTGGAGGTTCAAATAATGATTAACTTGAGTAGTAGGGGTACTTGATCTGTAAATTTTCTCACCAATCCCTGTGGGAATGATATTTGGACTTATAATCCACTTTATTACTTGTTGACTTGTGCACTTGTAGTGATTTAGACCAAATTAAAAATTTAAACATATTATTGTAAACAAACAGTAGAAAACAGTTTTAACAGGCAAACAAGTTGTTGGCATTATTGCTGGGGATTCTAAACAAGTCTCTAGTGGTAATGTTCCAACAATTTCATTACAACACAATTTTGATCGATGAAAAGAAATCAAACAATAAGTTTTAGCTACCGGGCTGGGATTAGTGAAGTTTATAAAATTACTAATCTAGCCAGTATAAATTGTTAATTTGGACATTTTTATATTTTTACCAAAATTTTTAGAAAAATTCAAAATTAGCTATAATTTAATGTGTGGATCTGGGCCAGAAGTTGATTCATTGTGCTAATCAAAAAGTTTATAAATCAAAACTATTTAGTAATCTCACTTTGATTTCAGTGTGCTATATCTTCAGGTACCTATTACATGCATAAGAGGCCTGAAGCTGAATTAATGCCATTAGACATTGAAATAGAAAGAACACTCATAAATCTAAAGAAAGTGAGAACAATTGAAGCAGCTACCATGGCAGAGCCAATAGAAGGTAACCACAACATTCCTATTGTAGCCATTGATAAACCTCAGCAAAGACAGAGAACTATGGAAGATTTTTAGAGGTTAGTTATATGGGCGTAGGTCTTCAACAAGAAGGGCAACCACCAATGTGAGGCAAATGATTTTAATTGAAGTCGTTCTGATCACTATGGTGCAGCAACAATTTCGCCATTCAGCACCCTAGTGAGGATCCAAATGAACATCTGGGTAGATTTTTGAGAATGGCCAACACTATGAAGCTAAATGGAGTAAATCCTGATGTGATCAAGCTGCAGTTGTTTCTTTTTCCCTTAAGGGATATAGCAACAAGTTGGTTTGAGTCATTGCTTTATGGCTCAGTGAACAACTGGGAGGAGCTAGTAGAAGCATATTTAAGCAGATTTTTCCCTCGTGCTCTCACTTCTGAGAGGAGAGGAGAAATCATTGCTTTCAAACAAATAGAAGATGAATCCTTGTACAATGTCTGGGAGAGATACAAACAGTTGTTGAGGAGATGTCTAATGCATGGTATTGAGCAGACGACTCAAATGGATATCTTCTACCATGCCATGAACTACACTTCTAAAGGAATGGGCGACGCAGCCTCTGCAGGTGCATTCAAAGTGGGAAAGGTGTCAATAGTTACTCGATGATTGAAGATTTAGCCAAAAGCAACTATAGAGCTCCATCCGAAGCTTTAGGGAGCAATAGCAGGCTGAGAACAGTGTTATTGAACTGAACAAGATGGTAGCTATCGAGGTTAAGCTGGATGTTATCATGAACAGAATGAACCAACAAGAAAAAAGGAGTAATTCAGTCAATGAAGTGGGAATTGTGGAAGGTGTTGAATAGAAAAGTGTAGCTAATAAGGGGCTCGCTCATGAAGGTCCCTACCAAGTGGAGGAAGTTTAGTTTTTAAATGGTAATAGAAGCTATAACTTCAAGCCCAACAACAACCTCCCAACCCATTACACACCGCTCGAGAAACCATGGAAACTCCTTGTCTTTATGGTGGGTGGAATGCAAAGAAGGTCAAAGACTAGCTCGGGACCCGTAACTATGCTCCACCTCGGTTTCCAAGGACAACAACAAGGTTCTCAAAGACCGTGGATAACAAGGACAAAGGAGATCTTAAATTTTCAAGATCAAATGCTGAATTTTATGTCTAAGAACAAGAGAATATTGAACCTGCATGAGCAGAAGTTTGCTGAACTTACAGTGTTTTAAGCAAACACGACTATGTTTCAGGCTAATACTAATGCCTCCTTGAAGAGTTTGGAAACTCGAGTAAGGCAATTGGCCCTCACCATGCAGAACCAGTCTAGGGATGCTTTCCCTAGTGATACAAAGAAAAACCTAAAGGACTGCATGACCATCACACTGAGGAGTGGCAAAGCAGAAATGAAGCTGAGTAAAAGTAGTTGGAGGATGGAAATGAAAGCAGAAATTAGAGCTCAACAAGCAATGAAAAGAGGTAAAGCATAAATGAGCTATCAGATGAGAGCCAATTGTTGAAAGAGCATGAGGAATGAAAAACAAAGATAAAGGCGTATGAGGAAGCAGAGCTTTATCAACTCCTATCCTATTCCCTCAGAGATTGAAGCAGTCAAAGCTGGATAGTCAATATGAAAAGTTCCTGAATATGTTCAAGCCGAAATCAAATATTCCTTGGCTGGAGGCATTAGCTCAAATGACACATTATGCAAAATTCATGAAAGACATTATCAAAGACGAAGAGGAAATTAGTTGAAGGTGGAGTAGAAAGTGAATTTCATCCGAATCCATAAAGGTTATTATTCGTAAAAAACATGCCACGTAAAATGCAAGATCCGTGAGTTTCACTTATACTGCGATAACTAGGGAACCATGAGTTTGGGAAAGCTTGTGTGATTTTGGTGCAAGCGTAAATCTGATGCCTTTGTTAGTAGTCAAAAGGCTAAGTTTAGGGGAGTTAACTCCCACTACAATGTCTCTACAAATGGCATACAGATCAATGGCTAAACCTGAAGGAATCCTAGAAAATGTGCTGGTCAAGGTGGGAAAGTTCATTTTCCCAGTGGACTTTGTGGTGATTGACATTGAAGAAGACAAGCAAATTCCATTTTCCTAGTGAATTTGACTATTGCACTTTAAAGATGCAAGGATAAGAAACTAGCTCTAAACTAGGAGAAATGTCATTTTATGGTAACTGAATGTATTGTCCTAGGTCATAAAATTTATGCACTAGGCTTGGAAGTAGACCAAACTAAGATTTCTCTAATAAAAACTCTGATGCCATAAACTACGGTGAAAGGTATCAGGAGTTTTCTTTGGCATGCAAGATTTTACAGAAGATTCATCAAAGACTTCTCCAAAATTGTGCCACTCATTATGCATCGCTAGAGAAGAGCAAAAAGTTTGAGTTTGATGAAGCATGTAGGTCTGCATTTGAAGAAATCAAGGCTAAATTGATCATAGCTCCCATTATGGCAACACCAGACTAGAGTAGAAACTTTGAGAACATGTGTGATGCTAGTGATTATGCAATGGGAGCAGTCTTAGGACAAAAGATAGAGAAGATCTTCAAAACTATTTATTATGCTAGCAAGACATTCAATGAGGCTCAAGAAAACTACTCAGCAACTGAGAAGGAAATGCTAGAAAATGGTCTTTGCTTGTGAGAAGTTTAGGCGATACATATTAGGATCTCATGTCATCATACACACAGATCATGTAGCAATCAAATATTTGATGGCAAAGAAGGATGCTAAGCCTAGACTCATTAGATGGTGTTATTGCTGTAGGAATTTGACTTAGAGATCAAAGACAAGAAAGGTAGTGATAATGTGATAATTGATCACTTATCTAGAATAGAGAAGCCTACTAAAGAAGAAAAAGGAATTGAAATTGAAGAGAACTTTCTAGATGAGCAGCTATTTTAGATGACAGTTCAAACACCTTGGTATGCTGATCTAGTGAATTATTTGGCTTGTGGTATTATGCCACCAGAACTAACCTACCACTAGAAAAGAAAGTTGAGAACGTATGTCAAAGCTCCCATATAGTGGATGAATCTAGGCTGTTGTATAGAAGAGGAGCAAATCAGATTATCAGAAGATGTGTACTTGAGGCTAAGTAAGCTGAAATTTTAGACAAATGTCATGCATCACCATATGAAGGTCACTTTGCAGGAGATAGAACAACCCAGAAGGTTCTCCAATCAGGATTCTACTGGCAATCATTATTCAGAGACAATTCCGAATGGGTTAAGCATTGTGATAGACGTCAAAGAATGGGCAACATAAATAGAAGAAATGAGACGCTTTTGCAAGGAATCCTAGTGGTGCAGAGTTTTGATATATGGGGCATTGACTTCATAGGACCTTTCCCACCTTCATTTAGAAATCTATACATTCTCCTTGCTGTGGATTATGTATCTAATTGGGTTGAAGCCATTGCTTGTCCTATAAATGATGCCAACACAGTTGTGGGGTTTATTCAAAGGAATGACACTGGTACATGGAGCCCTAAGGACCATTATCGATGAGGGAAGCCATTTTTGTTAATACCTGCAAAACTCTTGAGCATATATGGAGTAAGACATGCTATGAGTTTGGCTTATCACCCTCAATCAAATGGGCAAGCTGAGATATCTAATAGGGAGATAAAGAATATACTAGAGAAGACAGTGAGTACAAGCCGGAGAGACTGGTCAATAAAGCTAGATGATGCATTGTAGGCCTACATGATTGCTTATAAGTCTCCTATTGGAATGTCTCCATAAAGGATTGTGTTTGGAAAGCCTTGTCATCTCCATCTTGAATTGGAATATAAGGCCATGTGAGCCATCAAGAAGCTGAATCTGGATTGCTAAGCTGCTAAGGAGAAGAGATTACTTAAGTTGAATGAACTGGAAGAGTTGAGAAACAGCTTCCATGATGCAAATTTTTCTTAACAAGATAAAGCTATTAAGTTTATAGATGGTTTGATTCGTAGAATTTTGAGAAAATAGTTCAATGTAGGAGAGCTAGTCCTATTATACAACTCAAGGCTAAGGATTTTTCCATGAAAGCTTAAATCAAGGTGAAGTGGTCCTTATACAGTTATTGCAGTCTCACCTTTTAGAGTAGTTACTTTGAAGATAGAGTCTGGAAATGATTTTAAAGTGAATGGTCAAAAACTGAAATAGTACATTGGAGGAATCCTGAATGAAGGCCAATCTTAGATTGAAAATATTGAAGAAATTTGCTGAGAAGAGTGTATATTGCATCAATGTCTAATTAAGGACATAAAAATGAGTAGCTTCTTGGGAGACAACCCAAGCAATTTTTATTTTCCTTTTATAGTTTGCTGTTAATTGATTTGGTATGTTTTAAGTTTTGTTTTCAAGTTTGATTTTTATATTTGTTGATTATTATTATTTTCATGACAAGAAAGCTGATTATTAAGATGGGATATTGTCAATGATCAGATTTGATTAATGAATGATATTCTGTAATTGAAGAGAAAGATCATGCTCAACCATCATGTGAGAAGTTTCCAGTTAGCTTTCTTTGTCAATTTCTTTATTTTCTGCATAGTTTGCATATGTTTCTGGAATGAAAAATTGAGCTTTGATATGAATGCTTGAATTGAGATGCTTGGTTTATGTTAACTTTATATTCACAAGCATGATTTAATGATTGAAATAAATTGCACGTTGTTTGGTAGGGTAAACTGATTAAATTGGCTCAATTTTTTTTTTGATAAAATGGAAAATAGGATGAAAAAGCATATTTTGTCGCTACATAATCTCTATTTGTCGTGATAAATACCAGTCCAGCCTTTCTCATGTTTAAGGCAAGTTTGTTGTGACATTGTGTATTGAGAGTGTGACATTTGTATGTCAAGACATTTTAAACCTTTGTTGCGACATAAGTTCACCCGTGATGAGGCTCAGTGTTATCAGACATTTTAATTCACTGTTGCGACATTTGTTTCTTGAAAATCCATTATCACTGCATTGTTTTATTCCTGAGTCATTTATTTGAGTCAGTGACATGAAAATATTTGTCACTACAATTCCGGGCCTTTGCGACTCACAATTTTGTGTCGCGACATAATTTTTGGACTTCAAAGTGTCACGACATAGAAATATGTTGTCACAACAATTCAATTGTCGCTACGTATTCTTGGGCCTATAAATTGGAACTTCAAACGTTTTGAATTTGATATATCATCTTCTCTCAAACCTTTGGAGCCTTAGAACATTTCCTCATCCTTTTCAAAACCCTAAACACCAAATCCAACTACCGCAACAAAACCGAAAGGAAGAAAGTTTGATTCCCAAACATGATCGAAATTAAAGTGGGGCAGTATGTCGAAGTGAAGAAAACAACTATGGAGCTTCAGACGACAAGACATGAACAAGAAATGCCAGTGGAAAGAATGGAGACGGAAGCACCAACTGAAGAAGGGAGAAAAAGGAAGAGGAATGAGGAGGAAGAAAAACAACAAGAAAATGAGGATGAGGTTGACGAGTTTGTATCAGACGGAGCATTTGTTGTCATGGAAAACAGGATGCTGAAAAAAGACTTCATAGGCGAAAGAGATTTCAAGCAACTCATATCACCATTCAAAGAAGTGAGTGAGAAAAGAGGATGGAGTCTATTAGTAATAGTGCTCTAGGCCTATTGTATGGACATGGTATTTTGACTATTTATGAGAATTTATTATTATGATGATTTGCATGTTTATTATATATAATGTCCTTGAATAATATTATTAATTATTCTAAATGTCCCTAATCGGTTATTGTTATGGGGAATAACAATGATTAAGATTAGTATAAAGTTTCTTTAATATTCATGGATGAATATGTATGAGATACAAATCAAATTTATATCTATTTGTCAGAACAAATATCGATGTAATTGCCTTAAGATTAATACATGGATCAAAATCATAAGTTAATCTCTAATAGTTGTGTCATTAAATCCTTTGACCTAAGATCACTATTGTAACACCCTGAAATATACCCTAACAGTTTTTGGACTTATTTAGGGTATATTAAAAACTAAATAGGAAATTTCAAATAAACGAGACCTCGAAATTAATAGAGCTAAGGTAATATGTAATTTACCACTTGAGGATATGAGAGGCATAAATCAATAAGATTATATGTAATTATGATTTGAGAAAAGATGAGGCAAATTAGAATATGTCATAAGTCAGCCTTGCAAAGAAAGAAGTCTAAGGACCTAAATGCAATTATGAAAAACTTAAAGCAAAAATGATTTTTACTTACAAACATGGCCTTTAGCAAAAACATGGATTTATAAATTGTCTCTCATTTGGGAGACCAAACCGTAGAGAGAGCAGAGAGGAGAGGAAAAGAGAAGAAGAGGAAGAGGAAGAAGAGAAGAAGAGAGAAGCCAAGATCAAGCAAAAGGTATGGAACCAACCCGGATATGAATTCGTATGATCATATGGATTTTGTATGGTTAATGACTTGTCTTCAAATCTAGGTTTTGTTGTGAATTCATTCTAACCTTGGATTTCATGAAAATAGGTTGGTAAACCCCATATGGTACAAGATAATTATATAATCCTCTTTTAGGTTGGATTCATGGTTAATAGAGAGTCATTGAGTTAGGGTTTAGAATAAACCCTAACTACTCATCATGTTTGGTTTGTGTATGGGTTATGACCCATATTAGAATGAGTTTGGAGGAATTCATGAAAGAATTTTGAAGAAAGACATGTAATTGAAAGATAAATTGAATAGAAAAGAGATTCCAAGGTGAATTTGAAATGGTTTTGATGTGTGTTTGAAGTGTAGAGTTGATCGGGTATCAAAACATGGAAAAATGGGTGAAAAACACATTCTGGCATTCCGGTGATGTGTACCGTACACTTTGAACATGTACTGACACCTTGTGTTCTGGTCATTTTTAATGTACCGGGTACACATTAGAGGTGTACTGGTACACCTGTTATGCTTTCCCGCCACCAGTTTTCGTATTTTGGCCATAACTTACCATTACTTCTTATCCGATTTGAGGATTCAAGTGGCTACATAAAATAGACTTCAAGGAGAACTACAAACTTAAAGAATAGGCATCGCCACCCCCACCATAAGTGGCCTAAAAATTCACTCAAAGTGGGCCACAGCAAGCCAAATTCTGGTTCCAGCTTTGAACATAGAGTAGTCCCGGTTGTTTCGACGTAACTTGAGTTTCAAGCCCGAATCGGGGTGATTCCAGTTGGAATAACCCTTAGAACCTTATCTTTAAAAGAGTACAATGACATAGAGTCAAAACATGAAGTTGAGATCTGGAAAATTAGTAATACGAACTGTTCTAGTGTAATCCCAAACTGACTAGTTTGGCATGAAAATGCCATAACTTTAGTTAGATGATCCGATTGGATTGATTCCACTTCCTAAGTAAAAAGTAGATTCAGAGGAATAAGAATATATGAATGAGGTGTTATTCCATTACATACATCATACTCATTAAGAATATGAAGTGCCATATGTAATAGGCATGAAACAAGGAAAATGTAGAAATGAAAATGTAAAGATGTGTTCATGAAACATGAAAATGATTATGGAAAATGAAATGAAAACGAATTGAAACATGATTGTGAACATGAGAGGTACATGTCATGAACACATAATGTGGTTAAGTGATATATGATTATTATCACATATAAACTTAAAATGATAAATAAATGATATGAGCACATCGTGAATGAATATATGAATAGTATACAGCGGGTTGAGTATACATGAAATGAGTATATCGAAGTCGAATTGCGAACGAGACACAATTGAGTATACATGAATGAGTATACGTAAATGAATTTATGAATGAGTATACATGTATGAGTATACATGAATGAATATGTGAATGAGTGTATGAATGAGTATACGTGAATAAGTATACGTAAATGAGTTTATGAATGAATGTATGAATGAGTATACGTGAATAAGTATACGTAAATGAATTTATGAATGAGTGTATGAATGAGTATACGGAATAAGTATATGAATGAGTATACGGAATGAGCATATGAATGAGTATATAAATGACTCATGAATGAGGATTGAGTATATCTTTGAAAAGATAATACTAAAGTGAATATGGAATTGAAATGGTGATATTTGAAACCGAATGAATGCGAATGATAATAAGGATGTGGATTCATCGAACGGAACTGGCCATAAATATGAATACGAGTGAAATGAAATCAAATGTGATATTCAAAACCGAATGAACATGAATACAATAAAGACGGGATTCATTAAACGGAACTGGTCAGAAATGTGAATTGAATGATGTGAAGAATGAACCGGGCCGACGGGATGCACCAAACGCATCCGCCACGGCGCACCCCGAATTTATCCACGTCCCACTTGGCGGATGCACTAATCGCATCCGCCATGATGACGTATGGCATTGAAGAAATGTCCTACTTGGCGGGATTCACTCAACCGGATCCGCTGCGATGGCGTATGACATTTAATTGATACCACGTGTCGGGGTGCACTAAACGGCATCCGGCATGATGGGAGACCAAATAATTGATACCACGTGTCGGGGTGCACCAAACGGCATCCGGCATGATGAGAGACCGAATAATTGATACCACGTGTCGGGTGCACCAAACGGCATCCGTCATGATGGGAGACCACTTAATAAGTAATACCATGCTCCGGTGCACCAAACAACATCCGTCATGATGGGAGACCGAATTATAAAATGTGAAGGCACATTACCGAATGATAATAAGGGCGAGATTCATTAAACGGAAACCGTCATAAATATGAATTGAATAGTCAAAGTGAAATGACTAACATTGACGAGTGTAAATGAGATTTTTATATTTATGCTTAAATCTCATAAATTTAATCTGCGGAATTGAATTATTGCATTGAAAAATGTATGTTGTGATATGATAAATGATATGTAAATGAAAGCATGCGAAATGCATAGCATGAGTATATGTGCGTATAAAGGCATTATTTTGTTAAATGTGAGTGTTATGGATCTTTGAATTTGTAAGTGGTTATGGGATTGCCCGAAAGAAGTAAGCTGTAATTAAAAAGTTTAAAATGGAATAACATAAACAAAATGTTTCTCGGAAGATAATTGAAATGGTGTTTTAGAGTAAACTGCCCAAATTCCTTGATCCGCAATCTGGTCAAGTCGGGATTCGGTCGCGACACTTTTGAAAAAATAAAATTTAATGAAAACTAAACAAAATGTTTTGATTGAAAATGTTCTTAGTAAACTGCCCATTGATCCGCCACCCTGGCCAAGTTTCCGTGGATTTGGTCGCGACACTTTTGAAAATAAAATTTTAATAAAACGAAACAAAATGTTTTGATTGAAAATGCTCTGAGTAACCCTGCTCCAAATTGATCCGCCAATCTGTCAAGTAGGGGATTCGGTCGCGACACTTTTGAAATGAAAATTTAATATAACTTAAACAAAATGTTTTAAACGCATCCCATCATGAAACGTGAATTTTGCTAAAGTGAGTCGACACGGCTTCTGGCCGTGATAGTGATAAAGAGTCTAATATGTATTGGTAATAGGTCTGATTTGAACTTGTATGGAAATGATATGATTTGATTTGAGGTTCTAATTCCATTGTATACGTATAAGTTTACTTTGAATATGATTTGATCTATCATACATGTAGTCGATATGAGTTACAACTGTGAAATACATGACACAGGAAGCATTATGAAATAAGATAAATGATAAGGAATTCAAAAGAATGAAATCTTGATATGTATAATATGAGATTTAAAGAAGTCACATAAGAAATAGCTCTGCTATATGCATAAGTAAATGTAAAAGATAGTGACTCGCGATTTTTGTTATTGGTCGTTATCATTTATATAAGTTCCCACTAAGCGCAAAGCTTAGCACGTGTTCAATCCGTAGGTACCGAAGAGGAGATAAAAGAGAGGACGTGACATTCCACACCAAATGCAGACGAGCCATCTCGTAGATAGTGCTCACCAAAGATCAAGTTCCGCAATCTCCGATGCTCAGATAGATACGTACATGTATAAGTAATCGACTTAGCATATGTAGACATTTTAATGGATACCACTCCCAAGTGGTAGTTCCTTTGTATATAAACAACTTTGGTTATTACAAAATTATTTGTATACCCACGTATGCTAAGCTCGAAAAAAAAATTAATGAGTCCAATTATATGTTTTCGCACTGAACCGGCCGGCCGCCAATTGGGCCTGACGGAATCTGGGCGTGACAACTATAGTTCTCAACATATAATATCGTGTTTTGATATAATCAAACGTTGTCTTTAATCGGATGACTATAAAGGTTATACTTGAACATAATAAGAATTATGCAGCGAGATATGAGCGATTAAGATGGAATTTGTCCCTCTTATTATAAGAGATATCTCTCTCGGTCCCCGACAATCGAGACTCCAGAAATGCATGGTTTGCTCAAATGAATTGATGGAGATCAATGTCATTTGTTTAGTTAGTCTAATTGGGTTTCGAGTAATCAAAGATAGAACGATATATATGGGGCATCGAACCATGCCTTATATTCTATCAAGATATCATGAGACAAAAGGATTATGTCATTAGCTATATTAAGGTTGTCTTGGATCATGAGCTTTTCATTTAACTTGGGTAGTCATAATGTTCTGCTAGAGGCAATACTTATGACTTGTAGGATCAAATGATTTAGGCCTACAACTAATGTTAATTTAACCTATAGGGTCTACATTAAGAACAAATAACTAAGCAGATTAATTTCGTAGTAATTTAAAATGATGAGATTATTTTAAATTACAATAATAATTAGTTGTTATTTAAATTCGAATTTAATTTTTGAGAAAGTTTAAATTCGTGGATTTAAATTATAACAAATAATTAATTTGTTATATTTTTCTTATTGATAAGGAAATAATTCAGTAAAGGGTTTTAATAAAAGAGTTTTAAATATATAATAATATAAATTAAGCTCTTATATAATAAGGATTTGAATTTAAATTGTTATTATTTAAAAGAGTTTTAAATATATAATAATAATTGCTTCTCTATCTCGATAAGGATTGAATTTAAATTGTTATTATTTAAAAGAGTTTTAAATATAATAATATAAATAAATGTTTCTTATTCGATAAGGATTTGAATTTAAATTATTATTTAAAAGAGTTTTTAAATATATAATAATAAAAAAATTGCTTTTGAAAAAAAAACTCCTAGCGCATTTATATATATATATATATATATATATATATATATATATATATATATATATATATATATATATATATATATATATATATATATATATATATATATATATATATATATATATATATATGTGAGACATATATATATATATATATATATATTTTGTAGTGGTTGTCTTTTACTTCCTAAGAACAAACCAAATCAGAGAGACCTAATTTGCTTTGAGAAGACGAACCCGAATCTGAAGGCATTCAACAAGATCGTTTCATTATTTGTCTGTGTGGATACTTGTGGAAGTGGTCAAGCTGTAAAGACAAGACCTCAAGATCCGAATAAACCAAGATCGCAGACTTTGAAGGTTTGGTCGACCGATCTACAAGCATGTAAGTTTCTGCGAATTCTTCCTTCGATTTTATGAAACGCATGTGATCCCTGTGGGTTAAGGGATAAAAATTTTAAATTCGGCCAGATGCATGTCTAATCAAATTGATATTCTCGCCCTCAGAATCTAACAGAGTCTCGCTTATGAGCACCATTCAACTGGGTTTGCCACATTAGTAAGGGAATTTTATGCAAATATGGTGGGGAAGAAAGACAAGACGTGTTATGTTAGGGGGAAGTGGATCTTCTTCGACGGGGAGAGCATAAATAAGAAGTTTAAGATGAGTGAGCTGAATGATGGGTCTAAATTCAAGAAACTGCATAAAGATCCAGACCACTAGAAGATAGTAGAGTTGCTCACTATTAGGAAAGGGGAATGGAATGCTACTAAGAAGAACCCCTTTGACCCTATCTTTAGAGGGTCACTGATTGAGGAAGCTAAAGTCTGGTTTTACTTCCTCAGCTTAGTCCTGATGCCTTCTAAGCACTTGAGTATAATGCTGAAGGAGGAAGCAGTATTATTGTACGCCATCCTGGAGGGGTACAAGATGAATATGGGCAAGATAATAGAGAAATTTATCCTGAATTACTATAGTAGCAAATACAGAGGTCTCATCCCACACCCTTCAACTATAACTAGGTTGTGCATACTAGGAAGGGTGGAAGGCAACCGGGAAGAAGAGGAAAGATGCCCCAGGACCTCTCTACTCACCCTCACTGGCATAACCAAGCCTCTATCCAACAAGGCAAGGAAAAAGTTAGAGAAATTGAAGAAGAAGGAAGAGAAGTTGAGAATACTGAGTAAGCTCTACTAGTGAGCAACATAGAAAGAAGAGAAGAAAGGCAGAGCAGTCCAAGTTTTGACTGAATGCATGATCCTCCAACTGAAACTGACCACAATGAGAAAGCAAAAAGCTCAAGACAACAGGGCAGCAATGTAGATATCATGGAAATGTTAGCTAGAATGGAGCAGAAAATGAGAGAGAGAGACAACTATTTGAGAATTCAATTGCATATGAGGGATGAATATTTAGATGTCGAAGCTAAAAGAAGGGACCACCTTAGAGGAGACAATAAGACAAAGAGACCTGAAGTGGAAAAAAGAGCTAGATGAGAGAGATGAAATGTGGAGAGTTGAGTTGAAGGAAAAATATGAAGAATATTGGAAAAGCAGAAAGAAAGGGATGACAGTTTGTCAAGAATGTTAGAAAGAAGAGATTAGGCAATCCAAAATTGCTTGGTTTCTAGGGATCAAAGATGGTTAAATGGTTTGCATCACTCCAATGAGAGTCTGAGGCTAATGACTAAAAAACAGATTAATAATAGGGCAACTTTGGAGTCAGTAGGCAAAAGCCAACGTGAGCTGATATAGGGAAATGCATAAATCCTGGATTGGGCGATGAAGATAGTATCAGGGAAGAAGAAGGTGTCATTGCTAAATATCCAGATCTATGACTATGTACCCTATACCATAGTGCCTAAAGATGTGCAAAAACCCTAACATACCCTTTACTAACCCTAATGAACGTGTAGAAATGCCCTTTGTACCTTCGAGAATAATTCCAAATGATCCTCCAACAATCCATCTAATACCCAGATCCAAACCTCCAGGGGAACCTTCCAAACCTCCAATAGAGCCCAAAAAGAAAAAAATGAGTCTCTTTAGTGCAAAAATTTTATCTGAACTCTCTATCTTTATAATTTTCTCATAAGTTTAATAAAATCTTTGTTGAAATGTGCAAATTGTGTCTTATGTGGAATATTGTTGCATTTTTGTACAATTTCTAAATGATTGAAGGCTATGAGTTTGCTTCATTGTCAAGTTAGATGATGATCATCGAAAGGTTTGCGGTTATGATGATTGTTGAACTAAAATGAATTGTTGAATCAAAATAAACTTATGAGTTGTACAATAGCATAGTAACCTGTTTAGGAACCAAACAAGATAAACTATAGATGAAATTAGGTAGAATAAGTTGAAAAAAAATGAAAATTGTGATGTCAATGAAAAATAGGCTGAAATTCTTAGATCCCAAAGACTCAACAATGATAATGTTGATTAGACTAATAATTCTAGTTTTTTTGAATAGTAGTTCAATTGATAACCAAAAGCAAGCACATGGGTCATAGTACCTTGAAAACTGATTAAGCTTAAGTTAGGAACACCTTGTTAGATTTATCATAATTTTAGTCTCAAAGGGTCCTAGAACTTATTATATTATTATTCAAGGCGAAATCCTAGGCCTTACAACCAGCAGGGAATGATTTAGGCCATCGTTGGAAAAGTTTAAGCCTTTCAAAGCCTACCTTGCCATATGTTTATATGCACACACCTTTGTACCTTGTTTGAACCTACTGCCAATTTCATCATTAAAACCACATGAAAGACCTTAATCCTTCCTTAAATCTAATCCTTCAATAAAGAACCTGTGTTTGCTCAAATTGCTAGACGAGTACATGAAAAGTGTCGAGAGGGCAAGTTTGGGGGAGTAACATTTTGGAATGAGAAAGAGGATGAGAATTAAGAAAGTGAAAGAAGGATATATAAGCTGAGTAAAGATGTATTAAAACAGGTGCACAACAAAACATATATGAGAAAGTGAAAAACATATAGTTTCAAGGGGGAATATGTTTTGCCTTGTAGCCTTCCTCCCTTGAGCCATTAAGTTCTTAGGGGTGTTCTACACCTAGTACCCTAATGCCAACTGGTATGAGAGTTACTAACCCAAAACTTGTTAAAGGTGGTAGAAAACTTAAGAAGGCAAAACATTGCACCATTCTCAAAACCTTGAACAAAATGAAAAGAAAATAGCTTATGGAAAAGAAACTAAGTTGAAAGTAAATAGTGAAAAAGGAAAAAGCCACAGTGGAGAATATGTAAAAAAATGCACCAAACCAAGTTTGGGGGTGCTTGAAGGTTGTTTTTAAGCCGAGAAAAGAAAGGATGAAGCGAGTGGAGGCAAAATATCATTTGAATAATATGTGCACTTTGGGTAAACTTGAGCCTAAAATGTCCAGTCAACTACCTAAAACCCAAGCCATACATTACAAGCCTAAAAGACCTATTTGATCTTGAGGGTGGTGAAATGTCTATATTAGTGGAGAGTAATATGACTAACAAGCCCTGTGGGACTGAAAACCACTCTAATGAGACTTTTGCATCCTTAGGCAGTGGAACTCTCATAAGGCTACCTAACCTGCAATTAAGTTATAAAGGCTAGACCAACACACACTCTCACATCAAAGGTCAAGAACTGCAGGTGTTTACATTCTATGAAATATCTATTTATTTAAATGATCTGAATTGAAAATCTTTGGGATTCTTGAATAAACTTTAGATGGAATTGATATCACAATTGACATTTCACTGAATCCAGATTGCTGATAATTTTGAAGAGATTATTGAAAAGAAAAATATCTTGAAAAATCAATCTAAATTGTTTGAGGACAAACAATGAGTCTTTTCTTTGCTTGGAGACAAGCAACACTTTAAGTTTGGGGGAGTTTGATGAGTGTGAAACTCATCTATTTTTAAGGTTAGATGAACCAATGTAATAAATTTTGTCAAAATTCAAGGTAAGGAGTTGAGGCAGATTCGTTTCCACAGAAACCGTCAATTCGTAGTCGCTTTGTCGAACCCTTTAGTTTAGGCGATTCAAGCATGATCTAATCGATACTTCGGCCTGAAGGGAAAATCAAACCTCAAAATGCATCGGTCGATGATTGAATCGGTCCAACCGAACAGCTTGGTTTTTAAAACATTGGAAAAAACCACTTGAGTAACTCGATATGGTGCATACAAGTTTCTAGCAATGCTATTTGGGACAACCAATACTTCGACAACCTTTTGTAATCTACTGAACGATGTTCTTTTTAAATATATTGATGCTTTCATTGGTATGTACCTCGATGATATTGTAGTGTACAATCACAGGACTCTCACGAGAACCGAGGAAGCACTTGAGATTAGTGTTTGAGGAATTCTTGGAAAACAGCTCTTCATAAAGACAAAATGTGAGTTTGCATAGAAGCAAATCACATTCTTGGGACTGAGATCGGTAAAGGCACAGTGGGGATGGATGAGAGAACAAAGTTCGGAGTAATTAGGGAATAGTCGAGTGCCATCGAGTTGAAAAATTGTGTTTATTCCTCGGGTCCAGCCAGCCCCCTTTCTAGTGGTTCATGGGGATATTCAATTCTTTGGTGCCTCTTACCAACTTTGTTGAAGAAGGATCCAAATGGGAATGGGCGCTGAATGCTAAAAGACCTTTGATGAATTAAATGATGTTATGTCCTCTAGAAACCCGATTCTTCGGTTGCTGACCTCAGTCACCTTTCGAATTACGGAAAAGATACCTTAGATGGGCTTTAAGTGGAGTCTAGTGCTTGACATCAATTGCTTTTGAAAGCGAAACCTCGATGGTATTGACGTTACAACACATGAGAAAGAAATGATAGACGTGATTCATTGTCTACAACAATGGACAAATTAGTTGATGGTACGCATATTTACGGTTGTCATAAATTTGTAGCGTGAAAACGGGGGTCAGTTGACCCATTTATCAACTGCGAAAACTGTGTATGTGGTGACGTACCACACTATGTATCCCATTTACCGAGATCTAGAAATTTAACACCAAAATGGCCACTCCGGGTCCATTTATCCATTTTCATTTAAAACATGCAAGATTATAATTAAAAACAACCCATAAAGGTTTAATTACAACACTCTTACATAATAAATACATGGCAAAACTAGTTTGCATAAAGTTCTAAAAAGATTTTCATAAGCCATAGCTCCAGGCTTTCTTCATACTCGCGGTCCACGGTAAGTCGCCAATAGCAGCTTGCCTCGCACTTAAAAATGTTTTTCCCATATAGGGTGAGTCATGCCCAGTAGAGTAAAATTCCTATAGACCACCTAAGTGCACATGAAATGTTCACATTTAACAGTCAACGATGCAGTATGAAGCTAGTACGGGCATACAGTACTAGGTAATCGTATGCCTACGCTTTGATATCAAGTTGTGCTGGTATCAGATTCCATCAAGCCCTAGGTTATGTTTTCTATGCTTTCACGATGTCAAACTTTCATGGAATGAGGTAAGACTCATCCATGCATCAACCCTGAGTCCTTGCGACTCTCGCCACCTGATACAGCGCGATGTTCACCTTTGGCAATTCACATTATCGACAACAATTCCAAGTAGAATGTGCAATTCTATATTGGAATGCCATGCTATGGAATGAGGGTGAGACTTCGACCGGCACCATACGCGAGTCTTTGCAGGCTCCTTACCTGTCTGATGTGCTTGTCCCATTTCATATCACAGAAATTGTTCCCAATGAGTGGGCCAAAGGTCGTCGGCATTATACTCTTTGTCAAGGAAGTCCACGGGTCATCTCCAGGAGTGGTATCTAGGTGATCCTTATGAATTGTTTTCGAAGATGTCGTGTAAAAAGTGAAATATGGGGATTGTGATTGATTGGTTAGGTAATCTGATAAATTAAGCTTGTTTTAAAGCAAGAAGATGAAAGATAGGGTTCTTAGGTTTCCACTCACTGCCGGACAAGTATTACCCACCTCTTATTCACAATCTCATCTAGGAGCCATTGATGAATGGTCTTCGACGTAATATTTTGCATTAAGAGCTCTTTTTAATTGAAGGATGATTGAGCAATGACAAACACTTGTTCAAACGATTTACTTAGACTCTTAGCTTGCATTTGTGATCAAGCACAACATGTACCGAGAATTTCTCGTTCACACGTTGTCAAGAAGATGCCAAACTAAGGTTTTATAAGATTTTTCTACAAGTGTAGCATTGTACAATCTCGTTGAAACCGCAAGAGGAATTGAGGGGTTGTTACCTTGGGAGATGAGTTTCCCGCCGTAGAACCCCATCGCTAAGAGTTTAGAACTTCATTGAAACTAGGGGCGATTCATATTTGATAAGAAACTACTCATAAAAGAAACTTGAAAATCACACTTTAATTGCGAGGAATTGAGAATCAAAAAGAAACAAATTACAGTAAGAGAGGAAGCAGAAAGTTGTATGAACTAACTGAAAGATTAAACGTAATTGAAATCTAGAATCCGAAGAAAATTTAAGTATCCTCCTCTACTCTATGAACCCTAGCAAAACTATGAGAAAAACACTCTCTTTTTAAGAAACCAAAACCCTAGAATAAAAAACTGCTCATCTCCACCTTTCCTTTGGCTTTTATACCCTTTTCCTTTGTGATCTCGAACTGGTGGTTGAAGGACAAGCATACCCTTGTACTGAATTGGAATTCTGCTCAAATCCCATGAAAATTACATGTGAGTGCAGAGTGCGGTACCGGTAAGTGATCTGGGGTACCACTTTACTATTAGTGATTTTACATTTTGGGGAGTCACCGATGCCGGTGAGAGTGGTACCCGGTACCCTTGGCTACTGGTGAATTTTGTTTTGGGAATTAAGTGCACGATTTTTGCCCGATGGGAGTACCCTTCTATGGTGTTCCCAACACCATTGCACTTCCCGAGACTTCCTGCTTGGCTGCCATCATCATGATGATCCTATGTCGCTCTGGACGCAAACCCCTATAACAAGTATGCATGGAACCCGAAAAACCTGCACAAGTCCAAAAACACGAAAACGATCAAAGGCACCTATTCTTATACAAAGAAATAGAGTAAAATATAAAAATTTGAAGGTGCCCAAAATCTGATATAAATGTTGCCCTTTGTGTATTCAAGCACACCCTGACCTACATCTTGCTAGTCCTGGCAAATTTGAACTAGTAACACCTACTAATTATGATTTCCAACAAATTACGCTAGGTGCAATTAAAGCACAGGATTTCCCGAAAGAATGAAAATTGAGCATAATAGTACTTCAACTTGGCCCGAGTATACAGCCGTATGACTGATTAAAACCACGGAGTCTCAAGCGATGAACATAATAACAAATTGTTCTGAAAACGAGATATTCATATAAGGGACCATGGAATTGAGAAAGAAAGAGCTGCCATGAAAGCACTAAGAATGAATGATATTATAAAGGCACCGCAAATTTAACATCACCAAGCAAGTTAATATGCATAAGATTCGAGAACGACGACCTGACTAAAATCAAGGTTTTCGAGGCTTGTAATGACCATAGGCTACATAAATAGGGCTTATATGAACAAAATGGGTGTTGGCATAGCGTGTTGAGGTCTACAGTGCCAACACCACCTATTCCCAACCCTCCATACTGCACTCAGCATCCTCCGTCATGCAGCCGAAGAGAATGCGTCCCTCCTTCGGCCACGGTCGTCAGCTCATGAGAATCCCACTTCAGTCGGGAGGGGGCATCTTCCAGCTGCGGGTTCTCCTCGGTAGATGTGACCACCTCAGAGCACAGAGGCTGTGGTCAGTGTTTACGCTTCCCTAATATGCACTTAAACTAACCCTTGATCCTGCGCTCCATCCTTTTCAACGGAGATGTGCTCATCGACCCAGTAGGGGCGAAGAGGCCCAGTATAGCCGTAGGAGGAACATGAAAGTGAGATCTTGTGGATACAGCTAGGCTCTTGGCCTCTGTTTGGTTTATGGGCCCCGGCCGGAAGGAATTATCTTTTCTCTAACAACTCCCCTCATCCCCGCGGCTTCCACCAGATTCGTAACTAGAGTCGGGAATGGGATATGCCTGTTTTCAGTTGGGGACTGTAGAAAATCCCTCCTAACACACCATACTACCAAGGCGTAATCAATGACCTTTCAGTCATCACCCTCATATAAATGAATTTCTTCCTTGCTTGGCAATTTTCTTTTCCGCCCGGTCAGATCATATTGTGAATAATTTTGTTGTCAGCCTTATTTAGGCTTGAGCTTCCACTGGAGCAAACTCGCGTATAAAACCTCTCATAGCAGCGGATATAGATTGCATATGGCATCGACAAACAACTGGCATGAACTCGATGTGGCCACGAGAGGTGGGTGAGTCATGGGTGGCGGGCGGACATGCTGCTGATGGGTGAGCTAAGTCGAGTGATCTTTAAGCTGTTTTCCCGTAACGAGTGGTCTACAACGGAATATCATCTTTGATTTTCTCTTAAATTGGCATAAAATTCCCGGACAGTCGGTAGATACCCTTGTGCCGGCAGAACAAATTTAAATTTGCTCTGAATAATAACCACGATAGGATGGGTGGCGGCGAACAAAATGTATCACTTTACACCCGCTCATAATGAAAACCTCGCTTTGCAATTGATTGGGCCCACTTTTCTCGTTCTGAATCAGAAGACTCGGCAAACATGGCTTCAATCTCCTCATCTTCGCTCTCCGATGCTTCCTCGCTCTCTGATGAAGAATCTCTTCGTTTTCCTTTCAGCCTCTTTACGATCTGCCCGAGGTGCTCCAGTTAGTTTTTTACGACGCTCATGAAGAGCTAGGAGCCTTGCCCTTTCCAACGTTCTCCGATCTTGCCATAGATATGGCAAGAATAGAAAATATAGCAAACAAGGCCCACATACACAAAATAATATCCCAAAAACCCATCTCTAAAAGTATCGGGCTGGACAGATTCAGTTAAGACGAAACTTCCTCTGCATACCATGCAGTAGATGATGCCCTCGGCCACGAGAGACATAACACCACCAACCCAAAGACCAGCCAATCGAGATCCATGTGGAACAACAGAAATCTCATGAAAAAGATGTCCAAAGAAGTGAAGAGGGTGCTTCTTAGCGGCTGAGGCGACAAGCGAGAAAGTGGATTGAAAAACTAGAAACAGCGGGGTGCTTGATTTGAGGTTGCTCGTGTGAGGAGGAGGAAAAATAGTGCAGGAGTTTTATCTTATATGGCTGAAGGGGGGTAGGAATATGGAGGGGTTTCAAAGTTGGGCATAAAAATACTAGGCCAGACCCATGCATGCCGTGATGCAGGTCTTAGAATAGGCTCTTGCCACTTTTGCCCGCAGTGGTACCCGATGCAGGTGAGTGATGCCGTACCCTTTGTCCCATTTTTCATGTTTTTAAATTTGGAGTTAAGCGGTGCGATATATAGATATCACCTTTTCGAATGCCCTCAATCTCGGATTCCACTTTGAATGCTTATTTTCCCCTCATGATACATGACTGATTTGTGTTCGCGAACGATTGTCTTCACTCTCTTGACACCTTCATCGCCTGCATGGGGTCCCTTGTACTTCGTGATCATGTTTCCTAGGGTTCGAATTGAATTGCGACCGAGAGCTCAGATGGGTGCAAGGGGTAAGTCAAAATGATTTCACAAAATGTAACACAAAAATAATGGCCTCAAATCATCTTCCAGTTATGCATGGTGTTCCTTAGAGAATATGATGCATGTAGTTAACATGGAACGCTAAAATAATGCACAGGTGGAAGCAATAGCAGGCAAAACATGAGCTTGAAGCAGAAGGAATCAATGGCAGTGGCTTGTGTAGGGACTATAATAGAATTGGGGTGATAAGGTCCCAAATATGAACAAAAAATTTTGTGCATGCTTGTGTGTGTGGAGTACATTAGCAAAAACAACGCAGTGCATACATGAATGTGGATGCATAAATCACAAGTCAGTACTATAATAACGAAAAATGTAATCGAAAAATTTTATCATACGAACATATAACATATCGCATAGTTGGTTCGACCGGTGTGGCCACCTACCCCATTCTGAGAAGTAAGCATTGTCCTCGATACCTGGAGTACCCCCACGACAGAAATGGAGGCTGAAGATAAATAAGCGGATGGCAGTTGGTGTGACCCTTTGTTTTTTTTTTTTGTAATTGAAATAAAGTAGAAAGAAATCACGAAGAAAAGCAAAACTTATATCCAGCCAGGTAGGATAGAAATTACTGCGAAGGAGCATCTGGTAGGCGGATCTCACAGTTCCTCACTACTCTCTTGACGGTCAAAGTTCTCGAAATGGCACAAGCGTTGGTCGTGACTTTAAAGTTTCCCATTTCCGGATTCTCGAATTTGCTTTGCACCATATGGGTAAACTATGAGCAAAAGACGGGCGATCCGCTGGATGGAGTTTTCTGGAAACATGTGTAAGCGAAATTTGTCTGTGATACTTTTGGTGAGGTTGAAGGTCCCTCCATTGATGGTCTTGTCATGGAACAACTTGAGCCTTTCTTTGTAAATCCGGGAGCACTCATATGATTCACGCCTCAATTCATCAAGCTCGTTCATCTGCAGCAGTCGCTGTTTACCTGCTTGAGCCAAATCAAAATTAAGAGTTTTAATAGCCCAATATGCCTTGTGCTCCATTTCTACCGTGAATAATGACCTTACCATAAGCAGGCTAGGGAGACATACGAAATAGTCTAAGCGATGCAGTAAGCGAAGAGCATCGATGGCGAAGAGACCCGATCCTTGCGTTTGGGGCTACCATTTTTCCAAAATATGTTTGATCTCCTATTGGCTGAAATTCGGCCCGGAGCCGTTAGTTTGTGGGTGGTATGCGTGGAAGCTATTGGTTGACTTGTTCGCCTTTTTCTATATAGACTAAAACCTCAAATTAACATGATCTGAGCCTTACAATTCTCTTATACCCGTATCATTTGGATAAGTTTCTTGCTAAAATAAATTTCTCTTAATGTTCGGGATTAAAAATAAGGGTTCGATCTGTGACAACTGCGAAGTGCAGTCATCTAGTAGTAAATCTGAATGTAAGTCAGTTATCATTCCCACGATTGATAGCGAATTACAGTCAGCCTGATTACTAAAATTTCATACTATTTGGACTCAAAACTCATAATGAATGTTTTTATGGCAATAAAAAATTAAAATCCTATCTTGTGAATATGTTTCAATTAAGCCCAAAACAAAAATGAATGACTAAAATAAATTGTATATAAAGAATGGATTGAATCGAGTTCTTGAGGAGAAACGAAAACCATCGATGAAATACAATGGAGCAGTCGATTCTGAGCACTAAATCGGATTTGCTTTGTTCTATGTATGGATACGAGATTTTTGTCGAGATTTCTAATTATTGGAATTGGATATCTCGCTTTTCAGCGATTTAATATCCTTGCTTCTCTCGAAGACGAGATCAAACCCGACTACACATATTCCACATTCTCTTACGAGATGCGGGTATTTTCTTTCTCAATACTTCACACCCATTTCTGTTGGCAATGGAACTTTTGCTTTACCTTCTCGGGATTCTCATGAAATTTCAGCTACTTAATTGGTGGCTCGACCTCGGATCTATGGGTTTATCCCTTTTCCCTTGATAAGATCTAAGCTAACAAGAGTTGGAACTTACCTTAGATTGAAGTGTAGAACTCTCACGATCATTTATATTGTTAAATACACCCCTCTACTTCAATTATGAGCGAATGGGGTTATAGGAAATGAATTCTCAATTTCGGCGGTCGTCAATGATAGTCAAACATACCCGAGAGAAAGATGCTCTGACTCTCGGGGAATCTCCATCTGTGTCACTCGAGAGGGCGTGCGGATATCGAGCAAGATACATTCCCTCAGCCCGGTATTAGGTACTACCATTGGGAACTTATCCATTGAAATTACATCAAGCTAAGTAAAAAATGAACCCAAATTAATTCTCTATAAATGTGAAGCGTAACTAAATATCAAATCAAATCGACAGGCTGCGTTTTGGTGCGCATTGCAATTAAGAAATGGATGCAGATCCGCATAACCACTTGTAATTACGATAAAGCGAGAAAAAAAATGAATTCGAAATTTATCTAGATTTCATAAATTTCAGTGATGTCTTGAAAAATAATAAAACTAAAAATCGACTCTACTCGTCTACGCACAGTTCGCGATTCAAAACCGAGAAAATAAAACTAAAAAATCCTAAAAATAAAATCTCTTTCTATAATATATATGAGTTCCTCTTTCTTTTCCCTTTTAAGGTCGTGAAGAAGGAGAAAACTACTTTACCATTAAATTTATCTATTTATCTTTGTAAAAGAATGCAGTAGGAATCCCCGAAATGCTCCAGTGGAAATCGAAAGAAAAAGCCCGGCTCTCAGCGTTACATGTCGCGACCTCAAGTTGATGTCGCGCGACATGGAAACTCTCTTGATGGCTCATGATGATCGCCACCTCTTCCTTTTACGTTGCAACCCGGTTTGTCTTCGCAAAGCCTTGATCGATGGTGCGACATTGAAGTGATGTCGCGACATCTTTTGTTCAGTGTTCCTTCAGTGTTGATGTCGCGACCTTAGTTTGATGTCGCGACATCATTGTCTTCCTATTCTTCCGGCGTGCGTGGCTGCGACATCGAGTTTAGGTTGCAGGCGATTTCTTTCTTCCCGACTATTTTCCAGTCCGCGACGTAAAGTGATGTCGCGACATCCTTTTTGTTTTGCTTTCTGACTCTTCTTTGAATTGACTTTGAATGAGTGGTCACGACATCATTTCTCTTGTCAAGACTTCAGTTCCTGTTTTCATGTCACGACCAGTATAGCATGTCGCAACTTCAATTTGAACCTTTAATTAAAAAAAAGTTCTGACTTCTTTTACCCCATGAGGACCTTTCTTGTGGCTTCATAGACAGATCCTTGTCGCGACTTCAGAGTTATGTCGCGACATCATTTATCTCCTTTTGGCGTCGTGACATCAAAATGATGTCGCGACATGAATTTCTTCATTTGACGGTTTCCTTTAGTTTCAACCTCGTCTTCTTTGTCATGACCTCCTTAACTTAGTCCTTGGCTGTTTGTTCCCAGGTTACATTTCTTCTTGAAAGCCAAGATTTGTTGATGTAAGTGACTTGGGATGAAATTTGTGGCCAGGCTTTACATCGCGACCTAACTTTCTAATCGTGACTTTAATTATAGCTGCCGGTGATTTCTTCGATTTTGCTAAAATTTGAGTTTATTTGTATTTTCTGCTGAAATGAAATTTGGAGTCAATTATCCACTTTTCTTGAACAATTCATCATTTATCTCATAATAAAGCCCGGAAAAATGGATTAAAAACCTAATGAGTTTTTAGGCTCATCAATTCCCCCGAACTTAAAATTTTGCTTGTCCCCAGCAAAGAAGAGAAAGAATTGTTTGTCCTCAAACAAATAAGCTTAGAAAATTTTTAAGGACATTTTTCTGATTCATACCACAGTCTTTCTCATTCCACCTTTCTGATATGGAATTAAGAGATACCAATATTATTTCAAATTTCAGTTTTGATGCAAGAACAAGGCATGGTATATTTCAATCACAAAATTCTTGATAAACTAATGTATTTAAACAATTTATTTTACAAGTCTTGTTACGTATTGTGTGTAGGTCATCGATCCTTTCATCTTCATGTTGAATTTAGTTAATCTTAAGGGTTTTCTTAGTTTGTTGCGAAAGTCCCATAGGCTTGTTTTTCATATTAATCTCCACTAATGTAGGTAAATTCAACCTTCAAAATCAATGAGGTCTTTCAGGCTTGTAATGTTGGGCTTAGGTAATTGGGTAGATAATGGAAAAATTTAAGTTGTAAATCACCCAGTTTCAATGCTTTTCTACATTGTTGCCTCAAGCTTTCACCCTTTTTCTTCTTGTTCTTTACGATTCTCCTCCAATCTGCTTTGATTCATCTTTTTTGAATTCTTTTATGGAATTTCAATTTCCATATGTACTTGGTCAGGCATATTCTTTTGTTCTTGAACTTTTTTCTTTATTTTACAAGATTTGGAATAGTGTGTTTTGTCTTAGGCTTTTATTACCACTTAGAACTTTGGGCTAGCAACTCCATACCGGTTGGCATTAGGGTGCTAGGTGTTAAAACACCCCTACGAGCTTAATTGTTCGAGGAAATAGGCCACGAATAAGCTTATTCCTTATTTCAGCTTTGGCTTGCTTTCTTCTTCATCTCCTTCATTGTCAAAATTTGGAAATATTATTTCCCCCCGAACTTTATTTCTTCCTTTATACTAAACTTTTTATGGTAGGCTGGATAATTTGGGCTCTTTCTTCTTCGGGTTTATTACGAGGAAGGAATTTCGATTTTTCGATTCTTTGCTCATTGAAGAAATAAGGCTTATTTGGCTCAAATCAAGGAACTAGAGAATATGCTTAAGCATATATTGAGGGTAGGTTTAGGAAAACTCAAGCTGCCAAGGATGGCCTCTATCATTTCTTGTTGGTACATTTTCAACAGGATTCCTTTCGATAAATATCAGAAACCAAAGTTTTAGGACTATGGACTTTAAATCCACGAATCTCCACAGGAGATGTTCTAATTCATGTCAAGGTTCATAAGTTTTGTTGGCCAGATGTGTATTATTTCTTGAACTTGTATTTATTCTTGTTTACTTACATTATTTCAACCAAGTATTTTGTTCTATCAGTAATAACCAATTTTCCAATTTTCGCAACTAAACTGAATTTAAACAATGCAGGCATTACTCCTAATTTCCAGTTTCTTTATTCCTGCCTTGATTCTTTCCAATTTACGTTCTTGAAAGGCAGAATTATTTATTCGATTCTTGCACAGCAAAGAAAATGACACGAAACAAAATTCGGGAGATCATTAATCATCGATCAAATAACATCTATTTATCCACGATCGATTTTCATTCAGCAGTGAAACCATGTGATAAGAATGCTTATGAAGTAAGGAAGTCGATCGAACGAGGGACATGTAGGGTAAACTAAATCGGTTTCATTAACATTTTGGGAATGTATATATTTATAACATCTTTAAAACCTTCGGTTTCCCTTTTTTTCTCTTGTATGCCCTTTTAGGTACTTTATGTTTGGAGATTACACGCATCAAAAGCGGCTTCAGCGGGATCAAACTTGGGGAATTTTATTTCGACTTTTGCTTTTCTAAAGCGGGAAATTCCTGCCTTCTACGGAATGTTTCATTACTTATTTGCCTTGCCTGAATAAGCGTATCTTGCCTCTCCCCACTTGATTATTGTTCCTTCTATGAGGAGATACATTCGGCGGCTTTGATAAATTGATTGATTAAGTCCATACTTTCAACCATGTTTTCCTTATACTCATCATCATTTTCATTCTTGATCTCTTTGCTTTCATTATCTTCTCAAGCTCTTTGAGCAGGTTCATATATATGTGTTTGAACCCATCTATCTTTCTTAGCATCTTTATTTTCCATTCTTTCTCCCTTCCGCTACATGATGTTTATGATTCGACGCTCTCTTGAAGTGATTATTGTAGAAAGCTTGCATGCATGTCTATATTCTGCCCATCAACTTCTCTTCTTGTCTTTTCAACTCTTCTTTGTGTTCTTCTTCTCTTATTCTCAAATTTTCTTTATTTGTTCCTTCCTTGTTGCAGCCTCCTGGTCTTCTGATCCTTTGTTGTTGTTCCCATTTTAGTTCTCTTTCCTGCATTTCCTTTTTCATTGTTTTGACATTTCCATTATCTCGATTTACTATCACCGGAGGTTTACGCGACGTGCTGTTCTCGTGCCACGGAGATAAAGGATATGTTGGGCTTATCCTTAGAGTTCTTCCTCATGGAAGGATCTTGCTGGCATCGCCTCCGCTTCTCTTATCGGTTTAATCTATCTCCTCTCTTTTTCTTCTTTTAATACCATCGCTAGCTACTTCTTCTCTTTAGGCCCCCTTGTCCTCAGTAAGGGTTAGAGGAGGACAGGGACATCTTTCTTCTTGGCACCGGTTCCCTTACTTTGCGGAAACAAAGTCTAGTAATAATTAGCGGGTGAGAATCGATCCTCTTTATTGCTATGATGGTACCCCAGTTGATTCTTGATCAAAATGCACATGTTCATTTTGTATCCTTTTAAAAGGCATACAATAAGATTGCTTCTTGCTCACATTTGTCTTCAGGTGTTTAGTCGGCATTATGACGAACATATAAAAAATAAAAACCAAACCTTTGCCTATTACGAGCTCCCTTTTGATGGCATGATGGGGGATTCTTCTGCGTCACTTCCCACTTTCCTTCTTCTCCGGTCAGCCAGGTTCACTATTTTTTATAATTTGGGCTCTCAAACAATTTCTTGTATTTCGGCCCATGCTTGTAATATCTCGTTTAAACACTTCATTATGCTTCTATCGTCGAAGGGCACTTGAGCACCTCTCACAGCAGAATCATCCTTCATTTCTACCATGTTTGCATAGAATTCCCTTGGAAGAGCTGAAAACCTTGGTGCTTTGTGTTATGAGAACTCCCAACCTCTTGTTATTACTTCCAAAAAATGGAAATTACTTTGCAGAAACCTCTTTGCGAATAAAGTCTTTATCAAACATCACCTTGTTCCACAATTCTTTGGCTTCTTGTGAAATGAAGTGCTTTTTCTTACATTTACGCTCTCTCGGGGTTATACTCCCTCCTGCGGTTGGTTTCCTTTTCGGTATTTACTTCTTCTTGAGTTGAGTCTCAGGCGAGCTTCTTCTCTTTGCCGACATTCGCCTGTGATTTCGTCGATCATTTTGTTGAATTGTTGACTTCATCTTGGTTTCTAGCGCCATGATTGAAGGTTTAAGGAGAGTCTTGAACTTCCTAGTTCTAGGGTTTCAAAATTCCAAAAGATGGATGCGGAACTGGAAAGGTTGGGTTGAATTGCAGTTTACTGAAATTTGAATTGGAATAGACGCTGGGTTTAATGTCATGACAGTGCCTTGGGAATTGAGCATTAACTATTGGGCCACTAAATTAATGATTGATCGATGACTTTTATTTTTTTAAGCTGCTTGGACACCCAAATTAGAGGTTTTACTCTTCTCGGGATTTTTAAGTCCACGACTTCAAAATTTCATGTCGTGACTTAAGAAGATTAGGTCACGACGAGGAAAATTGTGTTCTGACATAAAAATGTTCTTTCCACCTTTATTTCGATTGTGACCTTAATTTCATTGTTGCTGACTTTCTTTTCCACTTTTATTCTTCACATCGGCCTCTTGGTCGCCACTTTTGAATTAATGTTGCGACCAAAGAAACATAAACACTCAATTTCACGAAACTTCAATTTATTTACTTCCATTCAAAATAAGCACAACTGACTCATGTATCATGCAAAATTCGACAACTTCCATTATGCATCATTCAACAATTAAGCATCAAAACAAGATAAAAATTCCCAAACTTTCCAATCATCTTTATATCAAAGACAAATTTAAAAATTCAAATTAATAAGAAGAAGAAAGCGCCACTTTTTTGGTCTCTTATCTTGATTGAGGATTTGATTACGAATCTCTCCCTTTTTTTTTTTTTTTTTTTTGCACAATCTTCATTGTCTGTAAAACTAGAAAGTATTTAACCATTGTTAATCACTAATGAATACAATTACAAGAATCTATTAAAAATTTTAAACAACTGAAGCGCAAATGAAATAAGAAAAATTTAAAACAAGCTGGTGTGGATTGCCTTCCATGAAAGGCTGCTCCATTTTAGTCTTTATTTGGGCTTTTCTGTTGCCATTGTTACTGTTTCTTCAATTTTCTTCATTCGAACTAAGGTTTATCTTCCAATTACTTTTCTCAAGATAATGCTTTAATCTTTGACCATTAACTGAACTCCTCCATGATTGTTGGTTACAGGAGTGTCAACGCCCCCAATTGTGTGCTTGATACCACTTTGGCAAATGGTCCACTCCATTTGGACTTGACTTTCTGAAGGAAGTCTTAATACGAGTTTAATAACAAGACACGATCTCACACTTGAATTCGCTCCTCAAATTCGTTGATCATGCCATTTTTGTTTTTGTCCTTGTAGATTAAGCCTATCATAGGCTTCATTTCCCGACTCTTCCAATTCATTTAAGCTGGAGTAACCTATCTTCTTTAGCAACTTTGAAATCAAATTAAGCTTCTTGATGGCCCATAACCTTATATTCTAGCTCGAGGTAGGTGACAAGGTTTTCAAAGACAAGTCTGTAGCCAGGGACATTCGATGGGAGTTTTAAGCCGATCCTGTATGCCTGGGTGCATCGTCAAGCTTGAACCCGATCTCTCTTGCTAGAACTTACAGTCTTTCTAGAATTTTCAACTTTGTTTCCTGTTGGAAATTTCGAAACGCCCACATTTGTTTGAGGATGATAAGCCAAGCTCATAATGTGTTTTGATACCATATCACGCTCACATGGGTTTGTCGAGCATATTTGCAAAATGAAAGCTCTCCGTCACTAATTATAGTTACGGGTGTCCCAATCTGGCGAGAATATTTCTTTGTAAAAACCCACAATTGTATTGGCATCATTCTTTGGACATGTTGCTGCTTCTACCCATTTTGATACATAATCCACGGCTAGGAGTATGTATATATTTCCAAATGAAGCTGGAAAGGCCACAGCCAAATCCATTCCCCGTCGCCGAACAAATGCCACGGGATACCTTGCAGGGGCATCTCATGCCTTTTGCTGATATTTCCCATTCTTTGGCATTGATCACACAACTTTACCCATTCAAAACAGTCCTTAAAATCGTAGGCGATAATATCTATTTGGAGAATTTTGTAAATTTGTTTTATCTCTGAGAATTAATATCCACGTAAGGTGATGCGTGACATTCTTGTAAAATCTTGCTTTGCTCACCTTCTAGTACACATCTCCTTATAATCAGATCAGCTCCTCTTTTAGCGATATTGGATCATCGGATGCTGGTACCTAACTGTTGATTCATGCTTTTTCTCTCTTTGAGTGGCGAATTACGGTGGCATAATTCCTGAGCTAAGAAATTCACAATATCGGCGTACAGGGGTGATTGGGTAGTTAAGAGCTCTTGCTCACTCTGGAAAATTTTACGCTATTTCTCTTCCTTAACTGCCTCAGATTGGTTTCTCATTCTTGACAAATGATCGGCTATGTTGTCACTACCCTTCTTGTCTTTATTTCCTAAATCAAATTCTATGATAATAGTACCCTTTGATCGGTCTTTAGCTTTGCTTCTTTCTTTGCCATTAGATATTTAATTCTTTGCATGATCGGTGTGTGTATAACAACATGGGACCCAAAAATGTATGCTTTGAACTTCATGTACAAATACTGTACCAGTATCTCCTTTTATTAAGTAAAGTAATTTTCTTGTGCCATTAAGTTTGCTAGCATAGTAGATGGCCTTGAACACTTTTTCATCTTTTTGTCCAATCCCCGGTTCCATTCTTTGAAATCACTTGGCATCACACATGATTTCAAATTCTGTTCCAATTTGGTTTTATGATAGAGCTTCAACTAATTAAAGTTTTGAGATTTCTTCAAATTCTTTATGTAGGATTAATGAAATAGAACTTATTATCTTTTTTTCCGTGTCATAATTAGTGTATGATTTTGAGAAATCTCGATAAATCTTATAAATCCGACATGTCTAAACTTCTATTCCCTTGACACCTTAATTTGGGTGGCATTAGTTTTCTTATAATTGAAACTTTTGCCTGGTCTACCTCAAGCCCTGCTGCGAGAAATCATGTGCCTAAGGCAGATTTCATGCAGCTAACCGTAAAATGACATTTTCCCGATTCAGGCAGTTCTTGTCTTTGCCTTATTTTAAAGTCTTGTCAGGGTTATGCGGGCATTGAATTTCAAGCTGGATCCTTTGCTAATAAAATCATCCATGAAGATCTCATAACTATTACGCTTCGTCGGGAAAATATAGACATCATGCATCTTTTGGAAGGTGCGAAGCATTACCTGACAAGCGACATTCTCTAAGCAAAGTACGAATGGGCATGTAAAGGTGGTTTCTCTGATCTTCGGTCTATGTAATTGGTTATATCAGGTATCCATCGAGAAAACGAAATGAGGTGTCTGTGACCTTCCATCGACATTTTGATCGATAAAGGTAGGAAGTGATGGCACTACGGTTGCGGTATTGATTTTACGTAGTCATTACACACCCTCCATCGAAGTCTGAGTTCTTGTAGGAATCGATTCATTCTTTTCATTTCGATCACGGTGAATCCACCTTTCTTGGGAACCACAGTACCTTCCAGAGCTTGCAAAGAACTATCGATATAGCATATATAAAACGCATTTAACCATTTGAACTTCTTTTCCTAGCAACTTCTTTAAATCAGGTTCGACCTCCTTTGATGTTCAGTAAAAATTTTGCATTATCCTCCGGCGATATTTTATTGCATTTACGTGGAGGGTTGTCTGCCAGTCTGGTATTGACAATCACTTCCTTGTATTTTCTCGGAATTACCAGTGCTTACGCTGTGACCGGTGTCCCGGTGATACAATCGCTGGTTTTCTCTTTTCACGTTCTAAAAACTCATCATTTAAATGGCTGGGCAATTCTTCCAAATCTTGCCTTACGCACTAGTTCTGCTCATGAATTTTACGTTTAAAGTACCTTACTTCATCTTGTTGTTTTCATTTATATAATTTGTTTCCTTGTTATGGAAATTTGAAGCGATGCCGTCGAAGACTCTCGAATCACGAAAATTCATCTCAATTTCATTGATAGAGTGTTGAAGGATACAATCGAATTCAATTCATCGTGAAGGCTATTGTTTCCTCTGACCATACAGCTGTCTGCATTTTACATCGGGATGTTCGAGCCCATTAATATTGAAATACCTTTGCTTCATTCGACCACAGTGTAGTTCGCCTTCCGTCGTACAGTGGCGATCGGTTCGCTAAAGAAGGTCTTCCCGACACATATGAAAGGGCTTGGGTATCTTGCCATCTTGCATGATAACCAAAATCCAGCTGGAGAAATGTTCCCTGACCTTGATAAGTACATTTTCGGAATGCCTCGGTTTGTGCCATTGATGATCTGCCATCTGCGATGTAATTCTTGTTGGGGTAAGTTCCCGGTAAGTCTGCCACGATGAGAGGCATCAAATTTATACTTGCACCGAAATCTGTCAGCTTTCTTGAATTCATGTTTCCTATGGAGCCACGGAATGGTGAAAATTTGGTCTTTCATCTTTCTTTGGGAGCTTATTGAATGATAGCCTTGCAAGTAAGCGTCAAAGTTAACTATACCCTCTGCATTTATCTTCCTTTTCTTGCTCGGTATTTCCTTGAGGAAATTTTGCATAAAGAGGCATTTGGTGATCCTGCCTCACCACAAAATGGGATATTTATTTCTATTTTCTTGAAAATATCGAATTTAGAAAAATGTTATTCTCTTCTTGACAAGTCTACGTGGAAATGACAACGGGGTGTATAATTTGGTACTCCTTCAGCCTGCTACAGGTCATTACTTTCTTTTCATTTGTTCAATCTGATTCTTCCTATCTTTCTGGGGTCTCTTCTTTCTACGCTGAGTCTCTTCTTTTCTTTAAATACTTTTGTTCTTGCTCAAAATCCTTCCCTTCTTAAATGAATTGCCATGCGATCTTTTGGGTTCCCGAGTGTCAACCCAGGGAATGTACTCACGATTTGGCATATTGAGCTAGTTGCCTACTTGTGTCTCTAAATTTTTCAGTGAGGCACTAGCATTCTTTTGAAACATGTAGTGCTCAGGACTTGAAAGCTTCCCAGGTCGGATAGTTTGTTCATGGAATTGTAATAGCCTCTTGTTGTCCCCGTAGGCTGTATTTATTCTGCTTCAAATGGTTGGGTTCTCTCAAGTCTGATATTCATTTACGCCTTCACCTCCCCTTCTTTGTGTTCTTGGAACCTTGGTAATTTCTTGATATCCTTGTTGAAGTCCTTTGTCCACACGCTTGGCGGGTGTAGTGCCCTCGCCAGAAGTATGAGAGGAATTCTCATGGTTCAGTCTTTGGATTAGTGTGGCGGGTAGGTTAAGTTTAACGAAATGATAACTTCTTTAACTGTTCACGTACTTAACCTCTAAGCACGAAAAAATCTTCTTATTTGTTGGCACATATTTGTCTTCTCGCAGTTCTAATTTCCCCGCACTCCTATTTCATGAAGCGGTGTGCATCTTCTCTCTTGTTTGTCCATCCTAAGCATTATGGCATCGACTTTGCTTCCATGTTTGTCATTTTTGCTAAGCTCCATGACCCCTTTTCCTCTTGCTTCCTCTTGAAACTCGGATCGACTTTTCATATTGTTTGCCAGTCTTACATCGGATCTCTCGCCTCTTGACTTTTTCGTTTGAATGCTCCACGACATGAAGCATCGATAATTCCTTTAAGATGTATCATTTAGGCATGATACCTTGTGTCCGTCACGGGTCTTGGATATATTCCATGCATTGGGCACCTCTTGACAACCCTCTTGAATCTTTCCCGAGCTACATATAGGCTCATCTTCCCGCATTTGGAATACTATTATCTCTCTTCGTCTGAGTGAGAGATGGGGAAAAGAATACGCAGTAGGCTTCTACACTGACTCTTCCCCAGTATCAAACGGAATCATATGGTAATGATTAGTACCATGTGTTTGCTATATCTCTGAAAATGGGAATAGATGCGACTTTATCACCTCACGGTCTCCTGCCGTTCGGCTTCCTTTGTATTAGCCATCCTGAAATCTTCAGGGTGTTCGTTTGGGTCTTACATTGGGGTGACCCGATGGCTTGATGATGGCGAACCATTGTAATCGATGATGGCTTAAGTTGAAATTGTTTGCATCTATAGTAAATTTGTACGATTGCGAATACTCTTCTGAATAATAGGCCTCGAAATCCTCCGTTGTGTCGTGTGGGGCCTTGAGGCCTGGCATCCTCTGTTCCTCTGTCACGGTCGTGTCTCTCATGCCATGGTTGCGTTTTCTGCTCTTTTTTGTGCTTTCTTAAGCTCCACAGTGTTCTCTCGAATTAGTGTACGTTGGAATCGGTCGAATCACATTTATATCATTAAAGTTTCTTGAAATCGAAGCACACTTTCAGTTAATAGGATTAATCAAACTAAGCAGAATATTTTCAACATAGCTTGTTAAAGATTAGTGGTTAGTGTGGCGCGCTTGCAAAAACTATTTTTTGTTCTTTTCTTAAAATGTCCAAATTAGTATTTATTCTTTCATTCGAGAATATTGATCTAATTAATTCTTTCAATCCGTGACGACGCCACCAAAAGCTTGTTCACCTTTTCTATATGGGCCTAAAACCCTCAATTAACATAGATATGAGAGCCTTCTGATTCTCTTATACCCATGTCATTTTGGATAAAGTTTGCTTGCTAAAATAAATTTCTCTTAATGTTCGGGATTAAAAATAAGGGGTTCGATCCCATGACACTTTACTAAAGTGCACGAGGTCATACAAGTAGTAAATGCGAATGTAAGTCTAGACCATCATTCACAGGGTGGTAGTAGATTACAGAGTCAACTACTTGACCTCTTAAAATTTCAAACTATTTGGACTCAAAACTCATAATGAATGTTTTATGTCTATTGAAAAATTAAAATCTATCTTATTGAATATGTTTTGATTAAACTAAAACAAAAATGAATGACTAAAAATAAATTGTATGCCAAAAGAATGGATTGAATCGTTTGCGAGAAAGCGAAAACCATCAATGAAATCTGATGGAGCGATCTCGATTCCATTAAATCAGTTGCTCTGTTCTATATATGGATATGAATTTTTGTCGAGATTTCAATTATTGGAATTGGATGTCTCCTTTTCAACGATTTAATATGCGTACTTCTCTGAGACAAGATCAAACCCATTTACGTATTCACATTCTCTTGCAAGATCTGATTATTTTCTTTCTCGATACTTCACACCCATTTCCTGGTGACGAACTTTTTGCTTTACCTTCTCGGGATTCTCGCCAAATTTCCGCTCGCCAGTGGTGTCTGACCTCCGGATCATGGGTTTATCCTTTACATGATCGGATCTAAAATTTAACACGAGTTTGAACTTACCTTAGATTGAGGGTGAACTCGTTTATATTTGTTAAATACACCCCTCTTGCCTTGATTATGAGCGAGATGGGGGATTTATCAAATGAATTCTCAAAGCTCGGCGGTTAAGTCGATGATAGTCGAGACATACCCCGAAGAATGCTCGAGCTCGGGGAATCTCGATCTACGGCGTACTCGGGAGGGCATCTACGGAGATATCGGAGGAAGATCACGTTCCCTCAGTTGGTATTAGGTACTACCATTGGGAACTATCCGTTCAAAATGACATCAACTAAGTAAAAAAATCGAACCCAATTAATTCTCTATAAATGTGCGGAAAGACTGTGAAAACTAAAGTGTAATCGAATCCAACGAGGCATTTCACGTTTGATTACGCATTGCGAATTAGAAATGGAGTACCGTCCACACAACCCACTTTGTAATTACTGATAAAGCGAGAAGAAATGAATTCAGAGAAATTTATGCAGAATTCGCAAATTTCAGGCATTAATGCTACGAAAATAATAAAACTAAAATCCGGCTACCTCGTTTACGCACGGTTCTGTATTAAAACGAGAAAATAAAACTAAAAAATCTAAAAATAAAAATCTATACATAATATACATTGAGTTCCTCTTCTTTTCCCTTTTAAGGTCGTGAAGGAAGAAAACTACTTTACCATTCTAAAGCATCTATTTATCTTTGTAAAGAATGCGGTAGAATCCAAATGCTCGGTGGAAATCGAAGAAAAGCCCGACTCTTGTTCTATGTCGCGACCTCAAGTTGATGTCGCGACATGGAAGCTCTCTTGATAGCTCATGATGGTCGCCACCTCTTCGCTTTGCGTTGCAACCGGTTTGTCTTGCAAAAGCCTTGATCGATGGTCGGCATGAAGTGATGTCGTGACATCTTTTGTTCAGTGTTCCTTCAGTGTTGATGTCGCGACCCACCGGTTTTGATGTCGCGACATCATTATCTTCCTATTCTTCCGGTAAATAAATGCTGCGACGCCGATTTTAGTTGATGATTTCTTTCTTTTAGCTATTTTCCAAGTCAGCGACATCAAAGTGATGTCGCGCGACGTCACCTATTACGCTAAGCTCTTCTTTAAATTCGCGACTGAATGAGTGGTCGCGACATCATTTCTCTTGTCGAGACTTGGTTCTGTTTTCATGTCGCGACCCGGTATATCATCACGACCCCGATTTGACCACCTAATTTAAAACAAGTTCTGACTTCTTTTACTTGCGAGGACCTCTTGTGGCAGAGGCGGATCAGTCGCGACCCGAGAGTTATGTCGCGACATCATTTGCACTCCTTTTGGCGTGTGACGCCGAAATGATGTCGACATGAATTCTTCATTTGGCGGTTTCCTTTAGTTTCGACCCGTCTTCTTTATCATGACACTCCTTCTTCAAATCGCGACTTCATTTGTTCAAGTTTTACATTTCTTCTTCGAAGCCGAATTTGTTGATGTCGTGACCTGGGATGGCGCAGCGGAAAGCACTGCATCCACGACCTAACTCCGGTCGTGACTTGATTCTGCTGTATTTTCTGAAAATGAAATTTGAGTCAATTAGCCCACTTTCTTCAAACAATTCATCATTTATCTCATAATAAAGTAAGAAAAATGGATTAAAAACCTAATGAGTTTTTAGACTTATCATGACTCCGTACTTTTTTAATAAATTCTCAGATCGATTCTAGTGGACCCACCATCACTAATGATTGCGTATTGGGGCAACTCCCAAGCGAGAAAAAATGTGTTCTTGCATAAATTTCAAAACAACCTTGTGGTCATTAGTTCGTTGGAATGGCCTCCGCCCACTTTGACACATAGTCAGCGACCCGACAAAATGTAAAGGTACCCTGAGAGGGGTAAAGGCCCTAAAAATGAAGTCATACGATGGTGAAATTTTGATGATTAAAAATAGGGTTAAGAGGCATCATGTTCCTTCTTGTGACCCCTCGTAATTGTACCAGAGCATAAGTTTTCTGAATTCAAAGCAATCTTTAAAAGTGTGGGCGGTAAAAACCCGGCTTACAACGGGGTTTTGTCGCGAGTTTTCGCTAACGAGGAGAAATGCCCTCCACAGGGCTTAGAATGGCGAAGGTGAGCACCCAATTTGGTCGTCATTGGGTACACACCTTCTCATCAACTGGTCCGGATAGTATTTAAACAGATATGGGTCATCAATATAATATTTCTTAATGTCCGCCAAAAATTTCCCTTTTTGTTGAGAAGTCCATTGGGGTGGGTGACCCGATCACGGATAATTGACTATATGCATACCATAGAGGCGGTGAGCAAGAAGCCAGGCGCTCATCGGGAAAAGCGCATGTCGCCTATGCGCCGGGTGGCGGAATTGGAAATGGATTAGGAACTAACCGTGATAAGTGGTCAGCTACCACATTCTCGACACCCTTTTTATTTTTAATAATCAGGTTAAATTCTTGGCACAATAGGATCCACCTAGTCAACCGAGGCTTAGTATCTTGCTTAGAGAAGCGGTACTTATTTGCGTCTGTGAAAATGGTTACGGAGACCCTTCTGATGTATGACTGAACTTTTAGAGCCAGACGATGTGAAAACTCTTTTTTAAAGTAGTTGTGTAGTTCGGCAGAGGCGGAATCACAGAATCTTCTTTGGCATAGTAGATCCTGAAAGCCTTTTTATCTTCCACTTTGTCTAAAAGCATTTTTATAGCATAATCAACCAGCGTCACATGATCTCGAGGAGCTTCCAATTAGGAGATCGCATAATAGGAGGAGACTCTTGGCATAGTTTTGAGTTTATCAAAGCTGACCTCTGGCTTTGTGACCATGCGAAAGGGGCGTCATGGCAACCAGGTGCGTAAGGGGCGAAATTTTATGACGAAATCTTTTATGAATCTCTATAGAATCCAGCATGTCCCCAGAATGACCTTATATCTCCCAACACACTTAGTGATTAGTACCGAAGTCTTTATTTGAGTCTATTTAAGATAGGTTTTGAGTGCTTTTTGCGTTCTAATCATATTAATTAATTCGATTGACATGTGCAGGTCCGATTAGTACTACTGATTTTGTTTCGAGGTTGTTTTTGGTAGTTTTGCATGTTTCATAAACTTCAACCATCATATCCAAGCAGCATCGAGGAAATTGTGCTGATTTATCTTGAGGTTCGTATGAATTCTCATCGATTTCATCAAGCACAGGGATGAAGAAATGTAATTGGAAGATGAAAAATGCGGGTTGGAGGATGCGGGAGCGGCCTCAGAAGATTAGCTTGAATTTCGCTATGGCATAGCGAAATTTTTGCTATAGCCAAATTTTCGCTATGATAGCGAAATTTTGCTATCATAGCGAAAATTGCAACCATAGCGAAATTTTCAATTTTCGCTATAGTTGAATTTTATTTATCATCATAATCATTTGTGCGTAGCGAAAATTACGCCTTCTTGTTTTGTGATCAAACGACTCAGTTTTTAATTCCTCTTTTGCCCTCGATGTATTCATATTTAGGTTAGTTTGGTATTTTTCGCATGTTTGTGAAATTTATATAAAGCGGAGTGTTATGGACATTTTGTAACCTAAGCTTTTCATTTTCATGACTTTACACTCTGACCTGTTTTGGTTCCATTTTCTCTCTTCTCTCTCCCTCTTTCTCTCATTTTCTAGAATTTGCCAAACACACCCTTTTGAGGATGACAACTCAAAGGATGTTTAATTTAAGCCTCAAACGAAGATGAGGAGTTCTTTAGGTTGGTGATGTGGGTTTGTAGATTGTTCTCTGTTTCATGAAGCAGTGCTAGCGTATTTGTGTTTCTAACTTTCTAAACTAGGTTTAAATGCTATTTAATGTATTTTCTTTGGTCAATACTTGGCATGCTTCAGGGTTCAGTGTATTCTTAATGGTAGATACAACGATCCATTAGATATCGATTTACGAGCCGAAAGTAGGTTAAATGCTTTATTTCATTTGCGGGAACGTGTCTTTCGGTAAATGCTATGGTTGAATAGGAATGTTACTTGAGGTTGGTCTTTAAAGTTAAACAAAGATCGGGTTTTGGAAATGACTATATGTCATTTGCCTTGTCTTGAGGAAATAACAGGGGCACCTCTGCAACCCCATCATATCAATATTAGTGACCCGAGAAAACTTGAGGTGTTCTTTTTATATCTTATTTTAAAGCGCTTTCGATTGGCTCGGTAGCCAATAACTGACCACGCTTTTTAATCTCAGGTCGAAAATCCAAATGAAAGCCTCACCATTTTGAATCATGATCTGAGTCATTTGTAGATGAAAACCCATCCACTGAGTTCGACTTTAGACGGCTATCTTGTAGTAAGCGACTACGACGATGGGAAAATTTAGGATCTGAGAATTTTGTTTGATTTCGGCACCTCTTGTGTACAGTCAAATGGCGGATTGTCGAGGATGGTGCCCAAGGCTTCTGATGATATTAGTTGATATGTACTTGTAATCCTCATTCACAGTATTGATGACACTTTACCCCTTTTGAATTTCAAGTTTTTTTACTAAGCGTCCTTTGTTGGGGTACATTTTTATTTTGAGTCTTCTTTTTATTAACACTAATCCTTTTGGCAAGCCTTTATTTGTTCTTTGCTTTACTATTTTTGTGTCACGGTGTTTATGCATCATTGGGATGGGAATATCGGGTGAGCTGCAAAGTGCGTACACCCGGCGACGAGGTTGTGAAGTCGGTGTGCCACGATCGGCCAGATGGATCCTACTACTGAGAGAACGACAAAGGAGTCGTGGCTGACTCCTATGAATCAATGACATATAGGTTAATGGGGACCACGTACACCTCACAAATGAGTGCGCCTTCTGCGTCATACCACTGCTTGATGATGTGGTAGTGAGACCTATCGCGGTGCCCTACTTCCAGCGTTTCATGGAATGGAGAATGAGAATCCATATACTCATATCACGGGAGTTCGAGGAGGGTATGACTTTTAAGGAAGGAGTGCTGGAGCATGGATTTGGCAAAGTGAAAGCATTCGAATTAACCTGAGCCTTAGCCAAAATGTGGCTCAGTTCAGGCGAGAGCGATTAGAAATTGGGTCGATCTTGAGATGAATTTTGAAGAAATTTTCCAATACAATGAGACTGACATTTTTGAAGAGCCGTCCACACTTAATGGCTATGTGATGAGAAGTTTTTATCGGTGTTGGGAGAGGTTCATGAGACCATTAGTGTAATCCACACCGTGGTTTTGATACATGGATGCTAGTGAATAATTTCTATGATGGTATGTCTCCGGCCATGAAACAAATAGCGAGAGCCATGTGTGGAGGGACTTTACGGCGGGAACGGATGAAGCCATGGATTTTTAAATTATGTGTTTGAAGCTTCCGAAAGGATGGGATGAGCGAACCAGGGGCGAGAAGAATGAGGGCCTTGACACACAGAGGGAGGCATTTATGCGCTTTTCGAAGACACAGAGATGAAAGCAAAACTGACCACTTTGACTGAAGGTTGGAGGAGCTTAGAGTAAGAAATCGGTTGAAGTCTGCGATGAATGAATTGCACGCATCTCGCGAGCTGTTTTAATTGTTAGTCGAGTAACCGCCTGGGAGCCTTGTCGATGGATTCCTTGATGGGAATTAATGCAAGAGCATGCCCGTATCTTGGGTGAAAATAAGCCTACAAATGCTTCTTATAGTAACTTATAACTTTCAATTGGAGGAATCATCAGGAACGCTTTATCATGGAAGCGAAATCCCTACGTATGCCCCGAGAACCTGACGAGCCAGGTTGGCTCCACCTCGGCCTAGCAACAAGCGGCAACCTCCACCTTTTTCTCTGTTGAGCAAGCCATCTTGAATTTGAAGCGAGTGGTGGGAAATTTTGTAGAGAAGCGGCCATCAAGCGTCGAGCCCGATCGAATCGAGCGTGAGAGCTACGACGATAAGAAGTTAGGCGACATGCGATGCAGGTTGCGAAGTTCCATTACCGGGTTGTCTAACCCGGCGACGGGGTCTGAAAAATTCCCTTTGAACCGCAATGAAACCCTAGGGAATACATGAGATAGGATGCATCGATGACCCCGATGCGAATGGATGAAGTAAAGGCTATCATCACTTTGAGAGTGGAAAGAAATTGGCTTGACGATGCCAGATTCTTGAAGAAGCAAGGAAAGAAAAGGAAGGCGGGCACGAGAGAATAATAATCAAAGAAGATTCGATGAAGAAAACATGCGCCCTCAGTTCCTGACACTTAGAGGCAAAGTAAAAATCCTGAAACCAAGCTAAAATTTGGGAGGTCTTAAAATGATAAAGGTAAATATCCCATTGCCCGACATGATTAAGCGAGGTCCCGAGCATATACCAATTTTTGAAGGACCTATGCACGGTCGAAAGGGTTGGGCATTGAAAGAAAGCCTTCTAATAAACCCGAGTCGGTGCCATCATTCCAGGCAAGGCTCTTGGTGAAATACAAGGATCCAGGATCCCCCACAATATCAGTCAACATTAGAGGAACTTGCATAGATAAAGCACTGCTGGACTTGGGGGCCAGTGTGAACCTATTGCCATACTTAGTATATAAGCAGTTGGGTTTGGGGGAGCTTAAGCCTACCAACATCACTCTATCCTTAGCTGATCGATCAGTAAAAAAATTCTAAGAATAGTTGAGGAATGTATTGGTAAAGGTGAATGAGTCTCTTATCCGGTGGATTTTGTAGTTCTTGATATCAGGCCCGATCGCCAGTTGGGCTAATCATGTACTGATCATCTGGGAAGGCCATTTTGGCCACTTCAATCCCGATAATCAATTCTTGCGGAATGAGTCATGCAGCTCACATTTGGCAACATGACAGAGCTCAACATTTTTCTTTGAACGCAAACCTGGTAATCGAAGATGAGAGGCCACAGGTCGAGATGAAGTTGCTGTTTGGTTCTAGTACAGGGAGACCAAATGTTCAAAAACTACAGGAGGAGTTGATAAAGAAAAGTGAAAGCGATTGATGGAGAATTATTTGCATCGATCATCTAAAGGCGATGCTTCCGACACCACGAGTGAAAGAAGCTTCAAACCTGAAAGTGAGCATGAAAGTAATTGCGACACACATCCTTGTAGGCATGGAAGGGCTCATATATGATCTGCCATGAATGAAACGAGAGCGGATGGCGGGTTTGAGTCTCATGAGGCCAAACGCGGCTCAAATTTTGATTTTAGTTTAATTTGAGGTTCAATTTTAAACTTATTTTATTTTAATGGTGTTTCTTCCTTTAGGTTTTAATTAAAGCCTTTTTTTGTTCGGTTAAATTTTATTTTATTTTTATTTTATTTTATTTTATTTTAATTTATTCAAATTAAATTTGTTATTATTTGTGGGATGGAAGTTGATTTTGGGGGAATAGATTTATGATAACTGCTGACACAATATCTCTGTGATACCATTGCTGGGATCTTGACCTGAATGGATTTATAAGAAAGCGGCACACTCGTTCAATTCAATTCACTTTGCAGAAATATCTAAAGCCTTCTGGCGGGAGCGCATCAGTGCATATTGCATTCTATACACACAGTGGCGTGTGATCTTAGCATTTCTTTTGACAGCTTTATATCTCGACAACCTTTGTTTCTATGGACGTAAAACTCGAAGCAGATCACCACGTCGAACCCGATTCTTCGCCTCACAGCTTCCAGTTCAGAAGCATTACCATTGCGGGATCTGGCGTGCATGTTCTCGCAAACTGATCTGGTAATAGTCTTTGCCGATCATCCGTTATCATAGTTCTCTATTCGTGATTAAACTCCCGACCATGGTCCGTACCGGTGAACCGTATGATTGGTATGGATCGATTCGATTACCTGGGCGGTCGGCATCATTGCGGAGAATGCCATCTGGATGGATTGAGACCGCACCACGTGACTGTTGCTGCCATAACCGGAGAGCTGGTACTGTTTATCGGCGACGTGGACTGGTGGGACCCTGCGGGCCCTTCTCCTGTACATCGAGACCATGCGGAGCCCAGCCTTCGAGGCGAGGACATGAGGCGAAAGTCTTCGAGTGCAGGCACGGCGTCGCCTCCTCTAGGCGATCGGGTTCGTCGCCCCCCGGGTTATCCTGGCCCGGGGGATCGGGGCCGGCCAGATGTTTTAACCCCGATCCTGACCCAGTCCAGGGACGTCGATCTTCGATGCGGGACTTATCAGGTCATATTATGACATACCGACGTGTTGTGGTTGATTCGAGAGATTCGATGTGGTTGATCCGGCAATATTCACTGCTCTCATTTATGACACCGAGGCAGTTTTTCTATCCCCGGGTGATGCTTGAGTTTTATCACACTATGACATCCGGGGAGGCGCTGTAGTCGGATGGAATCCGGTTCGGTATCGGCGCCACAGGGTACTCCGGCTACGGATATTAAATTTGCTTTGGGCACACTGATAGTTTTGGCGAATTCCACGGACTATCGGCGGTGGCCTCGACATCTGAGAGAGAGATGTGGTTCCTTCTCTCGCTCGAGATACCCGCAGTAGAGCTATACTCTTCCCCTCCAGGCGGCTTTCTCATGGGATCTTCTACGTGGACCATGTGCCCGGACCAGCCTATTCCCACTTGACGTATGTCTGTGTGAGGGAGTATACTCGAGGGCTACGTACGGGATATCCAGGGATTCTGGTTGATCCCTCTGGCTCGTCATGGCTAAGCGTTGCTATATTTTGAGGAGAGGTCCACCGTAAGGACTTTGGCTCGGGCGGAGGCTTTTCCACTGTTGATAGGGTTCTTTGAGGCAGGGTCTTGGGTATCATGGGGTTCCACGAGGAGCCACGCGTGAGCTACCGGGTGGTTGTCCTGGGTTTATCCGTCGAGCCGGTCTTTATATATTCCACTCTCAATTCTGTGCAATGACGGGAGGAGCGGTGGATGATATTGCGGAAGGACTGGGGATCGGCGACTTGTTTCGGAGGTGGAGGTGGAGAGGACCCCGATTCAGGATTCATCCCACCTCAGGTTCCACCTCCCTCTTGCCTGACTCCCTCTCTGGGGCTGTTGTTATCCTCCACCTTCATAGCGGTCTGGAAGCATATCCACATCGATTACAAGGGGAGTTATCTGCTTTGTTATGGATCTTTGTCGCACTTCACTACTCGGGCATCGCAGCCCGAGTGGATGGCCACTGGCCAGGAGTCACTCTCGCGCTGGGAATCATTCCGGCTGCTTCTTCGGTTATGAGCCACCTCGGTCTCAGCCGATCGGCGTGGCCAGGCTCTGTAGCCTTGCTCGTGATCAGGTTCGCCATATCTTCAGCGGCCTCCTTGGATATCACGGCGCGGCTGAGACGGATCACCGTCACTTTGCGAGTGGGGTGGTGCCTCACTTCTCTAGCTTCCCAGATCCACTGCCGGTCGGAGACACTGGTTATACTTTGGTTGGAGGAAAAGTTGGAGTTGAGTATCCATCTATCATATTTTGTTTTGTTTTAGCTTTGATAGCGCTTTACTTATTTATGCAGGATTGTTGTTCGGGATGCATGTATTGTGATAGTAGGCGGTGATTTTTGTTGTGTTTAGTTTGTATTATGTTTAGCTATGTTAAGATTGTACTAGCCACTTTGGTTATATCAAAGCTATAGTAGCATTTACATTTTTCTACACTTTAGCAAACCATTTTGCTCCTAATATTTTGTGTTTCTCTTTGTGAGTTGAAGAATTTGAAGCCTTTATCTTTACCATAATCTTTAGAATAGTTCCATGCATGATTAAGTTGTTGGTTGGTTGAAATTCCAAAGTATTCAACCTTATCCATCCGCCTTTAGCTAATCACACATAGTGCACATCAGTTTTCATCAATAGGTTGAGAAGCTGCATACCTCTTTCTACTTTGTAAAAACGGCCTTAGATTTGTTGAAAACCCATAATAGGTTTAAGTTACCCACAAAAGAAGGCCAATGAAGTCTTTCGATGAAAGAAAAAGCAAAAGAAAAGAAAGAAGAAAAGGAATGGAAAGCGAGTGACACTTTACCTTGAAACTGAACAGTCAGGGGGTATATGGCGGCTTCCAAGCACAGTGCCACTAAACCTTCGGTTGGGAGTCATCGACTTTGTGTTCGCTACGGGTGGATGGGTAGAGTTTAGCGAGTTGTAGAAATTTGAATTCACTTGAAATCATTAATCGGGGAGTGAAGCTGAAGAGTTTGTGGTGTGGTCTTTTGACGATGCCTTAAACCTTAATTGGTTGGGAGTCATCGGTGAACCCAGTTACGGACTTTGGTGAAGTCGAGTTTTGACATTGCACCACAATCTGATGTTCGAAGTAAGAAATAAGGGTGTAAGCTGAATCTATTTAGGTTAGTTATCGAGTTTAAGGTCATGGCGGTAGCTTAGTTTGAGGAGAATAAGCTTAGCAGCTTATTGGTTGGCCCAGTTACCGTAAAACACTTGAATTTTGGTGGAAGTTCGAGTTGACTTCCTTGGAATTGATCTTTATACGAAACTTGTTCCTATATAGGCTATTGTTCTCCCGCTGATGGTTTTGTACAAAGTGCAGAATTTTTAAATCACGAAGGTAAAGCCTGTGTACACATACTTTTGAATAGAATGCTTTTCTTTTTTAACATAGCACGCATACCCTTTATTATTTTTAACTTGCTATGGGATTACTTGATATTGTCGGTTGGGGGTGTGATTAGTACGAAATTTATTTTTGAGTCTATTTAAGATAGGTTTTGAGTGCTTTAACGTTCTAATCATATTAATTAAATGGAATTGACGTAATGCGGTCAGATTAATCTTCTTGATTTTGTTTCGAGGTTGTTTTTGGTAGTTTTGCAGGTTTCGTAAACCTCCACCATCATATCAAGCTTAGCATCGAAATTGTCTTGATTTATCTTAGGGATTCGTTATGAATTCTCATCGATTTCATCAAACTCAGGATGAAGAAATATATAAGTGGAAGGGTAAATCTTGTTTGGAATCAGGAATGACATGAGATTGGGAATTTGACTGTGTTAATAATTTGCTATGATCTGAAGCAGGTGTATTATCATGGCGAAGATTATATTCTCAGCAGAAGAGTACCAGACCACATCCTCATTTGAATTTTATTGTGATATGAGGTACATATCATGATTTAGCTATTCGAAAATAGCGTACATATGAAAGTGCGCTATGTTTTGTGATCCCGAAGCGACTCAGTTTTGTTTAATTCCTCTTTGCCCTCGATGTGATATATTATTTAGGTTAGTTTGGTATTTTGCATGTTTTGTGGGGAACATATGGCGGAGTGTTACTCTGGACATTTTGTAACTAAGCTTTTTCATTTTCATACGACTTTACATACAACTGTGTTTTGGTTCCCATTTTCTCTCTTCTCTCTCCTCTTTCTCTCATTTTCCAGGCTGCCAAACACACCCTTTTGAGGATGACAACTCAAAGGATGTTTGGCTAAGCCTCAAAACCTTGAAGATGAGGGTTGCTAGGTTAGTTGATGTGGGTTTGTGGGTGTTCCTCTGTTTTCATGAAACAGGTACTGCGTATTTGTGTTTCTAACTTTCTAAACTAGGTTTAAATGCTATTTAATGTATTTTCTTTGGTCAATACTTGGCATCTTGGGGTTCGATGTATTCTTAATGGTAGATGCCCGACATCCATTAGATGTCATTCTGAGCCAGTAGGTTAAATGCTTTATTTTCAACTGCAGGAACATTAAATGCTCAGTAAATGCTATGGTTCAAATAGGAATGTGATTCGTGCCACGGTAGGGTGAGCGGAATCAACAAAATTTGTTTCCTATGTTCCTCCTCTTGCCGTGGTCGAGCTCTTGCGGTATAAGCGATCTGAGGTCGAACACGGGGATGGAGTTTTTATCCCGAATGATTTGCATTAGTGTTTGAAAATTGGTGAGGCTTTAGTTTGGATTTTTAAGGTTTGGTTCAAAACGTGGGAGTTTGTTTTATTCCGACTATTGTATTATTTACAAAGTGAAGTGTAAAGGGTAACCTTGAAGGCTTGGGTCCTTTAGCTTGATAACATGGGGCTATTAAAGTGTCCTCGGGTTATTTCCTCGCGTGAATAAAATATTTGTAGTCGAAACCAATAGGATCTTTGTTTAAGCTATAAAACCTAACCACAGAACCACTCTATTTGAGTCAAACCCGAGTACTAAGCATTCAAAGTCCATTCGATTTTAAAACCCTAGCATTTAACCTCATTTCAATGGCCAATCAAATGGCATCTAGGGATATCGATTATATCTAGTATTAAGTATGCCCCAGACCTAAAGCATAGCGAGTATTGACGAAGGAACAACATTAAATGGCAATTGGAAAACCCTAGTTTGGAGTAAGGAACCATAAATCTGAGTGCACGTATCATTTAAAACAAAGGACGGCGTCTGATGGCCACAAATGACTATGGCCTGTCTTCAAAGTTTGGGAAACCTTGACATCCATGAGTTGTCATCCTCGAGGGGTGTTTAGCGTAGGAAAATGAAAGAAGAAGAAGAGAGCGAATGAGAAACCACTAAAATGAAAGGCACACTGAGATTTTATAAAATGAAAAATCTCTTTGCAATTGCTTCAAGTTACAAAATTATGGGGTTTATAGTCCTTTGAAAGTGTGAAAATAAAGAATGCCTAAAATATTGGCTTCTGAGGACAAGGTGGTAATACACCAAAACGCAGTCGTTTGGCATTAATTACACAAAAATCACAGGGCAGCCATTCTCGCTATGGAGGACAATTTCACTAGCCTAGCGAAATTTCGCTAGCCTAGCGAAATTCTACAGAGATAGCGAAATTGAGAAATTTCTCTATCGCGGTGAATTTGGCTGGCTAGCTAAATTATTCTCTGATATGTGAGATAAGCGAATTGAATAATTACATAGCCCGAACCGCAGGTGATTTTCGTTGGGTAAGCGAGATTTCGCTGGCCTAGCGAAATTTCCCAATTTCGCTAGGATTGCGAAATTTTAAGCTAGGATTATGAGATTTTAAGCTATGGTTGCGAATTTTAGCGATCCGTGAGAATTTTGAAAATCATAGCGAAAATCTGGGATTACTGTTTAGCTCCTTTGCATCTCACTTGCATATTTGCCTTGAAATCCACTTCAAATTCCTTTATTTTGATGGTTAGAAAACACGTGATTCCACAGCATTCGGCACATATCTTGTCATTAAACTTAAACACGGAGTGGGTGAAGATGCTGCAGACACGCAAAATCACAACAGCTAAGTAGCATGATTAGGCCCAAGTGGACTGCACATCAATTGGCAATTGATATGATTGGTGCGCGAGCACTTTCAAAAACCTATCTTGGATAGGGCTCGAAATAGCCTTGCAGGCCTTAATCACCCCGTCGACACGTTGGGTCCCTTAGCAATGCTAAAATATAAGGACATGCATGCGGTGATTTTACAAAAAAAGTGTATACGGTTGAGGTGTATATACGAGATAAGTAATACACTTTAAAATGAACAATTTACACTGCGGTAGAAAGCAGAGCATGAGAGAAACGAAACCATATAAGAACAAAATTTTAGGCGACATCGGATCTAGAAATCAACTGAATTTCCACGAAATCCTAATGATTCCTAATGTAGCTTAGTTAATTGATAAATTGCGAAATTATTCCACTCCCTGACCTAGCTAATTCCATGGCCTCGAGCTGTTGAACAACCTAAATAGGATTAGCTACACACTTATTTCTTTATATGACTAAATTGTAGAGATTTTAATGCTAAAAACTCGACTTCACCAGGTCGGAGTGCGGGTCCATAGATGACTCCCAACAAATTAAGGTTTGGGGCATCGAGCGAAAGGATCCTTGACCACAAACTCTGGGCTTCACCCCGGGACTCAGAATGACTTGAAATTAAGCACCTCTGACATTTAGCTCTACCCGTCACCCATGTAACGAACACTAGGATCAGTGACTCCCGACCCTGACTAAGGTTTAGGGCATCGGGCTTAAAGGCTTTCGCCATATACCCCACGGACTGTATTCGGGTTTCAAGGCATAGCGTCACGGCTTTTATTTTTCTTTTTTTCTTCTTTTCTTTTTCTTTTTGCTTTTTCTTTTCCTTTTGGAAAACCGACATTGGCCTTGAATATTGATAATACTAACCTAATACGGGTTGTCAGCATGTCCCAGGCGGCCTTGCAAAGGCGAAAAGAATATATAATTTCTGACCTATCGCGAAATCTAGTGTGCGGTGTGTGAATTAGCTCGAGGGGATGTTCAAGTTGAATCTGTTTGGAATCTCGATTGACTAGCCCAGATCAAACATGGAATTGTTTTAGCATTAAGGAAACAACGGGGTTTCAATTCTCGATTAAAAGCGGCTTCGATTGTTCGATTAAAAGCAATTCAATTGTTCAATTGAAGACAAAAGTAGATACACAAAGTGGAGGCACAAAAGTGATTTGCAAATTAAAGAAAAACAAAATCGGACAATGCAGGACATGTACAAACAGTAAAACTAAATCCCAAAATACGAAATTTACCTCTAACTGGATTGGCATGGAAATCCCAATCAATGGATGGAAGGCCCCATTACCCAAGCGTGGCCACCCTTAAACACGTAAATTTGTGGGGCTCGAGGAGGTCGAAGGAGAATTTCCTCACGATGGTGCTGGCGCACAACATAGGGTTTCACCCCTCTGTCCATTGACTTTGAACACCACATTTATCATTTGGATTGAGTAGGTCCAGCGAACCATTGGGGTATGCATCTTCGAGTGATAGATGGACCGGAGTCATTAAGTGACTTGAGCTTGCCGAAATAGATGGAGTTTGGAGTCATACGATGGGACTTGGTCTCCTCGTTGAAATTTTTCCAGGTTATCATTTGATCATGCCATTTTTTGATTTTTCCTTTGCGATCTTTGAATTCAAGTAGGCATCATTCCCGTCATTTCTTCGACTCATTAAGATCGAACCTCTTAACTTCAGGCCTTACTTAGGTCCATGTTGAGCTGATCGCCCGCCCATGCTGCTGTACTCGATCTCCGGCTGGAAGGTGACATGCCTTACCATAGACTAGATAAGGGGACATTCGGGATTGTCTTGAAGAACATTACTGTGGGCCCACGAATCGAAGCTTGATGGACCAATCTTTTCTGTTGGCATTTACTACCTTCATTAGAATGGTCTTAATTTCCCTTTGTTGTGAGTTACTTGACGGCTTGTTTGAGATGGTAAGGGTGGCCACTTTGTGTTTCACACCATATTTAGCCATGAGGTTTTCAAATGGTTTGTTACAATGTGAACCTCGTCGTAATAATGGCTTTGTTACCGAACCTGGAAAAGATGTTGCTTTCAAATTTAAGTACCACCACGGTCATTGGTTTCAGAGATTACTTGACCAGCCAGAACACATAGTCCCACTCCGCTAAATGTATGTATGACGTGACGTGGGGAAAGGTCCCGTAAATGATGCCCCACACATCAAATAGCTTGACTACTAAATTGGGTTCAAGGGCATCATGTGACGGCGAGACAACTTCCCGAGTCTTTGGCATCTATCACATATACGGCACATTTGGTGTGCTTCCTTAAACAAGGAAGGCCAGTAGAAACCAGGCTGCGGCGCCTTCATTCTTTGTCTTAAAAAGCGAAGTGACCACCACGGGCATTCTCGTGGCGGTGGTTGATTATTCCACTATTTGTTCACTCCTCGGCACACACTTCCCGATTGTTGATGCGCCGCATTATTTGAGCAAGAAGGGCTGGCACCCGATAATAGGAATGGACCTGCGTAAGAAATAACCTATCTGCTCCTTCCATTAAATTTGGGATTTCTCTTGTAGCGAGGAAATTGGCAATGTGAGCATGGGGGAGCTTTTCAATTTGCATTAGATATTCTTCGAAATTCATCATTGATGGGTGGGCTAGGTGTCATGGTATAGTTAACCTTGAAAGATGATCTGCCCACTACATTTTCTACCCCCTTTTTGTCTTTCATTTTGCAAGTTAAACTCCACGAGTAAAAGAACCCGACGGATGGGCCTTGCTTTCGCATTTTGCTTGAGTCGGGAGATATTTCAAAAGCGAATAATTAAAACAAAAATGACTATATCAGACCGAGCGAGTATGTAAATTTGTCTAAGCGTAGACTACTTGACAATTCGCTTCTCTGTGTGAAGTATAATTCCTTTGTGCTTCATTCAAGGTTTTGCTTGCATAATAGACTACATGTGGTTTCCATCTTCTCTTTAGCGAGTGCGCTCAGATACTTGAATCCTTGCATCACACATCACTTGAGTAGCGCGGAGTTAGGTGCTCTTCTTATTGGGCGAGTAGTCAAATGGGACTTGACTCTTCAAAGCTCTCGGCATTCTTTCTCGATAAATTTGGCATCCTTCTCTAGGAGCCTTAGGGTTTAGCGATCTTCGAAGTCTTTATTGAATCTTCTATATAAACTGCGCTGTCGAGGGTACTGCTTGTTTTGTTCGTTGGAGATGGCGGTTGGGAAATAAGTTCAATTTTTCATTGTGGGCTTCTATTCCCTCGGAATGTGTGTCAGTACAGATTCCTTGGTTTGACAATGAAATGGCGCTCTCCCGATTGAGCAGGTTCTTCTCTATGCACCTGCAACGGGATGGCCTCAGGGTTAGTAAGACATTATTTAAAATCGCCTCCATATCGATTGATGTCATCCATGTACACTTCCATTATGCGCTCCACCATATGGCTGAACATACTAAGCATACACCTCACGAAGGTGAAGCGATTACAAAGACCAAAGGCATCATACATGGCATATGTGCGAGGGACGAGTGAGTGAATTAACTCTGATCTCTAGTGCGATCTCTATCTGGAAATACCACGAGATACCCATCAGCGGTAGAATGGGTGTCAGAAACTCTCTCAAGAATTTGATGATGGTGGCAGCGAGTGATCTTTTTCGTGTTACTTCATTGGGCCTCCTATAATCTATACACACTCTCAGGTATTAAGTGGTTAGAAAATTTCTTCACCCTTCTCATTTTCACGGTTGTCACCCACGATTTCTTAGGCACCACACAGGTTGGGCTCCTGAAGTCTTTATCGGAAATGGGGTAAATAATACCAGCTTGGAGGCGATTTCGGGACTTGATGCGAGCGACTTCTTCTGAGAGTGAGGGTTGACCTTCGTTGTGGGCGCTGGCGGCCTTAGACTCTTCTTCGGATAAATGTGATGAGTGCGGATTGACTGGGTTTATGCCTTTTAGATCGAAATTTTCCACCCGATGCTTGCTTGTTCAGTTTAGGAGCGTAGCGAGGTCATGTTCTTGTGAGTGGTCAACGGTGATGAAATCCTGGCAGACAGCACTCATTTCTTCGGGAATGCATACTTTAACTCATTTGGAAGGGTTTGAGCTCTACTTGTTGAGGTTCCTTTGGTTAAATCACGGTCGATAAATTAGAATTTCTATTTTTCTCTTCGGTACCCTTACCTTTAAACTCATGCCTTGAGGATGTATTTGCTCCCAGGCGTTCGGATAACTCTGGGGGTTAGTACATCCACCCTTTTTCTTTTGCTCATTAGCTGTTCCTCGAGAATGGCATCCCAGCCTCTGAACTACTTTGCAGTCATCTTCCTCACGAATGCATATGCCTTTTACTCGAATGAAGATATTATTCCGTCATGTTCCAGTGAGTTGCATAACCCCGATTCCAGGGTTTATTCATGGCATTGAGTAGCGAATGGCCTCCCAATGCTGGTGGGCATGATTGGCTCCCACATAACCGACTCAGTGTCAAGTGCAATAGTCCCTTTGGGTGATAAAAATTTGTCGAGCTTGTGTTAAAACGCATCCTCCGCGGTTCCATTGATATTTTAATAGACACGACCGGTAGTAATGATGTGATGGAAGTGGGTTTGATTCTCCCCGAACCTAATTGCTTGTACATGGAATACGACAACGGGGTTCCACGCTAAGCTCCCGAGTCTAATAGTGCTTTCTCCACACTAATGCCTCTAATATTAGCGGGATTGTAGGACATCAGGGTCTTTATATTTCAACGAGTCTTACTGCTCCGATGATAGCACTCACTTATGGTGAAAGAGGCATTTTTGTTTACATTGAGATCTCTTTTCTGTGCGCCAAGTCCTTGAAATTTTGCATAGGTGGGGACTTATTTGATCATGTCGGGAGAGAAATGTGGCACAACTTCTTGAGTAAAACTTCTAACATTTCTGTTTGGTGGAACTTACTTTAGGAGCACGTGGGAATGGAGGGGGTATACTTGATCTTCACCTCTTCTCTACGTCTTTGGTACATTAACTTCTTGGCGTATAATAAACTACCATGGGGTGATTTGGTACAGAGTGGGGCTAGCCCGGTCTCAATTCTTTACCACTTCTTAAAGTCACCCTTTGCCTTTACTTCATCAGTGCTTTGCATTTGGATCATTGGTTGACCACTATTTCATGCACTCACTTTCTGTAACATTCTTTGTGCCGGGAGATCTTCCCTCTCACGAACCTGGAGCTGGCGGTTGGGCGACGAATCTCGAGGTGCATATTGTCAGGTTTCTGTTGAGTGAGCTCAGTGCTTCAATTTTGATTTAGTACGGACGTTCGGTACCTTTTGTTTCTTCTGAGTGTACTCACTTCCTCAAATTCGGGATCGCACCTTGGCCAGGGAGAAGATATTGGAGTAAGTTTCTTTGTTGTGTTGAAGTGGAGCCAAGCTTCTTCTTGTGCTCCACGGAGGACATATACGGGGGGTTTAGCTTCCATGACGAGGTTTGGATGATTTCTCAATTAGGGTTAGGTGTTGCCATGTGGAACATCTATGGGTGGTTTATTTTGATTTAGGACATGGGCATGCTCTTGACGGTGCTCCCAGGATAGTATTTGTCACGATAATCAAAACAAAAATTTGGATGAGATGCGGGTAACTCATTTTGTTGCTTGCATTTTATGTGGCTTCTCATTTCCAGCTCCTCCAACCTTCGAGTCAAAGTGGTCAATTTTGCTTTCATCTCTATGTCTTCGGAGAGTGCATAAATGCCCCCCCTCAGGTGGTTCGAAGGCTTTGATCTTTCGGCTTCCCTTGGATTCGGTTCATCCCATGCCTTTGAGGTTTCGGCCACATAGTTCAAAAAGTCCATGGCTCGTCAGGGTTTTGCTTAAAGTTACCTCCATGGTCTCGATGGTTGCTTCATGGTGCGGAGACATACCATCATAAAAATGGTTCACCCGGCATCCATGTCAGGCTCCTTGATGTGGACAAGCATTGATGGTCTCAATGAATCTTTCGACAAGCGATAAAACTTTTCATTGTCGTAGAAATCCAGGAGTAGGGTGTAGATGCGCCTCTTCAAGTTTGTTGGTCTTGGTAGCGAAGAATTTCTTCAAAATTCAGCTTGAAGGTCATTGATTTCTAATCGTTCCTCGACCTCGAGTGGATTAGGCCAAATCTTGGCTTTGTCCTTGAGTGTCGGCAGGGACGCCTTTAACTTCAACAAATCCATGTATCTATCATACCTTCCTTAAAGGTTATGCAAACTTCTCAAATCCCTTATATGAGTGTATGGTTTCATTTTCCATACCATGAAGTAACAGGGAGTAGAGGCACCAAATAGGTCTCAACGCCACATCTTGACGGGAGGTATGATGCGAAGGGCACTAACTCTAGGAGGTGTATATGATCCCTCATCGGCCTGTATCTTTGTTGGATTCATAGGGGTGCTTGTTGACTTTTCTTTGATCCCTCAGTAGAGGATCCATGTTTTCAACGTACTGCGATTTCACAACTTTGTTCCAGGCGGGTGTGCGATTCTTTGCAGTCTACACAGAAATCCCTCTATCGATCTTTGCATAAACAGTTACATAAAAAATCGAAGCGGCCTGGAACACAAACAAACTTACTTGAAAGGGTTAGTGTTAGTCGAATAAAAAATAGTGTAAGAAAAAAAAACAAAAAACGGTACGATGGCGTCAAGTAGTGAAAACTTGCGATTCACAATGACCTGAAATTCAAAAAGGGTCTAAAGGTCACCTACACTTGTAATGAGGATTACAAGTGCATGACTCATCATACGTAGTTTGGCACCATCCGGCCAGTAAAGCCATTTGATTCATGCAGTAGGGTGGCGGAATCAACAAAATTTGTTTCCTATGTTCCTCCTACTGCCGTGGTCAAGCTTCTGCAGTATAGCGGTCTAGGGTCGAACACGGGGATGGGTTTTCATCCCACGAATGATTTGCATTAGTGTTTGAAAATTGGTGAGGCTTTAGTTTGGATTTTTAAGGTTTGGTTCAAAACAGTGGGGGTTGTTTGTTTCTTGTTCGCGTAATGGCTAAAATTGAAGTGTAAAATGGTAACCTTGAGGCTTGGGTCACTAAATAACATGGGTATTAAAGTGTCCTCGGGTTATTTCCTCTCATTAGAACCAAATGACCTATAGTCGAGGCTTAGCCCAGGATCTTTGTTTAACTATAAAGCCTAACCCCCAGAACCACTCTATTTGAGTCAAACGAAGTACTAAGCATTCAAAGTCCCATTCGATTTTAAAACCTAGCATTCAACCTCATTTCAATGGCTTTCGTAAATGGCATCTAAGGACCATGAGTACATCATTAAGTATGCCTGCTGAACCACAAGAGCATAAGTATTGACGAAGAACTGACATTAAATGGCATTTAACCACTAGTTTGGAAGGTAAGGAACCATAAATGCGAGTATTTTTGTATCATTTTAAAACAAGAGGACAACGTCTGATAGCCACTAAAACCAAGCTAGCAACCCTCTCTTCAAGGTATGAGGCTTAGCGAGCAGCCGCCCAGTTGTCATCCTCAAGGGGGTGTTTGGCGTAGGAAAATGAAAGAAGAGAAGAGAAGCAAAATGAAACCACAAAATGAAAGGCTGAAATTTTATAAAATGAAAAATTTCTTTGCAAAAATTACTTAGAGTTACAAAATTATGGGGGTTTTATATAGTCCGCAAAGTGTGAAAATACAAGAATCACGCAAATATTGGAACACAAAGGAATAGTGGTAATACACCAAGCGCGGTCGTTTGGCATTAATTACCGCAAAAATCACGAGGCGACCATTTTTATTTATGGAGGACGGATTTCTCACAGCATAGCGAAAATTTCGCTAACTTTAGTGAAATTCTACGAGAGATAAGCGAAATTGAGAAATTCATGTCAGCAGTGAATTTCGCTAGCTATGAGAATTTATTCGGCTAGCGAAAATTATGAGATAAGCGAAATTGGTTAATTTATGAGCACGAGTGATTTTTCGCTAGGTACTTGAGAATTTCCCGATTTATTTAGGATTGCGAAATTTTAATATGGTTCTTGAAATTTTCGCAATCCGTGAAATTTTAGCAATCATGATGAAAATCCTGGGATGCTTTGTTTAGCTCATTTGCATCTCATTTGCATCAAGCGCCTTGAAATCCACTTCAAATTCCTTTGTACGATGGTTGAAAACACGTGATTCCCTAGCATTCGGCGTATCTTGTCATTAAACTTAAACACGGAGTGGGCGAGTGCAAGACACATAAAATCACGAAAACAAACTCAGGAAATGGCATCCAGTGGAACTAAGTGGACACGCAGCATCAATTGGCTTAATTGATATGATTAGTGCGCATAAAGCACTCAAAACCTATCTTGGATAGGGCTCAAAATAGCACTTTTTGGGCACTAATCAGAATGTTACTAAGGGTTGGTCTTTAAAGTTAAACAAAGATCCGGTTTTGGAAATGACTATATGTCATTTGCCCTAATGTGAAATAACCCGAGGGCACCTCTGACCCATCATATCAAACTAGTGACCCCGAAATTCAAGGTGTTCTTTTTTTACATCTTATTTTAAGCGCTCGGTTAACAGTGACTACAACCACACTTTTAATCTGGAATCAGAAAATCCAAATGAAAGCCTGCCATTTTGAATCATGATCTGAGTCATTTTGTAAGATGAAAACGGCGTCATTGAGTTCGACCACACAGAAACCATTTATCTTTGCGATAGCTTGGTATGGAAGTAGGAGGAAATTTAGGATACAAATTTTGTTGATTCCGGAACCCTACTGTGGCACGAATCACTTAGGAGTAGGTAAGTTGGAGATCAACTCAACTTTAGCCTTATCCACCTCGATTCCTTTTTTCGATACTATGTGACCTAAAACCGATCCCCTTGTGTCACCATGAAGTGACACTTTTCCCAATTTAACACGAGGTTCTTCTCTTGACATCTCTCACAAACCTTACGTAGATTCTCCCGAACATCCCTCGCCTTGAGTCTCATGAAATCATCCATGAAAATTTCGAAATAAGTTATCATATCCATGAAAATCCACGTCATGCCTTTGTGAAGGTTCACGGTGCATTACATAATCAAAGGCATTTTTCTAAAAGGAAAATGTGCGAGACAGTGAATGTGAGACTTTCTCTTGATCTTCTAAAGCTATCTCAATTAGATTGTACCACAGAATACCCATCGAGAGAAAACGTAAAATTCATGCCTTGCAACTCTCTCTCCGACATTTGATCGACAAAGTTAAAGGAAGTGATCTTTCTAGTGCGCGTGAGTTTCCTATAATCTATGCACACCCTCAATAGGGTGACACGGTGGAATTAACTCATTATTTTCATTTGCTACCACAGTGACTCCAGATTTCTTAGGAACTACCTGAGTCGGGCTGACCCACTTGCTATCTGCAATGGGGTAAATAACACCTACGTCCAAGAGTTTTAGAACCTCTTTCTTGACCACTTCTTTCATTATTAGGTTCAGTCGTCTCTATGGTTGTGCAGAGGGTTTAACATCCCCTCTTCGAGTAGATCTTGTGGGTGCGAGATCAAGGGGCCTAATTCCCTTAATATCTACAATTGTCCATCCTAGAGACCGGAGTTTATGGAGTTCTCGATATCTCCCCAAAAAGCTTATTTTCTTGGTCTAACTCCTAAGGAGGAAGATATGATTCTGGGAAAGTTTCTTCTACCCACAAGAATGCATGTTGAGGTGTGATGGTAAGTTTCAACTCAAGTTTAGGTGGTCTCTCTTCCGAAGGTAATGTCCTATCCTCAATTGGTGGCAATGGTTCAAATTTAGGTGCCCACCCATTTGCTTCCAATACCTCACTGTGTTCAATTATGGAGTGTAGAAACTCCGACTCAGATGTGGTCACTTCCTCCTGATGACTCGGGCTTACTAAGGCCAAATGAGAGGATCATCGTATGAGCATTATCTAAGTATTTATGTACCCTGAGTGACCATGTTTACCTCACAAACATCCTCCTCATCTCCCATTCCCTTATTAACATTAAAGATATTCAAATTAATAGTCATGTTACGAATGATAGTGTCATTAGTCCTCCCCACAATGTATGATGGCGTGCTTGATGGCAAAGAATGGTCTACGAAATTCACTTGAGGCTGAGTCCCACTTGGTTCGCCACGAGGTTGAGTGTGACATGATGACAAAATTCACGGGGAAAATAAAACATCACTTGCACCCGATACATCCTTCACTATCTCACAGGAATCTTACCTTTACGGTCGGCTAATTGGAGGGTGATATTGGTTGATTAACTCTCCTAACCACAGCTCGACATATCTTGAGTAAGGCGGTAGGTTGACACCCCTTTAAATCCATGAGAGCATGTCCTAACTTTGAATTCACTACCACTATGGAAATAGTAGGGCTTCTGAGTCTTTGTATTTTGGGGGCAAATTATTCGAATGATAGGGTGGATTGCTTTCGGTCATAAATGCCTCCTTGTTGACACCTAGTTTTTTCTTTTATAGTGCCTGAATCTTTGAAACTTGGCATATGACGGAATGCGCAATGGCGTATAGTAAAGAATGTTCCTTCACTGTTTGAACAACTCATAAAATTTCAGGTGATTGTTCACTTTCTTTGGAGCTCTTAATCTATGAGGGTATGGAAGCGGAAAAGGGACATAGGAGGCCTTATCTTGCTGGCTCACCATGATAACATCAGCCACAGACACAGAGGCTTGTCCGACACCTCATCATCCTCGACTGGTTCATTTTGCAACTCTTGTATCGGTTCCTTGGGCTGAATGGTTTTGTCAATTACCTTACCACTTCGAAGAGTGGTGGCAACCTTGCAATGTTCGAAGGTGCCCTTACTTGGACCTGAGACTCCAACACTATTTTGACCTTGGGGGTTTTGGATGGTTTGAGAAGGGAGTTTCCCTTTTTCTTGTTGAAAATTTCCCATATAAGAGGTTAGCTTAGTGATTTGGGATCTCACATGATTCAAGGTAGTCGAAATTAAATTTGGTGGATTGTTGAGTTTGAATGACGTGTCCTGATATCCTCGAACTTCTCTTATGTGGAGGTTGATAAAGCTGTGGATTTGGATTCCCTTGATTTGACGGATGGAAACCCTGATTAGGGTTCACAGGAAATCCTTGAGGACCTTGATTCTGAAACGGAGGGGCTTAGTTTGAGAAACCTTGGTTTTGATAATTGGGGCCTTGGTTGTTTGGCAAGTTGTGTGGGCCTCCCTCATTTCTCCAACTAAAATTAGGGTGCTTACCCCACCCCGGATTATATGTTTCGGAGTATGGAGAATTGAAAGTCTTCCTTTGGTAGTTAAGAGCATTAGCTTGCTCTATTTGGATTGCTCCCTTAACTTGAGGAAGGTTAGGGCAGTTAATAGTTGAGTGGGTGGGGTGATAGGCCGAAAGCGTGGTGTGTATATATGTACGCCTATGTGCGCAAGTGCATGCGTCGCCTCAAGTAATATAGTGTACCTAGGGTACATATATCGATCCACGGGGATAAGTGTGTTGAATAAAGAGATCGGCCTTTGAATATTATCTGGATGTAAGCTTTGAGTAACAGTTTACTAATGCCTGAATTTAAACTAAACTAATCGTTCTTAATGAATTATTGTATTGTGGAGACTAGGGCTATGTCTCCCCCTGCCACTTTGATGGATTATTTCCTAGAGTACTATTGATTTATTTATAACATTGATGTGGGGTGATCGTGCTTAAGAGATACCATCTCTCGAGGTGTATCCCTATCTCGCTAGTAGGGTTGAGTGTATCTCTACCCCAACTTGATACTCCGAAACGCTTAAATGTTCTAACCTTAATTGCCACCCTCGGGGTCGGAATATCTCTTATTCTGAATTGGCCAGAAATTTGCTCTGTCGGATCACACTGGACATCTGTCTCTCGAATCTGGATATCGGCTGAATCCCATGCCAATGTTGGCTGAGACATCACCATGTAAATAACTCACGGATATAGAGCGAGATCTTATGAGTCATAAACAAGCTGAATAATATAAAATACGAATCTTAAATCCATGCAATCGTGACAGGGTTCAACAACACCCTAGATATAAATCTAGAACATACTGAATGCGAGAACACCAATGTTTAATCTATAAAACATCAGTACTTCTATCCCAAAAAAAAGAAAATACAAAAGTCTGTCTTTTCTTCAGGATCTAGGTATTTGCTATTCGATTTAAAATTGCTTGCCCTCATAGATGCGATCTTCGATGCCTGAATTGGTCCCTTTTTTTGCTTTTAATGATGGAGGCGGAAATCGTGCGACGTCGCGGCGGTCTGGCCGTCAGCGGCGTGCAACGTCAGCGACGTCGAGGCGTCGTGGCGTTCTTGCTTGTTGACTTCTATATTTGTTGACCCGAGCGTCGTGGCGTTGGGCGTCCTGGCGATGAAGCGTCGCGGCGTTAAGGACATTGCGGCGTTCTGCGGCTCTTTGCACTTAACTCTTGCTCGAAAATGCTTCCCATAGCGCGTTTCACACGCATTCACGCGATTACCTGAATCGAGATGTCGGACTATAGAAATACTCATTTAAATATAAAATGAAGCTAAAAACGTAAGACAGACGCGGGTATGACATGAGTGTTTTAGGAACTCATCACACCCCCAAACTTAGTTTCTTGCTTGTCCCTGTTCAGTGGATAAACCAAATGATGTACACAAATTTATGACATCATTACCAAGGGACTATTATCTAATCCCAAGCAATAATGCCATGAAACTTGTTTGTTATATTTCTTTACTGATTATCTTGATTAAAAACGGTCTCCTTAAGAGTAGATAAAATTCTTCTGGTTTTGATCATGATTACGCAAGATCTGGTCGAACAAGTAATAAAGTGGATTTAAGTCCGGATATCGATCCCACGAGAGATCTCGAGAATTCTCGATCAACTACCACGACTGCACCAGTTCTATGCTATTTGGGTATGATTTGATTGATATATTCCTATGCAAACTATAAAATATTAAAGAATAAAGATATGTAGGTAGAACAAAATGAAATAATGCTTAAACTAAAATAAAAAAAATTAAAGAAATAAACGTCAGTTAGTTTTTAAAGGAGCATTGAAAAATACAAGCTGTTGTGAAACATCGATTCTACAGTCGACTCTGTAGCTTTGCTTCATGAACCTCGATTTAGAATCGGAGTCCAAGGAAGAAGGTAATGCCATATGGATCTCTCCTTGTGTACATTTCATCATCTAATCTTCCACTGTTTCTTTCAAAAACCAGAAAGGATGGATAACTACTTTTAATATGAGTTGCCTTGTTACGGGTGTTTTCTTTTCAATACTTCATACCAGGCATGGAATTTACATGGCTTAGCTCTAAGACATAGGCTAAGCATGGGTTTACACTATACTAGTTTCTCATCCTCAAAATTGGAACAGTTCATTCTTTCCTTGATTAGATCCTTGCTAACACGGGATTGAACTTACTGTTCGAATCGAGGTGAACTCTCTGCTCATTTTAATTGATAAGTCATTCAACTCATTCTCGGTTTCAAGTGAGAAGAAGATTTATCGATTAGAATTCACAAAGCCCATTAGATCCCCAATATTAGGTTCGCATACCCTTGAGATATTGTTCAAAACTCTCGAATGCCTTCGTAATCGCTCAGAGGGCCTCCACGGAAATGTCAGTATGAAACAATCCTATTACAGGTATAGAACACTAATATTTGGATCAGATATAAAAAAAAACTAAACCCGGTAATGATTCAAGGCGAAGTTCATTAGACTACGATAAATTTATATAGGAAAGATAAATTTAACAACGAGTAAATTCAGCGGAAAATTTGGGTTTCTAAGTGCCATTACACTAACGATAGCTCTCACGATCAAAAGAACAACGTAAATCGGCGGAAGTTTGAATTCCAAATTTGTTTGGACTTGAGCAGACGAGCGATAATTTGAAGAAATAACATTACACATTCGGCTTCAACTTCAACAACTAGCATCCGGATCGAAATTCAAATGAAATAACAATCTACTTTAATCTAATACAAAATAACGGAAAAACAAAAGAAAAGCAGAGAAAAATAAAAATAAAGCGAGCCTTCGGCTACAGGACTTCGTTTTGAGCCACGAGTTTCTTTCTTTTAGTAGCAGCTACGTATTTATAGGGTTCGGAAGTTGGGCCACTAACCCGATGCACCTATTTGTGGATTTGAAATCGCGGCCCATTTTGTTTGTTCATGTCGCGACTCCGTTGTTTATCCACGACCTTGACTTGATGTCGCGACCTCTCTTCCACGTCGCGACTTCACTATTCTGCTTATGAGCTGTTCTGATGTCGCGACTTCTCTTCCACGTCGCAACTTCATCTTTCTGCATCGTGATCTCTTTTGAGGTCGCGACTTCAATCATACGTCGCGACTTCGTTTTTCTGTTCGCAGCGCGAAGCTTTGTGGAATCACGACTTGATCATACGTCGCGACCCGATGTTATGCATATGAGCTCTTTTGATGTCGTGGAAGCTTTCTTTTGTCTTGGCTTGTCTTATCTCTTGGATATGATGTCGTGGCTTGATGATGATGTCGCGACCTCCGTTCTTTGCGGTGATGTCGCGACTGCGAAGGACGTCATGACCATCTTTCCTTATAACTAATATGCGCGACTGCGAAGGGCGTCGTGACCTTCTTTCATTATGGCGATGTGTGACCATAATACCTTGCGGTGATATCGCGTCTACGAAGGGCGTCGTGACCTTTACTCATTATGGTGATGCGTGATATGCGAAGGGCGTCAGCGACTTCACCTTTACTTCAAGCGATGTCGCGGCCATCTTTCGCCGATTTAATGTCGCGGCTGCGAAGGGCGTTGTGACGCTTCTTTCATTGTAATTGATATCGCGCTGCGAAGGGCGTCGCGACTTCACCTTTACCGCCGGCGATGTCGCGACCCTTTGAAGGGCGTCGACATCTTCTGATCTGATGTTTGATGTCTACATGCGTTCCTAGCTGGCCGCGACCTCTATGTTCGACCTCTTTGAAAATCTTTTTGGCCAGCGACTTGTCGGTGTCATGACCTCGTGTCTCTTTGCCCCAGCTTTCAATTACATGCGCGACCTCGAGTGGTGTCGCATCTATCTGCTTCTTCGTCCCAATTCTTGGTCTTACGATTTGGAGTTTATTTGCGACATGATGTTATTCTTCATTCATGCAGCGTCGCGACATCAGTATCTCACTTTTGGTGTCAGCGACATCTTCGCGATGATGTCGCGAAGCGTGGTACATTTGATTGCTTCTTTTAATCTCGACGAGTCATATTTGTCTCGACTTCTATACAACGAGGTCACGACTTCACTTATTCACTCTTGGTTTCGTCTTGAAGCGGAATTTGTTGAGGTCGTGACTTAGGTGCTAGCGCACTTCATCACGACTTAAATTCCGAGTTTTACTTCAATTACTGCTTTGCGGTAGTTCTTATGATTTTTCTAAAAAATTTGATTTTATAGTATTTTCACGAAAATTGGGAATTTAGTCAATTATCAGTTTGCGAGACATTTCATCATTATTCTCATTAAAGCTTCGGAAAAATGGATTAAAATCTAATGAGTTTTGGACTAAATCAAATTCCCCCAAACTTAATATTTGCTTGTCCCACTAGCGAAAGAAAAGAAAGAAATTGTTTGTCCCTTCGAACAAAATAAGCTTAGAATTTTTAAGGACATTTTACGATTTATTCCACATTCTTTTTCATTCCGCTCTTACGATGGAATTAAGAGATATCACTATTATTTCAAATTTTAGTTTTGATGCAAAAACGAGGCATGGTGTATACATTACAAAATTTCTTAGTAAACTAATGTATTTAAGCAGTTTATTTAACAAGTCTTGTTACGTATTGTGTGTGTGCGGTCATCAATCCTTTTCAAGTTCATGTTGAATTTAGTTAATCTTAAAAGTTTTCTTAGGCCCCATTTATCAAAGTCCCATATGCTTATTTTTTCATATTGATCTCCACTAATGTAGGTAAATTCAACCTTCCATAAAATCAATGAGGTCTTTTCGAGGAAAAACGTAATGTTAGGCTTAGGTAATTGGGATAATGGAAAATTTAGGTTGTAAATTACAGTTCCATCTTGTCTTTTTACATTGTTGCCCACCAACTTTCTTCTTTTTCTTCTTTGTTCCTTTCTGATTCTCCTCAATCTTAGCTGATTCCTCTTTTGAATTCTTTTTATGGAATCTCACTTTCCATATGTACTTGATTCAGGCAGATTCCTTTGTTCTTTAACTCCTTTGCTTTTATTTCTCTAAGATTGGAATAGTACAATGTTTTGTCTTCTTAGGCTTTCAATTACTCTTAGAGAACTTTGGGCTAACAACTCCCATACCAGTTGGCATTAGGGTGCTAGGTGTTAAAACACCCCTACGAGCTTAATTGTTCGAAGAAATAGGCCTTGAAATGAAAACTTATTCCTTATTTCACTAGCCTCATGCTTTTTACTTCTTGACCCTTCTTGTAAAAATGCGAGATATTATTCCCCCGAGCTTGTTCTTCCTTTATACTAAACTTTTCGAACTAGAAAGCGGATAATTTGGGTTCTTCTTTGCGGGTTTATTACGAGAAGGGAATTTTAGTTTTCAATTCTTTGCTTATTGAAGGGAAATAAGGCTTATTTGAAACCAATCGGGAGCTAGAAGATATGCTTAAGCATATTGTGAAGGGTAGGCTTAAAAGGCTGTTTGCCCAGGGATGGCCTCTATCATTTCCTATTAGTTTGTTTTCACTGGGATTTCTCCTCGTCAATAATCAAACAAGTTCTAGGATGTGGATCTAAATCTGAATTCCCGAGGAAGATGTTCTAATTCTGTCGAAGTTTCATAAGTTTTGTTGACCAGTAATGTATTATTTCTTGAACTTGTACTTATTCACCGTATACTTACATTATTTTAACCAAGTATTTTGTTCTCGGCCAATAACTACTTTTCCGAATTTTTGCAACTAAAATGAATCATGAGCGATAAATACTCCTAATTCCAGGTTTCTTTATTCATGCCTGATTTTGCACTTATTTGTATTGAGGTATCTCTAGTCAAGCCTTCAACTAGTTCGGTTATGACATTTAGAAGCATTTTCATTCTTAGGCCCCAAATCCCGATGTTATTTTCCCGACAAATTCGGTAAAAGTAAAAACACATGCTAGCAGCGCAATGACAAACATTTCTGCTACAAATTTTCTTGTTTTAATAATGATGTAATGCAACGAGTTAGGAAACGACAATAAGAAGGGAGAAAGAAGGATAAATCAATGGGAAGGTCTATTTTTTTCTTTTTTTGAGGAGGGGCAAAAATGTTTGGGGATCGGATCGAGGTAGCCAAATTAAGTTGAATTTAGGAAATTTCATTTAAGTTCTCTTCTTAACTGCTTGACATTACTCGCACCGATCGCTCTTGAGGATCAATTCATTTGTGAGATCAACCTTTTTGTTCAGATCATCTTGTCTCGTGCCCAGTGTGTTCGTTGTGCGTTCCATTTCAGTCATGACTTCTAAAAATTTGGAAAGATTGTTGTTAATCAAATCCAAATTTTCAAGCCAGACTTTTCTTCTGTAGGCATCCTTATCATCAAGCTCTTGATCTCTGTCCTTCATCTTCTTTTCAAAATCCTTGAACATTGAAGTGTATAGGAACTAGATCCTTAATCACGCTCCTTAGTCTTTCTTCTTGATGCGTCCTGTCGCTATGAGTTTGAGGAGTTGAGAATCGCGATCATGCTGATTGTTGTAGAATGATTCATGACTTAGCTTTAACTTCTTCAGTAGATCTTGATCTCTTTCTTCCATTTCCTTTTAAATTTCTCCTCTTGCTCCGTAGACTTTTTATCACGCTCCTCGCTACCTGCTCGTCTCTTCTTCCCATTGTTGATCTCTTCTTTTCATCTCGGCTTCATGTACTTAACTTCTGTGCGTTCATCTCTTCTTCCCGATGTTAATCCCTTCTCTTGATTCATTTTCATAACCTCTTCTACGTGAACTTTTCTTGGAGGTTCCATTTCTCCTTCTCTCTTTATCCTCTTAAATTGATTTGAGCATTTCAATTATTTGATTATTGCCCTGGGCTCCCCTAGAGCTTTCACCAGGTTCTCTAAAACTAATGTTCCTTATTGGGGGAGAGCTAGCCAGTGGAGTTGAGAAATCTATGGGGCTTATATCTTCTTGCTCTCTATCCTCTGGAAACATAAAAGTATTCTCTTCTTGATGTGCTTCTAGATTTTCTTCTCCCTGCTCTGCCACCAGAAAGGTGTCTTCTTCCTGAATTGCATTTTCATTTTCATCCATGCCAGATACGTTTACTTATGACCCTTTTACGGTGATTCTTTGGCCTTTGCTTACTCGGAGTCAAGGTGAGTGGTGAAGCCTGGGACACTCTTCTTTATTCCCAGTTCCTTCACACGATACAATCTACAGGAACCTTGTGATGGTTCTTGGAGTGAGGATCAATCCTTTGGCCCTCCATGGTACCTCGTATAGAATTTTCAATAAGCTGTTCGGCATCAATCTTATACCTTGATTATGTGCGAAGGATTAGCTGCTAATTCTCCTTATTCTTTGTGCCGGATGTGCTTGGTAGGGACCATAACGAGAGGATAAGAAATAGAACCACACCTTTGCCTCTCTTGTCCGTCTTCCACCTTTCGAGGGTCTTTTGCTCTTTCCTTTCCTTTCTTCAACGCGCTGCAGATGCATTTAATTTTCTCGCCGACCCTCACGGTTAGGGTTGTTCATCCAGCTTCTTGAATTTTGATCCATTTTTACGACCCTTCCATCCGTACATCTCATTAATAGTCTTCGCTCCATGCAGGCACCCGATTCCTCGACATAAAAACGAGTTCTCTTTCCTCCCAACTATATTGGAGTAAAATTCTCGGACGGCTATTTGCGTAAGCTTGAGACTTTTGATGTTTGCGAATTCTCCACCTCTTTTGCTCTATCAATTCCTTGAGGTGAGATGAGTTGTTTGAAGCCTCTTTCTCACCTACGTCGCTCCCGACGCCGTGCTTTCAGGACGGAGAAAGCCTCTTCACGAAAACCGAACTTCGTCTTCCCTCTTCTTCTTCTTTTGCTTTTCCTTTCCCTTCTTCCTCTGTTGCTTTGTAACCGGTTGAACTTAGTTATTAGACGATATTTCTCCTTTCGGGTTCCGGATGAACTTCTCCATGGTTGAGTATACTCATCCATGATTTCACTCAGATTTGGGATGAGGGTTGAAGATTCAGGCATTAGAGAAAACGGAAGGTTTTTTGGAAGCAGTTCAGATTTAGGGTTTTCAAGAATTGAGAACTAGAGAATAATATAGAAGATGAAGGTTGTATTTGCTTGAGAAGGGAGATGGTAGTGGAGGGAGTTTCTCAATGATTGCAATTCAATTATTATTGTGGGCTCTTTATTGCTCGTTTATTTATGCTTGTAGAAACTTTAATTTCGGGTTCTTGATTGTGTCTTTGTCAGTTAAATTTGGGGGCCAAATTAAAGCGCCCGGTGGCGTACTTGTCTCACGATGTTCTGACTTATTCTTGTTTGTCGCGACATAAATAAATTGTGGAGGACGAGTTATCATCAGCTGCGACGCCAGTGTGGATAGTTGAGTTGTAGCGACCCTCCTACGCTCTTTTGAAGGAATGGTTCTTGTCATTTACCTCGAAGTTCCGATCCGCGACCTCGATTAATGTCGCGACTGTGCCCATGAATCTTCCTTTAGTCTTGACTAAGTTGCGACCTCCGGCTTCGTATTCAAACGCCGATCTGATTAGCGACTTGATACTAGCGCCACTGGGTGATGATCGGACATCTTTTACGTTTCCTTATTAATTTACATTCTTAGCATCCATTTAATCCCATTCCCACACAGCCGATTCAAAAAAATGCATTCCTATTCAATTTTCACGAGAATTTATGTGGGGAGAAAAATCTCCCTTTTGAGGTTGCTGCGTCTGTGAAGTGTTGGAGTTGTCACTAAAGTTTGTTCCTTGGCGCTGATATTTTGATTCTTCATGCATATTGTAACAATTCCAAAGAGTTAAATTAATCTAGCACTAACCTAGAAATTTAACAAATCATGACTAGAACTAAATTTTTACAAAAACACGAATAATAAAAAAAAATTCAAGTTCAAATAAAGAAACTAAAAATCTATATGGGTCAGCTCCCACAGAGTCGCTCCATTTTGAGTCTTTAATGACTAGCTGTTTTAAGTTTTCTCTTTCAATTCACCAGCTGAGTTCTTCCTGCTCTTTCTCCCCGCCGAGATAGTGTTTCGCCTTGCCCATTAACTTTGAATTCTTCCCCAAAGATCACCGTAGTGTTATCGCTCCAAAGATAGTACTTGACACCAATGATATGGTCCACTCCATTTTGATTTTCAGCTCATGAAATAATCTTAATCTGAGTTAACAAGACCCGATCCCCTACTCCGAACTCTTTCCCCTCGTAATCCTTCGATCTGCCATTTCTTTGTCTTGTCCTTGTATATTCTAGCAATGCCATAGGCTTCGCTTCTTAGTTCTTCCAATTCATTCAGCTTGAGAAGTCTCTTCTGCAATTTTGAACGGTTCAGTTGTTTGATGGCCCATGACTTTGTATTCCGCCAAGAGGGAGGTGATATGGTTTTCCAAAGACAAGTCTGTATGGGGACATCAATGGGAGTTTTAAAAGGCCTGTATGCCCATACGTATCATCATGCTTCAAAGACCAGTCTTTCTTGCTATAACTCAGTCTTTTTCCAGATTTTTTTATTTCTCCTCGTTGGAAATTTCAAATGCCCATTTGTTTGAGGATGATAAGCCAAGCTCATAATGTGCTCGATACCATATCTCGCCATGAGTTCGTCGCCAAACACCTTATTTGCAAAATGGCTTCTCCATCACTAATTATAGTTCTGTGTCCCAAATTCTAAGAATATTTCTTGTAAAACCCACAACTCAGACAGATCATTCTTAGACAAGCTATCGTTTACCCATTTTGATACATAATCCATACTAGAGTATGTATATATTTCCAAATGAAACCTGAAAAGGCCCTATAAAATCAATTCCCCATACATCAAACAATTGCACCACCAGATACCTTTGTAGGCATTCATGCCTTTTGGCTGATATTTCCCATTCTTTAGCATTGATCAACTTTACCTCCATTCAAAACGCCTCAAAATTGCAGCAAGAAATCATGACTCGAGAATTTTGTGGGCTGTTTTATTCTAAAGGTCTCCATAAGGTGATGCATGACACTTGTAAAATCTTGTCTTGTTCACTTTCTGGTACACATCTCCTTATAATCAGATCAGCTCCTCTTTTAAACAAATATGGATCATCCTAGATGTAGTACCTACCATCGCCCTTAATCTTTTTCATCAGAATAATTATGGTAGCATAATTCCACAAGCTAAGAAATTTACAATACGTGATACCTGTGGTATCGGAGGATACCAAATAATCAAGCCATCTAGAAAATTTTCTATTTCTTCCTTTTCTTTGCATGTGCTGGGTTCCTCTACTTGACAAGTGATCACTGTCACATTGTCACGCCTTTTGTCTTTAATTTCTAAATCCACTCCTGATGCAAACAATAAATACCCCACCTGATCAATTCGCTTTATCTTTCTTGCCATTAAATATTTAATTATCACATCAATGTATAACAACACATCCAAAAATATATGGCCTAATTTTCACACATGCAGCACTATCGCTTACATCTCCTTTTCAAAGAGGTAGAGTAATTCTTTGTGCTTCATTAAAGGTTTCGCTAGCATAGTAGATGGCCTTGAACACTTTTTCATCTTTCATTCAATACATCTCCCATTGCAAAATCAATGTGGGCATCACACATGATCCCAACTTCACCTAACTGTTTTGCTATGATGGAACTTCAACTAGTCTGGATTTGATTTCTTCAAATGCTTTCGTTAATTCATCAAAATAAAACTTACTATCTTTCCGAAGAATTCGTATAGCGGTCTAGCAATTTTTGAGAAATTCCGATAAATCTTCTTCTATAAAATCCAGATGTCCTAAGAAACTGATTCCCTTGACTGTAGTGGGTGGCATTAGGTCTCTTATAATTGAAACCTTTGCTTGGTCTACTTCAAGCCCTGTTGCAGAAACCATGTGCCCCAAGACAATACCTTTTGTAACCATAAAATGGCATTTTTCCTCCCAATTCGCCGAGCCAGATTGGCTCGCACCTTTGAAGCATCAGCCCCTAGATTATGTGCATTGTTCAAAACTGATCCATACATTGTAAAATCATCCATGAAGACTTCCATAACTTCTTTCGCTAGATCGAAGATATAGACATCATGCATCTTTGAAGGTACTGTGAGCATTACATGTTCAAATGGCATTTTCTAAAAGCAAAAGTAATTAAACGGGCATGTAAAGTGGTTTTCTCCGATCTTCAAAGTAATAGCTATTTGTTATATCCGTAGTATCCATCAAGAAAAACAAAATGAGGGTGTCCCCGCCAACCCATCCAAAGATTTGGATCGATGAAAGGTAGGGGAAATGATCCTTCACGCGGTATTCAATTTTCTCGTAGTCGATACAAACCTCCATCCCTCACAGCCTTAGAGAATGTTCATTCTTTTCATTTATGATTACTGTTGAATCATTCTCTTAAATCCACATGTACCGGCTTACCTAAGAACTGCCTCATATAGCATATGGCAAACCCCGTATTTAACCATTTCGTAACTTCTTTATGACAACTTTTCATGACTGGTTTAGCCTCATCTCAATAGAAGCTTTTGCATTATCTTCCAAAGAATATTTTGTGCATACAAATGTAGGGACTGATACCTTCGCATCTTCACTGACCAAGTAATCGCCTTATTTTCTCTTAAAATTAAGAATTTATGTTCTTCGGCCTTCAATCAACGCAATTGACATGATAACCGGTTTTTTTTCATTTGAAACTCATATTTCAAATGATCGGGCAACTCCTTCACAAGCAACCCTTTCGCACTAGTTTCCCTCGCCCATGAGTTTGCCGGTTTCTCGGCTGCTCACTTCGCATCTTCACTGTTAGCATTTATACTTGAGATCGCTTTCATTATTAAACAACTTTGAAGGCAGATTTCACAATCAAAACCTCTATATCAAAATTCATCTCAATTTCATTGATAGAGTTTTTGAATGATACAATCGAATTCATTTCATCATTGGGAGAAGGCTATTGCTTCTACAACCATACAACTGCCTCTTCCTACATTAGGATGTTCCACTCCTATTAATATTAAAATGCACCGCTTCATTCCCAACTCGAGTATCGTCACCTTCAGACAATAATCACAGCTCCTCTAAGAAAGGTCTTCCCAACAACAAGAGGGAACTTGAGATCTCCTCCATCCGCATGATAACAAAACCCACCGGTCGAATTTCAACCTTGACGAGTACATCTCCTGCACGCCCCTGTCGCTTATTTCCGATCTATCACCATCCAGAATGTAATTGCTGTTGGGGTTAGTTCCCCCAAACTAAGTTTCTGCACAACTGATAGAGGCATCAGATTTATACTTGCTCCAAAGTCACATAAAGCTTTCTTGAACTCACATTTCCCTATAGAACAGAGAATAGTGAAACTGCCAAGGTCTTTCATCTTCGCCGAGCCTGCTTGATAATGGCACTGCATAGGCGCCTGCTAACTATACCCTCCTCAGCTATCTTTCTTTTCTTGCTTAGCACCTCCTTCAGAAATTTTGCATAAAGAGGCATTTGACTGATCACCTCTGCAAATGGGATATTTATTTCTATTTTCTTGAAAATATCCAAGAATTTATAAACTGCTTCTTCTCGAATTTCTAAAGTCTCTGTGGGAATGGTACTGCAGGAGCATAAGCTGGTACTCCTTTCTTTTTCTGGTCATTTCTTCCTTTCATCTGTTCAATCAGGCTGTTCTTCTCTTCTTTCTTTTCAGTCTCTTCTTTCTCTGCCTTAGTCTCTTCGTTTCTATCCCCGTCTTCATAGTCGTCAAATCCTTCCCACTTCTCACCGACCACGCAGCTTCAGTGGTTCTTCCGGGTGTCACTAGGGAATGTTCCCTTGTTCCGATTAAGATATCTAAAATAATTGCCCTACTTGTGTCTCTAGATTTTCAGTGAAGCACTAGCATCTCTTCCTCAAACATCCGGGCATCGACGGAAAGCTTCCAAGTAAGTCGATAGTCTCGATCATGGAATTGTAGGGCTAGCCCTGTTATCCCCATGACCGGTGACTATTTGTTCCTCAACATTGCCCCTCCTCCGACCCTCGATATTCATTTCGCCCTCACCTCCTTGCCGCTGTCGCACCGAACCTTATGGTCAGCCGATATCCTCTGGCCGAGATGTCGTCTCGCCTTAGGCCATGTAATGCCCCTCCACCATATGAGAAATTTTCATGGTTCCTCGTATCAATGGATCAGAGTGTATGGGCGGTTAGGATTTGGCTTGAAAATGATAACTTCTTGCTCGTTCCACGTACTCTAACCTCCCACACCACATAAGAATCTTCTTCGTTGGCACATCGCACTTCTTCATCAATTTCTAATATTCTATTTCATGAGCAAGCAGGCATCTTCTCCTTTGTTTGTCCATCCCATGCATTACAAGATCCAATCCTTAGCTCTCCATGGTCAAGCCATCTTGCCTGCTCTATGACCCATTTTCTCAAGCATTACTTCTGAAAACTCGATGGAGCTTTCATATTGCATTTTGCCGTGTCCTCTATCGACTTTGCCTCTTCAAAGACTTTTCGCTGAATGCTCACAAAGATGAAGCATCGATAATACCTTTGATGTATCATTCAGAGCGTGATACACTATATCCATCTGTCTTTAAGTCTATTCCATGCATTGGGCACCTCTTCAAAGAATCTTTTGAATCTTTCCTGCTAACATACAAATTCTCATCTTCCCTGTTGGAATACAATTATCTCTTCGTCTCTCCGGGCGGATTTGGGAAAGACCCGCCCAAGTAAGTTTCTTCACCAACCCTTCCCCAAGTATCAACAACTATAACATTCATACCATGTGGTCAGCTATGTCTCTCAAAGAAAATGGGAAGAGATGTAGTTTTATCACCTTGGTTTCACACCGCTCAAATTAATCGTATTAGCCATCCCCGAGAAACTTCCAGTGTGCTCATTCGGGGTCTTCTGGGGATGACCAAGAACCGATGTTGTCGAACCATTGTACTATACTGGCTTTAGTTCAAAATTGTTTGCACTACCGGAGTCGCCTGATTGCGTATCAATTTTCAATAATAGGTCAGAATCCTCCATTGTGAATGGGCTCCTGCCACCGTCCCTCTGTCTCTGTTTGGGTCATGCCCTTCTCGCCAGCTGCCGTTCTTTCAGTTTTTCTTAAGCTCCCGAAGCGCCTCTCCACCCGGTCCTGGCTGAATCGGTCGATCCCTATTTCTCCCTATGCATTAAAAAGTTCTCCCTGGAATAAAGCATACTCATATTAATGTGATTAGTCAGTCCTTAACAAATAGTTTTAATACGGCTTGTTAAAAAATTAGTGACTAATGTAGTCATCGCCAGTGCTCTATTTTTGTTCTTTTCTTAAAATGTCCAAATTAGTATTTCCTTCTTTCATTTAATATCGATCTAATTAATTCTTCATCCCCTAAGAATCGACGCCTAAAACTTTGCTCGCTGATAAACCAAATGATGTACACAAATTTATGACATCATTACCAAAGGACTATTATCTAATCCCCAACAATAATGCAATGAAACTTGCTTGTTATATTTCTTGCAATTACACCGATTAAAACTGCCTCCTTAAGATTGGGGATAAAATTCTTCGGGTTTTCGATCCATGATTCCCATAATGGTCGAACAAGTAATAAAGTGGATTTAAGTCAAAATATCGATCCCTACGTAGATCTCAAGAATTTAATCAACCAATTCTCTGACTACTCAAGTTCTATACTATTTGGACTATGATTTGCAATTGATGTATTCCTATGCAAACTATAAAATATTAAAAGAATAAAGATATGTAAGCTAAGAACAAAATGAAATAATGCTTAAATTAAAATAAAAAAAATTAAAGAAATAGACTGATCAGTTAGTTTTTAAAGGGAGCATTGAAAATACAACTGTTGTGAAACATCAATTCCTGCAGTCGACTCTGTAACTTTGCTTCATGAACCTCAGATTTAGAACTGGCCCACAAGAAGGTAATGCCATGTGGATCTCCTAATGACACATTTCATCATCTAATCTTCCCCTCGCTTCTTGTGAAGACAGAGGATTAGATAACTACTTAATCTGAGCTGCCTTGTTCTCGGTATTTTTCTTTTTCAATACTCATACCTGCATCACGGAATCAGAACCTTAGCTCCTAAGACATGTTAAGCATGGCTTCACTTAGACTGGTTTCATCCTCAAAATTGGAATAGTTCATTCTTTCCTTGATTAGATCCTTGGTTAACACGGATTGAACTTACTCCACTCGAATCGAGGTGAACTCTCCGTCATTTTAATTGATGTCATCCAACTCATTCCCGCTTCAAGTGAGAAGAAGATTTGACGATTAGAATTCACAAAGCCCACAGATCCCCACATTAGGCTCGCATACCCTTGAGATATTGTTCAAACTCGTGAATGCCTTCCGTGTCACCTCGCAGGGCCTCCGAAATCAGAGTATGAAACAATCCTATTAAGGTGTATAGACAATTAAATATTTGGATCAAAAATATAAAAAAAAAAAAAAACTAAACTGAATAGCGATTCAAGATTTAAGTTCATTAGACTTCGATAAATTTCAAGAAGATAAATTCAACAATGTAGTAAATTCAACGGAAGTCGTGGCTTTCTAAATTACTTCATTACACTAACGATAGCCTTCCATCAAAAGAACTACATCAGAATCCGAACCTGAAGTTTGACCTAAAATTGTTTGACTTCAACCAACTGCAATTTGAAGAAAATAACATTCTACATTCAGCTTCAACTTTAACAACTAACATCTAGATCCAGAAATTCAAATGAAAAACAATCTACTTTAATCTAATCTAAAAAATAACAGGAAAACAAAGAAAAGAAACATGAAAAATAAAATAAACTAGCCTTCGCCACCCACTTCCTCGCTCTCAGCCGCCAAGAGTCGCTTCTTTCGTGAGCGTGCCTGCGCATTTATAGGGTTTGGAAGTTGGGCCCTAACTTCGATGCACCTATTTGTGGATTTCAAAATAACTGGTCCATTTGTTTGTTCATGTCGCGACTCCATTTGTTTGTCACGACCTTGACTTGATGTCGCGACCTCTCTTCCACGTCGCGACTTCATTATTCTGCTTATGAGCTGTTCTGATGTCGCGACTTCTCTTCCACGTCGCGACTTCATCTTTTCTCGCGATCGCGATCTCTTTCGAGGTCGCGAATTTCAATCATACGCCGCGACTTCGCTACCGTCTCGTAGTAGCTTTTATCCGGTCGCGAATTTCAATCATACGCCGCCACTTCAATGTTACGCTTTATATTTTTGATGTCGTGGAAGCTTTTCTTTTGTCTTGACTTGTCTTCGCGATCTCTGATAGCGATGTCGCGATGTACCTAAATGACGTCGCTGATCCCATTCTTTGTAGCTCGATGTCGCGATTTCCATCAAGGACGCCGCGACACCATCAAGGACGCCACACCATCTTCCTTATAAACTAATGTCGCGACTAACAAAGACGCCGCGGACTTCTTCATCAGAATCGGCGTCGCGACCATAATACCTTGGTACCGGCGTCGCGATCTCTGAAGGACGTCATGACCTTCTTTCATTGTAATTGATGTCGCGACTACTGAAGGACGTCGCGACTTCACCTTTACTTCAACTGATGTCGCGACCATCTTTCCTTATAACTAATGTCGCGACTACTGAAGGACGTCGTGACCTTCTTTCATTGTAATTGATGTCGTGACTACTGAAGGACGTCGCGACTTCACCTTTACTTCAACTGATGTCGCGACCATTGAAGGACATCGCGACATCTGATCAAAGTTTGATTTCATTCGTCGAATCATGCGACTTTTATGTTCACTCTCTTTGTGTCATTTTGTCGCAACTTCTAATCGCAAGGTCAACAACTCCGGCGTCTACCGCGCTAAGCTTAATTCTATCGCGACTGGCGGGTGTCGCCGACATCCCGCCTCGCTTCATTAATTCGGTCGCCCGACGGGAGTTTCGCTAGACCTTGGTGTTATTCTTCATTACCGCCAACGCCGCGACATCAAGTATCTCTTGGTGTCGCTGACGCAATGATGTCGCATGAACTGTGATTTGATTGTTTCTTTAATCTCGACTAAGTCATATTTTCCGTTTCAACTTCCTTCCGCAGCGTCACGCATCACCTTATTCACTCTTCGCCTTCTACAAAGCCAAATTTGTCGAGGTCGTGACTGAAATCTGATGGAACCCGCACTCGCCGCGACTTAAATTCCGCTTTTACTTCACTCGTCGGGCAGTCGATTTATGATTTTTGCTAAAATTTGATTTTCATTGTATTTTCCCGCAAATTGAAATTTGAGTCAATTATCATTTTCACATTTCATCATTATTCTCATTAAAACTCAAAAATGGATTAAAATCTAATGGAGTTGACTCATCAAATTTCAAACTTAAAATTTTGCTTGTCCCCAAGCAAAGAAAAGAAGAAATTGTTTGTCCTCAAACAAATAAGTGCTTCGTACTTATTCGTATGCTGAATTCTATTCCCAAGCGTAGGAATTAAGGTTGTCTAGCATTGTAATACCGTGGGAATCCATAGGTCATCTCCACAGGGAGTGGTCTAAATCTGTTGATCCGTAGGAGCTTGGCTCTCCACAAAAGTGTAATTTAAAAGGGAATTAAGGGTCAGGTTTTGTTTGAATGATTGATCGTTGAATATTTAAAATAGAAAGATGATTGCTGGGATTTGTGGTTCCACTACTCTGATCACGTGAAATCCCACCCTTATTTTACAAACTCATTTAGGGCCATTGATAAATGGTCTTGATGGAAGATTTATCCTTAAATGCTCTTTGAAAAGAAAGATGGTCAATGATTAGTCACTTTCTATTCCCAATTAATTCGGCCCTACGCTTGGTATTTGTAATCAAGCACAACGGTACCGACGTCTCGCTCACGTTGTCAAGAGGATGCCTAACTAAGGTTTTACTGGGGCTACTTGCACAAGCAATTAACATCGCACAATCCATCGAGGTTCACAGAGGAATTGAGGGAATTAATTACCCATGGTGAGTTTCAACTCATGGGAATCCTCAAAGAAAGAAGTTTAGAACTCCATGGAACGTATAAGGACAATCATAATTGAAGAGAATTTATTCATAAAAACAGCACTTTGAGAAAATCATAATTCACTTGCAAAACCTAGGAATGAAAAAATATGAACATCGATCGGAACGAAATGTATGTTCCTCCTACTAAAGGATTACAAAGCCGAATCCAAAATCTCCAAAGAATAAAAGTCTTCAATCTGGATCTATAAAACTTACTCTCAAAACTATGGAGAAGAACACTTCTCCTATGAAAACCTAATCCTCCCAAATCCAAAAGCTGCCTCCTCATCATATCCTGTGGCTTTTATATCCTTCTTCAATGTGATCTGCATTAGATGTTGATTGACAAGGTACCTCGCTAAGATCTAATTCCTACTCAATTCCTCGCACTTCTCACACAGTGTACTCTAAGAGCATGTTAATGGTGTAATCGGCACATGTTAATGGTGTACCGGCACACTTTTGGCCAACTGTCACTTTCTCATTGCACACACTGAAAGTGTATAGGCACACTTGGCTCACTCAATTCTTTCTCGCTCAGTGTACTGCACACATTGAAGGTGCACTGCATACTTTGCCCTCTCGGTGCTTTTCCCAAAGATTTTTAATAGCTCCCTAAACTTCATCAATCGCTTGCCCACATCCTCAATGATTCATATTTGCTTCCTAGACAAAAAGCTTATGACAATACACACCAAAGACCTGCACAAGTCTAAAAACACAAAAGCAATTAAAAATACCTATCCTCATGCCAAATGTGGGTAAAGTGTGACTTGAATGTTCTAAGTTTTGCTATAATTACTGCTCAATGGTGTATTCATCACACCCCCCAACCTGCATCTTGCTAGTCCCTAGCAAGATTTAAACTAGAGATGAAATTAACTGTTATGAATTCCAACAGCAAGAGCACAGCTTAAGCTATAAAGATCCTCAACATAGCAAATATGAAATATAATATTTCACCTACTGTAGTATGCACCAATATGACTCATTGATAACTGATGAGCTTAAAAGTCATCTATTTTTAGTCCATTTTTTTGTTTGATTTTAATGTAAAAAGGAATAATTGAGATGCAGAAATATTAAGAAACTCACCAAATTTGTTATTTGCAGGGAGTATAAAGAGCAAGAAAATGCAAAGGAAAATGCAAGAACCCGCGAGTAAAAATGCGTAAAATAGCAGGCGTAAATGAAAGCAAATCGGGTTAATTAATGTTGCGCTTAGTTGCATACCATATTAGGTCGCGACATCAGAAAATTGAAGCGAATTTTAACAGTTCATGGCTGTGATCACAAGATAGGCAAACGTGAAGATTGGAGCGTAAGATTCTAAGTTGATGTCGCGACATCCAGCATTATCGCTTGAAGGTCACAGATGACTGCCGAGGTCGGTTATATACAAGGAAAACACCACCCAAAGTCGTAGGCCATAAAGTGATGTCGCTGACAAGAGATTGATGTCGCTAATATCAGAACTACAAGAGACCGTGAGTATAGAGTGATGTCACACAAATGAATTGATGTCGACAATGTGAACCATCAAGTGAAACTCAGAGCTCATAAGTTGATGTTGCGATTGAGATTGATGTCGCGACACCAAGAGCACCAGCGGAAGCTTGCAAGTTCCTTGCTGGATCACAACACGAGCTACCGCTTGAAGATCGCGTAGATTCATAAGCCGATGTCGCAACAAGAGATTGTTGTCGCGACACTACCGCAACCGGAAGCTTGTAGTTCTTGCCGATGTCATGACAGCGTAATGATGACGCAACACCAAAAGGGATCAGCTGAAGCCAGAGAACTAGTCGATGTCGCGACAAGAGATTGATGTCGCTAATTTCGTGAACCATCGATGAAAGTCGCAAAGAAATGAATCACGTCACGACAAAAGATTGAGGTCGTGACATCATGAACGTTCGGGCTAAAGCTACGGTACACTGAACCGATGTCGGATAAGACATCGATGTCGAGACACGGAGAACCCTATTGAAGCCCGTGCAGAGCAAAGTGATGTCGCGACAAGGGACCGAGGTCGCGACATCGAAGACATCAAGACACGCTTGAAGGTCGCAGGCGACTTAAGCTGATGTAGCGACGTGAGATCGATGTCGCGACAAAGGATTCAAGTCGCGACCGAACACAACACGGGCCACCCACTTGAAATCCACAAAGACTGCATTGGGATTAGGGCCCAACTGAGAAACCCTATAAATACGCAGCTACCCAAATTTCATAATAAAGAGTTTACGGCTACACGCACTGAGAGGTTCCAGAAACAAGGCTCATTTTCTTTATTTTCTTTAGTTTTCTTCTTTTCTTCAATGTTTGATAGTTAGAGATTAGATTAGATTTCGATCGCTTTAGCTGCTTATTTTTCTCCTCGAACTGATGTTATCGTTTTGAGTGTGTTTAATGCACCAATTCTTTCAAATTACTACTGAATGTTTGAAGTTCAGACAAATTGAATTCGCCTCCAGCTTCATAATGCAAATATTCTATGATCAGAGGAATGTTGTAGTGTGTAATTCAAGACTGAGGAACCCACTTCCATTAAGTGAATGCTATTGTCGAAATATCTTTCCCGTAGTTGTTTCCAAAGAAATTGCGAATTTCGGGGCTTATGAATTTACTTCGGGTTATGGGGTTTAATGTTTTGATCCGACTACCATTTTATACCCGTATTAAGAATTGCTTCATTACTCGATTTCAAGGAGGTCCTCTGAGGACACTGCAGATGACAACTCCGGGAGTTATGAACATTTCTTTGAAGGTATATTAACCTCATGCCAGATCTAATGGAGTTTGTAAGTTTACTTGATAAATCCTCTTCATGAAATCAAGAATACAATGAGTTATCAATTTAAACAAGAAGAGAAAGTTCCACTCACCCGAATATGAAGCCAATCCCGTGTTAGCTTCTAGATCTAATCAAGGAGAGGGTGATCTATTCTAATTTTGAGGAAGAGTAACTCCGAAGGTATATCCTGCTTGACCGATAACTCGGGAGCTAAGGCTTCTACCATAAATGGCATGAAGTATTGCAAAAGAAAATACCTGCACTAGAAGTCCCTTAAAAGTAGTTATCTCATTCTCGTGATTCGAGAGGATCAAAATTAGATAATGAAATGTGGAGGTGGAGAGATCCAAATTGTGACATTAAACGCCTGGACATTTTAAAACCCTCGAACACACAAGCAAAATTAACATAACAACAGAATTGATACTTCACAATAGCATTGATCTTAATGTACTCTAAACGATAATTACTTCCAGCTTCATTTATTTTCTTAATTATTGCATCTATTATTCTTTAGATTCGGCTTATTCGATTGCTCATTCTTTATTATATACTTAGATAATTTATACTTCTTAAGTCGGAAAACAATGTCATTTTATATCTAAATAGTATGGAGCTCGAGTAGTTTTGGGTAGTTGGATCTAGAATTTTGAGATCTGTGGGATCGATATCTCGGACTTAAATCCAATTTATTACTTTGTTTAATTCGCGCACTTGCAGTATATTAGGCCAAAACCAATATTGAAAATGATTTACTCTAGGAGATGTTTTGGTTTATTCAACAAGTTTTATGACGCCGTTGCCGGGGACTAGACAATAGTCCTTGGTAATATCGTCGTAAATTTGTATGTGTCTTTTGGTCTATCAACGTTTTATGTGATGCCGCTGTCGGACTAGACAATAGTCCTTGGTAATAACATCGTAAATTTGTATGTGTCTTTTTGGTCTATCAACAGTTTTATGGCGCCTGCTTTCCGGATCAAAGAATTCAAGAATCAATATCTCGTATCTAAAGAAGAAAATTACTAATTTGGACATTTTGAAGAAAAAGAACAAAAATAGCTTTTCAAGCAAAGGGTTATTTTAGCCACTAACCTTAACAAACCATATTGAAAATATTTGTCACCAAACTAATCCTCGTTAATGTAAGTGTGTTTTGGATTGTGGACAAATTTAATGATAGGAAACAGAACATCGATCTGATTCTAGCTGACACTGCACTGTGAGGACACTGCTTGAGAAAGATAAATAGCGTAAAACTCAACCATGGCAGATGAAAGGCAGGATCAGGATGAGGTACATATGAAGAAGCTAGAAGACCTCCAATCGCTGATACAATGGAGGACTTCCGGGAGACCAATTATACAGATGAATACTTAGCAATCAGGACAATTTCTGATGCTAATAATTTTGAAACTAAGCCAACACTGACATAATGGTCCAAACAAAGATCGCCATCAAATATCCCAATTGAAGACCCAAACGAAAGCACCGAAGATTTCTCAAAGATGGCTAATACGTTGAAGTTGAATGGGGTGAGACCGTGGTCACTAACCGCATATAAATCCCATTTCTAAGAGATACAAATAATTACATGGTATGAATCCTACCATATGGTTCTGTTGATACTTGGGAGGAGTTAGTAGAGGCCTACTTAGGTAGATTCTTTCCCCCAGCCCTCACCACAGAAAGAAGGAGGGAAATCATTGTGTTCCACAACAGGGAAGATGAAAGTCTGTATGTAGCTTGGGAAAGATCTCAATCATGTCAGGCATGTCCAATGCATGGGATAGATCCAAGACTCAGATGGACATTGCATATCATGCCTTGAATGATATTACATCGTGTTGATCATTGATGCTTCATGCTGTGGAGCATTCAAACGAAAAAGGCCAAGAGGCAAAGAGTCGATTGAAGACCGACTAAATGTAACATGAAAACCTTTTCCTCGAAGCTTCAAAAGGAAACAGCAGAGAAAGGGGATTGCTGAGTCGAAGCAAGATGACAGCCATGGAGGCCAAGTTGATGCCATTATGCACACAGGTTGGACAAGCAAGAAAGAAAGACACACACACTCAAGCCATGAAATAGGAGTACTGAAAGAGAGCACAAGTGGAAGGCCGGTGGTAATCGAAGAACAATTCTATGATGCCGAAGAGGTTAATTATCCGGTGAGCCAAGAAACTACCATTTTAAACCCATTACTAACTCGTCAAAGACATTATCACCCAAAGACTGAGGAACTAAGGGAGAATTTCTATGGTGGATGTGGCTTCACAAGGCCCAAGGCATGGACTTAACCCACATGGTTATCAACAAACACCAAGGTTCCAAAGAAGAAGAGCAAGGAAATGAGCACAGAATGAATATCATACGAGGGAGGGCCCAATCTTTGAAGAACAGATGCCATACCATGGGGATAAGAAGTCATTAATCTCCATGAACAAAAATTTCAGAAGGAAGCAATCAAGTACCAATTCTCAAATTTTTTCGTAACACCACCAATGCATCCCCGAAGAACCTCGACACAAGTGTGGCAAATGTCTCTAACCCCGCAAAGCCGTGAGGAAAGATGCCTTCCTATGACACAAGGAAGAACCCAAAGATCGCATGGCTGTGCAAAATAGGAGTGGGAAGGGAGTTAGAAGAGATGAAAGAGAAAATGACAGCAAAGAAAGAAGAAGAAAGCCCGGGAAGGGAAGAGGTAATCGAGAATAAAAAGAAAGAGTGTAAAGGAAGAACATCCAAGGATCAAAGCATGCAGTCCATTTCCACAAAGACTGCAGAAGTCAAGGATGGAGGAGCAGTTCGCAAGGTTCTTGAAAACTTTTCAGAAGCTGGAGATCAGTATGCCTTTTACTGAAGTGGTAACTCAAATGCCACTCTATGCAAAATTTCTAAAGGACATACTGAGCAAGAAAAGAAAAATAGTAGAGGAAGGAATAGTGAATCTCACTGCCACTTGCAAAGGCAAAGAATCGAAAAGAACTACCAAAGAAGATGAAAGACCCAAGGAGCCGATTCCTTGTATTGTTGGAGGAATTGAATTCCGTGAAGCTCGTGACTCGTGAGCTAGTATCAATTTGATGCCTCTTTCTCGTCGCCAAGAAACTAAGTTTGGGGAGCTTACTCCCACAACTGCTCTTCAAATGGCGTAGACAGACGATGGTAAAACCCGAAGGAGTCATTGAAGATGCATCGTCATCATTTGGGAAGTTTGTTTCCCGGGGTGACTTCATCATTCGACATGGTTAAGATTCACAAGTACTTCGCTATCGGGAAGACCATTCCTAGCTAATGAGTCGCCCATTGACAGTAAAAAGGAGTTCTTACCTTGAGGGTTGGAGAAGAAGCAGCTTTTTAACTTGATAAAAAGTATGAAAATATGTATGCAGACAAAGTCATAATGTAGCCGATTTTCGTTTATACTTCCAATCCCGATGTTAACAATGATCAGACACCCAGCTTTTATCAATGAAAAGAGATGAATTTCAGTACACAAGACAATCATTCTGACTGACAACAAGCTATATCAAAGAACTGTTGAGCTTGGAATAAACTTAAACTATAATGGGGAAAATATTGAAAAGAGAAATTCATCAAGAAACCAAAAGGTTAGTTTGAAAGAGTTGCCATGTCATTTAAAGCATGCTTACTTAGAATTACCAAAGAAAACTGAAGGATCATTTCACGCACTGATGATGAGGAACAAAGATTACCGAAAATATTAAGGAAGCATAAGGAATCGCTAGCTCGTCCATTGAAGAGTCATGGTATCACCATCAATTGCATGCATAAGATTCGCTTAGAAGAGACTTCAAACATTTGTGGAACACCAAAGGAGACTGAACCTGCTGATGAATAAAGTAGCCTAAAGGAGGTACTCAAATTCGCCGAATGCCGGTTTCATTTATATTTCGCATACCTGGGTGAGCCCACCATGTGGTTCCAAAGAAAGCGGGGTTTTACCGTGGATTCAATGAGAAAATGAATTGATTCCAACAAGAACAGTGACAGAATGGAGGGTATGCATTGATTACGTGAAGGAATAAACAATTAAAAGATCATTTCCTTTGCCCTTCATTGATCGATGTTGACAAAAGTTAGCAGACACCCTCACTTTTTGTTTTCGATGGGTACTGTGATATAATCGCATTGCTATTGCACCGAGGATCACAGAAGACCATTCATGCCCTTATGGCACCTTGCCTTTAGAAGGATGCCATTTGGCCATGTGTAAATCTGCCTACATTCCGTATGTACGATGTCTATTCGCATTCGTGGAAGGTTTGATGGAAATTTTCATGGATGATTTTAATGTATGGATCCAGCTGATAAATGTTTAAACAATCTGAAACAAGACTAAAGATGCCAAGACAAACAAATAGTAATCGAATTGAAAATGCCATTTATGCGATAAAGGTATTGTTCTTGGGTATAAAATTTCTCGCACAGACTAGAAGTCATCAAATTCAAGGTATCCATTATCAAGACTCGCACCACCTACCAGCAATAGAAAGTAAGAAGTTTCTTGGGCATGCTGGATTTACAGAGATTCATCAAAGACTTTTCAAAATACCAGACCACTATGACATCGAAAAAGATACAAGGTTCAATTTTGATGACTCGCACATGCTTTAAGAAATCAAGATCGATTATATTAAGCACCTATAATGGCTGCACCATAATGGAATCAGATTTGAAATAATGTGTGATGCCAGTGATTTTGCCATGGGAGCTGTGTTGGGGCAAAGAAAAGAGAAAGTATTCAGGCCATATACTATGCTAGTAAGACCTTCAATGAAGCAATGTGAGAACCACTCAACAACCGAAAAGGAGATGCTAGCCATAGTATTTGCTTTGTGAAAATTTAGGCAAGACATTTTAGGATCTCATGTAATTCAATCGATCATGCAAAGAATCAACACTTTGATGTCAAAAAAGCGAAGCTAAGTCAAGACTTCGATAAGGCGGGTGCTACTGGTTGGCAGAGTTTGATTTGGAAATCAAGGATAAAAGGGATGACAATGTGATAGCCGATCACTTGTCAAGAGAAAGAAGCAGTTGATGAAGAGGAAAATGTGATGTTACCGCAGAACTTCCCAGATGAGCAATTGTTTAAGGCTCTTCCAACTCCCCCGTATGTCGATATTGTGAATTATCCCGCTTGTGGAGTAATGCCTTCGTGACCAAATGCAACAACGAAGAGGAACTCGCACTGACAAATAGTATTATATTTTGGGATGACCCACTATTATTCAAGAGAGGTGTTGACATGATACAAGAAGATGTGTGCTTAAAGTGAACAAGGCAACATTATAATGAATATCGATATTGGGGACATTTTTCTTGAGAAAGAACAGCTCACAAGATACTCCAATCGGGGATTTTATTGGCCCACTATCTTCGCAGATTGTGCCGAGCGGTTAAATTGTGTGATAGATGCCAAAAGATGGAAATATCACAGCTAGAATGAAATGCCTCTCAAAGGTATATATGGTGATACAAATTTAATGTATGGGGAATAGATTTTATTGACCCTTCACCATCATTTGAAACCTATACATACCGCTAGCAGACATGCTTTCCAAATGGGTGAAGAAGAATGGTCCAAGGATGATGTTGAACATAGCTTGTGAGTTTCTGCAAAAGAATATTTTTGAAAGGTGATTGTGGAACACCAACTATCATTAAGTGATTTGGGAACCCACTTTCAGAAACAAAATATTTAAAACTATGAGGTGTATAAGATCAAGCATGTAATGAGTTTAGCTTATCATCTCCAGACCAATGGACAAGCAGAAATTTCCAAATGTGAGAGATCAAAGTATACTTGAAAGACCTGTGAGCTCAAGGTGATGGATTGGTCTTCCAAACTGATGACACTGGGGCTTTCATAAGATCGCATACAAACCCCCATTGAATGTCCCCAGGCGTAGTTGCTTTGGTAAACCATGTCATCTACCTCTTGAATTAGAATACAAGGCAATGTGGGTCATCAAGAAGTTAAACTTTGATTTTAAGGCCGCAAAGGAAGAAAAGATTCTCCAACCATTCGAATCAAGAATCGAGAAATGAAGCCTATGATAATGCTAGAATATACAAAGACAAGACAAAGAAATGGCATGATCGTGAGAATTTTGAGAAAAGAGTTCAGAGAAGGGGAACAGTTCTCACTGCTTGATTCTAGAGACGAAATTACTTTCCAGGGAAATTAAAATCCAATTGGAGTGGGTCATACACAGTGGTATCAAGTACTACATTTGGAGCAGTGACACTGAGGACTGATACTGGAGAAGAATTCAAGGTCAATGGACAGAGGTTAAAGCATTATCTAAACAGGGAAGAGGAAAATGAAGAACTCCAACTGGTTCTTGAGGAAAAAGAAGAAGTACCCACAACAAAGAAGTCCGGGCCTATGACTCAAACTGAGCAATGTTAATGGGAGCAAGAAATCTCCATAAGGATTTAATTTCTGGTTTTAAGTTTTGAAATATTTTTCTTTTAGTTGCTTAAATTAGGTCAGATTTGTTTTTATAAGGATAGATTTAATTTTTAGAAATCAATTGTAGTTTAATTAGATTTTTCTTGAATATTGCAGTAAGCTTCTGCAAGGTTCAAAGACATGAATGGCAAGGCAATCAAACAATTCCAAAGAACTGCGTGAGAAGTCACAACATGAGAAAAAGGGGGAGTACTTTATCCCTAACCACCTTCTGTAGATATACTTGAATTGTTTGTTAAATCTTTGCTTGAGATGCCATAATGTCTAAAAGGGTTAGGAACAATAAGAGAAAAAGGTTCTTGGAGACGTCGAAGTTATGGCTTAGTCGCCACGTAGTAGTTATGTCGCGACATAAGCGATGTCTACAAAACATTGATGTTCGGACTCGTTTCTTTTGAAAGGGCAACTGGTGAGTATTGAAGGAAGAAGATAATGTCGCAACACCACCGTGAAGTCGCCGACAGAGAATTAAGTTTTCAAATGAAAGTGTTGGGATGTCGCAACATGAAAATCAAACAATTCCTAGAAAAATTTAGTTATGTCGACAACTTAGTATGTCGCGACATAAAGAGGGACAGGTGCCACTCACTCACTTTAAAAGCCCTTCAAATTCAATGATCTCGAAATAAAAAGACGCGAAAATTGAAGTCGCCGGGCGTTCTAATGAAGAACAATTAGCCCACAAACATTGATCAATTGCAAATCGTTGGAAACTTTCATTCACCCAAACCACATAGCTATTCACCTTCTTCCTCCTTCTGAATCTCAACCCCTGAAAACCCTAGCTTTCCAAACCTTCTGAAAGCTTTTCCAAGCTCAATGGCCGAAATTCCCACTCAGTCCCTAACCTGTGACGAGATTATGAGGAACATGAACAACCGTAAGAAGAAACTCACTGCCACATCAAAGCACGAGATTCACGAAGAACAAGCAGAGAGGTGCCATCGAACACCGAAGCTCCGGCAACTTCTCAAGAAAGAGCAGTAAAAGGGAAAGGGAAAGACGAGAAGAAGAAGCAGAAGATTTCGTGTCGACGGCTGCATCCCTGGAAAATATTATGCTAACAAGGGTTTTTCGCAGGGAGATCTGCAACTCACACTCTTTCAAGGAGATGAGGATAGAGCAGAGAGGGTGGAGAGTCTCGCACACCAAAGCAATCTGTAAAAGACAAAGACCGGTGTAAGAATTTTATTCAAATTTTGTGAAGGAAGGATGGAGTCAAGTTGCTAGAGGAGTCCGGGGTTTCATATGAAGCTAAGGCCATCAACGAGCCTATGGCATGGTAGTGACAGCATGGTTCCAAATTCTAAGAACTTTTAAAACTAGGATTTGAAAGGTTGCCAAGAAGCTCACTAATGGTAAGGTGCAAATTTAAACCAAGAAGAAGGAAGGCCAAGAACAGTGAACAGGGGAAGCCTAACTGAGGAAGCGAAGGTATGGTTTTACTTCTCGGCTTCTCGTTGTTCCAACAAACATGTGCACAAAGTGAGAGAACAAGAAGTTTGGTGGTTGCCAGATGCCATCCTAAAAAGGATACAAGATCAATATAGGAGTTGTCATTGAGAATTCTATCATGAGGTATCATGAAGGAACAAAGAGGTCTTATCTCTCACCCAAGAACAATCACTCTGCCTATGTTTGAAGGTCAGTGAAAGGAATATGGAATCGAAGAAGAAGTACCTGTGAGTTTCACCACTCCTTTCCGACAGAGTTAGCAAAGGACCAAGAAACCGTAAGAAAAAGCGGGTGCTGTAGAGAAAAGAGATGAAGCCTAAGCGAAAGGACCGTAAAAGAGATCTCGCAGGGTTGTCGATCAAGGAGCGTGAGCAAACTTAAAACTCACCTGACAACAACGATTTCATTTTTGCAGACAATGAAGGGTAGGATGAAGGCAAGCCCAATAGACTTCTCTCCATTCCTTAGTCGGCCTCTCCCGTGCAGAACAAATTTCCAACATGGAGAAAGCTCAAGGGGAGCACACAAGAGAACAAGCTTCGACACTGGAAGCTCTCAATGCCACAAAAAGAGAATGGATGAAAATGTAAAGAGTGAACCTAAAGCAGAATTCGTAGAAGGCATTTATGAAAAGAATTGAAAAGAAGAGACCAAAGAAGTGAGGAAGAGCTAAACAGAAGGAAAAGGAGCATGATCGAGCTACAAAGAAGAGAACAAAGTGGGGAGAAGAGTCGGAATGGTAAGAGAGGAACATGAGAAAAAAATTTTTGAAGCAAATAAGGAAGAATTTAAGAAAGAAATGAAGGAAAGAGATCACAACTATGCAAACTCAAACTAAGTCACGGTGCTTTATAACAATCGCTCAGCGTGATTCTCAACTCCTAACATTGATAAAGAAAAGAGATACAGAGCAAGAAGCTAAATTTGGGGAGCAAATCAAGGGCTTCAAGTTCCTATACAAGTCTCTACGTATGATTTGGAAAATAAACCGATGATGAGACAAGAAGCAAAGGATACCGAATCCCATAGTAAAAAGAATGGCTAGTACCTGGACTGGACACAATAATCTCTCCAAATATTTGCAGGTCATGACTGAAATGGAGAATACAATGAATGGTTTGGGGAAGAGGCAAGATGAGTTGAACAAAAAGGTTGATCTCTCTAATGAGATTTTCATTGAAGAACAAATGGAAAAGGAAACCAAGCAGTTAGAAAGGAAAGAAGAGAATTGAAAATTCCTGGGAATTCCCCAGCTCATTTAGTAATAATCGACCTAGATCCCCAACATCTTTGCTCCTGGCTATTTCAAAAGAAAAAATGTGACCTTCCCCGCTCTAACCTTTCTTTACCCTCTTATTCCCATTTGAATTGTATCCAACCTGCTGTAAATTGAATCGTAAAATAAAATAAGAAACTTGAATTGAATTGTTGTGTGCGTGCTATTTTGAATTTGATTGTTCAATGTTGTGTTGCTTTGTGGTTGCATGATTAGGAAATTAAAGTAGGAATTAGTTCCAGAATAAAAACTGCTGAGATGTCATGAGCTGAATTGAATACAGCTGATTAGGAATAATAAATGCGTAAAAATCTGCGTAATAAGGGCAAATGAATACAGCTTTAATTGAAACACAAGGTGCAAAAGTTACTAAGTCTAATCGATAAGTCCAGAATAGAGAAAGTAATACAAAGAGAAGGAACAAACATATTTTTGAGTTTTGTGGTATGAACAATATGCCAAGGAACCTCGTTGAATATCAATTATTCTAACTACTCATCAACAAAAAATGAGTCAAGATACTCCTATGGTTAGTCACAACTGCTCAATCCAAATTCTAGAATTTGTTAGATTATTGATTGAGGCGAAATCCTAGGTGATACAACTGACAAGAGATGATGCAGGCCATTCTTGGATAGTTTGAGCCATTCTAGCCATCCCTACTCATATGCTGATGCATATACTTTAGTTCCAGAAATTGAGCCAACAAGCTTATTTTTCAAAAAAATAAACCAACGGAGCAAACTCATCCCAAGAAATCAATCATTCAAGAAAGAACCTATGATTACTCAGAATTCACAGGAAGAAAGAAACAGAAGTTCTGGGGGGAGTATATGTTTTTATGAACCGAAAAAGGGAATGAAAAGAAAAACAAAGAGCTTAAATGCAATAGAAAAGAAAGATTATAGGGATAAGTTTTATATCAGGCCTAACTCTCTGAACAATTAAGTTCTTAGGGGTGTTTCAACACCTAGTACCCTAATGCCATCCGGTATGGGAGCTACTAACCCAAAGTTCGCTAAGAGTGTTAGAAATAAAAGTTAAACACCGTGACTATCCCCGAATGGTGACAAACAAAGGAAATTTCCCAATGGAATTACAAGTGAGAAATGGGGGCATACAAGCCACCTGAAGAAATCAAAGTGATGGCCCGAACATGAAAGTTTAGGGAGTTTAGGGAAGACTACAAGAAAGAAAGGGCGTAAGATGAGAAAGTGTCTGTAATCTTAACTCGAAAATTCCTTCCATCCTACCCATTACCTAAGCCTAACAATATAAGTCTGAAGACCCGATTGATCTTGAAGGTCGAAATCACCTACATTAGTGGAGATCAATATGAAAAACAAACTTATGGAATTTGGAAATATGGAAACAATCAAAACTATACGGCGGACTTTAGGAGTTAAGGACTCAAGATGTTAAGATGAGAAAGGAAAACAATTTTATTTTCAACAGATCAATGATTATGTTGAATGTAAATAATCAACAATATTTTGTAAGATACTATGAAGAGTAGAAACTAACCTTGAACTGGACTTGAAGCTAGATGTACAGAAAATAATGCATACATTGTATTTCAATTAAATTGAATGCCACTGTAGAACAAATAAGAAAAATGTCCTTAAAAAAAAATTTCTTTTATTTTGTTTGGGGACAAACAAATCTTTCTTTTTCTTTACTTGAGGACAAGCAAAATTTTAAGTTTGGGGGAGTTTGATGATTAAAGTCACTTCATTTTTAGTCCATTTTTCTCGTTTGATTTTAATGTAAAAGGAAATAATTGAGATGCAGAATATTAAGAACTCACCAAATTTATATTTTGCAGGAGTATAAAAGAAAAGAAGAAAATGCGTGAAAAATGCAACAACCGGGCGGAGTAAAATTAAAATAAAGAGGCGTAAATGAAAGCAAATCAAGTTAATTAATGCTGCGCTGGGGGTTGCATACCAAGATGAGGTCGCGATACATCAGAAAATTGAAGGAATTTTTTAATGCAGGTCGCGGCCAGGATCACAAGATAGGCAATCAAGATTGGAGCGTAAGACTTAAGTTGATGTCACATCCTAAGACATCAATTGAAGGTCGCAGATGACTTGTCGAGGTCGCGACATATGAACACCAAATTCCAGTCAGAGCTACAAAGCGATGTCGCTGACAAGAGATTGATGTCGCGATGACGCAATTACTAACAGCTTGAGACCCTGCGGGAGAGTAGAGTGATGTCGCTAATAAAGGAATTGATGTCGCGACAACAGAACCATCAAGTGAAAAACCTGCGAGCCATGTCGATGTCATGACGCGAGATTGATGTCGCGACAACAAGAGCACCGCCGAAGCCAGGTTCCTTAAGCCGATGTCGCGATGAAGAGATTACCGTCGCGACAACAGGTAAATGACCGCTGAAGACTCGCAGATCCATGTTTTCGGATGTAGCGACAAGAGATTGCTAATGCGACACCAACAAGTAATCGCTGAAGCTTGTAAGTTCTTAGTCGATGTCACGACAAAGGAATGACGCCGCTACACCAAAAGCAAACTGCGCTGAAGCCTCCAGAACTATCGATGTCGCGACAAGAGATTGATGTCGGATTTCGTGGAACCATCGATGAAAGCCAGAAGAGTCGAACCGCCGCACGATAAAGAGATTGAGGTCGGACATCGCGAACGCTGGTTAAAAGCTACGTAAGATTTGAGCCGAGCGTCGCTGACAAGACATCGATGTCGCTGACATCGGGAGAACCCTATTGAATCCTCGCAAAGGTGATAAAGTACGTCGCCGACAAGCGACCGAGGTCGCATCGTAAGACATCGCTGAAGGCCGCAAGACTTAAGCTGATGTCGCGACGTGAGATCGGCGTCGCCATTACGGATGATGTCGCGACAAGGACGGAAGTCGCCGGTAACATTAACACGTGGGCCACCACTTGGAAATCCACAAAGACTGCATTGGGATTAGGCCCAACCGAGAAACTCCTATAAATACGCAAATACCTAGCTCATACAAAGAGCTTCTACAATGATTACCGACGAGAGGTCCGTAAAGTCAAGGCTCTATTTTTATTTTTCTTTAGTTTCTTTTCTTTTCTTTTCTTCAATGTTTGATAGTTAGAGATTAGATTAGATTTATCGCTTTAGTTTTCGCTATTTTTTCTCTCGAACTCGGATGTTATCGTTGAGCGCGTGTTTCGAACACTCCACCTTTTCAAATTACTACCTGAATGTTTGAAGTTCGTATTAAATTTTCGAATTGCCCTCCAGCTTTCATAATGCGCTATTCTTATGATCGTGAGGAATGTCAGAGTGTGTAATTCAGTAATCGAGGAACCCAATTCTTCCATTAAGTGAATGCTATTGTCGAAATTATCTTTCCCGTAGTTTCCAAGAAATCTCACTCTGGGCTTTATGAATCTCATTTTCTGCTATGGGTTTAATGTTTTCGATTTAATATCGTTCTTATACCCGTATTAAGCATCATTGTTTCATTGTTCGATTTCAAGGGAGTGTCCTTCCGAGGTGAGACACAGAGATGACAATCCCGGGAGTTATGAACATTTCTTTGAAGGTATCTTAACCTCGCTATTAGAGATCTAATGAGCTTTGTAAGTTTCATTTGATAAAATCCTTCTTTCTCTTGAAATAAGAATGAGTTGGAATGAGTTATCAATTTAAACAAGCAGAGAGTTCACCTCAATTCGACAAGGAAGCCAATCCCGTGTTAGCCGAGATCTAATCAAGGAGTAGGGTGATCTATTCTAATTTTGGAGGAAGAGTAACTCGAAGTTGTATATCCTTTGCTTGACCGATAACTGGGAGCTAAGGTTTACAATTCATAAATGGGTATGTAGCATTGCAAAAGAAAATACCTTAATTAGGAAGTCCCTCATAAAAGTAGTTATCTCATTCCTGTATTCGAGAGGATCGTGCAAATTAGATAATGAAATGGAGTGGAGAGATCCAACAGCACTACTAAACGCCTTGGATGATTTTAAACCCAAATACACAAGCAAAATTAACAGTTGTTAACAAATGTGAATTGATACTTCACAATAGCATTGATCTTAATGTGTACTCTAAAAACGATACTACCGCTTTCCATTTATTTTCTTAACTATTCGTTATTCATTATTCTTTAGATTCATTTTTATCTGATTGTTCATTCTTTATTATATACTTGTATAATTTACACTTCTTAAGCCGGGAAAACAATGTCATTTTATAGTCCAAATAGTATGGAGCTTGAGTAGTCGTGGTAGTTGATCTAGAATTCTCGAGACTGTGGATCGATATCTCGACTTAAATCCAATTATTATTTGTCGATTCGCACTTTTGCGTATATTAGGCCAAAACCAATATTGAAAATGATTTACTCTAGAGATGTTTTAGTTTATTCAACAAGTTTTATGACGCCATGCCGGGACTAGACAAATAGTCCTTGCAATAACAGCCAGAAATTTGTATGTGTCTGGTCTATCAATGTTTTATGCATAGCCGGACTAGACAATAGTCCTCGTATTAACGCCAGAATTTGTATGTGTCTTTTGGTCTATCAACAATAACTAACCACAATCATAAGCAATGAACATAACAACAAGCTAACACAAAATCAGTTATTCAAATAAGGGATCATGGAATGAAAGAAAAGTAAGGAGATCAAGCAAACATTGAACTGGAACGATCGATATCATGGAGGCAACCATTTAACATAAACAATTAACTACTATGCATAAAGTCAGAAGAAACGATGAACATAACTGGAATCAAAAAGGTCTTAAAGGTTTGTAACGACCATAGGTAGAATGAAAGGGGTAAAATGAACAAAATAGGTGTTGGCATAACATGGCTGAGGTCTGCTACCCAATTGCCAACACCACCCTACTCTAGCCTAATAAGCTACTACACAGCGTGATCCTCATCATCTGCAAGAAAATGTAACTCATTGTCGCTGTACCATCCAACTCCTCTCAATCTCCCTCCGTGTCGTGGGAAGTATCCACAATGTGCTCTCCACGGAAAATATGACTCTCAAGCCTCGAGAGTCTTCGGTCAAGTTGCTTATGTTTCCCCAAGATGCATTTGAACCACCCTTTTATGCGACGCTCCATTCTCTTCAATGGGGATGTGCTCATAGGTGTTGGTGCTGTAGATGAAGGACCCCGAATAAATACTGAGGCTATGAAGGCCGGGGCCTAGGACGCCGCCTTGGCCCCGCCTTGTTTGTACTGTGTCTCAACCCCAAAGACCCTTTTTCCTACTGCTTCCCTCATTCCCGCGGCCTACAAGACTCTCATTGGCCAAAATGAAGGGAATGGAATATGTCTACTTCATGCTTAAAAATTGTGCAAAGTCCCTCACTCACACCATACTTACTCAAAGCGACAATCGATGAGTTTCCATGACTTCATAAAAACTCGAATTTGTTTCGGGCCGAGATTTTCTATCGTCTCTTAGGTCCACCCGATCATGAATAATCTTATTCATCAATGCATATTCCGTGAGCTTCGTACAAATTCTTTCTTCATAAACCCATTCATGGTCACCGGGTGAGTGCACATAGCCTTAATGAACAACTGGGCATCAAAATCAGTGATAACCCTAAGGGTAAGGCTCTGGCCTCGAGGTGGCCGGGCGACATAATTGTAAGAATGAGCTTATCGAATCGGGTGATCCGTAGCTGCTTACCCATCACCGTAGTCTCTAATAAGGGCTCAACCCGCTGATTTTCTTTTCTATATTGGTATAGAACCTTAACTACGTAGGTAACATCCTGAACCTCGCACACTAATTGCATATTCTGATCTTGAATAATTCCCCTAATGGGATGAGAGTACAAAAATGTCTCCAACTTCACGCCCCTCTCGCAGTGAAATCCCCTGTTTGCAATCGACTGGGCCCATTTTTCCTACTCTGACTCAGAGCCCTTAGCAAACATAGCCTCTATCTCATCATCATCATCATCGCTTCGACACTTCCCTCACTAAGACTCTATTTGCTCTCGCTCCCTTTAATGGGCCGTAGGAATCCGATTTTTCTTCACTGCCCGCTTTTATAGAGGAGCCAGCGCTTTTCTTTCCTCACTGTTCCTCGATCGTGCCATGTAGACTCCGCAAGACGGGGCAATAATGGCAATGCATGTGGCCCATATATATAACAAGATCCCAGAAGCCTGTTTCAAAAAGCACCGGGCTGGCCCTGTGCAAATCAGATAGTAATTTCCTTCCCATACTGTCACCCGAGACCCCAAACCACCAAGTACAGAAAACCACTACCCAAAGCCAACCAAACAAGTCCATGTATACTAGTGGATGGTACGAAAATGCTCTCAAGGAGTTTCAAGATGCTTACCACGTCCAGATGAGAATGCAGAGACTTGGACTCGGCAAAGGAACTCTCGCAGAGGCAAACAGACTTGAGAATGCTTGTGTGAGAAGGCAAAAAGACTAGGGTTTGGCTTTGTATAGAGTGGAGGAGGGTTTGGAATGTCAAAAGGCACAACATTTTGGGTTAAAAAACCTTTTTGCCCAAACACCAGCCTCATGTACCGGTACACGTTAGTGGTGTACCGGTACACTTTGGTTACTGCCTCCTTTTATGGTGTACTGCACACTTGAGGGTGTACCAAGACACTTTTAGCTACTGCTCATTTTGCACATAAGGTGTACCAAGAGGTTAATCTTTGAGGGGTGTACCTAAGACACCTGTTCCAATTTGATTTTTTTTTTTTTTTTTTTGAATGCATATTTTTTCAAATTTGGAACAGTGGTGCCGATGTAAAATTTGTCCTTGTCAACTGCCTTCCATCCCGGGTTTCACTGCATGCTCACCTTTCTTTTTGCTCATATTCTACCCAACCGACTGTATTCACGGAATTGGTCACTGTAGCTCCTTCTTTGGATACTTCCAATCTTTTCATGGGGTCTACTGCTTTTCTAGTGGTCAGGTTACTTAGGGTTCGAATTGACTTGACAACTTAAAGCTCAAAATAGGTGCAAGAGGTGAGACACTACGAGTTCGCAAGTGTACATAGAAATGATGGCCTCTAATCATTTTCCAGTTATGCAAGATGTTCCTCAAAGACTATGATGCATAGAGTTAACATGACATGCCAAATTAATGCACAAGAGGGGCACAAGCAGGCAAGACAAGAGTATGGTCAGTAGGTATGTATTTTGTGTAAGTAATAAGGGCAAAATGCAAGGGTATAGAGCCCAAAAGATGAATATAAAGATTTTTGTGCATGCTAGTTAAAATGTACATGCATTGAGATGATGTGGAGTGTTAATGAGACTGCGTGCTCTATATACATTGCAGTCAAGTTATTATATCTAAAAGAGCCAATTTGAAAATTTTGCCATACACCTAGCATGTAACAAGCACATATTAGGTTCAACCAAGCAGTACACCACCCCCAATAATAGAAACAAGCATTGTCCTCACGCATAGAAATCACATGACTCCCAATACGTAATTGAGGCAACATAGAAACTAGGGCCCAAATGTTTTTTATTATTATTTTATTTATTTTTTATTTTTTATTTTTTATATAATTTATTGAAAAGCAAATGAAGTAAAGACAAGAGAAATAAAATGCAGGAACAAAAATAAAACAAAATCAAAACTATATACAACAAGTTGAGAACGAATTTACTCTGACGGGGTATCCTGGTAGAGTGGATCTACCAAGTCTGCACTGGTCTCTTGAAGATTGAGATGCTCGAGGAATGGCTTGAGGCATTGACCATTAACTTTGAAAGACTTCCCGGTCTCTGGATTCTCAATTTCTACGGCTTCGTATGGAAAGGCTACTTTAACAATGAACGGACTAGTCCAACGAGAGCGGAGTTTTCCCCGAACAAGTAACCGAGTCGTATTGTAGCCAGACCTTGGTTTGGTTTGAACGTTTTCCGAGCAATATTCTTGTCATGGAACAACTTGATCCGCTCTTTGTAAATTCGGGAGCTTTCATACGACTCTCTCCGCAATTCATCAAGCTCATTTAGCTGCAACAAGCGCCAAGCACCGCTTGAGTTAGATCGAATTAAAAAAAGTTCTAATAGCCCAAGAAGTTCAAAGTATTCCATTTCCTCTAACCGGGTAGATGACAAGCCTTCATTACACAAGCCTCTATAGGAGACACAAGAATCGCTTTTGAAGGCGCATTTAGCTCCAAAGAGCATCGTAAGTCTGAGACCAATCTTTGCGATTCAAAAACCGCTTTTTTCCAAAATATGTTTTATCTCCCTATTGGCTAGTTCAAATTTTGACCATCGGGTCTGGTATGCCGTTGAAACTTTGCGGTGACCGACATTTTTTAAATGCATTTCTCAAAAGATCGACATAAAGCCGGAGTCCACCATCACTAATAATTGCACGAGGTATTCCAAAACGAGAAAAAATGTGTTCCTTTATAAATTTCAAAACCACCTTATGATCATTGGTTCTTGTCGGAATAGCCTCAACCCACTTAGACACATAATCAACAGATAATAGAATGTAAAGATACCCATAAGAAGGGGGAAAAGGTCCCATGAAGTCTATACCCCAACAGTAAAAAATTTCAATGATTAAGATGGGGGTAAGAGGCATCATGTTTCTGTTTTAGACCCTCCTAATTGTTACATTGAGCACAAGCCTTATGTAAATTAAACAATCTTTAAATAGGGTAGGCCAGTAAAAACCAGCTTGCAAAATCTTATCTGCTGTTTTTCGGGCAGAGAAATGCCCTCCACAAGCTTCGGAATGGCAAAAGGTTAGGATCCTGGTCTGCTCATCATTGGGTACACATCTTCTCATTATTTGATCTGGACAATATTTAAATAGATATGGATCATCAAATTAATATTTCTTAATATCTGTCAAAAATTTCTTTTTCTGTTGAGACGTCCATTGGGATGGAATCTGACCAGTGACTAGGTAGTTCACAAAGTCAGCATACCATGGGCAATGAACAAGAGCAAAGAGTTGCTCATTAGGAAAACTGTCGCCTATGGGTATGCCATGAGAGTTAGATTCTGGAACTAATCGAGATAATGGTCAGCTTCATCACATTCTCGACTCTTTTATCTTTAATGGTCAAATTGGAATTCTCGTATAGTAGAATCCACCTAGTCAACCGAGGCTTAGTGTCCTGCTTAGAGAGCAGGTACTTCAGTGCTGCATGATCTGTGAAGATGGTCACGTGAGGTTTCCCACAATGTATGACCCGAACTTTTCTAGGCAAAGACGACGCCTAGAAACTCTTTTTCCGTGGTCAGGTAGCTCATTTTGAAAGCGTAGTCTAGTGTCTTGTCAGCGTAATAAATTACAAAAGATTTTTGTCTTTCCTTTGTCCTCTAAAAAAACAGCCCCTATAGCATAATCGACTAGCGTCACACATGATCTCAAACTGAAGGTTCCAATTAGGAGATCAGACACAGGGGGTGACACTAACATTAGTTTCAGCTTAACAAAAGCCAAGCCTTCACAAGCCCGTGACCATGCAAAGGGACATCTTTAGCAAGCAAAGTACATAAGGGACGAGCTATTGCACTGAAATCCTTTATAAATCTCCTATAAAATCCAGCATGTCCCAAAAATGATCTGATGTCTCTAACACACTTAGGCGTAGATAAATTGGAAATCAGCTCGACTTTGGCCTTATCAACTTCACCCCAGCTTGACACTATGTGGGCCTAAGATTCATCCCTTGTGTCACCATGAAATGACACTTTTCCCAATTTAACATAAGGTTTTTCTGGCATCTCTGAAGATCTACGTAGATTCTCCGCATTCAAATTTCTCGTGAAGAGTCACCAAACCGAAATCATCCATGAATATTTCCGCACGATTTATCATGTCACCTAGACTCCCATCATGCACCGTTGAGTTCCCCGGGCATTACATATTCAGCGGCATTTTCCTAAAGGAAAAGCAAAAGGACATGAATGTAGTTTTCTGATCTTCCATAGCTATCTCAATTTGATTGCTCGAAGTACCCGCGAGAAAGCAATAGAATTCATGCCTCGCAATCCTCTAACATTTGATCAACAAATGGAAGAGGGAAGTGGTCTTTCCTAGTACCCGCGTTAAGTTTCCTATAATCTATGCGCACCCTCCATCCTGAAGTGACACGAGTGGGAATGAGCTCATTATTTTCATTGGTAACCACGCGACTCCGCATTTCTTGCGAACTACCCGGTGGTCGGGCTAACCCACTCTCGCTATCCGCACAGTAAATAACCTACATCTTGTTTTAAACTCCTTCTTCACCACTTCTTCATTATTGATCCAATCGCTCGGGTTGCCTAGAGGGTTTAACATCCTCTTCTAAATGAATCCTATGTGTGCGCATCAAAGGGCACTCCCTTAATATCTCTCATTCATCCTAGAGCAGCCCGTGGGTTCTCAATATCTCTAAAAGTTGATTTTCTTGATTCATCTCTAAGGAAGAAGATATGACATCGGAAAAGTTTCTCCCGCCCTAAGAAAGCATATTTGAGGTGTGATGGTAAAGGTTTCAACCTAGCTTAGGTATTTCTCTTCGAAGGCAATGCCTTGGTCCTCATTCGTGGTAATGGTTCAAAATTTGTGTGGACCCACCCATTCACTTCCAGTACCTCTTTATGTTCAATTATGGAGTGTAGAAACTCCGATTCTAATGTAGTCACTTCCTCATTCCAACTTGGGCTCATCAAACATGACGTAAGAGGATCATCATGTAAGACATTGTCTAAGTATTTATGCACTTTACAGTAATCAACCATGTCAGATCTCACACACTTCATCTTCATCTCCCATCCCTTGATAACATTAAAGATATTCGGGACATCAAATATGTTACCAAATGATAGTGTCATTAGGCCTCCTACAATGTATAATGGCATTCGGCGCTTGCAAGAAAGGTTCACTAAGAATCACCGGGAACTCGAGTCTCTTGGTTCACCACAGTCGAGCGCTTCGAGCACAACAAAAATCCACAGGAAGTAGAACTACTACTGCACTCAATACATCCTTCACTATCCCTCTAAGAATTTTTACACTACGGTCAGCTAGTTGGAGAGTGATATTGGTTGGCTCTAATTCTCCTAACCCTAGGTCCACATACATAATGAAAGTATGGCAACAAATTAACACTCCGTCCCTAAACCACTCAGAGCATGTCCCAACTTGAATTTCCCATTACTATAGAAATAGTAGGGCTTCCCCGATCTTTGTATTTTGGGGCAAGTTGTTTCAATCGCTGAAGTAGACTCCGCTTCGCCATGAATGCCTCCTTATTTACACCTAGTTTCTTTTTTATCAGGCAATGAAACTCAAGAAACTTAGCATATGATGGAATTTGCTTAATGGCATCTAATAAGGGAATGTTCAGTTCACTTGTTTCCAATAATTCATAGATCTCACGGTTATTCAATTTCTTTAGGGGTTCTCACCTCATGAGGATATGGCTACTGAGGATATGGGTAGCCTTTATCTTCCTCCCCGCTCACCATCAATAACATTTGTCCTAGGGACATAAGGCTGCCTGATACCTCATCATCTCCGAGACCGATTCACTCTTTGAGACTCTTGCGGATGGTCTCTTGTCAGATGTTTTCACAACTACACCTTACCGCTTCGAAAAGTAGTAACAGCCTTACAATGTTCAAAAGTACCCTCACTTGGACTTGAAACTCCCACACTATTCTGGCCTTGTGGGTTTTGGATAGGTTGAGATGGGAGTTTCCCTTTTCGTGTTGAAAATTACCCATGCACGACACGCCAATCTTAGTTATCTGGGATCTCACATCATCCGTGAGCGCCCGAAATTCCAGGTTTGTGGATTGTTGGGTCTCGTATTAAACCGGTGGTTACTATCCTCCGCACTCTCTTATGTGGAGGTTGATAAGGCTGTGGGTTTTGATTTCCTCGTCTGGATGATAACTCGACAGAGTTCACCTGAAACTCGGGGCCTCGACTCGAAATCAGGACCGAATTTGGAAAACCTTGGTTTTGATAATGGGGCCTGTCAAGCCAAGGTGCTACATGCTGGCCCTTCCTCATTTCTCCAGCTAAAATTGGGATGCTTACCCCACCCAGGATTATAGGTTTCAGAGTATGGGGAATTGAAAGGCTTCCTTTGGTAGTTAAGAGCATTAGCTTGCTCTATCTGAATTTCTCCTTTAACTTGCGAAAGGTTTGGGCAGTTGTTAGTTGAGTGTGTAGGGTCCTCGCATATTAAGCATGGCTCCTCCACTCTAGGGACAATAAGTGCAGAGGGTATTTGAGGTACGCTAGTCACCTCATTCACCTTTTTCATCTCTATGGCCTCTAACTTCCTTGTTAAATTGGCAATTTTTGCTTGCAATTCATCGGTCTCCTTTAGGTGATGGATTCCTCCCCCTATAGGTGTGTTATGCACTTTAGCAGTGTCTATGGAGGTGTTAGTCTCCTAAGTTCGAGCATTCTCTGCTATGGTGTCAAAGAGTTGAATTGCCTCCCTAGCACTCTTTTCATAAAATTCACCTGCACACATGATTCAATGTAATATGACACTCAAGGATACCTCGATGAAAGTATGACAGATTTGTCCTACATCCAATCCATGATGAGGGAGCAGTATGGAGGAGAGATCTCGTATCTTTCCTATACCGCGGCAAAAGGTTCAATTCCGATTTTCGTAAAATTCCGAATTGCTCGCATGAGGGCATCACACAAGCAGAGGGAAAATTTGTTGGCTGAATTCATTCCAGATGTTTTCCCATGTAAAATCGAATTAGGTGCGAGGGAATGAAACTTCGTATTTCGGGCCTCTCCTTAAAGCAAAAAGGAAATAAACCAACAGATTATGTGGAGAGGCGAGCCGTTAGAGAGAAACGTGACCGCAAACATCCTCAAAGTCTCTCGCGAATGAGTAAGGGTTCTCAAATTCAACCCCCGTGATATACAGTAAAAGACCTGATCATTTCCGACTCTAACGAGAATTGATTGGCCTCTTCAGCAGTGTGAATACAAGAATTGGTCATATCCTTGGAGGTTTTAGAATCTCCTAAGAGTTCTTTCCACATTAGTGCGAAAGTTGTGGGAGTTCTATATTGATTTCAACATGTTACCATTTCCTCCTATCACCGGTGTTACTAGAGTGTAACATCACCCAAGTCATGGAGGTTCATGAAGTCCTTGTGGGTTAAACAGGAATCCTCGAGTATGTTCATATATTAAATAAATGCTATTGATTCCTGTGATGATCCATCTGAGGTAAAATGTTATCTGGAATACTCTGACTTATTACGGATCCCCGTAATTTCTAGAGGTACAGCTTCATAAGTCGGCACAAGCCAGTTATGAAAGCCCAAACCGACATGCACTACGCTTAATCCGTCCAAGAAACACCCACCGAGATTTCACTAACACAAATTAAAAGAAACGAGGAGGACGTGATCTGATTGCAATGCAATTGCAATTATCAGCTCTCTTCAGATCAACCGGGCCAGGGCACTACTTCAAGAACGGCGCCCAAAAATGCTTCCTGTGACTTATTCGTGATAGTCGAATTCTATTCCTGCCGAGGAATTCATAAGGTTGTCTAGCATTGTAATACCGTGAATCCACAGTCATCTCCACAGGAGTGGTCTAAACTGCTTGATCCGTAGAGCTATTCTCCACAAAAAGTGTAATTTAAAAGGGAATTAGTTAGGGCTGCGTTGTTTGCTCAATGGATTGATTGCTTTGAATATTTTAAAATAGAAAGATGATTGCTGGATTTTTAGGTTGCACTCACTTCCGATCACGTAACTCCCACTCTCTTATTTTACAAACTCATCTAGGCCATTGATAAAATGGTCTGATGGAAGATTTATCCTTAAAAGCTCTTTGAAAAGAAAGATGATCGAATGATGTTACCACTTATTCCCACCACTCGGTCTCTTAGCTTGCATTTGTGGATCAAGTTACCAACGTGTACCGAATGTCTCTCGCTCACACGTTGTCGCAGCAGGATGCCCAACTAAGGTTTTAATAGTGTTTGCACAAGCAATTAACACGCACAATCCATCGAGGTTCAAGCAGAGAATCGAGGGAATTACTCTCGATCATGGTGAGTTTCCACCGTGGAATCCCAAAGAAAGAAGCTTAGAACTCCATGGAACGTATAAGGACAATCATAATTGAAGAGACTGTCTATAAAACAGCACTTTGAGAAAAATCCAAAATTCGCTGCAAAACCTAGGAATGAAAAAAAAATATGAAACATCGGGATTGAAAACGAAATGTGTTCTACCAAGGATTACGTGTCAACTGCACCCTAAAGAATAAAAAAGTCTCAATCTGGATCTATAAAACTTCAACTCAAAACTATGGAGAAGAACACTTCTCCTATGAAAACCTAATCCTCCCAAATCCAAAAGCTGCCTCCTCATCATATCCTGTGGCTTTTATATCCTTCTTCGATGTGATCTTGCATTAGATGTTGATCACGCGTGCCCTCGCTAAGTAAGATCGAATTCTACCACCCCGCACTTCTCACACAGGTGTACCGTTACATGTTAATGGTGTACCGGTACACTTTGGCCACTGTCACTTTTCTCGTCAGTGTACTCTAAGATTACTGAAAGTGTACCCTGCACTTTGCCCACGCCACTTTTCTTCGTCAGCACCAGACACATTAAAGGTGTACAGTATTACTTTGGCCCCCTGGTGCTTTTCCAGCATTTTTACAGTTCTTGAAACTTCATCAATCGTTTGCCCACATCCTCAATGATTCATATTTGCTTCCCGGACAAAAAGCTTTGTACAATTATGCATTAGACCTGAAAGACCTGCACAAGTCTAAAAACACAAAAGCAATTAAAAATACCTATCCTCATGCCAAATGTGGGTAAAGTGTGACTTGAATGTTCTAAGTTTTGCTATAATTACTGCTCAATGGTGTATTCATCAATAAGCTTAGAAAATTTTTAAGGACATTTTTCTGATTTATTCCACATTCTTTTTCATTCCACTCTTCTGATATGGAATTAAGAGATATCACTATTATTTCAAATTTCAGTTTTGATGCAAGAACAAGGCATGGTGTACTTCTATTACAAAATTTCTTGATAAACTAATGTATTTAAACACGCATTTAACAAGTCTTGTTCTCGTGTGTGTGTGCAGTGTCATCAACTTTTCAACTTCATGTTGAATTTAGTTAATCTTCTCGAGTTTTCTTGGGATCGTTTATCAAAGTCCCATATGCTTGTTTTCATATTGATTCTACCAATGTAGGTAAATTCAACCTTCAAAATCAATGAGGTCCTTCGTGCTTTGTAATGTCGGGCTTAGGTAATTGGGTAGATAATGGAAAATTGTAAATTACCCAGCCTTCCATCTTCGGTTTCTTTATAATGTTGCCTCCAACTTTCTTCCTTTTTCTTTCTTTGTTCCTTTCGATTCTCCACAATCTTAGCCTGATTCCTCTTTTTGAATTCTTTTTATGGAATCTCACTTTCATATGTACTTGATTCAGCAAGTATTCCTTGTTCTTAACTCCTTTGCTTTTATTTCTCTAAGTACTGATTGACAGAATGTTCTATTCTTCAGCTTTCTATTACTCTAGAGAACTTTGGGCAACAACTCTCATACCAGTTGGCATTAGGTGCTAGGGTGTTAAAACACCTCTACGAGCTTAATTGTTCAAGAGAAATAGGCCACAAGACAAAACTTATTCCTTATTTCACTAAATTTTCTCCTTTCTTTACTTCTTCAACCCTTCAGAAAATCAGGAATATTATTCTCCAAACTTGTTTCTTCCTTTATACTAAACTTTTCGAACTAGAAACTGATAATTTGGGTTCTTTTATCGCAGGTTTATTGCAAGGAAGGGAATTTCGCCACTGTCGCTTATCAAGAAATGTTTATTTGGCTCAAATCAGAACTGTAGAATATGCTTAAGCATATTTTGAGGTAGGCTTAAAAGGCTCAAGCTGCCAAGGATGGCCTCTATCATTTCTTGTTGGTTGTTTTCACCTAGGATTTCACCTCAATCAATAATCAAACAAGTTCTAGGATTGTGGATCTAAATTCGACTCCCCGTAAGATGTTCCTAATTCCCCGTCAAAAGTTTCATAAGTTTTGTCAATTAAACGTGTATTATTTCTTCAAGATTCAGACTTATTCACTGTATACTTACATTATTTTAACCAAGTATTTTGTTCTATCAAAGAATAACCAAGCCCATTTTTAACTAAACTCGAATCTAAACAGAACAAGAATAATTCTAATTCTAGTTTCTTTATTCATGCCCCGATTTTCGCACTTATTTCAGGTTCAAATTTATCTCCTAGTCAAACTTATTTCTAACTGAAGGTTCAGACATTATGACATTTCAATATTTTCATTCTTGAACTAAATCCCAATGTTATTTTCCCCAACAAGTCACAAAAAGTAAAAACACAAGTTAACTCAAGAAGCAAGCAAACATTTCTTTACAAATTTTCTTTGTTTTAATAATGATAATGCAACAATGGAGAACAACAATAAGAAAGAGGAGAAAAGAAGGATAACCAATGGGAAGGTCTATTTTTTTTCTTTGAGGAGGAGCAAAATGTTTGGGGATCCAGATCAAGGGTAGCAAATTAGATTGAATTTAGGAAATTTCATTTCATTCTCTTCTTCTTCGACATTCTCCTTTCGACCGCTCTTCAAGGATCAATTCATTTGTGAGATCAATCTTTTATCTGATCATCTTGTCTCGTGCCCAAAGTGTGTTCAAGTGCAAAGTGCTCCATTTCAAATATGACTTCTAAAATTTGGAAAGATTGTTGTTAATCAAATCCAAATTTTCAAGCCAAACTTTTCTTCGTAGGGCATCCTTATCATCAAGCTTCGATCTCTCATTCCTCATCTTCTTTCAAAATCCTTGAACATTGAAGTGTATAGGAACTTGAATCCTTGATCTCATTCCTTAGTCTTTGCTTCTGATCTGCATCCGTCTCTTATGAGTTTGGAGGGAGCTGAGAATCGCGATCATACCGATTGTTGTAGGAATGATTCATGACTGGCTTAACTTCTTCGTGATCTTGATCTCTTTCTTCCATTTCCTTTTAAAATTTCTCCTCTCGGGCCGCCCAGAACTTTTTATCTCGCTCCTCCTTTCTCGCTTCATCTCTTTCTTCCCATTGTTGATCTCTTCTTTTCATCTCATCTTCATGTACTTCTTTCTCTCCCCGTTCATCTCTTCTTCCCAATGTTGATCCTTTCTCTTCAATTCCTTTTTCATAAACCTCTTTCTCAACTTTTGCCGGAGGTTCCATTTCTCTCTCTTTTCTTCCATGCCTTTCCGAATTGAGCTGAGCATTTCCATTATTTGGATTATTGCCCGGGCTCCCCAGAGCTCTCACCAGCCCTAAAAACTCAATGTTCCTTATCGGGGAGAGCTAGCCTGAGCCGAGAAATCACTGGGCTTCTATCTTCTCGCTTCATCCTCCGGAAACATAAAAGTATCTCTCTTGATGTCAGATTTTCTTCTCCTCGCTCTCGCCACCTCGAAAGGTGTCTTCTTCCTCGACCTCATTTTCATTTTCATCCCTTGAATCAGTTTCTCTACTATGGACCCCCTTTTTCTCGTTGATTCTTCGTCCCTCGTTTACTCCCCACAAGGTGGAGGCCAGAAACTGGGGACACTCTTTCTTCTTCTTCCCAGTCTCTCTCACACCAAATTTCTAATACATAACCATGTGATGGTTGCTGGGTGAGGGATCAATCCCCTTTTATTACCTCCATGGCACCTCATTATAGAATTTTTCAATAACCTGCTCAAAGATCAATCTTATACCCTTCGCACGGGCATGTAGAAGGATCGCTGTTTCTCTTAATGCGTATGTGCTTGGTAGGGACCATAACAGAGGATAAGAAATAGAATACACCTTGCCTCCTCTCACAAATCTCCCCGCCTCGTGGTCTTTGCTCTCCTTGCCTTTCTTCCACCGCCTTTATCAGATGTTAATTTCTTTCTTCGCAAGCTTCTCACTGCTAGTGGTCGCTCATCACCTTCTCAATTTTGATCCATTTTTCTGTCCTTCCATCCCATACATCTCATTAATAGTCTTCGCTCCATAAGGCACCTAGATTCCTCTGACATAAACAGAGTTCTCTTTCCTCCCAACTATATTGGAGTAAAATTTCTGACGATCATCGCATAACCGCATTTTCGATGTTTGGCACTCCACCCTTGCTCTATCAATTCCTTGAAAGGTGAGACGAGTTAGCCGGGGCTTCCTTTCTCCTACAAATCCCTTTCCAAAGACAGTGCTCTTTCCAGACGGAGAAACCTCTTCTCGAGACGAACTCGCCTTCTTCTTCTTTCTTGTCGCTTCCTTTCCTTCTTCCTCTCGTTGCTTTGTAACCTGGTCGAACTTCCGGTCAGTCTGACGGCCTGCTCTCCCTTTCAGTCTGTATGAACTTCTCCTTCACCGGTATACCTCCATGATTTCGCATTTGGGATGAGGGCTGAAGATTCTAGCCATTAGAGAAATCGGAAGGTTTTAGGAAGCGCCTTCAGATTTGTGGTTTTCTACACTGAACTAGAGAATATGTAAGATGAAAGGTCAGATTTGCTTGCTGAAGGAGATGGTGAATGAGGGAGTTTCTCAACGCTTGCAATTCAATTATTATTGTGGTCTTTCATCATCTCATTTATTTAGTGCTTGTCGCAACTTTAATTTCAGTTGTACTGTGTGCCGGCCATTAAATTAGGGCAAAATTAAACCCCTGCACCGGCATACTTGTCTCCGATGTCGCTGATTTATTTTGCTCATTTCGCATAAGTAACCGTGGGAGGACAAGTTATCACTCGCGACATCGTGTATTGAGGAAGTGAGTTGTCGCCAATCTCATCACTCTTTGAAGAATGGTTCTTGTCGTGACTCAAGTCACTTCACAACTCAATTTATGTCACACTGCGTTCTTTGTTCTTCCTTAGTGTCGACTAAGTCGCTCAACTATGTCGTACATCAATCTCTGGTCGCGACTTAGTCTGCACTTGCCCTAAATTTGATGATCAGACATCTTTTCATTCCTTATTAATTTGTACATTCTTAGCATCCATTTAATCATTCCCACACAGCAATTCAAAAAAATGCATTCTATTCAATTTTCACAGAATTTATGTAGGGAGAAAAGAACTCTTTGAGTTGTCATTCCGTGAAGTGTTGGAGTTGTCCCGAGTTTGTTCCTTCGCTGAGCCTTTTGATTCTTCATCCGCATATCAGAATAATTCCAAAAAAGGATTAAATTAATTCAGCACTAACCTAGCAATTTCTAAAAATCATGACTAGAACTAAAATTTACAAAAACATCGTGACAATAAAAAATTCAAGTCTAAATAAAGAAACTAAAAATCTATATGGTTGCCTCCCATGAGTCGCTCCATTTTGAGTCTTTAGTCGACTAGTCGCTTTAAGTTTTCTCCTTTCAATTCACCACCAGAGTTCTTCCGTTCTTTCTCCCGTCGAGATAGTGTTTCCGCCTTTGGCCCATTAACTTTAAATTCTTCCCCAAAGATCGACCCTATGTGTTACCGCTCCAAAAGTAGTACTTGACACCACTATATATGGTCCACTCCATTTTCGATTTCGCCTCCCTGAAATAATCTTAATCGAGTTAAACAACAAGACCCGATCCCCCGCTCCGAACTCTTCCTCGTAATCCTTTGATCATGCCATTTCTTTGTCTTGTCCTTGTATATTCTAAAGATTGTCATAGGCTTCGCTTTCTCGCTCTTCCAATTCATTCACTGAGAAGTCTTCTTCCTTGCAATTTTGAAATCGGTTCAGTCAAGCTGATGGCCCATACGCCAGATTCCAGCCAAGAGGGAGGTGATATGGTTTTCCAAAGACAAGTCTATATATGGGGACATTCCAATGGGAGTTTTAAAAGGGGCCATGTATGCTCATAATGTATCATCAAGCTCAAAGACCAATCTTTCCGCTAGAACTCGCGCCTTTCCGCACTTTACTCCGTTGGAAATTTCACTGGTCATTTGTTCGAGGACGATGTCAAGCCTATAATGTGTTTGATACCATATCCTCATGAGTTTGTCAAACACCTTATTTGTAAATGGCTTCCATCACTAATTATAGTTCTGGGGTGTCCCAAATCCTAAGAATATTTTTCAGAAAACTCCTCATTAAATCGTATCGCATCATTCTTAGGACAAGTCGATGCTTCTACCTTACTCTTGATACATAACTACAAATAGAGTATGTATATATTTCCAAATGAAATTGAAAAAGGCCCCATAAAATCAATTCCCCATACATAAAACAATCGCACCAATTAAGATACTCATAGGGCATCTCATGCCTACGATATTTCCATTCAAGATTGATCACAATAACTTTATTCCATTCAAACAAATTCTTAAAAATGAGGCCAAGAAAATCTCGACCGAGAATTTTGTGGGTCATTGAGCCTCCTCGCAAAGTGTCTTCCATAAGGTGATGCATGACATTCTTGTAAAACTGGCTTGCTCACTTTCGTACACATCTCCTTAAAATCGATCGCCTCTTTTAAACAAATATTGATCATCCTGCATGTAGTACCCGCGCATCACCCTAACCTTTTCTCTCGCTAGCCGACTCGTGGCATAATTCTACAAGCTAAGAACACAATATCAAGATACTGTGGTGATTGAGTACAAATAAATAATCGCCATCTGAAAATTTTCGCTATTTCTCTTCTTCAGACAGCATGGTTCCTCTACTCGACAAGGATCGCCTATCACATTGTCATTGCCCTTTTTGTCTTTAATTTCTAAATCAAATTCTTGCAACAATAATACCCACCTGATCAATCTCGCTTTGCTTCATTCATTGCCATTAAATATTTAATCAAGCTGCATGATCAAGTGTGTATAACAAATATGGGACCCCAAAATATATGGCCCGAATTTTTCACATGCAAACACTATTGCCAAGATCTCCTTCGCAGTAGAGTAATTTTCTTGTGCTTCATTAAAGGTTTGCTAGCATAAGATGGCCTTGAACACTTTTTCATCTTTCTGTCTCAATATTACCCCATCGCAAAATCACCGGGTATCACACATGATCTCAAATTCCTCTGTCTAACTGGGTTTTGCCATTATGGGAGCCTAACTAGTCCGGATTTGATTTCTGAAATGCTTTCTTAATTCATCAAAATAAAACTTTACTATCTTTCTCCAAAGAATCCGCATAGCGGTCTAGCAATTTTGAAAAATCTCTCCGATAAATCTTCTATAAAATCCAAAGATGTCTCAAGAAACTTCTCGATTCCCTGACTGTAGCTGGGTGGCATTAGGTCTCTTATAATTGAAACCTTTGCTTGGTCTACTTCAAGCCTGTCAAGCAGTAAACCATGCGCCCTAAGACAATCCTCAGAATCCATAAAATGGCATTTTTCCCAATCTGCAGCTAGATTTTGTTCTTCAATTTTCAAGTATCAGCCCCCATATTATGTGCATTGTTCAAACTGATCCATACACTCGTAAAATCATCCATGAAGATCTCCATAACTTCTTCTCATAGATCAGAAAATATAGACATCATGCATCTTCGAAGGTACCAGGAGCATTACACGCCCAAATGGCATTCTTCTGGGGCAAGCAAAAGTACCAAATGAGCATGTAAAAGTGGTTTTCCCGATCTTCAAAAAGTAATAGCTATTTGGTTATATCCAGTATCCATCAAGAAAAACAAAAATGAGGGTGTCCTGCCAACCTATCCAAAAGATTTGATCGATGAAAGGTAGGAAAATGATCCTTCTCGTCAGTAGATTCAATTTTCGTAGTCGATACAAACCCTCCATCCCTGGTCACGCCTGTAGGAATAAGTTCATTCCTTTTCATTTATGATTACAGCGGAATCCACCTTTCTTTGGGAACCACATGTACCTGGCTTTACCCAAGAACCGCCCGATATAGCATATATAAACTCCGCATTTAACCATTTCGTAACTTCTTTTATGACAACTTTTCATGACTCGGTTCACCTTTCGATGCCTCAACATAAGTTTTTCGGGATTATCTTCCAAAGAATATTTTGTGCATACAAATAGGACTGATAATTCCTTCGCATCTTTAATTGACCAAGTAATCGCTTCCTTGTATTTTCTCAAAATTACCAAAGAACTCGTTTCGCCTTCACTAATGCAAAGATATGATAACTCGTTTTTTCTTTCTGGCTCTAAAACTCATATTTCAAATGACTGGGCAACCCTTCCAATGTTAACCCTTCGCACTAGTTTCCCGCCCATGAGCTCATTGCCGCCGCCACTTCATCTCGACCGGCTTTCATTTATACTTGAGACTGCTTTCATTATTAAACAATTCTAGCGTAATTTCACAATCAAAACTCATGGTACTAATTCATCTCACTCTAATGGGATAGAGTTTTGAATGATACAATCAGAATTCACTTCATCATTGAGAAGGCTATTGCTTCTTACCGCCATTCAACTCTCTTCCTCTACATTAGGATGTTCCAGACTCCTATTAATATTAAAATGCACTGCTTCATTCCCAACTCTGAGTATCACCACCTTTCTGCATATAATCAAGGCAAATTCCCGTTGCTAAGAAAGGTCTTCTCCCAAAGAATGAGAACTTGCGATCTTCCTCCATCCGTGATGATATAACAAAACTCCATCGAAAATGAATTTCCCAACTCGACGAAAGTACATCTCTAGAATGCCCTCCGGGTTAAAGATATTGATCTATCATCCAGAAGGTAATCACTGGCTGGGTTTAGTTCTAAACTAAGTCTCGCACAATCGATGAGGCATCAGATTTATACTTGCTCCAAAGTCACATAAAGCTAACTCACATTTCCCTATAGAATGTGGGATAAGTTTAAACCGCGTGTCTTCATCTGGCTGAGCTTCGTTGATAATGGCAATCGTGATGAAGCAAAATAAGTTAACTATACCCTCCTCAAATTATCTTTCTTTCGCTTCAAAGACCTCCTTCGTAAATTTTAGATAAATATGCATTCGACCGATCACCGCAAATGGGATATTTATTTCTATTTTCTTGAAAATATCTAAGAATGAAAATCGTTTCTTTTTTAATTTCAAGTCTCGTGGAATGGTACTGCTAGAGCATAAGCCGGTACCCTCTTTTTCCGGGTCATTTCTTCCTTTCATCCGTTCAATCAGTTATTCTTCTCTTTCTTTGCCTCGTTTCTTCGCTTCTATCCGTCTTTCTATTGGTCGTCAAATCCTTCCACTTCTCAAATTGAACCGCCATACTTTAGGGTTCTTTCGGGGTGTCACTAGTAACGTTCCCTTGCTCGACAAGTATATTCGTAATAATCATTCTTACAGGTCTCTAGATTTTTCAAAGGAAGCACCAGCATTCTTCCCAAAACATCCGGGTATCGACGGAAGTTTCTAAGTCGAGCAGTTTCGATCATGGAATTGTAATAGCCTCTCGTTATCCCCCCATGAACTCAAAGATTTCGTCTTCAAACGTCGGGTCTCTCCTCCGACCCCGATATTCATTTCTCGCCTCACTCTCCTCACACGCCGCTCGGAACCTTGCGGCCGCCGATATCCCGCTGAGGATGTCAAGATTGCCTGGGGCCATGTAATGCCCTCCACCATATGAGAAATTCTCATGGTTCCTCAGTGCTGGATTGTAGTGTATGGGCAGGTTAGGATTTGGCTTGAAATGATAACTTCTTTGCTTGTTCACGTACTTAACCTCCTCAGCACCATAAGAATCTTCTTCTGTTGGCACATCATCACTTCTTCTCATTAATTCTCTTTCTACTGCTTCTATTTCATGAGCAGTGTGCATCTTCCTCTCTTGCTTGTCCATCCTATGCATTATAGCATCCAACTTAGCTCCATGGTCGCCATCTCATTTAGCTCTATGACCCCTTTCCTCTCACATTACTTCTGAAACTCAGATGGAGCTTTCTATATTGCATTTGCCAGTCCTCTATCGCATCTCTCGCTTCTTCAAGACATTTTTTCGCTCAATGCTCCACAAAGATGAAGCATCGATACATTCCTTGGATGTATCATTCAAGAGCGTGATACACTATATCCATCCGGGCCTCAAGTCTATTCCATGCATTGGGCAACTTTCAAAGAATCTTGAATCTTTCCTTGGGCTAAATATATAGCCTCATCTTCCCTCATTGAATACAATTATCTCTCTTCGTCTCCAAGTGAGAGATGGGAAAGAATCATTTCAAGTAAGTTTCTACCAACTCTTCCCAAGTATCAACAACCATATGGTAATGATTCATACCATGTGGCCGCTATGTCTCTCAAAATAAAATGGGAAGAGATGTAGTTTTATCACCTGGGTCTCACACCGCTCGCCTTCATCAGATTAGCCATCCCGAGAAATCTTCCCAAAGCTCATTCGGGGTCTTCGATGATGACCAAGAAACTCCGATGTTGTCAAATCCATTGTAATTAAGGCCGGGCTTTAGTTCAAAATTGTTTCAGATCCACCGTAGTCGTCCGATTGCGTATCACTCAATACAGCCTGCAACTTCCATCAGGTCAAGAATCGGGGTCTTCCGTCAGCCCTCATTCCTCTATTCGGGTCATGTCTCTTCCGTCATAGCTATGTCAGCTTCTTTTGTCTTTCTAAGCTCCCGAGCTGCCTTCCAATCTTGTCCGCTCGAATCAGTCGATCCTTTGCTTCCTATGCATTAAAGGTTCTCCGAAATAAAAGCATACTCATATTAATAGGATTAGTCGTCCTAACAAATATTTTCAACATGCTTGTTAAAATTAGTGACTAATGTAGTCACCGCTTGAAAAGCTATTTTGTTCTTTCTTAAAAATGTCCAAATTAGTATTTCCTTCTTTCATCAGAATATTGATCTAATTAATTCTTTCGATCCCCGGCAACGACGCCAAAAACTTGTTCAGTGGATAAACCAAATGATGTACACAAATTTATGACATCATTACCAAAGGACTATTATCTAATCCCCAGCAATAATGCTATGAAACTTGTTTGTTATATTTCTTTGCAATTATACTGATTAAAAACGGTCTCCTTAAGATTAGATAAAATTCTTTCTGGTTTTGATCCATGATTCTGCAAGTATACTGGTCGAACAAGTAATAAAGTGGATTTAAGTCCAAATATCGATCCCACAGAGATCTCAAGAATTCTCAACCAACTACCCTGACTACTCAAGTTCTATACTATTTGGACTATGATTTGCAATTGATATATTCCTATGCAAACTATAAAATATTAAAAGAATAAAGATATGTAAGCTAAGAACAAAATGAAATAATGCTTAAAACTAAATAAAAAATTAAAGAAATGGGGAACACGCTTAGTTTTTAAAGGAGTATTGAAAATACAATCGCTGTGGAAACATCAATTCCTCGCAATGACTCAGAATCTCGCTTTCACTTAACCTCAGATGAACTGGCCCAATAAGAAGGTAATGCCATGTGGATCTTTCCTTAATGACACATTTCATCATCTAATCTTCCCCGCTTTCTTCTCAAGACAGAGGATCGATAACTACTTTTAACTGAGCTGCCTTGTTCGGGTATTTTTCTTTCAATACTTCATACCCAGAATACGGACCGAAACCTTAGCTCCTAGCATGTGTTAAGCATGGGTTTACACTACACCGGTTTCTCATCCTCAAAATTGGAACAAGAATTCTTTCCTTGATTAGATCCTTTGCTAACACTCCAGGATTGAACTTACTGCTCGAATCGAGGCGAACTCTCCGCTTCATTTTAATTGATAAGTCATTCAACTCATTCTTAGTTTTCAAGTGAGAAGAAGATTTATCGATTAGAATTCACAAAGTCTATTAGATCCCCAATATTAGGTTCGTGATACCCTTGAGATATTGTTCAAACTCTCGTGAATGCCTTCTCTCGTGTAACCTGCAGGGCCTCCCGAAATCGTAGCATGAAACAATCCTATTATAGGTATAGGACACTAATATTTGGATCAGATATAAAAATAAATAAACTAAAATCCAGCGTGATTCGGGCATCAGTTCATTGTACTGATAATTTATGTAGGAAAGATAAATTTAACAACAAAGTAAATTCGTGAAGCCGGGTTTCTAAATTACTTCATTACACTAACGCGACATAAATTTCTCTCGATCAAAAGAATCATCAGAACTGGAACCGAAGTTTGAATCTAAAATTTGTTTGACTTCAAACGAACGGCAATAATTGAAGAAAACATTCTACATTCAGCTTCAACTTCAACAACTAACATCCAGATCCAGAAATTCAAATGAAATAACAATCTACTTTAATCTAATCTAAAATAACAGGAAAAACAAAGAAAAAGAAACAGAAAAATAAAAATAAACGATTCTCTGGGCCACCTGCATTTCTCGCTCGGTCGCCAAGAGCTGCTTTCAAAGAGTGTCGCAGATTTATAGGTCTTTTCCGAAGTCACCCTAACTTCGATGCACATATTTGTGGATTTCAAAATAACTGGCCCATTTGTTTGTTCATGTCGCGACTCCATTTGTTTGTCACGACCTTGACTTGATGTCGCGACCTCTCTTCCACATCGCGACTTCACTGTTCTGCTTATGAGCTGTTCTGATGTCGCGACTTCTCTTCCACGTCGCGACTTCATCTTCGCAGATCGTGATCTCTCGAGGTCGCCACTTCAATCATACGTCACACTTCGCTTCCGCTCTCGTCTGCAGCGTAACCTTTTATCCGTCATACTTGCTCATACTCACTTATCACGTTATGCTTATGGTTTTTGATGTCGTGGAAGCTTTCTTTTGTCTTCGACTGTTTCAAAGATTCTTAGATATGATGTCGCGACAGCTAAATGATGTCGCGACCTCCATTCTTTTGCAGCTGATGTCGCGACTACTGAAGGACGTCGCGACCATCTTTCCTTATAACTAATGTCGCGACTACTGAAGGACGTCGTGACCTTCTTTCATTGTAACTGATGTCGCAACCATAATACCTTGCAACATGTCGCATCTCCTCAAGGACGCCATGACCTTCTTCATCAGAATTGATGTCGCGACAATGGGCTGACGCCGCGACTTCACTCCTTTACTTCCAACCGATAGTCGACTACTTTCCTTATAACTAATGTCTACCATCAAGGACGCCGTGACCTTCTTTCATTGTAATTGATGTCGCGATCAACAAGGACGCCAGAACTTCACCTTTATTTCAACCGGCGTCGCTAATTTCATCGAAGTGACGCCGCGACATCTTCGACATCTGCTCGATGTCTCTATTCCCGCTCTAACCGCCATGACTTATGTTCAGCCTCTTTGAAAATCTTTGTCGCAACTTCTAACCGTCACGCACCTCCCATGTCTACGCTGCTTTCACTCGTCGCGACTGAAGTTGGTGTCATGACATCCTCACCATTTCTTCATTAATTGGTCGTCCCATTTGGAGCTCTGCTGCGACCTTGGTGTTATTCTTTCATTACCGCTACACGCGACATCAAGTATCTCCTTGGTGTCGCGACATCGCAATGATGTCGCATGAACTTCGCATTCGATCGCTTCTTTAACTGGTACTCAAGTCATATTTTGTCTCAACTTCCTTCCGCAGTCACGACTTCACTTATTAACTCTTCGCTTTCTTCTTCAAATCCAGAATTTGTTGGAGGTTTAACTGGAATTGGCCGGAAACTCCGCAAGACTTCCTCGTCGCGACTTAAATTCCGCTTACTTCAATTCTTCTCAGCCGATTTTATGATTTTTGCTAAATTTGATTTTCACGACTTTCTCGCAAATTGAATTTGAGTCAATTATCGCTTTGCATTTTATCATTATTCTCATTAAAAACTTAGAAAATGGATTAAAAATCTAATGAGTTTTTGGACTCATCAATCCCCAAGCAAGAATTGACTTTAAACTGGACACACAACCTACATACTATAATCTAACACTAGAAGTTAGCGATGTCTGGTGATAAACGAGAGGATCAAAGTGGACCTGACTCACCTTTTGGGTTTTGTTCGAAGTTAAGTTTGCAAGGGTGTTCGACTTTCAAAAGAATTAGGTTGAACTCGGTGTAGTTAACGGGTGTCTCGACCTCAAAGGTGTTCGATAACCTTTCGAGGACCACTATTTGAGTTGAATAAATGACCTCCTAGTGTATGCAGGGTTAGGCACCCCGATCAGCACCTAGTTACAGGAAATCTAACTACGAAAGGATAGGAACACATCGTTTGCATTCCTGAACATACCTACTCATAATAGAAAACAAAAATAGTGCCCGTAAGTTTATGCAAAGTGCTCATGTAGCGGGGATTAGTTGGTGACTCCCCACGATTAGTTGGGATTTTGAGCGTTCGGTTCCCCTCGGGCGTCACCAGAACACTTTCGACTAAACCTAAGGACGGGCCCGGCTAAGTTGTAGAGGCTTCCATCTTTTGTCCCTTGTAGCAGGCCGGTGAAGTCGATGACTCGACGATTGGCTCCGGGGCATTGGGCTAAAGGCCTCGATTTGTGCCGAGTTCCGTTAGTAAACGCTCACGCCTCTTTACACGACATTGGTGCGGAAAAAAAAAAAAAAAAAAAAAATCTAGGCACTCTGCAGTCCCACAGGTGTACACGGTAGCCACGGGACCGCACCGGGATGGTGCAGACGCCGTATATCGAGAGCACCTAGATTTTTCATGAAAACTAAGATGATGGGCAACAGGGAAGTAGACACAAACCTTAGGACACACTACAGATCCTACCGGCTCAAACTAGACCTAACACGGAAGACTAGACCTAACAGGGGCGCACGAAACTTAACCGAGTTAAGAACTCTAAGGCATGGTGGGGAAGGTGGCGGGGACATTGGAATGGTGAAGAGTGAATGGTGGTAGCAAAGTTGGCAAGGTGGTCGGAGGGCAAAACAATGGCCTCAGGCGGGGTAAAAATTAGTTCGCTGAGGGGTGGGTGTAGTGGGGACGACGATGGGGATGCAGTAGGGTTCAAGGAAGAAGGGAAAAGGGTAAGAGCAAAATGAGGGGGGTTTTGGCCTTAAAAAGGGCAACGTCGCGACGTGCGGATGCAAGGTCGCGACGTTCAGAGAAAGTGAGCGGCCCAGCGTCGTTTCAGGAGAGTGGTTAAAACGGCGTCGCGGCGTTCGGAAGGAAAAAATAGCGTCGCGGCGTTGCGGATCAACGTTGATCCCAGCGTCGCGGCGTTCGAAGAGTCTAATCGCGTCGCGGCGTTCCGAGAGAAAAGGTAAAAGCGCGTCGTGACGTGAGGCGTCGCGGCGTGCGGCTTGTCGCGGCGTTACAAAGAAAACTTTAGATGCGAGAAATTTTCAATAAATGATGAGGTATGATATACCCCCAGATCAATTGATGACCCCCTCCCCAACCTGAAGTGAATATCTCAAGGCGATCCTCCACATTACTTCGATCGTTCTCTAAAAAGCGAGGAGCGAGTGAAAAAGTCCAGGTCTGAATGAAAATAGAAAACGAGCAAAATTAAAACAATCAAGAAAAAATTAAATAGTAGAAAGAGAAATTTCAAGAAAAGCAGGTTGCCTCCCGAAGCGCTATATTTAATGTCGATTGCTTTCAGCTGACCTTGAATCTCGATAATAACTCAGAACTTTGTGAGAAACACAAACACTACTTCTTGTACTTCTTGATGTGTTCAATGGAATGATGCAGCATTCGCATGGAACTACTTGAATCTGGCTTCCAACGTTATATATTGAACTTTCCTTTCTCTGGATCGTAACCTCACCTTTCCATGTGGGAAAACTTTGAGTCAACGCTGTGAAGGTCAGACCATCTAGACTTGATTTCCGAGAAAAGTTTTAGACGAAATTAAGCGAGAGGACTTGTTGCCCTAGCCTCGAATTCCTTCACAGTAATATCTGTTGCTCGTGCCAGGCTTTTGTCCTTTCTTTGTAATGCGGGCATTCCCATAAGCTTTGTTCCTGAATTAAGTCTAGTTCTTAGAGAATTTATGCTCAGCTTTTCCTTGCCATTGTCATATTGTCCATGTTTCATTTGTCGGGTTACTTGATGGGCTCGATGTTCCCGATTCAGTAGGAGGTGGCATGGCATAAACAATTCGAAAGGGTGACATACTAATGGTGTTTTTTAAATGCTGTTCGGTATTACTTCGAGTGCATCCCTCAATCTTTTTAGACAGTCCTTCCTGGAGGTACATTATTGTTTTTCTCGAAATGGACTTGATTTCTCAATTTGATACCTTTGGTTTCCCATTTGACTATGGGTGATATGCGATGGATGTCGATCATCGCACCCCCCCTTTTGCAAGACTTTATCAATCATCTTATTACATAAATGAGTACGTTCATGCGCGATCGATTAACAAGTGCGAATCTCGAATATATAGTTGCGAGAAAGCAGGCCACCACCTTGGCATCGATAGTGCGAGATTGAATTGCCCGACCAGCCAGAGACGCAATCTACTGCCCGGCCAAGATGTACGGGTTATTATAAGATAGGAAATGGTCCCATGAAATCCATTCCCATAAATCCATGATTCTACTTGAGAATTATGCATGGGGATTGTCCTTTACAGAAATGCCCCGGATTCGACATTTGTCGCGTGTGGATCTGGTGTGAGCATCTTTGGGCAGAGCTAAGGCTAGTAGAAGCCAGGATTAGGCTTATGGCTGTCGTTCTCTTGCCACGAAATGTCTCACATGGTAAAGTGTGGTAGTGGTTCAAAAATCTTTGTTCATTTCATCTTCGAACACACATCCTCACAATCAGCGAGTCGACACAATGTCATATAAGATTGGCTCCTCCCAGTAGTTGTGTGTTTCAGAATTATGCGAAGAAACTCTTTTTCTGTTGATAGCTAAATTCTTGAGGGATTACCTTGGCTACCAAATAATTCCATTAATCCCACTTGAGCCATGGAACAGCTCTTTTTTCTTCAATAGCTAAAGAACATAAATCGAGAAGTCGTCTCATTCTTATGAACCTCATCCTGCCCTTCTAGCGAAGTGAAAGATGATCTATGACTAGATTCTCAGATTTCCTTTGCTTGTCTTTAATCTCTAAGTCGAATTCTTGATAAGAGAACACCGGATTAGTCTGGGTTTGGCGTCCTTTTTAGTCATCAAGTATTTTATGGCGGAATGATCGGTGTAGTTCGACCTTGTTGCCCGATTAAATAAGGCCCTAAATTTGTCAAAAGCGAGACAATGGCGGTAGTTCTTTTGCGCGTGGCATTATTCAACTGGCATCATTCAAGGTTACGCTCGCATAGTAGATTACTGGAATATTCTTTCTGTTTACGCCGCAACTTTGCTCGGTCGCATAATCGCCACGCATCACATGGCTTTCCGAATGGAAGGGCGATGCGGGCTACTCTGATAGGGTAGATGCGATTTATCTTTCAAAACGGAAAATGCGCGCATACACTGTGCATCAAACTCAAATGGGGTCCCTTGGACTAGGAGATTAGACAACGGTTTTGCAATCTGAGAAAAGTCTTTGATAGGCGTCACATAGAATCGAGCGTGACTAAAAACTTCTTATCCCTTTTCTTAGATGAGGGGTGAGTAATTTTCAATTCTTCAATCTTAGCAAATACCTCTGTTCCTCTTTGTTGAAATCAGATGCACAGTACAATACCCTCTTGTACCATAGAATGACACTTCTCAGGTTAGTCTGAGGTTGGTCTCCTCGCATCTTATCAACAGATCTTAAATTCTCAATGTTGTCAAATGAACTACCCAAGCAGAAAAATCATCCGAATACCTCGATTGTTTTTCAACCATATCGGAGAATATGGCCATCATCTGGCGTTGGAGAATTTTCAGCGCGTTACGGCCCGGGAAGGCGTTGCTGAATAACGAATGTCATAGGGACATGTGAATCGTCTTCCTCTGACCGGGGCTATAGCAATTTAGTTGTAGCCGGAGTATCATCAGTGATAGTATTCATGGCTAGAAATTTAATGGTCGACATCGATCCGGAAAGCGGCGCGGAAAATGATCTTCGAGTGGCGCTATTTAGTTTCAATATCAATACAAATTCTCCACCCCGATCTTCATTCTAGAAAGCGGTAGCTGTATTTATTTTACATTCTTATGACGATTGTTCCTCCACTTTCTTAAGAGTACGACTTGTCTTGGACTTACCCATTTGCTTCATGCGAGGATGGATAAATTGCCGGTGTCCGGCCGGCTAACACCTCCTTGAGGACTACCTCTTTGCGGTTGGATTCAATCTCCTCTTGTCTTCCGCGGGGTTTATGACCATCTTCGACCAAAAATCCCGATCGTACACATGGAAGGCGAATCCATAAATCATTTGAGAGACCATCGAAACGCGTTTTGTGATCTCTGGGACCCTGATAACTTCCTTCTCTAATTCTATCGGGGCCTTTGAAGCGATCCTTCCCGGTAGGTGGAGAACCATCGAATATGCATGCTTTAAATGGCTAGGCAAGGCTTGCATTCATCTTGGGTGGTTGTTAAGCGGAATGCCTTTAGGCGTTTTAGCACTCACCTAGATTCAAAGTATTTCCGTTCTTGGGTTCGAAAGAATCCATCCATTTATATTCCTTTGCATCTTCACCCGTATTCTCGGGTCCACTGCATGCCCAGGCTAGCCTCGAAGGATCGATGAGACCACTTTGTTAGACATTATAGCCCTCTTATCTACGCATGAAACATGTCACTCTCTCGGTGTCTCACGGCTTGAACACGTTGAACTGACTTCATCCTCACTGCACTCTCGATTTAAGCTCCTCCCCAGACATCGATCATTTACCATACCGAGTTCACGAAAACGAGTACACCCGAGATTATGGGTATTTCTTTATCTCTTCCATATCTAATCTGATGAAATATGATGGAAGATGACTTGCTCGACCTTTGCTAAGACATCTTCTATCCTTTCGGATGCTTTAAAAAGACACATACGCTGGGCGGAGTGTATTTATGGTTAGACGATCTATGAAGCTGACGTTTAAATATGGACAAGGGCATGAGATTATCTTTTATTAAATCACGCGTGCTCTCTCAAGACCAGCATTTCCTGGTGCATGGGATAGTGAAACTGCACCAGGTCTTTTAGCTTTCGCGACTTCATTGAAGGATGACCGCTACACTCCTCGATTAGTTAAGCTGTTTGAAATCTGATCTTCTCTTACAGACAAAGATATCCCTTCATAAACTTGACATAACTTATACATTTGCGACATCGGCAAAAGCGGAATGTTGATGTGCAGTTTCTTGAACACTTCCATGAACTTGGTGAACTGCTTATCCAATTTATGCTTCTTTAGACGCTGGGGATACGAAATTGGGGCTATGGGTTGTGGGTTATCCTTTGCTTCAGTTTTGTCTCCCACTGACTGTTCCTCTTGGGGTTGTTCCCTATATGTTTTATCATTCTGACCAGGTTGGATGACTTTCTCAATTTCTACCTCCTCTGTCACTGGGGATGGCTCCTGTAGCGCCAAATCTTTACCACTTATGAGTGTGACTGCTTTAACATGTTCATTCCCCTCTCTTCTCGGTTCCTTTTGATTTAGCAGTAGAACCCGGTTGCCTTTGTCCCGATAGATTGGCCATTTGGCCCACGTCTGCCTACAAATTTCTCAAGCTGTGTTGCCTTGATTATTCAGTTAGTGGCTTGAGTGCATGTCGCCTTCGTCTCATTCATAAAGGTAGTGTGAGATGTAAGCATTTGCACAAGGGCTTGTTCCAAGTCCACTTTTTTCTCCGGAGGTGGTTCGCTCACTCGGGGTGGTGGCATGTTGTTCTGATTGTTCCTCTAACCATAACCTTGATTGTTACGACTTCTAATTACGGTTTGAGTTAGTAAGCCACCCTTGGCCTTGATTTTGGTTGATAGTTATTTCCCCACATGTCTGACCACATTGTTGTAGGCGGCTACGATTCAGGCATGGCCACATCTTGGGCTGCTCGCAGTTTAGCTTCTGTGGCATTACGTATATTGTCTTTGTCCTCCACTTGGAATTCACACAACAACTCCATGGGTTGGTGCGTATGGCATTTGCGGGGTACCTTTGCTGTCTAGTAGGTTGTTTGTAAAGGTGTGCGACATGATAACTAGATTATTTGAGAACCTCATTATCTGTCATGTAAGCCTTCAACTGAATTGTAGTCTTCTCTAGAGCCACTGATTGGTGTTAGTAGCGGCGTCTTCAAGATTTCCATATGTGCTTGAGTGCATTAGTCTTTCATTAGCGACTCTCTACTTAGGCATCAATCAACTGTTTCATTAGCATTCTGAGACCATTTATAAAAGTATGGACACGCATCATTTAATTAGATGCAATGATGTGGACACTTCCTCAACCGAGTTCATGAAATACATCCCATGCTTCTTCAGGTTCTCTCACCGCTAGTTGTCGAAAGTATTGATCTCGCTTTGCCTGGTTGTGTGATTTTAGCGGAGTGGGAGGGCTTGGTTGGGAACTTTTGCTAAGTCGTTCCATGAAGTAATGGAATCAGGTGGGCGACTTGTCGACGATGCTTGGCTCTATCACCTGGTGAGGTGAACAATGCTCGGCAGGTGCCTCTTAGAGGTGACTCCATTGTATGATCGTGTCGCAAACTTCAAGGAAGTTGGTGAATGCATATTTAGTTCTCATTAGGCGATCAGGTGAGACGGGATGTTAAGCATCTGGCAAGTTCTTGACTTCAACTCGAGAATTGTTTTCTGAATAGGTGGTCTTCGGAAGGTATGCGAGCATTTATAGGCGGTGAGAATGAATCTCACAGCAACATGAATGGATCATCTGGTACGTATCGCGGCTGGGTGTGATTCAACCAGTTATTCCATTTCGGCCCCTTTGTGGCACGTTTTGCTCAAGGCTAAGATCCTGCTCTTCATTGTTCTCCATGATTGCTAGATTTCTATTCTGTAATGCTCTCTGTTCTCGGCGTAATCTGTGTAAAGTTCTTTAGGCTTGGATCGAAGCAATTTGTAGGTTAACCCGATCGATCTTCGCATAAACTCAACTGCAACCTTATTTGCCAATCACACACGAAACCAAAAGACCAAATTACTAGTACTTGTAAAAACAAAGAAAAACAAAAATTCCAGAATAATATCTAATTGTCTTGTTGTCAATATCACAGTAAACTTATCAAACATGGCGCCTAAAAACTCGATAAGTATTTTGTGATGTATATAAATTATGCGAAGAAAAATATAAAAGGGCGCTATTCCAGCGTAGTATACAACTTTGTCAAGTAATAAAGTGTACCTAAGTACGAATGTCGATCCACAGGGGAAAATGGGGATGCTAAGTACAAAAAATTATAGCAACCTACAATATCATTGCTTGATTGTGATAGTAAAATAGAATTTAAACTAAACTAATGAAATTCTAAATCTAACTAATGAAGATGCAACTAAGAGATACGAGAGATGATAAATTCCTAAGTGTGGTGAAATGAGACAATCCTCTTAGATCTAAGTCAAGAATTCTACTCTATTGTTTCATGAAAATGCTTTAAGGCAACTCTTATCTAATTTAATTATAAGCCTCTCTCGGAAATTGAATAACCTACCAACTTCTTACCTAGGTCTTTGGCCCCTCAGCTCAAGCCCCAAGCATTGGGGTGCTTTAAGATCCAAAGTCTCTCACGGCCTCCTAAATGCAGATAATTTCTACACTACCAGGCTAATTAGGTTGATTCATCCCCATGTCTAGTTCTTTACTCCTTCTCTCAGATCTTGCAAAGAACCACTCACCACATTGAGATTAGCTGAAATCAATATGTAAATAGAACCAAGTATGAATCAATAGAGGTGCATTCTGAAACAATAGAAAATGGAACATTAACAAATAGATATAAAACCCATGTTCGATATATAGCAAAACCCTAGATCTCACAATTTAAGCATGATAGAGTTTGATACATCATAAACTTAGGATAAAACATGAGAAAAGGGGAGAAGAAACTATAATGATCAAATGATGGTGAGTCCTGGATTTTTATTTACAATCTCTTGGTCTTCCCAAATCTTCAAAAGCGACTCCGACCTCCTCCTTGGTCCCCCAAAGTGTGGACCAAAGTCCCTTCTCAGAGCCTAGCCTTTCCTTCTTGTCTCCTTTGGGTTTTGACTTTAAAGCCACAGTATGGGCTCAAAATGGGCTAAAAATCACCAAAATCAACCCCTAACGTCACGGCGTCGTTTGCTTAGCGTGGCGGCGTCGGGATCTTGCGTTTGCGGCGCTACGCAGCGATTGCGACGTTGTAACGTCGCGACGTTCGCTGCGGCACTCTTTGTTTTTGCTCCAACCCGTAAGACCGCCTTTTTTGTCATCCGAACTCAGATTTGAGGTGTTCTTGATACCACGTTGGAAAGATCTTGAAGTGGCAGAATCTAGGTATGTCTAGGAAAACGCTGGAAATCATTACTCAAAGACTTAATATAAAATGCCGCTCCAAGCGGTCTCTTTTGGAGCTCTCTTCTCTTCCTTCCTTCAACTGCAAAAGTCATAACTTTGTCATTTGATGTATCAGGTTGGGTGTTCTTGAACTGTTAGGAAAGATATTGAAGTGTAAATCCATCCATATAACGTTTTCTTCCATTTGGGGTCATCTTGCAGCTAGAAAACATCAAAACCACAGTAATTCCTTCACTTTTTGTGCTGTTTACTGATTTTTGAGAAACATACAACTTTTGCTCCATATTGGCTCATGGTTGACCTAATTACAAATTGAAAATTTAGAGCATTAGATCACTTATTTATATAATAAAACTACTAAAAAGATAAGAAAAACATATTGATAAAATGAGTATAAAGTATACTATTTAGGAATACTATTGCTTTTTGGATGGATACTCCGGCTACAATCAAATTGCTATAGCCCCTAAAGATTAGGAGAAGACGACATTCACATGTCCCTATGGGACATTCGCATTGAGCCGGATACCACCAGCTGTGCAATGCGCCCAGTACCTTGGCATTATATAGTGGCCATATTCTACGATATGAGTTGCCAGAAAAACAATGGTATTCATGGATGATTTTTCGGTTTGGGTAGTTCATTTGACAAGCTATCTGGAAATTTAAGATCGGTGTTGATAAGTTCTTGAGAGACCAACGCACTCCAGCGGGAGAAGTGCCATTTTTATGAGTACAAGAAATTATTATGCCCAGGCGCCAGTTTCAACGAGAGGAATGGGGGCCAAGCGAGGCAAAGATTGGAAAGCGATTGAAAATTACACTCCACCTCATCGGTAAAAGGGATAACAAGTTTTTAGGTCACTTATTTGGGTTCTATAGGCGCTTCATCAAGACTTTTCAGTTGCAAAGCGGATTGTCTAATCTCCTGGTCGAGGACCCGTTTGAGTTTGATCTGAAGTATGTGCTCGCATTTTCCGTGTTGAAAGATAAATTGGTACTCGGCTCCTATTGCTTAGTAGCTCCAGTTAATTCCCTTTCATTTTGAGCTTATGTGTGATGCAAGTAGTTACTGCAATTGGAAGCGGTGTTAGAAGCCCGAGATCGAGAAAGAATATTACGGGTAATCTACTATATGACGGAGACGAATGATGCTCGGTTGAATTCGCCACTACGAGAGAAAAGAACTCGTATTATCTTTGCTTACGACAAATTAGGCCTTATTTGGTAGCAACAGTCGTAGTCCCTGCGATCATTCTGCCATAAAATGCTTGATGACTAAAGGGCGCCAAACGAGGCCCGGTCGATGGTTCTCTTACTTCGAGTGCCGACTTGAGATTAAAGACAAGAAAGGCAGAGGGCCTGGTGCAAATCATCTTTCACGGGTTAGAAGGGGCGTTATTAGAGTTCAAGTAGGAATGACGACTTTCAGATGAGCGGCTCTTAGCTATTGAAGAAAAGAGCGGTTCCGTGGTTTGCGGACTACTTGAATTATTTAGTAGCGAGGTAATCCCTCGGTAGCTATCCGCGAGAGAAAGGGTTTTTCGCACGCGAAACACTACTATTGGGAGAAGCCAGTCTTATCACGGACATTGTGTTGACAGTGATCGGGAGATGTGTGCTGAAGATGAAATAGACGATTATTTTGAACCCGCTGCCACACTTTACCATGGAGGACATTTCGGTGGCTAAGAGGCGGCGTGAGTGCTTGATCGGGCTTCACGGCTAACATTTCAAAGATGCTCATCGATTCGTATCCATGCTACAAATGTCGTGACGGGGCATTTCTAGAAAAGACGAAGCAGCCCATGCATACAATTATGGAAGTAGAAGCATTTGATTTATGGGGATGGTTTCATGGGACCATTTCCCCGTCTTATAATAACTGGCCGCATCTTGCGCGTGGAGTGTGTCTCTAAGTGGGTTGAAGCAATTCCGACCCGCACTAATGATGCCAAGGTGGTGGCTCAGTTTCTTCGCAGCCACATATTCTCGCGAGTCGGCTCTCCTCGACAACGATCCACGAGATACTTGGTACTCATTCTATAATAAAATGATTGGCAAAGTTTTGCGAAAGTATAGGGTGCGACAGCCGATACATCCTTGCATATCACCACCAATTCAGATGGGCGGCGGCGGAAGTGTCCAGATCGAAATCAAGTCCATTATGGAAAACAGTTGCGACTCACAGGAAGGGTGAAATTACAAAGATTGAGGATGCACTCTGGGCATACCGAACAACATTTAAAACACCATTGGGTATGTCACCCTTTCGGATTGTTTATGGAAAAGCATGCCACCTCGGTGAAGTGGAACATTGGGCTACTAGGCAACTTCATTTGGTGAACATAAGATGATACATTAAGCGGTGGCGGGTGTTCTTATTTCGATGAACTAGGCAGGTCGGGAGCGAAGCATAGGGGTAAGAACACAAAGAAAGGACAAAGCTGGCATGATAAACATATTAACGGGAAGAGATTCGGGCGGGGCGCGGGTCCTCTTGTTTAATTCGTCCCCAGGCTTTCTGGGAAATTGAGTACGAATGAGTCGGGACCTTCCGCGATGACGAAGTTTCCCACATGGAGGGGCGGGGATGCGCATCCAGGGAGAGGCACGTTCAAAGTTAACACCACAGCGGTTGAAGCGTATTTTAGAGGCGAGTTCCATGCGAATAAACGAGACCATTCCATTAGTTGCCCACATGTGAAGAATCTGATAAACGGGCTTAGGTGCTTAGGTTCAAAAGCACGGTGAGATTCAAGAAGCCCGTCGAGGCCGCGACATTAAACATAAGCGCTTCTTAGGAGGAGCAACACAAAAGCTTTTCTTGAAATTTCTCTTTCTATTGTTTAATTTTTCTTGATTGTTTTAATTTGGTTTAGTTTTTATTTTTTTAAATGTCAGGACTTTCTTTTAAGCTATCATTTCGAGGAGCACAGATTGAAAGTAATATGGAGGATTGGCTCGAGATATTCACTTCAGAAGTTAGAGGGGGTCATCAATTGATCTGGGGGGGTTATATCATACCTCATCATTTTATTGAAAATTTCTGCATCTAGGCCTTCTCTGTAACGTCGCGACGTTGGATCTCGGCGATCGCGGCGTTGCCGCGTCGCGGCACGTCGGTTTTACCACCTGCAGAGCGTCGTATTGGATTCTCAACGTCGGCGACATTAGTTGAACTCTCTCAGAACGCATCGGCGGCGTTGGATCCCAGCGTTCGCGGCGTCATTTTCCCTTCACGGAGCGTCGCGGCGTTGGTTGCCAACGTCAGCGGCGTTGGATTCTTCCCACTCTGGAGCGTCGTGACGTTGGAGTCTCAGCGCGTCGCGGCGTTGGTTCTTCACTCTGCGGAGCGTCGCGGCGTTGCATCCCGCCGCGTCGCTGACGTTGCATGTGCGTCAGCGGCGTTGCTACCCACAGGCAAAAACCCCCTCATTTTGCTCTTACCCTTTTCCTTCTTCCACAGACCACACGCATCCCACAGCCGTCGTCCCATACACGCGCTGCGGAATCCGCCATCCGGGTCGGAGGCCGTTGTTTTGCCCTCACGAGCCACCCTACTTGACTTTGCTACCACCATTCACTCTTCACCATTCCAATGTCCCTGTCTCGCACCTTCCCCACCACGCCTTAGTGTCCTTGACTCGGTTAAGTTTCGTGCGCCCCTGTTAGGTCTAGTCTTCTGTGTTAGGTCTAGTTTAAGCCGGTAGGGTCTGTAGTGTGTCCTAGGGTTTGTGTCTACTTCCCTGTTGCCCATTTGGTCTTAGTTTTCATAGTGAACCTTAGGTGCTCGACATATTGTCTAGACCATCCGGGTGTATTTGTGGCTCACAGTGGCCACCTAGGGTAGTAGGCGTCTAGATTTTCTTTTTTTTTTTTTAACGCACAGTGTTGGGGAGTGAAAGATGAAGTCCCCTACTAAGCGAGGGATCGAGCCGATGAGGGACTCGTTCGGGCTTTGGGCGTCACGGGTTTATCAACGAGGGTTCTGCCGATCGGTTTGGCACCATCTGCAAGAATCGATCATTTATCAAAGAGTAAAGGGTTCACATTTGGTGATTTCTTTAGAATGACTATTGCGTCTAAGGGATGGTGGGCACTTTGCGACCACTCGTCCCGAATTTGCGATGAGTGTGGTGTGAGAGTCTGCTGACACCAGCCTCCCAGTGTTAAGAAGTTCAGATGCGGGGTGTGTTAGTAGACTTCGGTAGTCTCGCCCGATTTGTGATCTTGATCTGTCCCCCAGGCCTTTGATCCATTTCCTACAGTGACCTGATTGCAGTCATTCGGGTCTTGACAAATAGGAAGTGAGTGGGCTTCAGCGGTGATAGACACGCCGTCCACTTCAAGGTAAACATTTGGCTATATCCTCAAATGCGTCTTCATCCGTCAGCGTCTCATTCGGCGGCAGAGCGTGTGTGAGGTGAGCGCAGCGTCTCTGCTTTCGACTCGCCATTATTCAAGATATTTCGTTCGATGTTGGGCAGGAGGATGCCATCCTCCATAACCGGGACGCTAAAATGAATTTAGGGCACCCTTTCCTTATATACGACTTATGCAAACGAGCCGGGGTGCCCTTAGATGACAACGAGGCGTGGTTACACCCAATTAAGGCTATATCGGTTAAGCGAGACAAACCAGGTGTACCACGACACGAGGGCGTGGCTCGAGCCATGAGCCCTCGGACGGAGGCTCCACGGTATCGGGCCGTTTTGGCTCACAGGCGATCCCGAGTGACGTGGCGATCCTCCACTCACCCACCACCACCGCCAGGCCTCGGGCGTAATCGATCCAGCGACTTAGAGGACCGGTGCTAGCCGCCTGCTTGATCGGCTTTTTGATACCTTTTGGGATGCGACCGGGAGCCACCGAGTCCTCATTACGAGATATAGGCGCGTTGGCGGTGCGTCACGATTCAGCCGACGGGGCCTTATTCTCTGCGAAGCGGTCGCCGGGCCCGACTTACCCGGCTTCTACCTCCACGGCCCGCGCGCGCCGCCGCGCCACGATAGCACGTCCAGATCACGAGGTTCCTTCACCTCTCGATTCTTTTATTGCGGTGGGGACGGATGCACTGTTGGGGGGTGTGGGTGGTGATCGAGTTTTATTAGATTAGTATATGAACATGATGGTTATTTTTATTTTCGTATTTGTGCTGTAGTTTAGTTTCGTTTACGCGTGTTTGTTTGTGTTTCAGTTTAGTTTCATTTACGCTTGTTCATTTTAGGTTGTCAAGTCTTGTGTTTAGTTCCTGTTTGTGTTTTTGGTAGATCATCTCTATGTTTAGTGGTATCGTGTTTAGGTAGTTTGTGTGTGTGTTGCCATGTTTGAGAGTCGAGGATCACTTTTGGGCCGAATCTACTATTATCATGGAAAACAGTGTATACCTCCAGAAAGGATTCATAGGGTGTTTTGATGCTCACAAGGGGTGGGTTGAATGGGTGGGGAGGCATAGTGAATCACCTGGGATATTGAGAAACTATTTCTCAATGGGCTTTATTACCTCACACACGGATGACCTCCCTAGGGTATGCCCTGAATCTGGGAACAGGTCTTAGGTTGACAATCCTGGGAGTCTCTAGAGCACACGAGATGGGACCATGATGAAATAAAGAGGATTGCCTTTGAGCTGAAGATAAAAATGAAAAAAATAGGCATAGAATAAGTGGGATCTTCCAGTGAATCAGGGCGCGAGCTCAGGGGGCCTTTCAAAGCGATGTCACGAGCGACTAGTAGGGTCGTGACTTCAGCTGCGTTACGAGGACGGAAGATGGAAGTTTCAAACGGACCTTAGGTTTAGTTGAGTGTTCGGGGGTGGCGTTCGAGGCCAGATGCTGGTGCCATAACCAGCTGGTGGGAGTCGCGACTAATCCGTACATGAACACTTTATAAACTTATGAGCCTTAGTTTTGTTTTCTGTTATGAGTAGGTATGTTCAGGAATGCAAACGGTGCGTTCCTATCCTTTAAATAATTAGATTTTCGATTAGGTGAGTTGAACTTCAAGTTTGAGGGCGTCGGAACCTAGGTATACACTAGGAGTCATTTATTCAAGCATACATAGGGTCCTTGAAAGGTTATTAAGATACCTCGGAGGTTAGAGGCACGTCAATACGGAGTTCAACTAATTCTTTAAGTCGAAACACCCTTACAGAATTCCTTGAACTTGAACAAAGCGGCAAAGTGTGAGTGGTCACTTTGATCCTCTATCTATCGACTTGTGCATCACAATCCACAGTGTTAGGTTATGGTATGTAGGTTGTGTGTCGGTTGATAGTTCTTGGCAGGAATGACGAAACTAGTTAGAGTGTGATGAGTGCACAAAACGCCGTATGCATCGCATGATACATCTTCACGTTTTAGCTTCATTTTATATTTAAATGAGTATTTCTATAGCGGATATCACGATTTGTGCAATTGGTGTGAATGCGGGTGAGCGGGTAGGTTATGGAATTAGTGAGTTAAAGTCTGGTGGCGGGAGCGTCGCTGACGTCGGCGTCGCGATGTCTAGCGTTCGCGGCGTCGGCGTCAGCGGCGTCCACTGCGTCGCGACGTCCCCACGTCGTGACGTCCCAACGTCGCGACGTTGGGTCAACAAATATAGAAGTCAACAAGCGGCAACGTCACGACGTCTCAACGTCGCTACGTCTCAACGTGATGTGTATATAAAATTATGCAAAAAATATAAAGGCGCTGTCGCGCAAGTAAACAGTCAGTAATAAGCGTATCTAAAGTACGGATATCGATCCACAGGGAAAATGGGGATGCTAAGTACAAAAATTATAATACTTCTCTAATATCCAAACTAACAATTGTGATAGTAAAACATAATTTAAACTAAACTAATGAAATTTATATAATGGCTTGTGAGTAATAGAGGGCAGCTCTGTATCTAATTTAATTATAAGCCTCTCTAGGGTTGAATAACCTACCAACTAACACTAGGTCTTTTGCTTCTCAACTCAACTAAGCATTAGAGATGCTTTAAGATCAAAAGTCTCACCGCCTCCTAATTCTGATAATTTCTACACTATCGGGCTAATTAGGTTGATTCATATCTATGTCACAGTTCTTTACTCCCTTCTCGGATCTTGCAAAGAACCACTCACCACATTGAGATTAGTAGAAATCAATATGAAATGGAGCAAGTATGAATCCAATAGAGGTGCATCCTGAAACAATAGAAAACGGAACGCATTAACGAATAGATATAAAACCCATGTTCAATATACAACGAGAACCTAGATCTACGAATTTAAAGCATGATAGAGGTTTGATACATCATAAACTTAGGATAAAACATGAGAAAAAGAGGAGAAGAAACTATAATGATCAAATGATGGTGAGTCTCGGGTTTTCTTCCACAAATCTCTGGTCTTCTCCCAAATCTTCAAAAACGGCTCCCTGACCTCATAATAATTAGAAGTGTGGACAAAGTCCCTTTCTCCGAACCCTAGCCGCCTCCTTCTTATCTCCTTTGGGTTTGAGCTTTAAAAACCCCCAATTATGGGCTCAAAATGGGCTAAAAATCCACCCAAAATCAACCCCTAACGTCACGACGTCGTTTGGCAACGTCGCGACGTCGGGATGCTGCGTTTACTGCGGCGCACTGCGCAACATCGCGTTGCTCCAACTTCTGTTTTTGCTCCCAGCCGTAAGACCATAACTTTGTCCATCCGAACTTTCCGATTTGGGTGTTCTTGAAATGCAGTTGGAAAGATCTTGAAGTGTAGAATCTAGATATGTTTAGGAAAAATACTTTGGAAATCATTATAAAGACTGAATATACAAAATGCTCCAACTGGTCTCTTTTGAGCTCTCTTCTCCTCTTCCTTCAACTACCAAGAGTCATAACTTTTTCATTTGAAGTCCGATTTGGGTGTTCTTGGTACCGTTGGAAAGCTCTTGAAGTGCAGAATTCAACCATATAACGTTTGCTTCCATTTGGGTTCATCTTGCAGATGAAAATATCAAAACACAGTAATTGTTGCTGCATGTGTAGTTTGTTGATTTTTGAGCTTTATCTCTTTGTTTTTGCTCCATATTGGCTCATGGTTGACCTAATTACAAATTGAACATTTAGAGCATAAGAACACTTATTTATATAATAAAACTACTAAAAGGAATAAAAACATATTGATAAAATGAGTATAAAGTATACTCATCACACTGACTTAAATCTTTGCTTGTCCCCGAAGCAAAGAATCCTCAAACATAAAAAAAAAAAAAAAAACACTAAGATAGATATGAGTATGAGTATGGTGCTAGTACAAATTAAGAGAAAGCTTGGAAAAGTTCTAAGAAATCATGTTAGCCAAAAATGGGATCCCAAAACATTTATCATCTAAAAGACGAGGCATTCAAATGGTATGTTGATCAAGGCAAGTTTTGCCCCCAAGCCCTCAATAGATCTTTCCTAAAGGGACTCGGTGTAAATAATGTTTTAGGTCTCAAATATAGACTAAGGTTCCAAAAAAAAAAAAACTCTTTAACCAAACTCAACTCACTCTTTTGAGAAAGAAAAATTAACAAAACAAGATAAAACGCACCTTTATTCAACAACTAAAACTAAAAGTAGGAATCAATGCTAGGAGTTTTTAGAAAGTGTCCATGTAGTGAGAGTCCATTGGTGACTCCCACTAATTAGTTCAAAGACACGGGCATTTAGTTCCTCGAACTTCTCGAACACTCAACTAAAAACCGGCACCTCGCGCAAGTAAACCCACCTATTTGTTTTTTTTTTTTTTTTTGCTTTTCTTTTTCTCTTTCTTTCTTTTTCTCGTTTTCTTTTGTTTTTCTTTTTCTTTCTTTTAGTTGAGGAGCCCTTGTTGGCAATCCTCTTTTATTGAGGTGTCCATCACTATAGAAGTTAAGGTCTCTCAAGGTAAGTTAAATTTGAGAAAAAGAGGTTGGAGCCAAAGTGTATAAATGAGACTTAGTATGTGTGTGTGCGTAGGAGTTTCATTAAGAAATGATTTCTTGAGAAACAATGGGGCTATTCAAGCTAAGTCTCCCCTGACCCAAAGATACACTCAAGTCTAAATCAAACTTAAATGCCAAAGAGTATCCCAAATTTGACTAAAGAAACAATTTAAGCACAAAATTGATGCATTCTCAAGAAACCATCACTAGCACAACCTAACTCATGTGAGACACAAAACAAACAAAGAAGAAAAGAAAAAACTCATACCAAACGACAGCAAACAACTAAAACAAAGAACTAAAATATGTAGAAGATACAAAAGCTGGATATTTGAAAAAAATTTGAATTCTTAGATTACCCCCAAACTTAGATTAAACATTGTCCTCGATGTGAAACAAAAGCAAGAATGGATAATGGTACTCCCGCCTGAGGTTTAGTCAAGTCTCGGGAAGTTGCTCCAATGAATATGTCTCGCTTTGGAGGCAAAGGTGTAAAGAGGGGTTAGACCTTAGTTCCAAATGAAGGGGATGCTTGAATATGGTTTCTTCTTTGGTTCTTCAATACTCCCAAAATAATTGAACTTCAAGATTTCAACCTTTTAGCTTCCTAAAACCAACTTTGAATCTTCAAAAACCTGAAATCCAAAATCTAAAAACAAAAAAAACACAAGATCAAGCAAGAAAATTTATTTAGAAACAAACTCAAAAGTAACTAAAAAAAGAAAAGGGAAAAGGAAACTTATTAAACTTAGGTTGCCTCGGCTTGGCTCTGTTTTTCCTAGAGTCGAACGACTCATGGAACTCTACGGAAAGGATGATGATGCCCTCCTCCATTCGTTCCTAAGAAACGGTAGTTGTGCTCAATTAGCAACTTGAGCACATAGTCTTCCAAGATCTTTATTTTTTTTATATTTTCTATTTTTTTTTATTTTTTTCTTCACAAAGGTTCCTTTCATTTCATTGTTCAATTGAATGATGTACTCATCCACCTCAAAAGTTGGGGTCATCTTCTCATTTTTCAATTCCTCCTTGCATCTCGCCCATAAAGTCATCTCAGACATAGTCTCTTTTCCAACTTCATCCATTTGTCTTTTCATGTGATTAGGAGAAGTTGGCCATGCTTCCCCTTCACAACTAAGGTTTCACGTTGTGCATCATTCTCCTTTGTTTCTCCATTCTCAAGTTCTTCATTATCCCTTGAGGTGATTTCTTCATTATATCTCGAGTTTTCTTCTTCTATATTCACCCAGGTAGATGGCGAGCTCGTGTTGTCCTTGAAGGACATTGTAATACATTCTCTTGTTCTTTCCTTATATTTGCCACTAGTTCTTCTATACTCATACTCTCCTCTTTTTAGTTTGTTCTTTCTAAGATCCAAGTTAGGTATAAGAAGTGGCCTTTAGGCCATCTCTTCTTTCCAAGCTCTGGAATGAGTGCGAGGCTGAATTTGAACATTAGCCCTTGTCAATTCCAGCAGTTGAACAGGATGTTGCGCATTCGGCTGAACTCTTTTCCCAATTCGAGTCGTGGGTGCCTCTAGCTGTCATTCTCTCACGTAAGGTTGACTTATCATTTGGATCGAAGCACAGGCGGCTAGCAAGAGAGTGGTCCGTTTTAGCCATTGATCTTGAAAATTCGAGGGTTGTGCCATGGTAGATTCGAGCAGGCTCTTCTTGAATTCATCCATGACTTCTTAGACTGATCTTTGGACTTGTGGGTGTGCGGAATGGTATAGCTTGTATTCCATGAGGTGTTTGGGTGGTGCTCCATCTAAAATTATGATTGCTCAAGTATAGGGTACCTCCATGTGGCGTAATCCGATGATCCATATAGTTTGTCACACTTGAATTTGCACCTTGAGTTGTCAATCTTCTTTGATGCTCATCGGCTGATTCTTAGCATTCTTAGTTCTTTGCTCAAGGTGAAGACGATGCATTTGTCAACTCGATGATAGGATCCATTGTGATTTTAACCTGAAAATTTATGCAAAAAGAAAACAAAAGTATCAAAACTTCGAAACCACACAAATATAAACGCAAAAAATGTTTGAAGTAGTAAAGCACTTAAGTATTGATATTAGCATAAAACAGATTTTCCGACCGCGGGCGCGAAAACTTGATAGGCGGCGTGTGTGCCTTAGCCGCTGAGCTATGTGCGCGAGAGTGCGCAGCGTCGCCTCGAGTAATATAGTGTACACCAGGGTGGGATAGCCGATCCACGGGGATAAAGTGTATTGAATCTGAGAGATCGGCCTTTGAATATTATACGGATGTAAGCTTTGGAGTAACGGTTTACTAATGCAATTTAAACTAAACTAATCGTTCTTAATGAATTCTTGTATTGTGAGACTAAGAACATGTCTCCCCACGCCACTTTGATGGATTATTTCCTAGAGAAATTACTAGCCAGTTTATTTATAACTTATTGATGGCAAGGCAGAGATCGTGCTTACAAGATACCCTCTCGAGGTGTATCAGCCCTATCTCGCTAATGAGATTTGGTATATCTACTTGACTCATTTACTCGAAGCGCTTAAGCGTTCTAACCTTAATCGCCACCTGGAATTCGGAATATCTCTATTCTAAGATTGGCCAGAAATTTTTCTATTCAGATCGCGGGCGTCCTCACATCTCTCGAATCTCGGATATCACAGCACGATATGCTAATGTGGCAGGACATCACCATGTAAATAACTCCCACAAATATAGAGCGGATACTAGCAGAGTATTAAAGCAGTGAATAATATAAAATACGAATCTTAAATCCATGCAATCGTGACAGGGTTCAACAACACCCTAGATATAAATCGAGACGTTGAGACGTCGCGACGTTGCCGGTTGTTGACTTTTATATTTGTTGACCTAACATCGCGACGTTGGGACATTCACGCGACTCTTTGCCGCCAACTCAAATTTGCTCATTAGCTATAGCTGCCAGTTTACTGAATTCCACACCAATTGCACAAATCAGATATCGGGCTATAGAAATACTCATTTAAATATAAAATGAAGCTAAAAACGTAAGACAGAGCCTTGGGTATGACGCATGAGTGTTTTAAAACACTTAATCATGGGGTCATATGAATGAGCATGGCTCCTCAAACTCTAGATCCATAGGTGCGAGGGTCTTGAGGCACACTAGTTACCTCATTCACCTTTTTCAATTCTATAGCCTCTAACTTCCTTGTTAAATTAGCTATTTTTGCTTGCAGGTCATCATTCTCTCTTAAATGATGGATTCCTCCCCCTGTAGGTGTACTATGCACTTTAGCAATATCTAAGGAGGTATTAGTCTCCCATGTTCGAGCATTTTCTGCTGTCAAAGGGTGAATTTCCTCCTCGCACTTTTCTCATAAAACTCTCCCTTTTACATTATTTGGATGTATTGTTTAGTATTCGATGATGGCCCTTGATGAAAATATGCACGGTTGTCTGACCTCCCAAGCCGTGATGAGGATGATGGCATGGAGGAGGTCCTTGTATCTTTCCCATACTACTGCAAAAGGTTCACCCGGTTTTTCAGAAAAGTTTTGGATTGCTCGCATGAGTGCATTAGTACGTGCGGAGGAAAAACTTGTTAAAGAATTCATTTAAGCATATCCTCCCGGAGTAAAGGTGAATTGGCATGGCCAGATGAAACCCAGTTTTAGCCTTTTCTTTAGAAAATGGGAATAGAACCATGCAAATTATGTGGAGCGATCAGTAGAGAGGAGCGCCTTTGCAAACATCCTCAAAGTCTCTCATGAATGAGTAGGGTTCTGAATCGACCCCTTGATACGAGTGAAGGCGGATCATCTCCGACTTCATGAGGAATTAGTTGCGCACTCGCCCGGGTGGCGAATACATGAGTTTGTTGGGGTTCTTTGGGGTTCTGAAATCTCTGGGAGAAGTTCTTTCCACATTAGGTAAAGGGAGCGGGGGCAGATGATTTATTTGAAAAGTTAGCATTTCCCCTCCTGCTGTTTGGTGTTCTTTGGGAGTGTCACCATCTCCATGTTGTGGAGTTCATGGAGTCCTTATTAGGTTAACAGTGGGCATCCCTTGAGCATTTGGATTAAAAGGGTTGCTGACTTCCGGGAGTGGTCCATTTGAGGTGTAGGGTTCTCTTGAAACAATTGGAAGCTTCTTATGGACTCTTCGAATTTCTTGGAGGTATAATTCACACAGAGTCGTAGTTGCTCGTTGCGAGGCCTAGCAGACATGCACCAATCCCTCTACGCCTTCAGCCCAGGACACCCCTTAAGTTTCTTCACTTTAAAAACAAATTAAAAAGAAAGGTAGAGGCGTGCGGTTGCAGTGCAATTGCAAATTACCTCAGCTCTCTTGAGGTCCCGACTAGATTGCTCGCCACTCCCGGCCAGCCAGCCTTGAAAATGTAAATACATTTCATATGCGAAATTATTCCCAAGCGTAGGAACTAAAATTAGTCAAGCATTATACTCACATGGAAGTCCACAAGTCATCTCCACGGGGAGTGAGTATCCTAGGTGATCATATAGATTGTTTTCCAATGAATGTGCGTGTAAAGTGAAATAGGGATTGTGATTGATTGGTTGGAAGTAATCTAGTAAAATAAGCTGTTTTAAAAGCAAGAAAGATGAAAGATAGGGTTCTTAGGTTTCCACTCCTCACAGGACAAGTATTGCCCACCTCTTGTGCGATAAAGCTCTAGGGCCATTGATACATGGTCTTCGACGGAATATTTTGCATTAAAAGCTCTTTTTAATTGAAGGATGATTGAGCAATGACAAACACTTGTTCAAACGATTTACTTAGACTCTTAGCTTGCATTTGTGATCCAAGCCTGACATGTCTGAGAATTTCGTTCACACGTTGTCAAGAGATGCCAAGCTAAAGTTTTATAAGATTTTTCTCTGAGTGCTTAGCATTTGTACAATCAGTTGAAACCTGAAAAGAGGAATTTGGGGTTATTACCTTCAGGAGATGAGTTTCCACCATTACAGAACCCCATCATAAGGAGTTTAGAACTTCATTGAAACTAAGGCGATTCATATTTGATAGAAACTACTCATAAAAGAAACTTAGAAAATCACACTTTAATTGCGAGAATTGGGGAAATAAAGAACAAATTACGTAGAAGGAAACTAGGAGTTGTATGAACTAACTGAAAGATTAAACGTAATTGAAATCCGAAATCCAAAGAAAAGTTAAGTATCCTCCTTTACTCTATGAACCCTAGCAAAACTATGAGAAAAACACTCTATTTTTAAGAAACCAAAACCCTAGAATAAAAAACTGCTCCTCTCCACCTTTCCTTTAGCTTTTATACCCTTTTCCTTTGTGATCTCGAACTGGTGGTCGAAGGACAAGCATACCCTTGTACTGAAATTGGAATTCTGCTCAAATCCCACAAAAATTACATGTTGGTACCGGTACCAGTAAGTGTGGTACCGGTACCACTTTGCTACTGGTGATTTTCTGTTTGGGGGTACCGGTACCGGTGAGAGTGGTACCAGTACCACAGTGCCAGTACCGGTACTACTGCCTCTGCAATTGTTCCCCTACACCATTGCACTTCCCAAGACTTCACAATAGCGGCTGCCATCATCCGCAATGATCCATATTAAACTCTGCGGACCACGACCTTATAGTAATTGTGCATGGAACGAGAAAGGCACGCACAGGTCCAAGAAACACGAACGATCAAGGCACCTGTTCTTATAAATGAGGTAAAAATATGGTGAGGTGCTGGAGATCCGATATAAATCAATATCATACGTGGTGTTGTTTTGATGTCAGTGTGTGATTTCAATTGCTATATAGAATAAATAAATATATAAATATATAATGGGTTCTGACATCATACGATGATTGATGATGATAAAATACATCATTCATAGTTACAATCAGCGTCCTTTCTAAATTCATAACACAATAATTTTTAGGTCTTTCTCAATGATCCTTTACCCCAAGCTATCGCATGTCTTTTGTGAAGGCGATGAATTTTAGGGTCGCGTCGCGAGGGCTTCATACTCCTTCCGACACTTTTTAGACTTTCATTGTAGGTGTGGTTGAACCAGTATGGGTCTTTCACCCGAGGGAGTATCTAGCAGTTCTTGCTATTACCTAACACAAGTTTTTTTTACCATTTCCTTCAACTGTGCGACTCTGTTGGACTTTGTCAACGATCGCGAAAACCCACCCGATCAAACCTGATGTTGATTTTCAACCATTGCACTCACACGGCGATATGCGATGTAAATTGCACCATGTCTGTATAATCGTCATTGCTTGTTATATCATGCCATATGTATAATAAATGCTACATGGACCACATAATCCACACCACTCATCGGGTGTTATGGACAATCACATCATATGCATATGACTTCCATACATCAATTCATTCATGCTAATATATTATGCACACATAATCAACATCGACCTCTGATATGTCATTCCATATTCAAAAGTAATGACACACTCCCCCAATCAAGCCATGTAATGGCCACTTTTCCCACGTATAAACTCATCACATGCAATACATTTAATGCACCCATATTGACATCCAAACGTATTTACTACATTTGTCGAGTAATGACACTCTCAAATCGGTCATCTGTGGCCCAGGCAAAGACCTGAGCAATCCTGAGCCAGGTGCTTGAGGCGGCCGACGGGGCCGCCCAAACAAGCCTCGACCACGGTCCTAAGCTCGCTAGGCATAACCTACCTTCACTTGGGTGAGAGTGGGTTCACATAAGCGACTTCCTCACTAAGAAGGGCTGGGATTCCATAAAACCCATCCCTCGGGCTCACTGGCGAGCCATTCCCTCGTAGTGGAGGACCCTTCGCCCTGGCGTGCACTTGTCGCCTAGGCGAGGCCCAGAAGGGCCTTGACGGAAACCTTCAGACATGCACCCATTTCTAGCCTAAAAATGGAAAATAAGCCAAGGTAGGAAGAATCCCTCCCTACCTCTTGGAGAGTAATAGAACCGTTAGGAAGCCTCGTGGACATTTCCTAAACCCAAAACCTCGATTTTCCCCAAATTCTTCTCTTGGATCTTTAGTGAAATCTCTACTACAGTACACACTGGCGCCAACCTCGCCAGGTAGATGAACTTTCACTCTTGGCTCGACAAATTCCCCGGCTGAAACGGTCAGGGATCACGGAAAGAAGCCCTTGGCTCTCCTCTTTTCTCTCATGTGTACACAGTAGAAAAAAATGTGTTCTTTTTGCCCTAAGTCCCTTTTGTCTAGAACTTAAGTTGTGGCCCACATCGTGCCACGTGTCCATACTTGCTCGGGTTCGATTGTTGACCCAAAGCTACCTATTCCGTCTCAGTTCAAGTTCAAATTATTTTCTATAAACTTAAATTAAGTTATTTACTAATTTACCATATTTTCATAAAAATCTAATTTTTGGGAGTCATAGGACATCAGTCCCTCAGAAAAACATGAAGTCAGTATCTGGAATTCAATCAAATTTATGCATGGCTAGGTTTCTGAGGCAGAATCGATGATGTGATCCGTTTCATCATCTGAGGTCTAGAAAATTTCCAGATTTTCAACCTGCACTATAGCAACAATTTGATTTTTCTCGGGTTTTACATTCTCTCCCGGCCCAAATCCCTGAAATTCACACACATATACACATTCAATTTACATGCATATGCAATAGTCATTCAATCACCAAATGACTAAAAACATATCTTCATCCTCAAAAAAGAAAGGATAATTGGTATACACACCATTCCCAAGGCTGCTTCCTTCCTACCTCTACTACCATAACACTCACTGTACCCCACGCTCCAGCCTCCCACAAAACCTAATCTCGACTATCTATGATACACACTGGTCCCTCCTTGAAGGTCCCATCTACATCAACAACAAGCTCGCCTTAATCTACTACATGAGCTCCAGAGGAGGTATTTCTGAGTAATGGAGATACGGAACGCATGAACACTGGGATAAGCTCACAAAGAAGCCAACCGACACGCAACTACACCTACCTCTCAAGCACTTCGGAAGGACCTTAATATATCTCTGAGATACACACACGAACCCGACCACCCTTCCTCATAGGAATCACCTTTAAGAAGACATGATCTCCACCTCAAATCCCAGAGGTCACCATCACGGCAGAAGCTCTACTCTAGCCGAAATGCGGAGAAGACGTGCCGTATCAAATTCACCTTCCGCAGGTGTGCTCCTCTAATCTCAATTCCAAACTCGTGGTGGTTCTCTCTCTCACCTCCGTCCAACAAACCGAAGATCGACATGGCGTCCCATATAGTGCCTCATAGGGTGCCATCTATATGCCTTCGCCCGATAACTATCGTGTAGTGAATTTTAATTAAGGGTAAATGCTCTTCTCCCAAATACTGAGATCAAGGAAGCATGCCTATAGCATGTTCTCTCGATATCTCTTTGACTTAATCGTCTATCTAGGATGAAAATCGTGTCATCATCAATCAGGTTCCTATGACTACTGAAACTCTTTTAAATGAGTCGTATACTTGGGATCCTAATACGATACTATAGACACTGACACTCCATGTAATAAAAAAAAATCTCCCGTACGTATAACCTACAGAATTCCTCTAGAGTGAAGGTCATCCCCATAACCAAAAAGCGTGCCGACTTAGTAAGCCGGTCCACTATCACCCACATCGTGTCATGCCCTCGCAATGTCCGTGGCAAGTGAGTCACAAAATCCATCATGATGTGCTCCTAATTGATCAGAAATGCACCCAGGTACGAGCAACCCCCACTCTCGGTATCAGAAATTTTTACTCGGCATGACGTGGATATCACGGCCAAATCCCCAACGCGGTTTCTTCAACTCGTCCAAGATTATCAGATGAAGATCATACATCTTCATACACCCAGATGCATTGTAAAACAGAACAATGGAACTCCCCTCGAGATCTCATATGTCGTGATCTAGCGATCGGGGAACCATAACCCGTCCCTATATCGAAGACTACCATTCAGTGGTGCATACCATCCTTTACAGATTTGTACCGATCGCATCTCATCCTCGATGTATAAATATCTCCTCTGTCTCATTCCTGTAACTCAATCACTGCTTAGTAGTGGAAGGCGTGAGCTTACTAAACCTCAAAGTACCCCCCGAGCCCCGATTCTTGTAGTGCAAACAACTATCCCACAACCTCGAGCATCTACCACTCTTGGGAAGCCACACTAGTATGTACTCCTCGTGACTTCCGGCTGAGTGCATCAACCATCACATTTTCCTTATCAGGATAGTAATGCAAAGTGAAGTCATAATCCTCCAGATACTCCATCCACCTACGCTGTCTTCCTTTACGCCAGGTCCCGTCAGGTGAAATGTACTCGCACTCTCGCGTCCGAAACACTCGAACCTGTCAATGATAGATAGTGGCGCTGCTCTAAGGCAAAGACAATGGTTGCCAACTCCATGTCATGTGTAGGGTAACTCTGCTCGTGGTTCTTTAACTTCCAAGAACCATAAGCCACCACCCTCTCGGACTGCATCAAAACACATCCAAGTCCGTCCTTTGAGGCATCAAGCAACACAATCAGAGTACCTTTCCTCTTCGAACTATCAGAATAGGATTTGAAGTGAGCTCTTTAATTCCTAGAATGCCCTCCTCACATGTCACTGCTCCAAATCCTGACCTCCTTCCGGTCAATCTCACATAAAAAGTACTTAATCGAGAAGTCCTCAATGAACCTCCCAGACACCTCGCAAATCCCAAGAAATTATGTATCTTGAAGATTGACTTCCGTCTCTCCCATCTCATAACTGCCTCAACTTTCTCCGAGTTCACCAATACACCCGAAGCCGATACCACATGCCCTAAGAGTTTCACCTCAATAAGCCAAAATTCACACTTGCTGAATTTGGCATACAACTGATGGTCTCTTAAAACCTGGAGCACAATCCTCAAGTGACCCTCATGCTCCTCCTCAGTCTTGAAGTAGAAAAAGATGTCATCCACGAAAACCACAACGAACTGATCTAGATATGGTTGGAATACCCTATGCATGAGATCCGTGAATGCCACTGGAGCATTCGTCAATTCGAAAGACATTACTATGAACTCGAAATGCCCATATCACGTCCTAAATGTCGTCTTAGGAGTATTTGCCTCCTTAACCCTCAATTGATGGTAGCTGGTGTGGAGATCTATCTTAGAATAAACTTGTGCCCCTCTTAACTGATCAAACAAATCATCAATCCGCGACAAATGATACCTATTCTTGGTGGTAACCCTATTCAACTGCCGGTAGTCAATACATAACCGAAGGGTCTTGTCCTTCTTCTTGGAAAACAACACCGGAGTGGCCCAAGGTGAAGTGCTCGGTCTAATAAAACCTCTGTCTAACAATTCCTATAGTTGGACCTTGAGTTCCTGCAACTCGGTAGGTGTCATTCTATGAGGAGTCATATAAATATGTGATGTACCAGGGTGCAACACAATAGTGAAGTCTACAACCCTCTGCGGAGGTAATCTTGGAAGTTCATTCGAAAAAAAATCCTCATACTCACAAACCACCCGAGGTGCACTAACTCCCCATCTTGCCTCGTCCTCCGCTGCAAGGCTCTGGCCAGCCAACCCATCAACCCGCCTGCCATCAAGAATCGTGACACCATCAGATAAAGCATCGTGCTTATCCCCCTAAAACATAGCACAAACATCATCTAGTGTATAGGCAATCACCCTCCTACGATCACAATCAATGACTAATTCGATGTCGTCAACTGTGTCCATCCTAAGGGATGACATCAACCCAACATGTCCATGACCCTAAGGTCCATCGAAAGCGTAATACCCAGATCTCTAACTCATAATCCCGACATATTTGATCAACCCTCACCCTAGTTCTTAGGGGAGAACTCACATGCAGCGGCTCTTCCAAGCTTTCAACCTCTAAGCCCAAATATTTCACACATGATGCAACAATGAATGAATGAGATGCACCAGAATCAAACAACACTCTTGCCCATGAGCGAAAGAGTAGAAATGTACCATTAATATTGATTTACAAGCTCAATCTGAGGTGTGATGGCATAAACACGACCCTAGGTCCCCAAGTCTCCGACCGTGAGCTCCCAGCCAACTCAACCCACGCCGTCTGGTCGCCCCTGGATTGTGAAGCAAAGGCGTGGCTGTGCAGCACTCGAGACTAATACTTCAGTCTTTCTGGGCCCATGGCGGGGTAAGGAGAACAACCGAGCCCACGAACGCCCCATCGACGACACCAGGTGTCCCATAACTCTGGGATCCCTGTCTCTAAGGACAATCTCATCTCATGTGTCCAGGCTGGTGGCAATGGAAACATGTCCTCTACCATGACTGGCTATTAGCCATTAAATGCCTCCCATCTTGGGATGATTAACCCTGATAGCCGCACTTCGGCCCCCTCGTCTATGCTGAGTCAGGTCCTCCCGCTTTTCTGCTTCAGAAGAAGAAGCTCGTTCTCCTTCCTCTTATCTTGACGCCCGCATCCCGGATGCTACGCAGTGTCTCCACTCCTCCTCAATGGCCATAGTCAGCTCTTGACCATAAAGTCCATAACTCAGAGGAGGAGTCCCAATAATTTCCATTTTGGATGGACAATATCGCATCATCTTCGATCCTTTCACTTCGCTATGTCTCTGTGGGCCATATAATCATCGACGAAAAGAGCTAACATAGTAAACTTAGCCACGTATTCGAGCACTGTTATCATTCCTTGTTTTAGTTCTAGGAACTCCCGAGCTTTTGAATGTTGAGCAGAAGCCGAGAAATACTTGTCCATGAAAAGTTCACGGAACTCCTCCCACGTCATTGCCTTCAAATTCCTTGGGGCTTTGACCCAATCCCACCATACTTGGGATTCACCCTCTAGCTGGAATGCAGCTAGCCTTATCCTCGTGGCATCGGAGGTGATCTCCATAGCCTCTAAGATCTTGCCAACTTTTTGGAACCAATGATTAGCTTCCATCGGTGCCCCTTCTCCCTTAAAGGTTGGAGGATGATGTCCCTTAAACCTCTGGAGGTTACTCGGCTCTCCCTGGCCCACAGTTGCACTATCCTGTGCAATGGTGGTAGCCACAATACTCGTTTGCGCAATGGTAACAGTCACATGAAGGCTCGTTGGTCAAAGGCCGGTGGTGGTTGGTTGTTGCCCCGCCCACCGCCTCGGCATCTTCTTCCCCGACTAGCCATCTACATACGTCAAATAGCAATTTAGTCATATAGGGTATCCCAAGGAAATAGGGATCAAATATAAACTTTGAGATTTCCTATCTAACTAGTAAAGGCATGGGGCCGACTACTAATAGACATCTACGCCCCGAACTATCCTATCTGCTCATTTCGAATCATAAGGTTATGTTTTCTAACCCTAGTGTTCCTCTTTCCATATACACACTTTACTATGTATATTATTCAAACAACACATAAGACACAATCATGAAAAGATATTAAGCACCAAACATGAAATTCACAATGAATGCAATTGGCTTAGATCTATGCCCATCAAGCCCCCAGGTAATCGTGAGATACCCATGCTTTGTTACTGCTTCGTGACGCCCAAACCTGGGGGTTCAAGGACCAACCATCAACCCGTTAAAACTCGCCAACTTAATTCGATACCACACTATGTATCCCATTTACCAGGATCCACAAATTTAACAACTAAATGACCACTCTAGGTCCATTTGGTTACTCTTTGGTTTAAAATAGCACCCAACCCCGCCTTTGATTCCAAGTGGGACTTAACCTAGCTGGACGGATCAAATTGTCTTATAAAGTCAGCGATTCGGAAAGCAAACTGTCAGGCCAAAATTTTCGATTGGGCAAATTAAATGAAGAAATAGCCCCACTCCTCAGGCCGAGCTAGCCTAACTGGCCGGCTCAATTTTCCAACTCTATGCATGGCTGAGGGATGATCTTGATTATAGAGCCTATACATGTATCATATATGGGAGGATCTCTAGTTTAAGGAAACACATACCCGAGACGGAATGGGAGAAATGGTTGAGGCTAGAGGGGTCAAACACCTTAATTATATAGGTGCCAATAAACATACTTGTTTGAAGGGGTACAAGCAGTTGGTTGGTATCTCCTTGATGATCAGACTTGATTGATGGCTAAGTTTGAAAGAGCCGTAGAGGGAACGATTTAATGGTTCATGCTCCTTCAAACATGTCTTTTGGAAGGGTTGCATGAAGTTGCAACTATTGATGGGCGCTCCTATATAAAGGCTCTGCCCTTGGCAAAGGCAAGAGTTGTTGGCATTTTGTGCTTATCTTTGTAAAGAAAGAGTTTGAGAGATTGTTATATTATAGAGTGCTTGGTGCATAATAGTTTTGTTAAGTCTTGTTGAGTAATGCAAGTTGGGTTTGTCATGTAAAAATTATATTACTCTATGATGGATTTTGTAGGCATAGATTCGTGAAGGTTGGCTAAGACGAATCTTAGCACCGCTCATTGAGATAAAAATTGATAGTCAGGTAAATTAGTGCGATAGTTGCCTTCTATTTATAAAAAACTTATATATAAAGACCTTGTATATTATAAAAGATCTTATATATGCTCTAGAACAAAATGATTTATATGTATGTTTCCATTACTATAGGTTTCATTTTATATTTATATCTATTTTTTAATACTACTTTATATTTATATCTTTTATTTTACTTTTGTAACTTATTTAATTTTTAATCTTTAATATTTAGTATTTGAATTAAAATTTTGTGATTCTAAAATAAGTTTATAATCTAAATAAATTTAAAAAAAAAATTTCTAATTCCAATTTCAAATTCAAACTTTAATCTAAATTTTTTATTTGAAAGCAATATCAATTAATTAAAATATTAAAATATTTTTCTTAATGAATAAAAATGTTAGAACATGATTCATATAAATTTAAAATTTTTTAATTTAAAATACTTTTATAATTAAAGAATAAAAATTTGAATTATAATTTTAAATTAAAAATGTTTACTTGAATCTTACTTTTATGTGAATGTGATTTATTATAATAAAAATAATACCATTTGAATTGACTTTAAATTAATAAAGATATTAGATTCTTAAAAAAAGATATTATGGGATGAATTTAAAATATCTTATTCTAAAATTATTTTTTATTTTTTGAATTAAAGATTATTCAAGATTCTTTTTATCAAAGAATCCATAGTTTTTCACATCCCATAATTTTTCATTTTTAAATATGTGATAAAGTAATACATTAAGGTATTATGGTCACTTATCCACATGCCTAACTCAATTGTTGCGTTCAACTTTTAAAGACAGGATATGAAAAATGAGGGGTTTGAGTCTCAGTAAAGACAGTTTAGTACAATATAAAAGTGATTAAGCTTTATAAAAAAAAGGTATTATGGTCTCTTGAACTCTTATATCAATTTGGAAGTTACATGAACTTCCGGTTAATTCTGAGGCTCATGTGGGCCTGAAACACAATTCTCCCTATTAATTTTAATTATATAACATACTTTTTTTTTTTCAAAAAAAAATACTATTTTTGATATGCATGGGTTTGATTCAATTTACGTACACCTTAACTAATCCCACGAAACCATGAAGGTAATTGTAACATCCAGGAATTTGTATAGGTATAAGTTAGGGAAAATAATAATGATAGGAATTTCCGGTAAGTAGTATAAGTTACTTAAAAATAATAATGATGTGAATTTGTATAGGTATAAATTAAGAAAAATGACAATGACATGAAAGAGGTATAAATGGAAATAAAATAGGTATAATGACATGAAAGAGTGTATAATGACAAATCATAATAGGTATCAATTAATTTAAATGATACAAAGAGGTATAAATTGGTGAAATAAATAAAAAATATATAATGACATGAAAGAGGTATAATGACAAATCATAATAGTACTCAAATTTAATTTTAATTGAAATGAAAGAGGTATAATGACAAATCATAATAGGTATAAATTAATGAAAGAGGGGGTAAAAAGGTAATCTCTCTATTGTGATACTCGTGTATAAATTGGAGTAAGAAAATAAAAATCATTTCTATTATTCTTTGAATTTCTTCTCCCATGGTAATTCCGCAGACGATTTGCTTTCTGATTCAGTTTGAAGAACAAATTTCTAGGTAAGATCTTCCTATTTTACTTTTCTAGATTTCTTTGATATAGATTTTAATTTTCGCTTAGATCAACTCTAAAAAGTCAGATTAGATTATACTGCTTTTAGAAATAAAATAAAATAAGGGATTGGTGGTGTCATATTGAATTACTTATATGAGAATGAAAAAGCATTTAAGGATACCTGAAAGAAAATAATGATAAAAACAAATAAGATAAATTTGAAAAGGTCAATTCTATATAAATATTTCGTATTTGATAAGTATTTAAAGATATATGTATTTTTAAAAGTAAATGTTTTATTAAGGATTGAGATTTTATTAGATAATGAATATGGATTAGAATAATTATTTAGCAATTATAGGAAATAAGATCCGCATTACTACTTGTTGTCAAGTATGTGATAATTGTTGCAAAAGGCTACATCTAGTATTGTGTATTAATAAAACAAATAATATTAATATTATTTCTTTCTTAGAAAGATTTAGTTCTGATTAAGAGGATAAAAAAATAATAAATTATTAAAAATAAGATCCTAAAGAATACAGTTTTATTAAAATTCAGAAACTACCTAATTCACATAAGACACTGAATACTATCAATATGGGTTCAGGGTGAAACAAAACAATATAATTGTTAAGAATATCAAATTAGAAAGCTTAAGAATAAATAAGTAATGATGGTAGTTTCTTCTTATTATTTTGTGAGAAATATTTCATCGAGGGTGAAATTTTCCTGACAGCTCTTCCTTCAAAAGCTTTCTTTGAGTACTCCTTGAGGTGCGGGATTCCAACATACTGAATATTATATATATATATATATATATATATATATATATATATAAGAGTATATATATATATATATATGTATATATATATATATATATATATAGCATATACAATGTGTGATTCTAATACGTTTTAAAAAACAATATTTTTATATATATGTACGTATGGATATTAATGCAGATTTTTAAAAAAGAAATTTCTTGTTTTTACTTTATTTGAGGATGAAAAATTGTTTTTTAATTGAATTATATATAATCTTTGGTTTGTGAAGTTTTACCTTTATTTATTGATTATCCAAGTGGATCAAAAGTAGTTTGTGGGTGATCAGAGATTTCTTTGAGATTTTGTTTTGTTTATGAAAGAAAATGTGAGATATGATGTTTTGTAATTTGAACTTTTGGAATGAAATATTTATTCATAGTTCTACCACATCTTTGAATAATAAATGACACTATTCGGCCCCTTGCCAACTGATATAATAGTTGACCTTTACATTTCTTACAATAGAATTATCTGGAACCCCAAATTCTAGTTTGGTTAGAGGTTAATAAAGATTACTAACTGCTTGGTTCCATTCCACCTTGTATGAATACCTATGCTAGCCACCCATTGAAAGTCCACATAACCTGTGCACCATTTGATACTTGATGACTCAGAAAATATATATTCAAATTATTCGATTTCTTGATTCGATACGAAAAGTTTATTGAATCAATTTCATATGAAATTGTCGAATACATTTGATATGAAATCAATTGAAATGGATGAGAACGCAAGTTTTTGGCTATTTTGTTAATGTTCAACTTATTTTGAATCAAAAGTTTTGATAAAAACATTCCCATAGTTATATGATTGAAAACTTCTTTTGATCCTATGAAATCAGATAGTATTTTATTGAGCTTTTAGTCACTCTCCCATTCACACATATTTTCTGTGCACTTTTGAAGCCTCCGATGAGAGTGATGGCTAGGTTGGGGATTCGCTATCATTGTGGATTTGATTAGAACTTTATGTTGGATCATGTTGAACTCATGTCTGTGCGTTTATGAAATGTCAGTTTTAAGTTAATTGAGAAAGTCACTGATGTGAATACCTTTTATATTAGTACAAAGTTGGATTTGAGAGGATCTCAAATATTGCTATATTCTAACAACTTTATATGACATGTATAATTGAGATTTGAATATTTGTATAATTTTAATTTATTAAATTTTGAATTTGAGAATTTATGAATTTAGAAGGTCACATTTACTCAATATGTGATTGGTAATTAGACAAAAATCCAAACATAAGAAGGTCATGTCGTTACTTCAAACCTTCAGGTCATGTTTTGTAGTGTGGAATTGACAACACGCCCCTGGGTGGTTTTGGGGTTGACAAGAATGATGGCATATCCTCCAATGGCTCCAAGATATTCAAACCATGATAATTTCTGAGGATTTTGAGCTATTTTAATTTTATTTTATTTTTATAAATTTAGATATAAATATTTATATTATTCACTTTTTATTATCAAATAAATATTTTTTCCGAACCATTATCAAATAAATATTAATATTATATAACACATACAAATATATTATTTTATTTCAAATTATTATTATTGTTATTGTTATTATTATTATTTTTTAAATGAAAGATAAAAGGATATGTTAAAAAGCAGAATTTAGACTATAAATAAAAAGGTATTATGCTTTAAAAAAAAAAAAAGGTATTATGGTTACTTGAACTATTATATCAATTTGGAAGTAGAACTTCCGGTTAATTTTGAGGCTCATGTGGGCCTGAAACGCAATATTCCCTATTAATTTTAATTATATAACATACTTTTTTTTTCAACAAAAAATACAATTTTTGATATTCAAGGGTTTGATACAATTTGCGTGCATCTTAACTAATCCCAAGGGACTATGAAAGTAATGGTAGGTACATCCTCTAATGGCCTTAAAAGGATTCAAACAGGTGACAACTAAGATTTGAGACCCTTTTTTTTAATTTAATTTTATTTTTATAAATTTAGATATAAAGATTTATATTATTCACTTTTTATTATCAAATAAATATTATTATTACATAACACATACAAATATATTATTTTATTTTAAATTATTATTATTATTATTATTGTTATTATTATTTTTTTAATGAAAGATAGGATGATATATTATAAATTAGAATTTAGACAGGAAAGAATGAACTCTAGAGTGTCTACATACCATTCACACAGACTTGACATAGGACTCATTGCTTTAGCTATGGTGTGAGCCGCTAAATTAGTAGATCTTTTTACAAAAGAAAACTCTATTTCATCAATATCTTTAGCCAACACTTGACAATCCCCACACTACAAAAAAACAATAAATTTTAGACCACAAATTGTGACCACAAAAAGTGGTCTAAAATTAGTGACCACATTACAACCACTATGCAATCACAGAAGACCAAACATAATATCATTAAAATTACAACCATGTGGAGACCACATGGTGATCACAATCAATGACCACAGTTGAGTGGTTAGAAAAATTGGCGCCAACGATTGACGCGAGAATTTGAGACAATACTGCGACTATATAGTGGTCACTTGCTAGTGACCATATTGTTTGTAGTCACTGGTCAACGACCACATAACCTGTGGTTGGTAAATAGTGACCACAAACATAGGTCGTAATTGGTGACCACTGTTTGTGGTCACTAGTCAGTGACCATGTTTAAAGACCAAAAGACATATACAAATTTATGACACTATTACCAAAGGACTATTGTCTAATCGAAACGGCACAAAACTTGCCGAGATCACCAAATTTGATGTATATGTGAAAATATGGCTAAGGGAGGAATGTGGTAAATATAAAATCAACATTTGAAACAAAAGTAAGTATACCAAACCGAATGAAAAGTATTACTAACACTAACCCCTTTCCGCAAGTGCACGTCATACAAGTAATAAAAGTGGACTCTGCAGAGTCCTGATATCGCATCTAATGAGGATCGAGGTTCTAATCGAATTTGATCACCCCATTACAAGGCTCTTCACCATTTAGGCCATCAAATAAGATGTGGGAATAAAATCAATTTTAATTGAAACAAAAAATCGATTTAAAACTAATCCTAAAATCTACCAAATAAACAACTACTTAATTTAAAATAGATGAAGAGAGTCAGATGAGATAATTATTGATAAAACAATTAGATTTCCTCAAAGTGCAACATTTGTGAGTTGAATGCCGGATTTGTCCAAGAGCAATGTAGTATATCTCTCGATTTCTCCATACAATCATACATTTACCAAGTTAGAGATCCATATTCCTTTTCGTGACAAATGGGTCTAAATAGCTACTTGTGGGAAATTTGGCAATCTTAAGATTTCCATTTGTTTTTCTTTTTCAATACTTCACAAGACATTTCTTATAATCGCACTCTTGCTCCCATGCATGCGATAATGCAAGCCTCTCCAATGTAATTGGTATCTCGTCCTTCAAATCTAATAAAATTTTCTATCTCCTTGATCAGATCTGCTAACACGGATCAAAATCCTTCTTCATCGTACTCAAGGAGAAACCTCTGATAAACTAAATTGATACATCATCTAATTAATCCTCACACCATGAGTAAATTAGTGATCTATCAAAGTAATTTTTCAAAGTTCATTAGTTCTAAGATATTAGTCTAACATACCCCTAAGTTACCGCTCTTTACTCTCAGGAATCTCCATCTCTCAGGTCAACGAGGCCTCCCTGAAATCAGAGAAAAGATGAGCAAATTTTCAGGTGATAAGCTACTAATATTCCGAACAATTCATTATATGAATCCATACTCAATTATATAAATCGCTTTCAAACCTACAAAATAAATCAAAACCGCAACCAATGTTCAACAATTAATCCCCAACCCTGTGAGGGTGTTTAATGTTCCACATCGGATTTCAATCATCACTAATCAAACAAAAGTAAGAAAACGAAGAAAGAAATCAAGAGAAAGAAGAGAAAACCCGTGATTTGAGCTTTCAAATCTCACCTCATCAAGAAATAAATTGAATATTTGAGTACAACACCAAAATCTCTTCAATAGAAATAAAATCTGCTCGAAAACCATTCTAAGATCTTAGTTAAAAATAAAAATCTCACAAAGAAAAACTAAGAAAATGAGAAGTTTAGAGAGAGAAAACCCATGAGAGAGTAAAAATCCGCATTTTTATCAATCTATCCGAACTCCAGCGAAATCAATCTCTATTATACAACACTCAAATCCCTTCAATAGAAACAAAATTCGCTCTAAAACTGCTCAAATCTAAAACAAATAGAAATCTGTTAAAACCTGGAAAATGGGCGCCTTGTAGAGAGAGTCCCAAGAGAGAGGCTCTCCAATCTTCCCGCACTTCTTTACCTAAAAAACGAGTATAAATATGGTCCCTAGGGTGAAATGGGCTGAAATTAGGCCAAACCACTTTCGCTCTTTCAAGTTTCTCGCAAAGATTTCTCGTCGCTGGACAGTGTTTTCGCTGCGACACCATTTCCTATCGCGACATCGGTCATGACATACTCTCCGTCATAAGATCGGTCAATATACCTCGGGTCGCGACATACCGTCAGCGACAAATCTTTCCTTGGACAAAGAACTCCGGTTTTTCTTCTAACTTGCTCAGGCCATAACTTCTTCGCTTTAACTCTGATTCGGGCGCAGGAGTACTTCATAAAAGATCTTTGAATGTAGAATGCATCTATGAGAGAATTTGAACCATTTGATGTTCCAGATGGTACAGAAAATTAATCTTCCCAGTAGCTCGTGAGACTCTAGGTTGACTCTTCTTTTGGAAATATATCGTCTATTTCTTGCCAAATCACTCGCTTTCATCAACAATCCTACAAAACCAAGTTTCAGAGGAAATTTGGCATTTCTTTACATTTAATACGGAGTATAAAATGCACAAAATAAATACGCAAATGAACTCAAACATACGAGTTTTGCACTCATCGCACCACATAACCTGGTATTGGTAACAATGACCACAAACATAGCTTTCTGTCGTGAATAAGACGAAGAAACTTAAATAGTGATCAATTACCTATGGTTTCAATGCTCAAGAACCACTATTCATGTGGTCACTGTCTCACTACAAGAATTTTAATAAAAAATGATTAACTTTAAAAATAAATTTTCATAAATGATTTTTTAATTCACTCATTAATATCAATGAATAAAATTGTACTTTATTAGTATTGATTTTATATTTATCCAATTAATAAAAAATAATTTAATTGTAAATGTTATAAACATTTATATTTTCAAAAAATCTATTTCATTAAAGTCAGTGAATAAAAAAACTGTTTTCATAGTTAAAAAAAAAAAGAAAACTGTTTTCAAATATTTATATTAATAATATTGAGTAAAAATATATATATATATTTTTAAATTTTAAAGATTAATGCTACGATTGAATGATAAATAAATTTTCTTCAAATAAAATATTTTTCAAATTTAATTTTATAGAGGTTTGATTATAATTTATTTTCATAAATTATTTTTTATTAAATTAATATGCATAATATTACTAAAATTTTATCTTTTACTTTTTAAGCAATTTTATCCTATAAATTAAATATGGTTACATGAAGTTATAAAGTATAAATATATAATATAAATGGATTTTCACAAAGCTGACTTAGAAAGAAAATAAGGATTTAAATTATGTGTGGTAAGATTAATGTGGTGAAATCAGGACCATTCGTTTTCCACTTTCATCCTCATCATTCATTTGAAAACCCTAAGAGAATATATTTTTCTCCATTATGTCATTATCCCGTGCACTTTCCCTCATCTTCTTTTTGTCTTCCTCCTCTCTAAAGACCTAATTGTGAATCTCGACGACAAGTAAAATGACGACCTTCGGATAAAGAATCGTAGACTCCATAAGGATTAGTCAGGGATTTTCGAAGATAACTTCAAAGAACACAACACTCACTACAAGAAAAAAAAGTGATTGTTAACATATGATTTAATGACTTATGTCAATTTTAATTGAAGTAAATAAAAATATTTTTAAATATTACATTAATAATAGTGAATAAGAATAGTTTTAAAACGTTTATAAAATATTTTCAAAATTCTCTACAACGCTTTAAGAGTAGACAATGACGCTATTCTAAAATAAATCTTGACACCGTCAAAGCAACATCTCTAACTTATTACAAGAATACCACAAAAATCCATGTCACGGCGGTAAGTTCACTCACATCACGTGCCCTTCGCGGTGATATGGAGATTCAGCCAGTTTAAATGGCTAAAGTCTATCTTATTCTTGTTTCGTACTGTGCCTAGGCCCATTGTATTTAGTTTCGGGTCACTGTAACATCCAATCTAGTTGGAACATAAAATGCAGCCTAATTTAAAATTTTTATCCCTAACCTACCATGATCACATGTTTCATAAAACCGAAGGAAGGGTAAAATGAAACTTACCTCTTGTAGATCAATCTCGTTCTCTGGTGCCCGCGGCTTGGTTTATCTGATTCTTCAAAGGTGTTGCCTTTCGAAAATGAATTCACCCTACAAGATCCACACACGAACAACAATGAATCACTTTCGCTGAATTGTTAGGTTCTGTGCCTGCTTTCTCAAAACGAAATTAGGGCCCTCTGCTTTGGTCGTTCTTAGAGTAAAAGACTTACCAATTCAAAATATGTATGTCTTCACATATATATATATATATATATATATATATATATATATATATATATATATATATATATATATATATATATATATATATATATATATATATAAGTCTCCTAGGGTTTTTGTCAAAAACGAATTTGATATTATTATATATTTAAAACTCTTTTAAATAATAACAATTTAAATTCAAATCCTTATCAAATAAGGAAACGAATTTATTTATATTAATATATATTTAAACTCTTTTAATAACAATTTAAATTCAAATCCTACGATATGAAACAATTTATTTATATTAATATATATTTAAAACTCCTTTAAAAGTCCTTTACATATTATTTCGTCCAATAAGAAATATAATAATAATTATTTGTAATAATTTAAATCACGAATTTAAACTTTCTCAATTAAATTCGAATTTAAATAACAACTAATATGTTATTTGTAATTTAAAATAATCTCATCATTTTAAATTACTAAGGAGAAAGGAAAACCATAAATCTAAGTATTATTTGTTCTAATGTGTTACCCTATTGGTTCAATTAACATTGGCAAGAGGTCAAATCACATTTTGATCCTACAAGTCAAGTAAGTAGCCTCTAGCAAGACATTATGACTACCCAAGTTAAATGAAAGCTCATGATCCGAGACAACCTTAATATAGCTAATGACATAACTTTGTCTCATGATATCTTGATAGAATAGTGCGCAAGGGCAAGTCTTCAACCTTATATCGCTCTATCTTGATTACTGAAACCCAATAGACTCATTTAAATAAACATATTGATTCCCATCAATTCATTTTGTTACTCCAATTATGCATTTCATTTCAATTGTCGAGGGGACCCAGAGATATCTCTCTTATAATAAGAGGGGACAATTCCATCTAATCGCTCATATCTCACTACATAATTCTTATTATGTTCAAGTATAACCTTTATACCATCCGATTAGTTATAACGTTTGATTATATATCAAAACACAATATTCTTATAAGTTGAGAACTATAGCATTTCAGTCAAAGGATTTAATGACACAACTATTAGAGATTAACTATGACTTTGATCCATGTATTAATCTCAAGACGGTCTCCGGTCTACTATTTGTTCTCACAGATATAAATTTGTATCTCACATATTCATCCCATGAATATCAATTCAAACTTTATAATTAATCTTAATTATCATATTCCCATAACAATAACCGATTAGGGACATTGTAGAAGCCACTTTAGCAGATATTCAAGGACATTATATATAATAAACATGCAAATCATCATAATAATAAATTCTCATAAATAGTCAAAATAATTAAGGTCCATACAATAGACTAGAGCACTATTACTAACAATCTCCCCACTTGCGCCAGCCCATTCATCAATGTATCTAATACCAAGAATCAGTAGTATGACGATCATGCTTTGCTTCAGGGTAGAGGCTTAGTCAATGGATCAAAGAACATTATCATTTGCCTGAACTCGTACATCTAACGCCACCTTCTCAATGATTTAACAGAGATGATAACGCCTAAGAATGTGTTTGGATCACGATGATCTGCAGTTCCTCGGTTTCGTGTACAGCACCATTATTGTCACAATAAATGATCGTCAGGATTTGCAATGCTAGGAACCACTTCAAGGTCGAGAATGAACTCTTGATCCTAAATCGCTCTTTGTCGTGAGATCGATGTCGCAATGTATTCAGCCGCTTGTAGAATCAAAGAACAAGTATTCGCTTTTGAACTTTTCCCAGCTAATCGCACTACCATTTAAACAAAACACACATCCCGACCGCGATCGAACCATCTTTACGATTGAAGCTTGCATCTCGTGTAACCATTTACAACCGCATCATCTTCCAATCCAGCCATACACCAAGAAATGTAAACATATCTTTAAACCCTCTCAAATACTGCTATCATTCTCGACAACCCGCCCAAAGGATTCTCACCTGATTCGACTAGTATCTACCAAGTATGCTTAAGCAATATGATACATCCGTCTAGTGCAAATGTAACATGGCATACATGATAGATCCTATTAGTCGAGGCATAAGGAATCTTACTTCATCCGCCGCCATCTTTAGTGTTAGGACAATCGAGATTTGCTAAGGAGTAATAACATTATGAGACATGGGCATCCTCTTGAATTCAGATACCGAACCATTACGCATTTCGTTTATAGCACTTTGACTTAATTAACTGAAATTTTTAGATCTATCTCTATAGATCTTTATCCCTAGGATATAGGCAAATCGCCAAGTCTTTCATTAAGAAACACTTCCCTAACCAAGACTTGACATTCCAAGGCAGGATATCATTCCCAATGAGTAAAATGTCATCAACACTATAAGACCAAAATACAATTGCTATCTCTAATTAATTTTCTTATAAACACAAGGCTCATCTTCATTTTGACAAATCCAACCCTTTGATCGATTCATCAAAACAAGATTCCATCTTCGAGAGGCCTCGCTTCAAACCATAAATGGATTTTAAAGTTTGATTTTTACTAATTTAGCCAGAGAAACCCTCGGGGTTAGCCGACACATCCTCAAGTAAGTTTCCATTAAGAAACGCAGCTTTACATCCATTTTCCAAATCTCATAATCATGATATGCAAAAGAATGACAATAAGAATCGATAGACTTAAGATACATAGAAAAGTTTCATCATAGTCTATACCATGAGTTTGTTTCGAAACCTTTTCAACTGAATTTGTTTAGTTATAAATTTACAACCATGTCGCTTTTTGAAAACCTGGTTTCCTAAGACTCCAATGGTCTTTGTACTGTGTGGGTCAATCAAGGTCCATAATTGACATCATACATGGATTGAATTTCACTTCATGGCTCTAACCATTTCAGTCCTGATCCAACATAGCCTCTTTGATAGGTAAGTGGTTCATTTTGATCCACTAACAATACATCATGGTTATCGCCACAAGAAATCCATATCTCGGCTCATGACGATTCATCGATCTACATAAATTTTATGCTATAGAGGTGTCAACAATAGTCAAGATTATGAGTATCCACAAAGTAACTAATGTTATCTTCGTGGTTCTCGAACTTCTTCGACCTAAATTTTACTCCCACTCGGTTCCTTTAAATAAATCTCTCTAAAGACACCATTCCGAGCAACAAACACTTTGTTCTCTATGGGATTGTAAAGAGATCCCTTTAGTCTCTTTTAGGATACCTCACAAAATTACATTTATCGGGATTGGGCTCCAAATTTATTTGAAACTGACGTTTACATAAGCCTCACAACCCCAAATCTTAAGAAAGACAACCTGGCCTTTACCAAATTCACATCTCATATGGTGTCTTTTCAACCGCTTTGGATGGAACTCGATTTAGTGTGAACGCAGCTGTTTCAAGTGCATAACTCCAAAAGGTAAATGGAAGATCTGTTGGACTCATTATAGATCGAACCATATCTAATAAAGTTCGATTCCTCCTCTCGCATAATACCATTCCATCAGGGTGTTCCGTGGGGAGCACGTGAAATGATTCCATAAGTTCTAAGATGAACACTGTCTAAATAATATCGCCACCGATCGTGATCGGGGCGCCTGATTGTCTCTGCCGTCGGGCTTGTAATTTCATTTTGTAAGTGTAAAAAGCAAAGATTTGAACATTTCAAATGATTCGCATTTATGCCCCCATCGGGCAGACATAACCACAATCAAGTCAATGCGAATACTAGTAATTCTCCTGAATGATTCCAACTTAATGGTCCATACATCTCGTATGTATGAGATCCACACCATCGCCCTTTCACTGTCCAAGAAGGGATCCTTTCACATCTTACCCAATAGACAAGATTCACATAATATGATTCAAAATCAATGAATTCAAAAGTCCAATCAATGGAGTTTCAGACGCAAGTTTTCATTTATACAAGCTGAATTAATGCAAAAGATAGGTTGAATTTAAAACTGGACTTAAATTTCTTAGTAATATACATAAGACATGAGAATTGTTGATTTATTGTCTATAACATAAAGACCATCTTGTAAATAGGCATTTGCATAGAACATGTCTTATGAAAATGTAGCAATTATTATTCTAATAATAAAAGAAAAACCATCATTATCCAAATAAGAAATCGAAATAATATTCCTACATATTGTAGGAACATAAATGGCAATTGTCCAAAACTAACAAAAGCCCACCTGGCAAAGTAAGTTTATAACTCACACCTAAAGTAAAGAATCTTTTGCTCCATTGCCTAATGGTAGATCAACTTCGCCCTTCTTAGTTGTCTAGTCCTGAGCCCCCGCACATTTGTACAATGTGAGATCCACATCCAAAGATCTAATACCCGTGAACTAGAAGGAGAAAATTAATCAGATAACATAAATACCAAGAACTAGTCTCACCATTTTCTTTCTTCTTCTTTAGATCCTCTAAATATATTTGCGCTTTCTCTTCCAATGACCAAAGTTCATACGGTAAAAGAAACAAACACCTCCTTTCGGGCTTTAAAGATTGTCTGTGTTCGTCTGGGCCGAGCATTGGGACTCTTCTGTCTCTCGCTCTCGCCCGCCCTCGTTTCCTTGAAGCCCTTTCCCTTTGAACCATCGAACATGGCCAAAGTTTAGATTTAATTTATTCGTCACGGCTTTAAGCATCAGATGTACCAGAGATAGATTTGTCCATTTCATTTTATGTTATAGCTTCATGATAAACCGCCATAAATTATAAGGAAGTGAATTCAGATCAAATCGCTTGCCAACTCTTGCTCAATGGAAACTAAGCCTATCAAGGTGCTCAATATAGCCTTTCATTTTTAGAACATGAGCACTAACTCGAAGCACTCGCTACCATCTTAAAAGAATGCAAAGGCTCTCGTAGCCTCATACCTTTCAGCTTCGCTGCTGTTTCGAACATTTCTTAAGATTGAAGATTCGTATCATAAGCTTCCATATTTTCCCGCATCCTTCAAGTTCGAACCTTGTAGCTAGCATCAAACATGCAACATCAATAGAGTCATTATGATGTTTCTCATAAGCATTCTTTCAAATTCTAGAACACTATCAGTCGCCCTTCAGTGGGAGAGGTTCATCCAAGACATAAAGCTTCCTTTCGCTTGAGAACAATTCTCAAATTTCAAAACTACCAAGGAAGTTAATCCCATGAAGTTTATCCTCTCAAGGACTAATCGCAGCGGATACATAGTAGAATCTGCTACAGCTATTGTTGGCCATCTACAATGAATGCAAAGTTCATAAGTTTTTGATTATGGATTCTACTAAATTAACAACCCTCAAGAATAATCATATTAATCTAGTGAGCTAAGATCCATATTTTACTCAACTATAAGTCACTTTGGCATGACACTTAAAAATTGGGTTATTTAGGTAGGTAACTCTTTACCACCATATCTCATGCAACTCTTAGATATTTATGGGATTTCGACATCATATGTCCCTACATGTTTAAATCCCATCTAATGCCATTAGGCCCAAACCGCTTTGATAACCTAATGTGCTAACCATTTTTAAACATAATGGGTAGCACCATTACTCATCTTGTCCCATTTATCAACTCTAATGTATTTACTTGGTAGAACCTACATTAAGGTGATAAAAGGTTTGACAAGTGTTTAAATATGGATGGCATGTTAACTTTAAATTTTATGTGAGGGATCTTGATTGATTTTAATTTTTAATTAATAGATCTCATCATATATCTAGTATCACATACTCATGTAATATCATACATAGCATCTCATACATGCATAGCACAAACGGTCACAAGATGGCCTTAATCTGTAGATTGATCTCCAAGCCAATATGAAGATCAACAACCATTCCTGTGTAGTAATAAGGTACCATGATGTCGATTCGACCAATTAACTTGCGATAGACACCTAGCTCCTCCATCATCATGGTCGGATTGCATGACTTCAAATGGTTGCATTGTCTCTTGTTCATTACAACAATTAAATAAATACCAATAATAGTAAAAATAAAATTACAATAAAACAAAACAGACGCAGTTCGCATTTAATAATTACAAACCTTTGTAAAAACAATAATAATAACCCGCCAATCACATCGTCAAAAGGCCATATCATGCACCATGTGAAGCAAACACAACATGCAAAATATATCATATTATCATATAGCATAAACAATTTGCATTAGCAAATAAATTATACAGCGGTGTTTAAAACCAATTAAATTCATATAAGGCGCCACGCAGAGTCAAGCACGCGCGCTCCGCTTAGCCTGCTAGCTGACTCGGGTCGAGGGTGCCGCCTCGCGGGCCTGGGGCGCCGCTTAGAATTTTTTTTTTTTTCCTTTTCAAACATTAGAGTTTTGCCTCAAAATTAAATTTTCATTGATCTATCAATAAATTTTTGAATGTCGAAGCTCATCAAAACTACATTAAAACAAAGATATTATGTAATCTCATTACACATGTATTTATTTTCGCACCACCATAAACAATCATTGATAAATCGTAATTGATATATGAATTCAAATTCATGTATTAATCTAATTAAGACAAAGCTAGAATCATATAACATGCTATTAAACACTTTATCGGCAATATCCCATCTCATTCTGAATCATATTAACAATCTAATCCTTTTAGGCCTTGGATTCAATCAATTAATACTTTGGGCCAAACCTATTAACTATGTCGTCAGACAAACAATAATATCACATATATTCCAAAACGCAACTATGCCGTAATCCATATATGACACATATATTAACATCAAACATGTACATTACCGATTTATGAAAACAAAAGTGGTTCGATACCACTGCTAATACGCGTAATATCCAACTGGGTTGGAACATAAAATGCAAATGGAATTTAAAATTTTTATCCCTTAACCTACCAAGGATCACATGCTTTCATAAAACCAAGGAAGGTAAATCGAACTTACCTCTTGTAGATCGATTCACAAGCCTTCAAAGTTCATGCCTTGGTTTTTTGATCTTCAGCGCGCCTTTCTAAAAAGCGACCACCTCTACAAAGATCCACACACGCACAAATAATGAACGATTCATTGAATGCTACCGTGTCTGCTTCTCAAAACGAAATTAAAGGCCTTCGTTTTGGTTGTTCTGGGAGTAAAAGACTAATTGTTCGAAAAATATATATGTCTCACATATATATATATATATAAGTCTCCTAGGGTTTTTGTCAAAACTAATTGATATTATTATATATTTAAAACTCTTAAATAATAACAATTTAAATTCAAACTTATCGATAAGGAAACGAATTTATTTATATTAATATATATTTAAAACTCCTTTTAAAAAACCCTTTACAGATTATTTCCTTATCCAATAAGAAAATATAACAAATTAATTATTTGTTATAATTTAAATCAAGAATTTAAACTTTCTCAAATTAAATTCGAATTTAAATAACAACTAATTGTTATTTGTAATTTAATATAATCTCATTATTTTAAATTACTACAGAGAGTGAAAAACCATAACCGTTATTATTCGTTCTTAATGTGCGACCCTATAGGTTCAATTAAATACTGCACAGCCTAAATCACAATTTGATCCTACAAGTCATATGGCCTCAGCATTGCACTACCCAAGCTGAATGAAAAGCCTATGATCCGAGACAACCTTAATAATATAGCTAATGACATAATCCTTTGTCTCACGATATCTTGATAGAATATAAGGCATGGGGCAAAGTCAACCTTATATCGTTTCTATCTTGATTACTCGAACCCAATTAGACCGACTAAACAAATGACATTGATCTCCATCAATTCATTTGAGCACGGCCATGCATTTAGCCTCAATTATCGAGGGACCCAGAGATATCTCTCTTATAATAAGAGGGACAAATTCCATCTTAATCGCCATATCTCACTACATAATTTTATTATGTTCAAGTATAACTCTTATAGTCATCCGATTAAAGACAACATTTTGATTATATCAAATTGTCAAGATTTTGCGTCGAGAACTATAGCGATCTCAGGTCAAAGGATTTAATGACACAACTATTAGAGATTAACTTATGACTTTGATCCATGTATTAATCTCAAGACGGGCCTGTCCAATATTTGTTCTCAACAAATATATATAAATTTGATTTGTATCTCATACACACATTCATCCCATGAATATCAATCAAACTTTATACTATCTTAGACCATTGTTATTCCCATAACAATAACCGATTAGGGACATTTAGAATAATTAATAATATTATTCAAGGACATTATATATAATAAACATGCAAATCATCATAATAATAAATTCTCATAAATAGTCAAATTATCCATACACAGCTCAGCACTGCCATTACTAACAGTATTACCCCATTTTGGCAAGTTTCCACTTGCCTACATCTTCCATCACTGAAACTAAAACCCTAAATCCCTGAAAAGCCTCCATCCTCATACAGATTCTCCGGTGAGCTCCAATCCATGATGATATCATCATCGTCATCAGGTCACAAGCTGTTAAACAACTATAAGTTAGTCTTCCCTTTCGTGTATCTCGGGCCGTGCTCGCTTTTGATTTATCTACCAATTCAAGTTCGAGTTTTTTTTGGAAATTATGGAAGTTGATTGATGTGTTTAGAGTTTTTCGTTTCTTCTTTTGTTTATTGATTTCTTTTGATGTGCTGTATATTGAATATGATGCGGAATTGCTACTCATAAACCATGGAAAAGCTTATTCGAGTCTTAGTTTCCACAATTTTCGTTGAAGCCAAACAAAACCATGGTTTCATTTTTATTGGAGGAAATATCAATTTTGTTTTCAAAAATTAGGCTTTTAGGATTTTAATCCAATACTAGCTAGGGACATGTCACTCTATTAGGGCGAAACAAGCTTAGATTCCAAGCAATCAAGGCTTCCCAATCGTGGCCCACCACGAACACCTTATCGGCGCCGATGGAGTCCAGCACTCCGATAATGTCATCGATGACGTTGAAGTAAGTGTAGTTGTTGACGCCAGAGTGTCAAGTCCTGCTCCAGAGGCTCCAGAGCCATGTGACTTATGAGCCGAGAGGCAAGGGCGGATCCGTGGTAAGTACTGGGGAGTACCAAAACTCGGCGGTAGCTTCGCTGAGAAGAGAATGATCGACCTCTCCTTTCTCCGCTCCTAATGGACCTTTAAGTAGATCTTAGCAGTTGTTATAGATACCAAAGTTTGGATCTTCCGTCTCGGAACAATAGGATATAGGTATTTTACACATGTTAATAATATTAAGTTTAATTGATAGGGTGAGGAAAAGAAGGCCTACATATGCTTTGAACCAGATAGCAAAGTCCATCTCAAGTTTAGAATCAATTTCTGTATTTGTTATGTTTGGAATGAGATGTTGCAACATATAAGTGTAAATCCAGATGTTTGATAGAATTTTGGATGTGTTAGTCAAAATATAATCGAGTTGTAAACAATATAATATATAGGAGATGTTTGACTCAAAAAAATTAACCTGACGTATGGTTCAACTTCTTCATAGTTAAGCAAAATGTAGGAACTGCTTTATATTCTTGTTGAGTCATATGTCTCGTTCTGGAATGACCAAGTGGTCTACTACTATATTTGAAAATTGATAGGTTTAAAGAATCATCCGATGGAATATAATCGCCACCACCTTCATAATTTCAAGGCACAACCCTTGCTTTTGTTTGTACATGATCCTCGAAATAATATGACCATAACACTGATGCTTCCTCAACTAGATATGCATTGCATATTAAGCTTTCCACATGTGCCTTATTCTTGATATTGAGCTTCAATTTCTGAAGATACCCATAAAATGATACGCCAAGTAAGACACGTGCACTAATTAACGGTTATTAACCATTATGATTTACAAGTTAGGTTTTAACCTCTCAAATGGATACATCCATCGGAATTGCACTGGCTCTACAATGCATGCCTCATAGGGCAAGTGAATTGGAAGATGTTCCATAGAATCAAAAAAACTTAAAGGGAATATTCTTTCCAACTTGCATAAAATAATTGGGATGTCTGATTCAAGTCTGACCATGTCTTCATTTGTATCATCACAGGGGCTAGACTTTAAAAACAAGCTAAGCCTTCCTAAGATACCTTCCAATACACATTTAGCGTAGTAGTTCCTAAATGCTATAGGCATCAACCTCTGCATGAAGACATGACAATCGTGACTTTTCATTCCAAACAACCTCAATCTCCGTTTATCCACACATCCATCCTTGTTAAACACGTAAACATCAAGAAATTTCAATTTTGTTAACCAATTAAACAACTCCTTCTTAGGCCTATTGTCTAGGGTGTAGCAAGCCTTAGGGTATTTTCCCGTTGAAGGCAACTGATCAAGTTTTGACACTTGGATCTCCGACACGGACACTTTATTTTTTCCCCATCCATCCACTTTAAATGAGCACAAACAAATTCCAAAAATTTATCAAGCCCATATGGATTAAGAAAGCCATTTATCAACCTTTGGTACATCCAGTTTCTATTCTCACTCATGATTGAGTAATGTAGGAATGGGGTACGATTAGGGGTTTTATTGAGTCGAGTCGAGTCAAGTCGATACAAAGCCAAGCTCGAACTGGAGATCACAAATCCATAAGACAACAACAACAAACAAATAAAAAGTATATAAAAAAATTAAAAGATTTTCATAAGAGAATACACCAATTGAACTTTAATATCATAAACATAAATATTCAATATCACATGTTAATAAAGCTAACTATATAAGAATGAGGCAAATAATCAATTATGTTAACTATGTGTTAACTTTAGCGTTGACAATAAATATGTATCGTACAAATAAAAAATTCTTCGGCACTGAACCCCAATTATGGCTACAAATGAGGGGACATGGTATATCCTCCACAATCTATGTATATAGTATTTTTATAGTTTATATCACAAATAAAACTTCTAACTAGTCCCTTGAGTTTGTAATTTGAAAAATAAATAAACTCAATTCTCAATACAAAGAACAATTTAGAAAGTATATAGCATTTTTTTGGCAAAGATAATTTTTTTTTCCTTTAGAACAGAGGATAATGTTTACTTAACGGCATAGTCGTATGTTCGATGAAATGGGCGCTGATATCACTAACTAATTAATGAATTTCTTCGTAACCATGATCCATGGGGCCATTATGGAATCGATTAATCCAAGCGTGTAAGCACATAGGTGGTCTGATGTTCATCTTATCTACAAAAAAACTGCATCCGATCTATACTAATGAACAAATAAATGCTTTTTTATGGGATCTAGAAAAAGAAAAAAACGTGATTTAATTAATTTTGAGAACACTCTTGCAGAACACTTGAAATTGGGATTGGGTATTTGAATTCTAGAATTTGGAGAAACAAATCAATGGAGGGAATACAACACAGAACTGTACGGGAAAATGGCTTCAACATTCACCTCGCGGAGAAAGGAGAAGGTCTAATCATTCTCTTCCTCATGCCTTCCCCAAGTTTTGGTACTCCCGGGCGCCACTGCATCCACGCCCGCCTCTCTTAGCACTTGAGTCGGGCCCCGAACTCCGCTACTGGGACTCCGATGTTTTGCCGACTTCAACAACTACACTTATTTCAACGGGCCGCCGATGGATGATTCGAGTGTCGATGCCATCGACATCGATAAGGTGTTCGTGGTGGGCCACGATTAGAGAGCCTTGATTTCTTGGAATCTAAGCTTGTTTCTCCCTAATAGAGTGACATGTCCTAATAGCCTAATTTTGAAAACAAAATTGATATTTCCTCCAATAAAAATGAAACTATGGTTTTGTTTGGCTTCAATGAAAATTATGGAAATTGAGACTCAAATAAGCTTTTCCATGGTTTCTCAGCAGCCAATCCGCATCATTTTCAATATAAAGCGCATCAGAAGAAATCAATAAACGAAAAAAGAAACGAAAAATCCTAAACACATCAATCAACTTTCGTAATTTCCAAAAAAACTCGAACTTGAATCGGTAGATAAATCAAAAGCCAAAAGGCACTAGCAAGAGATACCTGAAAAGGGGAAGATTGACTTTAGCTGTTTAACAGCTTGTACCTAGTGACGATGATGATATCATTGTGGATTGGAGCTCACCGGAGAATCTGTATGAGGATGGAGGCTTTTAAGGGATTTAGGGTTTTAGTTTCGGTGATGGAAGACGTAGGTGAGTTGAAACTGGCCAAAATGGGGTAATACAATGGGCCTAGGCCCAACTGAGAAACAAGAATAAAATGGGCTTTAGCCCATTTAAACTTGGGCTAGTCTCCATATCACATGAAGGGCAGACCTACACGACATGGACACCTAAGTGGTATTCTTATAATAAGTCGAAGATGTCACTTTGAAGCAGTGTCAAGATTTAATTTTTTAAGAATGCCGTCATTGTATCTACTCTTAAAACACTGTAGAGATCGTGTTACTAGTATACAAATGAGAAGCTAAGACTACAATCTGAATGTGATGAGGTTGACATCTATATCCTGTGGAACTTCACGATGAGGAGGGAACTTCTCAAGGAGACAGGCGACTTTTCTTGCGGTTTCCAAATATGATGTGTATATGCTGATGATCTCATCTTTATTGCTAGCATGGGTGTGTTGTCTTGATCCATAACTAATTGAATTAAATGCTGGCATGACCTTGAACTGAGAGATCAATACCGGAGTCAAGGTATCTTTAAATGCCTTCTTCCTGAAGGTCCAGCTTCCTGTTTTCCAGTTGAAGTGATACAGAGGGAGGAAGCGCTGGCCGAAAGTGGCTATGAATTCCAGTGAAACTAAGATGAACTCGAACTCCTCGCTTGACATGTAATAGGGGAAGCTAATTCTCGTCCACCCAGGTTTGATTCCGGAATAACCCTGTAAATACAGCAACTAGGGTGAAATTTGTTGCTTCAAGTATGTGTAAATAAATGAAAATTTGATATAGTCCAAAACGAATAAATAAGGAAAATTAGTGAGAAATAAGATTATGGTTTGGGTAAGGTGCATAAATGCCCTCACTTTTTCCCTCATGTCCCATTTTGCATTTGAAAATTTTTTCGATTCCAAGATAATCTAGACTTTTACTTTCTTAGTCACCCATACCCTTCCCGTTAAAAAATGTCACAACCAACCAGAAACCTTGACATGTGTGGGTATTTAATGGGTGTTTGTCCATCAATGTCATTTTCTAATGACAACGGCAAACATAAGAGGTATTTTGAGACCGGAAAAGTTGGGGGTATTTGTGTACCTTATCTGGATTATGGTTGGATGGCTGAGGCTTGTCAATGCGCTATCCTTAAAATAGATTTACTAGTTTGTAACCTTGATACAATAGGGAAACCGGACATTTACCTTCTGGATGGCGGATTTGAATGCAAATGATCTTGCCTCATCCACCTTAAGCAAGGAGTGACCATAGGGTCCAGCACAAGCGCAACCACCTCGTGCTTGGATGCCAAACAGGTCGTTGAGGAGCTTTGCAACAAAAGGCCCATGAAGAGGCTTATCTTCTCTACTCCCCGTCTCTTTCCACATGTATAATTGTCCGTCTACTTCCTCTGTGGCAGAATTGGTGATGGAGTATACAAGGAATGATAAGATGGCTTGACGCTTTGCCGTTGTATTTCCTAAAACCCATATGTTTGGATTTGGTAGAAGCCTCTCTAGTGCTGCTTCAATGTACTTTCTCTCCTTTTCTTCAATAACATTGTAGCCAACGTATTCCTTTACCCAAAAGGCCAATGCTGCTCTGGTTTTTTGGATGATGGGTGGGGTTCCAGCATCTTCCCTTTTCTCTATGTCCTCCCAATATAATGTATCCTGCATTTTAGTTTGATGCTATATTTTCAGACTATATATCAAGTGATCTAAGATCGTACAAGAAAAATATAGAGGTGAGGATATATATATATATATATATATATATATATAAAATCTACCTTTTCGTTAAAGCCATTGACAAAATCAACAGTGCCACCCCCACAAGTAGATGGAGCTGAAGAACTGAGTTGATAAAGCGCCTTGCCACAGAGGCGATCAGATGGTATCTGAATCTGACACCCTTGTGGGGATCAAATAGTCATAACGTTCTGATCATTACTACTACAGAAACAGATCATTGTTGGGTGCATGAATAAGAATAATCACTAATTCAAAAATGTAATAAAGAAATTGTTTTTTATGATATCATTATATTATTCAAAAATAACAAAGACTTGTATTGATCTTGATTTGAAGATTTGCAAAGAGCACAAATATCTAATAGTAATCACAGATTTAATACGATAGCAGTAAATCTTAGGCTTAGTCTCATTAAACTTTAGGTACGAACATATGGTTGTATATTAGGTTCAACAAAGTTGTACATAAAGTTTATTGGACCTTTTTATCGTATATTTAGCCCCGTTGGTTTCGGGTCTCTTGATCCTAATTTTTCAAATAAATTAAAAAAGACCTATAACATTGTTTTCCAAGATAGAAAAAATTAACTGTCTGGCACAGATCTAGTCTGCAGCATACCTTGCAGCAAAATCAAAGCATACAAAGGCTCCATATCGGTGAAGAAGCTGAGCCAGCTTTCGGGTGTCTGTATATATTCCGGTAACGTTACTACATGCTGAGAAAGAACCGAGCAAGGGGAGGTTAGAATTCAAAAGATTCAAGTTTAGTCTCGTAGAGCTTCCATGTCGAGCAGACCATCTTCATCCAACCAATTTCCACCACTTCCGCTAGGCTTTGCCTCCATGTCAAGAGGTTGGAGTGGTGCCTAAGGCCCTGGGCAAAGCAACCCATCTTTCCTCTTCCTTACTGCTGCAGATCATTTCTAACTAGATTTGAACAGCTTATCCCCATCACCTCTTGTAGCCGTTTGATGGCTCTGTTGGGAAATAAACACAAGACTGAATATTTTCCCTTGTTGATTTAACCTGTTAGGAATCAATAAAATGCAACCAAGAAAAATAATATGCCAAGGAGATAATCACAAAAAACATGTGGTAATTTTTAACGGGAAAACCTCCCCAAAGTGAGAAGAGGAAACCATCGGACCTATTTGAGTCCACCCAAATATCCACTATAATAATTTAGGTACAAACCTAATTCTAAACTAGGTTCAACACCTAGTTTTCAACTCAATCGTAAGATGCACTTCAAGATCCCAAAACAATGAAATCATCTAAATATAGTGAATAAAATAATGTGCAAATCTTATCTTCCTGAATCAAGAGTCGCATTACGAAGATCTCATCCGAAAAACTCGTCCTCCAATCGGGACGTAATCAAGAAACCTTCAGAAAAGTATACCTCAAAATAAATTATCCGTCGCTTCTTTCTACCTGTGAAAAAACCGGTCACGTTATTTATTTTTCTCGCAAACCGCCGCGTAATTTATTTTCTGCACGAGAACCACACCGCACAAGAACCAGACGTCTCCCGCCTCTTCTTTGCCTCTTCGTGCTCTTATTATAAACCCAGAGGTCAGAAATACGGACTTGGTGAAAATGGGTCGCCAAAATTGGCCGACTCCACATTACAATCTCCCCTCCAAATCTCAACATAAGGGGGAGATTACACTCTAACATCTCGCGCTTAGAGTCTATGTCGGCCGACCCAAGACAAAGCTTCGCCTTCTCTCCGTAACAACTTTTGTCATCATATCAGAGGGATTAAAATCCAGGTGAATCTTCTAAGTTTCATAAGCTCTTTCCAATGACATCTCGTGAACTAATGATATCTCACATCAATGTGCTGGTACGGAATGGCACGGCATTTCACAAGTCCATAGTGACTGACCATCGCAAAACACAACAGGCTCATCTTGCATCAAACCCATTTTAGACAAATCTCTTCATCCATAACATCTCTTTTGCCGCTTCGCTTGCCGCTATATATTCCGCCAAAGAGGTAGACAGTCACACACTTCGTGAACTTAGACCGCTAAGAAACAGCCCCAAAGAAAAGTGAATAAAACCCGTAAGCTTCTCGACTTTCTACCATCAAGGTCACCTACTATATCGCATCCGTAAAACCTCTCTAACATCGGGTCTTGGGCACTTCAAATATTCAAGATCCATTCCACTGCCTTCCCAATGCTCCTTTCCGGATTTGAGAGAAATCTACTCATCGCACTAACAAAAGATGCAATATCAGCCTTGTACAAACCATAATACATAAGACTCCCACCGAGAGTAACTAATTGCAGGCCATCTTTTTCATCCTGCTGTAGTAGGGCATAAGCTTCTACTGCTTAAAGTGATCGCTAGAGGTGTGCTAATCGACTTAGCATCTTCATATCAACCTTTCAAGCACACGCTCAACATACTTTCCGTGACAACCACAACTTCTTCGCTTTATCTCGAAAGTAATTCGTGATACCTAGTCATTTGTTTTGCAGCCCTAAGTCCTTCATGTCAAAGGACTTGAACAACCTCTTTCAACTTTGCAATCAATTTTGAATCATTCCCGCTAATGCTTATATCATCAACATAAAGTAAAAGAATAATGAAGTTACCATGTAAACTTCACAAAATATTTCACAATGATACGCATCTATCCTCTTATACTTGTGGCTCACCATAAAGAATCAAACTTCTTGTACCCTTGCCTTGGCGGCATGACCATAAAGACTTTTCTTTAATTTGCAAACCATGTGCTCCTTACCTTTTACTTGAGCCCTCGAGGTTGTGACATGTAAATTTCTTCATTCAAATCACCGCAGAAAGCGATCTTCCTCTACTTGTTCAAGCTCGAGGTCTAAACTGTGATCAGACTCAAAACAACTTTGATAGAAGACATTTTCACAAATTTGGAGAGGGAATATCTCATCCAAAGTCAATACCCTTTGCACTTGAAAACTTTTACTACGAAGCGAGCTTTATACTTGACAATTTTCCATCACTATCTTTCTTCAACTTGAACACCCATTTGTTCCTTAAAGCCTTTCTGCCCTTTGGAAGTTCCACCAACTCATAAGTGTCATTCTTTAACAAAGATATTTCTTCTGTATAGCTTTCATCGACACCTTATCTTGCATGAGTGCATTATACTTTGAAAATTCTACGGCTCCCCTAAGTGATGTCAAACCACGTACTGCGAAGAAGGATACTTGGATGATGGGCTGACTCTCCCTATTAGTCCCTTCCTAATTTGAGGTTAAAAATGACTTGTTGGGGAGAGATTTTGCTCCCCACAGCACCAGCCGGCTTGATCACTCTATAGCTCCATCATCAACCCACTTGTCTCTGGTGCTTAAATCACCAGTCATCTACTGCTCCCAAATCATAGTGCATTTGCAAAGGAAAATGAATAAGCTGTAGGATCAATAACACCATCATAACTAGCTTTAACCTTTTCGAGTCTTCTCCTGATCTGAAATAGTCGATCTTCATAAAATATCCCGCATCTCTACTTGAAAATCTTCTTTTCACTTGGATCCTAATACGTACCCAAACTCTTCTTTTCCGTGGCAAGCGAGTTGCTGGAAAAGCTTTGTCATCAAGCTTTGACCTCTGCTCTTTAGGGACATGTGCAAAAAGCCTTGCACCCAAACAGCAAGATGATTGTAAACAACATCTTTTCACATCCCATACCTTCTACGGAATGTCCAAACTCCAAAGGCGGGGAGACCTATTTATCAGTAACAAGCGATGCGAATAGCTTACCCAGAAACACTTTGGGTAGCTTTGTATTTGCTCATCATTCTCAACAATAGTCGCAGGTTCATATCTCTGCAAACTGATTGTCTTTGTGGAGTACCGGGAAGCTATCTTCTCATGTCTAATACCATGTCTTTGGTAGTTTCTAAACTCCTTTGATGTATACTCACCTCAGGTGTCAATACGAAGGCAGCTAAAAACTCTGTCTCTCTTTCAACTAAGGCGTGAAATTTACGGAAAAGCGTCGCTTGATGCTTTTGGCCTTCAACGGATAAATCCACACACTTTCTTGATGCATCATGATGAATGTGACAAAATATCTATTTCACCCAAAGGACTCACTCAAGAAAGGGACCCTGAACATCAGAACCAAACCAATTCCAAAATATTAGATTTCCTTTTTGAAGATTTAGAAGAAACTCTATGATGTTTCCAAATAAACAATAATCACAAGGGTTAAGGCTTGTACCTTTAGTAAAAGGAATGAGCCTTTTGGGTACAGTATATGTAACCACTTTCTCACTCATGTGACGATCTTTTGTGCCGTAAATTTGGGGAGGAACCATCTTCGAGTTGCATTGATTCATCTCCACATATTTTCCTGGTGTCTGTAAAGTGTGCTTCTAACCTTGCCTCTAGCAGCTACTAAAGAACCTTTGGTAAGCTTCCATTTACCGTTATCGAAGTAATTCACATATCCTTCCCGATCCAAGGCAACTCCAGAAATAAGATTTAAGGCATTAAGTCGGAACATCGCACATCTCTCGAGAGTCGATGAACAACCGGCGTGCGTACGTATGCAAACATCACCAATACCCACAATCTTGGAGTAGCTGGTGTTACCCATCTTCACAGTACCAAAGTCTCCTGGGCTGTACGATGTGAAGAACTCCTTATTAGAGATAACGTGATAAAATTTCTTCATGTCTGATAATCCCTCAGCCTCCATTATCGTAGCAGGGCGAACATTCTTCGTCTCCCGAAAATAGAGGCGCCACATCTTCGTCAGATAAAGCAGTTGTAGTATTTTTATTTTCATATTCCTCTCTGATTTTGCCTTCTTTTTGTTCAGTTTCCAAACATAACCGTTTCTTTTCATATGTCCTTCCTTGCCACAATGTGCCCTTTCTTCTTTCCACTAGACTTTCCCTACGGATTGCGACCTGCCTTTGGATTTGCGACCCTTGGGTTCTCTATTTTACCTCTTCCCTGTTCTACGTGACAAGAGCCTCGGTCTTAGAAGATATTCCTTGTTCCTTCATGGCTTCTTCATTAAATAAAGCGTATTTTTATACATATCCATGGTTAAATTGCCATTAGGAGCTGAGTTACTAATTGAGATAACTAGAGTATCGACTATCGGCAAAGAACTTCAAGTAACAATGCTTGCAACTCATCTTCAATCTTCATCTTCCCTTAGCATTTAAGCTGGTTCACCAACCCTTGAAAGTCAACGGTGTGCTTTATTTTCTGACATGCCCATTTTTATACTTGATTTACTAGCCTTCTAATCAAAGTGGCTTTATTCTGTGCAGTCTTTCGTTCGTACATGGATTCCTGATTTTTCCAAATCTCGAGTAGCATCGAGTCTCTTGTGACGCGTGATGGAAACACGCTCACAGTCTACCTTTGTCGATTAGAGCTCTTGTTTTTCTATGCATGATCTTCCATTAATAGCCGACATATCTTTGGGTTTACTTTTATCCATCAATAAACATATAATCCTTTACTGATAAGAATATCTTCCATTCTTGGCTTCCGGATATAATAATTAGACGAGGTTAGTCTAATCATAAGCGGCTCCCAGAAGATTCCTCCATTTAAGCCAACATGACCCTGATACCCAAACAATAGGAACTAATACGTATTTTCCTTGTTGGGAAATAAACACAAGACTTAATATTTTCCCTTGTTGATTTAACTTGTTAGGAATCAATAAAATGCGGCCAGAAAGTAACCTTGCGAGAGATAATCACGAAAAGCCGAGAGAGAGATTTTGGCAGTGAAATATAGAAATTGAAGAGGAAAAACCACGGGACACTTTGTGGGTCATTACGAGAATATCGCTATAATAATTTTAGGTACAAAACCTAATTCTAAACTAGGTTCAACACCTAGTTTTCAACTCAATCGAGAAGATGCACTTCAAGATCCCAAAACAATGAAATCATCTAAATATAGTGAATAAAATAATGAGCAAAATCTAGCCTCAAATCAAGGCAGTTGATGGGAATCTCACTGAAAATTGTCTCTGGAATCGATCGAGAATAAGAAAACAACTACGTAAAGTATACCCCAAAATAAATTATCATTTGCCTCTTTTAGTAAAAAAAACCGGTTCTTTCTTTATTTATTTTATAAAGCTGATGCTTTGCAATTTATTTTCTTACACGAGAACCACCTTTGCACAAGAACCCGATTTGCCTCTCCCTTTCCTTTTGGCCTCTTGAGTTTTATTATAAGACACATGGTACAATAACCCCTAGGCTTAAATAGAAAAATAGGCTGTAAATTGGGAGTACGGACCCACATTACGGGCTCTGGTGGTGCGAGCCACGAATATGAGCGCATCATCTTGTCGGCCAACCGAGGAACTTCCTAATGTAATCCCGGTGGCTTCACACCATTTGGTCGTCCGGCTCCCCACAAAACTATCGCAGGTATGAATGTTTCCTGTACACACCATACAGTTATAAGTTCTATCGCCGCCATCGGTTTTCCACAGCTTTCCGACAACAGAAGTTGTAAAAATTCAACTTAAACGAGAATAAATTATTGATGGGAAAAGTATGTCTGGGACAGGTATGTATCACGCTATCTTTATTGATGGAAAAAGTATGTGCTATGTAATGAGAAAAAAAAAATAGTACAAACAAATAATTAGGTACAATCTTAACTACTCTTTGGTAATACTTCAACCAATTATTTAAGATAATAACTAAGATAGTATCCAAGTCATTGACCATAGAGTTAAGAGGAAGAATAATCATTTCCTCAATGATTAAAGTTTACTCAAGTGTTCACATTCCAATCACTCACCATAGAAGGGGAGAACGTTCTCGTTGATATAGTTTTCGATGTAGCGCAGACACCGGCCGGAGGCAGTATGGTCGGCGTAGGTGAGGCGGCGGACACCAAAGGGGGTGGTGAACTCAGCGAGGCCGCCGACAATTTGGGAGCGCAACCAAGAAAGCTTCTTCTCCGTGGATTTGATGTTTGCTTTTACCATCTCAAGCATTCAAAGATTCTAAATCCCGGAATCCCTTACAACTTCTTGAGAGCCAGCGACATATGGCTTTCCTTTTCAACACTTGGCTTCTCTCCCAATAACAGATCCCCTCCTTCCATCAGGAAGAGAGGGAGGAACAAGAAACTAGGAAAAATAAAAATGAGAAATGGGGATATGCTAGCTGAAGGGAGAGAAGCTTCTCTCTCTTTAAATATTTATATATCTATATATATATATATATATATATATATATATATATATATATATATATATATATATAAAGTCTTTGCAATTTTCTATTTATGGGTTGATCATGATATATAATGTTCCACCATCAATGAGGTGTATCTTTCATATATAATTTGTTAATAAATCGTTTTTGGCATGTTATGGGTATCATCTAAGTATTGTTAATATTTAATTTCTTATCATTAGTTATTTTAATTTTTTTCTTGAGGAAAAGTGTGTTTTGGTATTCTTATTTGAAAACAATTAGGGTTTGATGATTACCCGCCCATCTATTACCTGAGAGGGAGAGATCTTTCATTAGGGTTTGATGCTCCAGCCTTTGTGGAGATAATCAGGGAGATAATCAGAATAAAAGCTTGCTTGTGGAATACTGTTTAAAAATTTTCAATGAGGTAATTCTTGTCACACTAATTCAGAAAATAGTTTCGGTTTTGTGCAAATGAAAATTTTATTATTAAAATTCCCTTAAACAAATTAATTAATTTGTTAAGTATTACCTTAATGAACCTTATATGTAATGAAGAAAATGTATTTTAGAAATAAGATTTTTATTTGCATGAAATCTAAAATATTTGCTAGATGAATAATTGTTAAGTGGATTTCCCTTTCAAATGGGAACATCAAGGCACGATTTTCCATTTTTCTTGTGATGGTTTCAGATTTAGAAAAGGCATAAATGTTGTGTGGTTGTGATTGTTTTTGATACGTATTTGATTTTAAAATCATAAATTCGCATGTGTGGTTGTGCCTTCCAAGAAAATAGGAAAAAATATCAAAAGATTCAGTTATAAAAGGCTACGTTCTGTATGAGAGCGAGGCATTCTATGCGATAGATGATGATTTTATTGCGTCTTGTGTTTTGTAGCAAAAATTTTAATCTGCGGTCTGAGATAAAATAAATCTGTAACAGTCAATAATCTAGGATAAATATGAAAACAAGTTTTTTATAATTGAACACAATATCAAAATGTTACAATGGTGCATTCAAATATGATGAACAATTGGACATGCGTCATATTCCCTATTGATAGTATTGATTTGGACAGATTTAGTTTTGGTTATATATATTAGAAGGCTTGCAATGCGATTTTTGTAAATAGAAAAAATTTAGAAAAGAATAGGGATTTGTTATGGTAGTTAAGACCTAGCTCCATAGCCAATAATTGATCCCATAAAGGGGTGCGGGGGTTTGCCCTTGTGGTATAGACCTTTCTACTCAGATATTTTCGTAATATCAAAATTTTTAAGGTTTATTCTCTATTTATTTGTACTCTATTCTCAAATTCATAATAAAACTTTCCCCTTGTGATTTTTTTTCCCAGGATTTTCACAAAATTTGTCTTTGTTTTTGTATTTCATTATTGTGATGGCAACAAACAACCGCCAGCTTGAAATGCACTTGTTTTTTACACGTATGATACTCAAGAAGGCCAAGATATTTGGCAATTAATTTAAAAAGAAGATGCCATGATACGGTCGCTCCGTGATAAGTCTAAATATAAACAATTGAAAGATATGGTCTTCGCATGATAAGTCTAAACTCTAAACATAAACAATTGCATTTTCGTGATTGATAACTAGACAGTTTGATATGAAAAAAAGAATTCAAGGTTCATAAGTCAGCGTAGCCGCCCCCAATGAATAGGCAGTTTGATATGAAAAAAGGAATTCTACGTTCATAAGTCAGCGTAGCCGCCCCCAATGAATAGGGGAAGAAGGAAGAAGGACAAATGATGATTCATATCCAACGTTGGATACCATTTACTACTAGAAAATGATAAATGACGATTATAAAAGGAAGAAAAGCGCATTCTCAACCCTCTTTCGCATTTTTACATTTATTTACATTTACATTAACCCTAACAACGAGAATGATTTTTTTTCATATGATATGTTTTTTTTAAAGAGAAAAATAATTTTGTTGATTTAAATTATCACTACATTGATAAAAGCAAATGATCAAGATCGCTAAAAATCATAAATGAATAAACATCTCAATCAATGACACAATATGGACCTCACATTTTTTGTAATTATATGTTTCCCACTAAAAAGTCGAGACTGTTATAAAGAATGAAGAAAGAAAGAGAGAAACTAAGAGAAGAAAGAGGAACTCTAAATGTCCTTTTTCTACTTTTGTTTTCACTATCAGGGATCCTATATATATGGGGGTCTTCATTAATATAGTAATAAATACATTCATAATGATTCATCGGTAAATGTGTGGTAATTCACATTTCTCAATGAATTATTTATCTCCCCCTTTGATGATGCCTTTTAATGGGCCCCGGGGTGGAATGTGCTGAAATTCTTTGGGCGGAGACTAGAGCTTGTCCTTGAGGCAGTCAGGCTTTGGAGCGTTGGACTCCTCTGCTGAAGCAAGAAGAAAGAGAGGATCGAGGCGGGCATTTCCGTAGATTAAACTCCCGATGCCTAAGTTAGTTCTTTCCTGTGGAAGAGAATATCAACTGCTTAGGGAATGAAGTATTGGTGCATAAGTCTGCATACCTTTTACCGATGTGGTGACCTAGTATTTATAGCATATGCTTTTCCCAATTGGATGGTGGTAAGGATTCTTTCCCATTGGATGAGATATTTTCTTCCTTTATCGTTATCAAATTAATAAGGGATAATAAGGGAGCAGTTATTGAGACTTATCCTACTTCCCTCATTGGTGAGATTCGGTTTGTTTTATAGGATAAGCTGTTATTGGGAATTATCTTACTTCCTTTACTGGTGAGATTTAGTTTGAGTTACAGAACATGGGCTTTTCAGATGGTCCATGCTGTTGGCCCTTGGGGCGAACAATGAGCTCCAGGTGCGGGATTCAGTTCAGGGGCTCGGGCATTTGGGCTTACCTTTTCCCTTGGAGGCTTAGCGAGTGGGTCTGTGGCGCCTATTTTTAAACCTATCGGTTGCCCCATTGCTTAGATTACGACGGCGTGTGCAAGGAACATATCAGTTTCTTGAATCGGTCTGACTTCCAGTGTTTTGCTTTCGGTACGGTTTTGGTTAGGAGCTTTGTCGCGTCCGCCATGTCTTGTGATAATGATGACTTTTCGGTTTTGCGCCCACATTTCCAGTTCTTCCAGTTTCTTGAAAACATCCATACGGCCCAGATTCGCCTTGTGTTCCCCTGACCTTGAAGCCTTTTTGTTTTTCTGTGAGTTCGGGTTTCCTTTTCCTTAACATTCGTTCCGACCTTCCGTGCAGAGTTCCTTGGTTTTGTGATACAGCGAGGTAGCCTTTTCGTTAATCACAGGACGGGTAAATCTCTTCATACTGTCTTTTTTGGTAATATAGCGAGGAGTGCTCGGGCTGAATTGGTTAGGTCTTGTTCTTACTACTGTTACTCCTATGGGTTTAGATTAAAACTTTCTTCATTCTTGCATTAGAGTGACTCCTACATTGTACTCCCGATTCGGGCGGGAAAGTGACGCCTCCCATCGTTTGGCTAGGGTTGCTTTTCGAGATGCCTTGGGTGAACCTCCTCTCCCCTTGGATAAAGGGAAGGGTAGAATCGACGAGATTAAGTATCCTGTGGGATTGGAATATCTGAAGTCAGCCATGCAAAATGCTTTGGCGGTAGGACCTAGCCGAGTCAAGCCTTTATATGGGGAAACTTTCATGAGGCGTTACAGGCCCCCTTTTAGTGTCAAGGTCTGGTCTCCCGACATTTTGACCTCCTACATGGTCCAAGTGCCTAAGATGGTGTGTTTCTTTGAGGTGGCCTTCGATAATGGTCTCCGTTTCCCTCTACACCCTTTTATAAAAAGGGTCTTGCAACATTTCAACGTCTGTCCCTCTCGGCTTTCGCCCGATTTTGGGGTGATACGGTTGGTCTTCTTTAGGGACAAGGGCTTGGAGTGTTCAGTATAGCTTGTTCTTGGACCTTTTTAATTGTGAAAGGAAACCGCCAAGGGCTTTCTTTATCTATCAAATACCGGCGCTCACTTAATCATCTCGGATCTCCCATGCTTCCCACAGTTTGGAAAGAAGATTTACTTTTAATCGCGGTTGGGATGCGACCTGGCAGTGAGGAAGACACCTTTGGGTGTCATTTATCTGGACCACTCAGGAGAATCCTCATTGAGCTTTGTCTTTGATTTAGTTCGGTCTAGTCTTGGTGAGTAAACCAGGATGTCCTAATTTTGCATTGGGCGTGCGATTTTGAATGTGCTTTTTGATCTACGTATGAAGGCAGGTCGTAAAAATGAAGGCAGCTAAGTGTCTTCAGCGTGTTTACTCTGAGTTGATCAGGTCGGATATTCCCGGATCTTCAGGTTCGAGGTCCTCCCGCCCTGCTACTTTGAGGTCTTTATCCCCCTCCGTTATGAAGTCCTCTCATGTCGAGCCTCCCGTTACTAAGCCAGCTGAGAGGCTTAAAGCTTGGGTGGATATCACGTCCGGGGTCCGGTGTGAGACGGAAAACTCAGGACTCTCTTGAGGAAAGAGACCGTCCGGCCCAGGACCCGAATGCGGGGTTAGAACGTCCTCTTCATGCCGCCTTCTACCCCCTTGCCGAGTGCGGGCGCAGTGCGCCTCTGTAGGTACCTAAGCCCCGAGTTCGCGGCTCGTTGGGTTACGCCATGAGCGAAGATTCCTCGGGAAGGCTGCGAGCCTCCTTTAAGTTATGCCTATATTATTTGGAGTCCCCCTGCGCGAGGTGCCGAGGCTTCTCCTTGAAGGCGGAAGAGTTGGGGAGGAGCGGCAGTGATGGAGATAGGGATTCCTTGCTCCCGATGTTGAGGCACATTTAGCTGGCGGTTTCATCCGTTCGAGAGTTCCCGATCTTAAGAGGTCGCGGGTGCCACTGTCGGTTGAAACCTTGGCTCTATCCTCGAAGTCATCTCACATAAGATTTCGTGTCTTGCTGTGTCTTTATTTGTCTTGAGTTGGGTGTTGATTTTATGTTGGGTGTTGGTAGGTGGCTACCTATCTGAAGAGTTTGGAAAAAGGACGGAGCGAACGGGGACCGCGTCGAGCGTCCCGGAGTCTATAAGGCGAGGAGTGGGCGCTCTCACTTAGGCGAGTTGAAGCTGCGGATCGAGATCTGGGAATGTGAGGAGGCCCAGGTGGAAGCTTAGAGTCGACTTGAGGCATCCAGTGGCGCGGCGCGGGTGAGATAGGAAGAAAAGGCTCGAGATGGCTTAATAGCGGCGAGGCAAGCGAGAGGTCGAGGGTTAGGCACGAGGGCACTTGAGATGTTCTTCGGAGGCCCGGGGACCGAGTGCAAGCTACTTGAGGAGGCCCAGGCTTGGTGGTCGGGGATGAGGCTATGTCGTCCTCGAGAATGAGTTGCGGGCAACTAGGGAAGAAGTTCAGCGTCTTTGTAGAGAAGGATGCGTGTCGCCGGAGTCTTTGTTGGATGGAGCCATCGCGAAGCATCTGAGGCTGCAAGCTCTGTTGAACGCTTGACCGAGGAGTGCCATGGGTTGCGAGGGGACCTTGAGGCGGCTTTGGTTGTTGAGACGGAGCTATAGCGAGTTTGAGGATAGAGGTATACACCCAATGGGCTTCTGGATGGCTTGCCTTTAAGAGGAAGGCTGCTCATGCCTACCCGGGCTTGGATCTTTGATATCGAGGCGACGGGGAGGCCCGGAAGAGTCCTTTTAGCGGCTTGCTCTGGAGAACCAGAACACTTGGTGATGCTTGCTTCCTTATCGCCTCCCTCCCTCTTGGCCCGGTCGATCTCTCCTTCATGTAGCTTTGCTTGTTTACGTTTTTTGTTTTCTCTTTTTTTTGTTTTTTGCGGGCTTCGAACCCTAAATACATGTGATGTCGTTCTCAATAAATGTTCCATTCTCTATCCCCTCACCTCTTTATTGTCTTGCCAATTTGAGCTGCTAGGTTTTCTCTAAGCAATTATGCTATGTTTGTTGGGCTCTGAGCTCACAATGACTCCAAGACCCAGTTCTTGAGCGACATACTTTCTGCAGAAGCTAAGATTTGTGGGGTGCTAAGACCTCTGGTACATTAAGCTACTTGGGAAGTGAGCTCTGGGCTCTTGAGAAAATTTGGTGTTGTGAGAAACACGCAGGCTAATGTGCTAATTTGAGGCGGCTCAGTGGCTATATGGCCTTTACGAACAATTGAGCTCTTGAGGCGAAGTAGTTGAGGCTCCATGGGCTAAAGCGCGGCGAGATTTGCTCTGAGCTAGGCCTTAGTTGGGTGTCACGCTCTTCAAGGCGAGCTATTCGGGCGCTCGGCGTTGAGGCCTTCTTAGGTGTTGGGCTCTTCGGAGGCGGGGTATTGGGCTCCCGGGGTGCTGAGGCCTTCTGGCCTGGCCAAGCTGGGGCGTGCTAGTGAGGCTCCTGGGTGGGGGCCTTCCCAGGCTGTGGGCTGCTGAATTGAGCTATTGAGCTCATGGGCGCTGAGCCTTGGTCGACGGTCTAGCTCTCAGCGAGTACACGAGGCTCGGGTGGTAAAAGCGCTTGAGGCGGGAGCTTGCTCTATTTGTTGTATGGTCTTTCTGACGATTGGGCTCTTGAGCGAGGCTGTTGGGGGGGGTTCGGAGTGGGCTAATCTACTGGCTAGTTTGGCTCTGCGGCTATATGACCTTTCCTGAGTAGTTGAGCTCTTCAAAACTAAGCTATTGGGCTCCGGGCCCTGAGGCCTTCCTTAGTTTTTGGGGCTGCGCTAGCCAGGCTATTGAGCTCAGTGAGCTAATCTTGCTTGAATTTGAGCGGCTCTGCTTGGTATATGGCCTTTCTTGAGTGGTTGAGCTCTTGAAGCTGAGCTTTTGAACTCGAGTGCGAGGCTTTCACGAGGCGGTGAGCTGTGGTGAGCTATCGAGGCTGTGGGCTAATCTGCTGGTGGGGCGGCTCTAAGGGTACATATAAGCGCTGCGACCGGGTTGAGCTCTTGGGCGGGCTATTGAGGCTCCCGGGCGTTGGGGTGCTCTGAGAGGCTGGTAAGCTTTGCAGGACTAAGTTATGTCCCGAGGCTCTGGGCGCTTAGGCCTTAGTTGAGTAGTTTAGCTCTCAAAAATTGGTATAGAGGAGCTCAGTAGGCTAAAGCGCCTTAGCTTCCCGAGGTGCGGCCAGTTTTGACTTCCACTTCTTGGAAAGATCTGGCGTCATTAATGTTTGGTTTATGGAGAATCGGTAGCATTTGCGATTTTAAGGTGCTTTGGCCTCCCTATAAATGGCGACTTCTTCGCTATGGAGCTCATACTTCGAACCTTCTTCCCTTTTTGGGGCGCAACTGGAATTTGTGCTCGATGAAGCGTCAAGTCTTGGTCGTCTTCGTAGAGGTCCTTGAGGATTAGGCTCGGTTCCGTCTTCTGCTTGTGGGAGTTGTGTTTTTCCCTAGTCTCCCCTTTATGGGAGTTATGTTATTCCCTAGCTTCGTGCTATGGAATGCGTCTGGAGAAAGTGATGAACTTTTAGTACCGCTTTCTCCATTTTCTCCTCTTATTTCTCTTTCTCTTCTTTCTTCTCCTTCTCCTTCTTTTTCTCACTCTCTCTTCCTCTCTTTCTCATTCTCTCTTTCTCTCCTTCTCTTTTCCTCTCCATTTCTTTTCCTTTTCCTTCTCCTTCCCCTTCTCGTTCGCACTATTTTTTTTTGAGGAGCGCTTGTATCTTGTTTATTTTGAGATGTAAGGGATGACACACTACGGTGTAATCAATTGTACCTTAATTGGAATAAAGAAAAATTTTCTTTTTTGGTGCATGAATTTGTGTATTCGACGATGCATAGCTTTCGTACGTTCCACTGTTGAAATTTGTCGATTTTCTTTTATCGAGATGCCAGCTTACGATTTCGAGGATATTAAACAAAGCAATCAGTAAACACTCATACTTATCGAAAGCGATGTTACTTTATTAATGGTCACAATCAGGGGTCTGCGATAAACGCTTAAGGTGCTCAGCGTTCCAAGAGTGAGATAGAACTTTTCCTTCTTATGTCTGGAGCTCGTAATTACCCGGCCTGACGACGCGAAATACTATATAGGGGCCTTTCCAGTTGGGCCCTAGTTTTCCATGTGTCGGATTTTCTTGCGAGACGGTTTTTTTAAAGACTAGGTCGCCCCGGTACTTAACCAGGTTTTGACCTTTGGTCATAGTACCCTTCTTAGTCTTCCTTTGGTAGTCATACGTACGTTTAGGACTGTTCGCGCTTTCATCTAGGATGTCGGGTTTAGAGAGCTTCTTCGTTATGTTCACGCACTTGATTCAATCCTTGGGGACTTCCTGTCCAAGTCTCGACGGGACCCAGCCTCGGTACCAAAAGCTAGAGCGAATGGGGTTTCCTGAGTTGCATATTTGCGCGTAGTTGTATGCCTACAACACCTCGAGTAGGTACTCTGCCCACTTGCCTTTTAAGTCTTCCAGCAGTCTTTAGTGCGCTTTAAGGATTCGATGGTGACTTGACTTGTCAAGTAGATTGTGGTAATTTGGGACGAGTAGTAGTTCTTGATCCCAAGCTCGACATAGAAATCCCTGAACTTATGATTGTCAAATTGCTTCCCATTGTCAGACACCAGGGCTCTTGGGATACCAAACTTGCAAATTATGGAGCGCCAAACGAAGTTGCGTATCTTCTTCAGTGATAGTAGCAAACGGTTCGGCTTCGGCCCATTTGGTGAAATAATCCACTACTACGATGATAAATTTGCACTGGCCCTTTCCAATGGGTAGAGGTCCCAATATGTCTAGCCCCCACTGTTGAAAAGGCCAGGGGCTTGTAACTGAAGTCAGTGGCTCGGATGGGAGGCGAGAGATTTTGGCGTGCTCCTGACAAATTTTGCACTTCTTGACTAGTTATGTCGTGTCTCTGAGCATTGTGGGCTAGTAGTATCCACAATCTTAAGACACTCACATAGCGGCCAGAGCTTGATGTGATTTGCATACACCTTCATGCATCCTCATGCGTGAGTCGAGCGTGCTCTAACGACGCACCCTAAGGATGGGTATGAAAAAACCTCGCTTGTAAAGGCTTCCCTTATGAATAGTAAACCTAGCCGACCTCGTCCTAAGCTTAGAAGCCTCTTTTGGGTCGTCGGGTAGCAGTCCGTCTATTAAATAGTCCCAAATGGGGTCCATCCAGTTTGTAAGACCCGAGAAATTCCAATTTATGGAAAAAGGGTAAAATCGTAAATTCGGTCAAAAATCTGAAATTTATTCTCTAGATCTCGGATGACAAAACGGATTTCATCGTTGGAATCGTCTCGCGAAATCTAGCTAGTACGTCGAATTTAAGTCGAATTCGAGACGGTCGGGTTGTACGTTTTAGAGGCATAGCATTTCGGGTCTTAGTAAGCGATGTCGATGTGACAAAGTCACATATAACCGCGTGCTCATGTGCCATAAGTGGTATGAGTAGAGAGAAATGATGAAAATGGACGAGAGATAGTGTCGAGTGTCAAGCGGGGAAAGAAGGAATAGATGTCATTTTGGAATTTTATTTTAAGTAGAAAAGACAAAAGCCTTCCGGTGATTGTCTTCTCGATTGGAAATACAAGGCAAAACGTGGGTGGAGACCAATAGATCTGAGGCGAAAAATTGGAGTTTTAGAACATCGGACTTCTCTAAATTTTCGTAAATCCATTTGTCCCGAATCCTTGAGACTGAAGGAAAGGCTGATGTAGGAGAGGCCTACGCGTGGACTCCGGTTTTAGGAGTTTAGGTCAAACTCCGAGAGGTAGGGTTTTATCCTACTTGGGTTTTACACTTTATTTAAGTGTTTTATAATGTTCGGTTGACAGGGCCTTGAGCGATCGTTTGATCGGTCAAACTTGGGGCCAGATTGTTAGAAAATTTTTTTTTAGCCATTGGATGATCCGCAGTTTGGGGTGTGGGCGTGAAATTTATTTGGGTATTTATTTCATAAATTTATGTTATAAATCATGTGTTGGTTTGTATAAGGCGGAAATGGCCGTGAAATTAAGTTCCTGAAGTGAGGCCCGATGATTAGTGATTTGGGAGCAGTAAGCAAGGGTTTCACTTTGTTCATAAGATAGTGTTCACAAAATATTTTTGTGAAATAATGTATTTAGTTGAGTAATTCAAGTTGAATTGCTAGGTGTTTGATAATTAGCCCAGTGAGCTAATTTTGGTGTAATGAATTGTGAAATTACACATGACATGTTTGTGTGATTTAAATTATGTGAATATATGCATTATTATATATTTACATGTGTTATATAATTGTATTGGAATTGGCATCATTACAATCCCGTATACCTTTAGGAAGCGCAAGAACAATAGGAGTGAGTGCATGAGGTGATTCTTGAGAGAATGATTTCGGAGGGTTGACTAAATAATAATAATTATCGGAGGGTAGTCCATATAAAATATCAATCGTTGGAGTCGGCCCAATTGATATACATCGGAGGGTAGTCCACTAAATATAACATCGGAGTCGGTCAAATACTTATATCGGAGGGTTGTCCATAAATAAAAACAAACATCTTTGTTGAAAATAAGGTTTCTCATACGTGGCTTAGGCAAGTGTGAGGGAGTCGGTGAGGACTCGGGATATGAGTTGATCATATAGACATTCAAGTAGGATCACACATTTACTTGGATGTATGTTTTCATTGGGTGCATTGCATATGCATGGGTGGGTAGCCCTGATTAGGGTGATTCCGCTGCGGGCATTAGCTCGCCTGTGGGGATATTATTTTAGGTACAGGGAGCGCACGGGGAGATGGCTCATCATAGGGCCGCTTTAGAAAGCCAGGGTTGTGGCTTTGGTTTATTATGTATACATGTATTAGAATTCTTGAATTTGATATATGGTTGTATAAGAGTGAATTATCAACTCTTGAACCCGAGATATGTATTTGGATTTGGGATATATTGGTTGGTGGTGATCACGGGGCCCAGTGGCCATTATTTACTCATTTGGACCCTATGTGAGGTCGTTGGATGTGTTAGGACCCCGAGGTTATGTGCGGGTAGAGCTCGTACAAAGGCTACTGCCGATTTAGTGAGAGATGTCGGGTCACCCGACATTCACGAGTGTTTCCGCGGGTTGACGGGTAGTCAACGGACCCCCGGGATTTGGGTCGTTACACAGCTCGGCTCAGACATGATAGGGGCGACTTCCTCGTCATAGAGATCTATAAAGGGCTCTACAAGGTGCTCGACAGGCGTTAGTCTGCTGAGATCTTCTTGTGAGGCTGTTGCCAGTTTTGCTAAGGCATTTGCTCGGGAATTCTCCGCTCTTGGTATGTGTTTGACTGAACTATACCAGACTGCAAGTAATTCCTCGTACCTTTTGAGGTATAGGATCATTTTCACCTTTGGCCTTGTAGGTGCTCTTCTATTTGCTTTACTACCCAGTAGGAGTCGCATACACTATAATTTAGTCAACTTCCATTGAATGGGCGAGTTGAGTCTTGCGATGAGACACCGTACTCGATACCGTTGTTGGAGCTTGGAACCCGAATCACGAGTGCATACCGATGTCTATTCATACAGGGAGGTCAAGTGCTGACACATCATGAGCATTGTGGCCCGAATCTCACAGGACAATTTCCAAATGGGGAGGTCGGGAGTTGCTCGCGTATCCTTGGCAAGCTTGGTCGGGGTGAACTCCATGACGAAGTCTGCCAATACCTGCCCTTTGATTGCGTTTGTTGGTTTATATTTGATGTCGAACTCGCTCAACTTTAAGGCCCACTTCATCAATCTTCCCGAGGTCTATGGTTTGTGTAGCACTTGCTTCATTGGGTACTCTGTCGGGACTTCAATGGTATGAGCTTGAAAGTACGGGCGGAGCTTTCGGGCTGCGGTTACTAACGCCAGAATTAATTTCTCCATCCTTTGATACCTCTCCTCTGCTCCTCTCAGAGCTTGGCTGCAATAGTAGACTAGGTGTTGTACTCGGTCTTTGTCCCTGATGAGGACGACACTGGTTGAGAAATCTGAAACTGCTAGGTACAGAGTAAGGAGTTCCCCCTCAGAGGGCTGCGCGGAATGGGGGAGGCTCGGATAAGTTTTGGAGTCTTTATGACGGCTTCTTCGCAATGTATCCCATTGAAAAGCTTGCTTTAGAACCTGGAAGAAGGGCTGACATTTATCGTTGGCCTTGGACACAAATACATACTTGGCGGTTGTGCTCGGTTAGGCGTTGGACTTCTTTTATGTTTGACGGTGCGGCATGTCGAGCCACGGCACATTTTGTGCAGTTTGCCTCGATTCCCTCGGTAGTTGACTATAAAGCCTAAGAATTTTCCGGCTGAGACTCCAAGCGTATTTAGCTGGATTCGACCGGGTTGTACTCTCTCGGGATGCGGAATGCTTGGACGGATGGTATGGAGCTTGGGTGTGGTTGATTTCTGACATGTCATCTATATATACCTCCATGGATGCCTATTTGCTTCTAAGACATCCTGTTCGCAACCTCACGGTAGGTAGCTCCTGCGTTCTTTAGCCCAAAGGGCATTACTCGATAGCAATGGGTCCACGCCTGTGGCCGAATAGGTCTTCTCTTGGTCGTGGGATCCGTCTTTGTCTGATTTGTAGCAGGAGAAAGCATCCGTGAAGCCCAGGAGTTCATGGTAGGAATTGTGGCATCTACAATGAAATTCGTCAGTGGCGGAGAAACTATCTTTTGGGCATGCTCGGTTGATGTCATTGAAGTCGATGCAAAGTCGCCACTTGCCAGTTCAGCTTTTGGCCAGTCTGACGTTGTGACCATTTAGGATACTCCACTTCTCTGATTGCCCCTTCCTGGAGGAGCTTGCCAACCTCCTCATTTATTGCTTTTTGTCTTTCTGGAGCGAATCTCCTTCTTTTTTGCTTGTATTGGTTTAGGAAGGATGGGTGACGTTTAGTACGCGGAGTGGTGTGCGGTCGATCCACTCCCGTGTTCTCACCTGGCACCGCGAAGACATCCTTGATGCATTTCGAAGAGTGAATGGGGGATGTCTGAGGTCTTCTGCTAGCCTGGAGCTGATGTAGGCAAGGTGTTCAGGGTTATCATCCAACTGCACAGGCTCCAGCTCTTCCGAGGGCTCAGGTCGGGTATTTTCCTCATCGCGCATGTCGAGCTCGTCCATGTATATGTTGTCGACCGCTTTTTGCTTCATGGATGCCGAGTAGCACTCCCTGGCCACGCGCTGGTCTCCTTGAACCATTCCTACTCCACCTGTGGTAGGAAACTTGATCACCATGTGGTAGAGCGAGATGGAATGGCCTTTATGGCGTTGAAGATGCACTTGACAAAATGTTATAAGCGGATGGGGCATCTACTATGAGAAACTCTCATGCGGGTTGTTACTTACAGCACGAAGTCTCTAAGTAAGTACTAAGCGTATTGATCTGGGTGCACCTCCCGGAGAATCCTTGCAGGTGAGGTCTTGACTTGTTCGACCTCTCCTTCGATATCAAAGGCGATACGAAGATGATGTCGGCTGAACTCCCCATTAGTAAACCGAGGACTCGTGGATCGTTTGTTAAGCCCTGATTGCCCTTATCACCAAAGAAGTGCATCATTAGAGTGTTGTCATCCTTCTAGGTGCCGAGATAAAAATGTTATGGCTGTGTCGAGTCGAGGTAGTTTGGACACTGCTTGTACTTCCGTTACCTCTTGATGCGATGCTGCCTTGAGTGAGCAGCTCACTAGCGAAGCTGGATTCCCCACCTCCTACAATAAATCCTCCACGAGGATCACCATGAATTTCCCTATAGAATTTTGTTGGTCTTTGAGTTGTTGTAGAATTGGTGGTGGTTGCGCCTGATTCGACCGGAGGATCTGAAGTGTCGGATACCACGCTTGAATTAAATATTCTATCATGCGAGTTGTAATGCAATCGTGGATTCGGTGCCGTCGTCCTAGCCAGAACTCCCACAATACACCGTGTTTTTCTCTTTTGGTAGGATCGACCTCATTTGGGGTTGCCACCTCGAGCATTCATGTTGTGCCGGCGTAAGACCTGCGTCTTTGTGGTTGTCGGGGTGGGCGATGGGGTGAATACCGTCGATAGCTGTTTGAGGTGGTCGGCGATCTCGGCCGCGCGTCTCTTCGAGATCTTTCCTTGTCTTTCTTTGGGATCTCTCGGTTTCCTGTCTCTTAGGGCCCGTCCACTGTTGTTTTATCAGATCCTACTTCTCTTTGTGGGTTGAAGAGCTTTCTTTCTTAGATATGAGGGCTTCCTCGCCGTTTATGTACTTTTCCGCTTTGGCAAGCACCTCAGCCATGCTTGCCTATGGATTCTTGGATATGGAAAACATCAAATCTTTTGACTGTACTCCTAACCCAGTGATGAATGCAGTGATAGTGAACTTCTCGTCCGGTACATCTACCTTTAGAGACTCGGCATTGAACCTCTGGACATATGACCTCAGGCTTTCCTGCGGGCTTTGTTTTATGGTTAGCAGGTGATAACCCTGACTTCCTATAGATTCGCTCCAATGAAGTGGGAGGCAGACGATGCGACTCTCTTAATGAGAGACTAACGATGGTGAGAACTGTTAAACCAAGCCATGGACCTTTTAGGCGTGATAGCGAAGGCTGCGCACCCGTACGAAGTCACAGTATCCATGTAGCTCATTTGAGATTCTCTTATAAGTGTTAAGATCGGTCGACCGGGATCCTTCACACCATCGAGCGCTTCAATTTGCGGTGATACGAACTTGGCTGGAAGGGAAGTGGAGCACCTCAGCGGGTGATCAATTGACTCAGTTCTTACCGAGTGTCGTAGAATCAGTAGCTTGGCTGATGACTTCCTTCGTGGGCAGTCTTGTTGGATACCTTGGAACCTCTGCTCACATGATTGCTCTCCCATTCCTTGCTGAGAAGGGGTCGGCTCATTGTTTCCGAGGTCCCAGGGTGTGTGCTTCGTTGGGCTCCCTCTGAGGGTAGTGTGAATCAGTACCCCACACTGGCTCCATTTGGACTCTTGTACGCTCGAGGAGGGCGAGGTGTGGTGCTCTTCATGGGGGTGGTGTTATGATGCTGCGGGCTTGTCGCGATTCCCGCGGGCGTTGCATCTGCCTGGTGAGTTCCTCTAATTCTTCTATCAAGCGTTGGTTGGTGGGGCCAGTGCCTCCCACCTCATCCCGAGTGTTGGCACTTGCACAGTCCTAAAGGCGCCTCAGGAGGGGTGACTATCCACCGCCCGGTGATGCCGCATTCACGGAATGATTCGGCGAGACTCTGCTTGTATTCACGTTGATACCATCGATTGCGAGATCGACTTTATTTGTAAAGGCTGTGGCGTTCCAGAGGGCGAGCCTGACTGATGATGCAGCCTCAAGCCGGGGCGGAATTTGGAGCATCTTTGGAAATTCTTTGAGTGAACCTACGAACTATCCATTGGTACAGTCAGGCTGGGCGATTAGACTCCTTTGCAAAAACAAGAAAGAAAGAGGATCTGTCAGGGCTCGCCCGTTGCCGCTCCGATGCCTAAGTCAGTTCTTTCCTGTGGAAGAGAATATCAACTGCTTAGGGAATGAAGTATTAAGTGCAGTATAATTACCTTTTACCGATGGGGTGGCACATTGGTATAGCATATGCTTTCCCGATTGGATGGTGGTAAGTTAACCAAGTGGATGTGATATTTTCTTCCTTCTTCGTTATCGGGTGTAAGGGATAATAAGGGAGGCGATTGTTGAGAGTGTCTGCCCTCATTGGTGAGATTCGATTTGTTTTATAGGATAAGCTGTTATTGGGAATTATCTTACTTCCCTTACTGGTGAGATTTAGTTTGATTTACAAAACATGGGCTTTTCAGATGGTCCATGTTGTTGGCCCTTGGGGCGAACAAATTGGGCTCCCGTTTTGGGTCGGTGCCAGGGGCTCGGGCATTTCACTGGGCTTACCTTTTCCTTGAGCTTGGCGAGTGGGCCTGCACGTCTATTTTTTAAACCCTATCATGTATAATATCTAAAGTTATGTTTTATCCTTTTAAAATTTAGTATTGAGCAATTTGCTTAACATTAAAAATCCTTTCATTTTTTTTATTTATTGTGTCTTTTTTTATGTTTAGGTTTAAAATATTTAAAACTTTATTTTGTTTATTTATTTAATTTGAAGGGTAGTTATTATTTTAAATATTTGTTTATTATTGAAAGTTTAGGTTTATGATTATTTTTTTTACTCATGGTTTATAATTGTTTATTTACTATCTTTTAATTCAATTTTGATAGCTCAGTTAATACTTAAAATCAAGATTTATCTTTAAAAATATAATTTAAAATTATTCATGTGATATTAAAAGAATCAGTCTCTTAGTTTAATTTAAAATCATTACCGCAATATAAAAAAAAATAAAAATCCTTTTTAAAAAAAAAAAAAATTCATTTATTGACCTGACAATGCATGTTTTTTTTATTCTCTCGATCTTTTTCAATTCTAATTCATTTCAGTTTTTAAATATTCACAAATACATTTTACCATTTCTAATCCATTTCATTTTAAAAATATTCATAAATATCTTTTTCCAATTCTAATTCTAATTCAATTCTAATGTGCAAGTGATGCTAATGATTCTTTTTTCATTCTAATTGTTTTTTATTCTTGATGGGGTGTGAAATAATGACCTTGCGGGCCGAATCTGAAAGCCCGAGCGTCGGGACCAAATGGGCCGAATACTTACAATAGGCCACATGGTAGCATAGCGGGCCCCGAAAGCGAGCTGACTCTTCGCTTAAGGCGATAGCGAATCCATGTGGAAACTTGATCTATAAATCGAAAGTAGGATATTTCCCAATTGTGCCACATCGATTTTCCGTATTAATCGGTTCTGATAAGAAGAAAATCTCCTACTGGTAGGGAGAAACATCATATCATCCTCGACGAAACGCCACTATTGATTATTGTTTTTATCCGACAAGAAGCATCTTGTCGGGGTCATCGTCCAGCTAGGAAATTTGTGCGCGATCATCATTATAAATACCAAGCCACCCCACCGGTGAAGATACGTAGACTTATACGCAAAGCTTCATTGCCTAGGCGGTTGATGTACGCACGGGGAAAGACTTGACTTAGGCATTGGAGGCAGGCGAGCCCGTGATCCTTTTTGTTTCTTGTTTTGCGGAGGCCCAGCGTTCGAGAGGCGGTAGGATCATTGCTTGATTCCGGCCGCGCTCGGCCCGGTTCGGTGAAAAAACATCATCGATTCCCTAGTTGTTTTATATCCATATTAATGTAATTTTTCCGTATGTTCAAATAATTGTTTGCTATGTATAAATACGATTTTTCTTCTTAATTTATAATAATTTTTTTTTCAGTATTCTAATATGCACTAATCTATAATTTATTTTCCAATATTCCAATTTATACTAATCTATATTCTTCGTAATGTAATGATTATTTATCTTATTGTGCCCACTATTTTATTAATTTTGTACTTTCTCATTTTCCATATCTTTTTAGTTTTATTTAAGTAAAATGCATTTTTTTTCTAAATTTTTTTTATCAAACATCTAAAATTCATTTATCAAAATACAATTTTCTAAACTATCTTACCTCCAAATGCTTTTTTAAATCATAATCCAAATTCTTATTTCCTCAAGTTCTTTATTATTATTATTTTTATTTCATAAATCAAATGTATATTCTTTAAAATTCTAATTCTAATTTCTTCTAAAGTTCCCAATTTCAATTTTTATTTTTTAATTTCAATCTTGTTCAATTTTTCAAAATTTTATTTTCAACTTTTTTTTAAAGACTTCAAACCACAAGTGTAAAACCTGGTAAAATTAGAAATTTTCAAAAATAACAAAATGATAATAATAATAATAATAATAAATTGCCATAATGATTAAGGAAAGCTTAGAAAATTCTCTAGATCTCGGATGATTAAATAGATTGCGTCGTTGGATTCGTCTCGCGAAATCTAATGACTCAGAAAAGTTTCGTTGAATTCTGAGACAGTCGGAATATTTTTTAGGATTTTTTGGATGATAAGTCATTAGTGACTCAAAGAACGAGATTTTTACGAAAATTTTGGAAGTGAGGAAATGACTTGAGCTAAGTTCATTTAAAATAAATTGAACTGAAAAGAAATTAATTATTTCGGGGTGGAAACGGACCTGAATGAGAGATGAACACATGACACAATGTGAGCCATGTATTCAAATTTAAAAAGAAAAGAAAATGATAAAAAAAGAAAAAGAAAAGTCAAAAGGAAAAAAGAAGGAGGAGACGGACAGTGAGGGAGTGTGAGGGAGGAGAAGAGAGAGAGAAAAGGGAAAAATGGGTTTTTAAGCTTCTCTCTAAGATCTAATCAGTCGTCGGTTTTGTTGGAAGCGAAGAAAAGTTTATCGCATCACAAACTGCGGCGTAGTGCAAAATCTTGAGTTTCGTCAAAGCTCACGGGTATGGGGAATTTTCCTACTTTGAATATTTTTAGCTTAAAAGCCATGTAATGACATAGGTTGTCTTCGGGGCTGTGATAGGCCGTGTGATTTAGTCCCAAGATTTTGGGATTGAATGTTGGAAATTTTTGGGATTGGTTCCGGCAGTCCCGGACTAGGTTGAGGTTTGGTTTTGATCCCGGGATTGATGTCTTTGGGTTTTGTGGTGTGTTTTGGTATCACGATGGTCGATGTGAATCGTGAAGGGACCAAGAGGTACCTTATTTTATATGGGTCCGAGATTTGAGCTATTTTGTGTGTATTGTTGGAAAAAAAAATATATGTTGTTGTGTGTAAAAAAATCATGTTAATATGTGTTTGCGTGATGTATTAACATGAAAATTGTGATAAATGGAAATTATATGTAGGAAATATAATTATCCGGAATTTATAAATATTACATGTAGCATGACATAACATGAAATGACATGATTGCATTTCATATGTATGGTCACATCGAGTCGAGTTAGGTGTGGGTGCATGGTATTGTTATTCACCATTCTTGGTGAATGTGTGGTGAGCTCGGAAATGGGACCACGTCCAAAATCGAGACTCACGGTTGTATAAAACAATAATAAATATAAATCACGTGTATTTGGGCATAGCAAGATGGGCAGAATCCCCCACGCCCTCCCCCCTCCCCCCAGGGTGAAAGACCCAAATTTATATGTGGTTAGACATGATCACTGGCGGTGAAAGCCCGTAAAAATGTTAGAAGGGGTGCGACTATCCTGCGGTGTGACTCCGAAAAAGACGTGCCCCATGAACAAAACATGAGATTTGATAAAAAAAAAATTCAAGTGAATAATGGAGGGTTGTCCAATAGTTTAAGTCATTGGGTGAAACACCAATGACTAGTTTTCACACTTGGCATTGCAGGTGTAAGGGAGTCAGTTGGGACTCGGGTTGTGGGCATGAGGAGTCTCATTTCATGCATGATACATAATATTCCATATAAGATTGCATTATTTATATGGAATGTGGTTGGACGTTTTCATGGTTGTCATTGCATGTGCATTTTAGGTGAGGAGTAAGCGCCTTAGGAATTTTTCCTCTTGGGTGTGCTCCTGCCGTTAATAGGACCCCACTAGGTATGGGGGTGTGCGGGAAGACTGACCGCTCCGACGAGGCCGTGATTATGAAAAAGGCCGATGTGTGGCCTTGATATTACCTTTGAGTAACATTTTTGTATAAAAGAATTGTAACTAAATTATTTTAGGACTATTGTCTAAATAGTCAGATATGTAATTATAGTAAGAGGGTCATGATCGGACTCTTACGGACTGTAATTAAGCATTTTATTTTCATATTTTAGATTTAAATGTGAATGAATGGGTCCCGATAAAGGGATGTATATTGGGGATATGGATGGATGGACCATGTGGGGTCAATACTGCTTTCATTGAGACCCTAGATGGGTTATGATTATACTGTTATATAGGTTGTTTGTTGGGTAGAACTCTCCAAACAAAGAAGACTTTGCCCGATTTTTGTGAAAATATGGATCTCGATAAATGAGACACAACAATGTGTTGTCGGGTCTGAAATCCGCAAGGAATTTACGTGGGTTGTGGGTTGTCAACGGGACCCCCAGATTTGGGACGTCACAACAAGATTGATTCTATAATTCCAATAAAAATGGAATCTTATGGGATCAATTCGTTGAATAGATAAATGAGCTATAATGGGGGCCCAACATATCCTTTTGCTAAATGCTTAATCATTCAATTCATAGTATGATTTATAATTTGTGTATAATTATTCTGCACTTTTTATCATGCTAACATTGTTTCTCATAAATAGCGCTCTTAGCACTTTAGCTTTGTATTTATTTGTTAAAATTTTCTCTTTATGTGTTTTTGATGTATTATTAATTATCATTCGTGGTATCCATGGATTGATTAGTTAGTTGTCCTATTTTATTTACCTTGATTAGTATAGACCTAACTTTAGGGGTTTAGATGGGTGTTACGGCTTGTCACCGTACATTTCTGATAAGTAACCTAACCCCTTGACCTAGATTCGATTTTTCTTAGATTTGCTTTTTCCACTAAGAGTCACAATTTAGGGTTTTATTTCTTATTTTGTTTTCATTTTAAAAATAAACTAAAATAAGTGGCAATTCTAAACAAATTTTAAAAATGGTTTTTCAAAATATAAAAATAAGTCTCTGTTATAAATAATTCATTACAAAATGTGAATGACTACATTTACCAGTAAATTGTTATGGATGTACTTATTACTGTATTAATGAAGACCCATATATATATGGGATCCCTGATAATGAAAGCAAAAGTAGAAAAATGATCTTTAGAGTTCTCTCTTAGTTTATTTTTTCCTTTCTTCATTCTTTATACACGTTATTAGCACGAGAGCTCAGACAGACAAAGTCACAAAACCAGTAAGGTATTCTGAGTATATATTTTTCCTTTTTCCTTTTCTTTCTTTTCTAAAGAAAATTTTATAGCAAAAAGCTATAAAACTGGACGTTATTCATAGCCTAAAGTTATGAAAATCTAAATTGATAAAGATTTCTTCCATCATTGATCCATAATCTGAAAATATGCACTCTTCTCTATGTGATAGAATGAGGAAATTTGAACCATAGCCCTCAAGTTCTCGTTTTAAAACATTACCACTTGAGCTTAGATATATTATTATTAAATTTTAAGTTATTAAGTTATAATTTTCTTATATCTTTTCACTTTATTCATATATTGTTAATTATTTCAAAAAATGACTAATGTCACCAAGCTCGAATTTTCTGCCCTTGATATTTCAAGCAAGAATGATTTATTTTGGATATTAGATGCCAAAATCAACTTGGATGCTATGAATCTTGGAAATATTATCAAAGAAGGAAATACCGCATCCCAGTAGGATCGCGCTAAAGCTTTAATATTCCTTCGTCATCATATTAATAAAGGCCTCAAAAGTGAATATCTTACGATCAAGGATCCATTGATCCTCTGGAAAAGTTTGAAAGAATGGTATGACCTTTAAAAGACCATAATACTCCCAAGGGCCCATTATGATTGGATTCATTTATGACTACAAGATTTTAAGTCGGTTAGTGACTATAACTCAGCCTTGTTCAAAATTAGCTCTCAACTAAAATTATATGAAGAAAAGGTCTTGGATGAGGACATGCTTGAGAAAACATATACCACTATTCACGCCTCTAATATGCTCCTACAGCAACAATATAGAGAGAGTGTCGTTTTACCAAATATTCTGAGTTAATTGCATGTCTCCTTGTAACTGAGTAGAATAATGAATTGTTATTAAAAAAACCACCAATCTCGCCCTACCGGATCTATATCATTGCCTGAAGCCAATGCCACAATTCAAATTAATAGTTGTGGGCATGGGCATAGGCATGGATATTTTTATGGATGAGGCTGAGACCGTAGTCGTGGTCGCCATGTTTCTTGGAATCAAGGTGATTATAATCAACCTCATAATAAGAAAAACAACTCCAATAACCCAGCTGGTCGTTGAAAATATTCAGAAAGGCAGATTGTGCCACATAACAAAAGGGTTTATGAGGCTTTGAATGCTACGGATGTGGAATAAAGGTCGCGGTCACGTGCACAGCCGATGCGATAAACATTTGGTTGACCTTTATCAAGCCTCCATCAAAGGAAAAGATAGCCAAATTGAGACCCGACTTTATTATTAATTCGAGGACGATGGATCACGATGATCCTTATCAAGTCTCCCTTCAAGAAGCTAACAAATAAATTGATGACAATTTCATTGATAATGATGATGCAATACCTTTAACTCATTTTGATATCTTTGACTTCTTTGAAGATCTAAGTGGAAAAATTTACCATTTGATTGGTAATGAAAATGTGTGCTATGATTAACATATATGCTTAGTATGTTACTTTTATTACATATTTAATACAAACTGAGTAATTCTATTTAAATTTTGTCTTTCTTTTGAAGATATATGGATCATTCTCGTCGAGATGCATGTCTTGTTGATTGTGCCACAACTCACACAATTTTACGTGATAAGAAATACTTTTCAAACTTAACTTTAGTTCCATTTAATGTTCAAACTATCTCGTGCCCTGCAGACCTAATTAAAGGTTCTAAGAGCTACTTATCGTTTCGCCTAATGGCACAAAGTTTCAAATTGATGATGCCCTTTATTCTAATAAATCTAATCGAAATTTACTTAGTTTCAAGGATATTTGCTGAAATGGATATCACATTGAAACTATGAATCATTATGGGAATAAGTATTTACTCATTACTGAGGAAAAACAAATCTTTGAACAATTGATTTCTTCATCATATGGATTATATCAAACAACTATTAGACCTCTTGAATCTCATGCTGTCATGAACCAGAAGTTTAATGACCCAAAAGCATTTTTATTGTGGCATGAACGGCTTGGACACCCATGACTTTCAATGATACGTCGTATAGTTCAAAATTCTAACGGGGATCCATTAACAAGCAAACAAATTGTAAAATCTCATAATTTTAGTCGGGTCTCCGCTTGTTCTCAGTAAATTAATTATTAGACCATCTTGCCAAAGATCAGCGCCTTAAATCCCCGCATTTCTAAACGATTCAAGGATATTTGTGGGCCTATTCACCCACCTAATGGACATTTTCAAGTATTTTATGGTTTTAATTTATGCGCCCACTAGATGGTCTCATGTATGCCTTCTTTCAATCTTAATGTCAGATTCGACAGACATTAGCCTAGATAATTAAGCTCAGGCACACTCCTCGATCATCCTATCAAGACAATTGCCTGATAATGTTCGTGAATTCCTCATCTCAAGCCTTCCTTGATTATTGTATGTCCATTGGAATAGATGTTCAATACTTAATTGCCTGCGTTCTTGGCTCTAATGGGTTACCGAATTTCAAACGCTCAGAATTAATTGCTAGACTATTACTTTTGAACACCAAATTTCCTTTATCGGCATGGGGGCATTCTATTATTCATGCTGCAAATTTAATTCGCCTTCATCCTATAGCCAATCAAGATTTATCCCCATTACAACTTGTTTTCGGTTATCAACCTAATATTTCACATTTACGTGTTTTTGGTTGTGCTGTTTATGTTCCCCTTACACCCACTCATCGAACTAAACTAGGTCCTCAACACCGTCTTAGTATTTATATTGGTTTTCAATCTTCATCTATTATTAACTATATTGAGCCTCTCACAGGTGATGTTTTTATTGCTCAATTTGTAGATTGTCATTTTAATGAACATGTTTTCCCGCTATTAGGGGGAGAAAATCCAATTCCAGAAGAATGGCGAGAAATTACATGGACTGAATCATCTTTTTCTCATCTTAACCACCAACCCCCCCGCAAAGCAATCTGAATTAGAGGACTAAAAGATAATTCATTTACAAAATCTTGCAAATCGATTGTCTGATGCATTTATTGATTCAACAAAGGTTACAAAATTACATATACCATATGCAAATATCCCAGCACGGATTGAAATCCAATGGGAAAATTGAAATATAGCATGGCCAATGAGCCTAAGCCACAATTAAAATGCGGAAGACCTATTGGCTCAAAAGATACAATTCCAAGAAAATGAAAAATGTTAAATTCAATGCTCATGAAGAGCACGCTCCTGAAGAGCATACAAATTTGAAAGGATTAAATGATGAACTAATAACCCCTGCATAGGCATCAGTTGAACAGTTATCTCATGAGATTGTACCGGTACATGATAATGAAGAGATATCTATTAATTATATACACAAGGGTAAAATATGGGATCGAAATACTACCCTTATAGAAGGTGCTTTTTCTTTCCAAGTGACTATGGACATCATAAGCAATGATGAAGATCAGGAGCCACAAAATATGAATGAATGTCAACGTCGAAATGATTGGTTAAAATGGAAAGAAGCAATTCAAATAGAGTTAAAATTACTGGCTAAACGAGAGGTATTTGGACCAATAGTTCAAACACTTAAAGATATAAAACCTGTTGGATATCGATGGATCTTTGTACAAAAGAGAAATGAGCAAAATGAAATCATGCGATATAAAGCACACCTTGTGGCCTAAGGCTTCTCACAAAGACATGGAGTTGATTATGAGGAGACGTATTCTTCTGTAATGGATGCAACTACATTTCGTTATTTAATATATTTAGTGGTCTTCGAAGGACATGATATGCGTCTAATGGATGTAGTCACAACCTATTTATATGGATTTATTGATACTAATGCATATATGAAAATCCCTAAAGGATTCAAATTACCCGAAGTAATGAATTCAAAACCATGGAGCATGTATTCAATCAAGTTACAATGATCTTTATATGGATTAAAAGCGCCCGTCAATGTGGTATAATCGCTAGTTTCAAGATTTGCTCAAAGAAGGACATGTGAAATAACTAACCTTGCTCCATGCGCTTATCAAGAAAGTAGCAACTGGATTTGCAATTATTGCGGTATATGTGGATGATTTGAATATGATTGGGACTCCTGTAGAGCTCATCAAAACAATTGACTACTTAAAGAAAAAATTTGAAATGAAAGATCTTAGGAAAACAAAATATTGTCTCAACCTGTAGATCGAGCATTGTTCAGATGTTGTATTAATCCATCAATCAACATATAAAAAAAAAAGTCCTGAAGCGCTTTCATATGGATAATTCACACCCCCTTAGTTCCCCCATGGTTGTTAGGTCGCTTGAAGTGTCCAAAGATCTGTTTCGGCCTAAAGAAGAAAATGAAGAATTGCTTAGTCCTGAAGTACCATATCTCAGTGCAATTGGTGCACTAATGTATCTTGAAAATTATACTCGACCAGACATTGCTTTATCAGTTAATTTACTAGCAAGATACAGTTAAGCTCTAACTAAAAGGCACTAGGACGGGATTAAACATGTATTAATATATCTCTGTGGGACATGTGACATGGAATTATTTTATTCCAAAACATTGGAACCATAATTTTTCGGTTATGCAGATGCAGGCTATCTTTCGGACCCTCACAAAGCTCGATCACAGACATGATATATATTTTCTTATGGACATACTGCTATATCCTAGAGGTTAGTAAAACAAACAATGGTGGCCACCTCCTCCAACCATTTAGAAATACTTGCCATGCATGAAGCTAGTCAAGAATGTGTTTGGTTGAGATCCATGATACAACACATCATAAAATCATGTGGATTATCTCCTATCAAGAACAAACCAACAGTATTATATGAAGATAATGTTAAGTGCGGTATCAAGGTGAAGTCAAAGGATGATATATTAAAGGTGGATCGATCTACACATTTCACCGTATTCTTCTATACCATGAACTTTGTGAGCAAGCAGAAATCAATGCAAATGTATAAGGTCCAAAGGATAATCTGTGCGTATTTATTTACAAAAGTCCTGCCCATTACAACATTCAAGAAACTTGTACACCAAATTGGTATGTGTCAGGTAAAAGATCTTCAAAATTAAGTATTATGTCATTATTAGTAGGAGATTTGTTAAAGCTGTTAGTATACTGCACTCTTTTTTCCTTCGTCCAGGTTTTATCTCATTGGGTTTTACTGACAAGGTTTTTAATGAGACAATAGTAACTATCAAGTGATGGTCATTCAAGGGTGATAGGGTTTAAAAAATAGGCTCGCAGGCCCACTTGCCAAGCCCAAGGAAAAGGTAAGCCCAGTGAAATGCCCGAGCCCCTAGCACTGACCTAAAACGGGAGCCCGGTTTGTTCGCCCCAAGGGCCAACAAGATGGACCATCTGAAAAGCCCATGTTTTGTAAATCAAACTAAATCTCACCAGTAAGGGAAGTAAGATAATTCCCAATAACAGCTTATCCTATAAAACAAACCGAATCTCACCAATGAGGGAAGTAGGATAATTCTCAATAACTGCTCCCTTATTATCCCTTATTAATCCGATAACGATAAAGGCGTAAAATATCCCATCCAATGGAAAAGAATCCTTACCACCATCCAATTGGGAAAAACATATGCTATAAATACCAGGCCACCCCATCGGTAAAAGGTACGCAGACTTATGCACTAATATTTCATTCCCTAAGTAGTTGATATTCTCTTCCACAGGAAAGAACTGACTTAGGCATCGGAGCAAGAATCCGCGCAGCCCCAACATCCTCTTCTTCTTGTTTTTGTAGAGGAGTCCAACGTCAAAGAGCCAAGTGGCCGTCCATCGACAATTTCTAGTTCCTCATCTCAGCCACACTCCAAAGATGCTCCACTCCCGCCCGGCTTGAAAAAGGCATCAACAAGAGCGCCACTGTGGGAACGACAGTTCCTTACAAATAAAGCTGATCTCTCAGTAACTGATGGTATCAACGCGGAATACAAGCAGGAGTCTCACCAATCCTTCCAGAATGCAGGACTAGCCTGGTGGGGTAGATAGCTGACCTCCCGGAGGCACCTTAGAGACTGTGCAGGCCAACACGGATGAGGTGGAGGCACTTCGTCTCACCAATCAAAGCTTGATAGAAGAAATAGAGTAACTCACCAGGCAGATGCAACGCCCGCGGGAATCGCGACAAGCCCAGGAAGGTTATAACACCGCCCCTCAGAAGAGCAATTACACCCCGACCTCCGAGAAGCAAGGCAGTCCCCGAGCCAAAGGGCATGGACCACAAACGGCTAATACCCGGGGACCAAACGATGAGTCACCCCCTTCCTCAAGAAGGAAACGGGAGAGCAATCATGGGAGCAGAGGTTCAAAGCAGATCAACAGAGCTCACCACGTGAAGGAAGTCGCCAAAGGCCAGCGCCTTAATCGTATGGACACCCCCGGGTGCAAAGAAATTCGAGTCACCATTCACGACTGAGGTGCTCCACTTCCCCCTTCCAACCAAGTTCAGAATGCCGCAAATTGAAACGTTCGATGGTGAGAAGAATCCTGTCGACCATCTTAACACTGATAAGAATCAAATGGAGCTACATGGATACCAGACCGCATGCGCGTAGCCTTCATTGCCACGCTAAAAGCTCTGGCCGCTTCTGGTTTCTTAAATTGCGGATCCCACCATCATCGCTTCCCTCATCTCGGCAGAGTTTCCATCGCTCGTCTCCCACTTCATTGGAGCGAGAACGTATAGGAAGCCGGGTTATCACCTGCTAACCATAAAACAAAGCCCGCAGGAAAGCTTGAGGTCATATGTCCAGAGGTTCAATGCCGAGTCTCTGAAGGTAGATGTACCGGACAAGAAGTTCGCTATCACTGCATTCATCGCTGGGTTAGGAGTGCAGTTAAAAGATTTGATGATTTCCATATCCAAGAATCCACAGGCAAGCATGGCCAAGGTGCTTGCCAAAGCGGGAAAGTACATAAACGGCGAGGAAACCCTCATATCCAAGAAAGAAAGCTCTTCAACCCACAAAGAGAGAAGCAGGACCGACAAACAACAGGGGCGAAGCCCTAAGAGATAGAGAAATCGGGAGAGATCCCCAAAGAAAGACAGGGAACGATCCCCGAAGAGACGCGCGGGCATCAGAGATTGCTTGGGACCACCTCAGCCCGAGCTACGCCTGACTTCACTTCTCGGTTCACCCCGACAGCCACGATCGTGAGGTCTCGCGTGAAGTACAACATGAACAGCTGAGGTGGCCGACCTGGGGACAGAGGTTAGGATCTATCGAAAGAGATAAATCACGAGGTAATACGGAGCTCCACAGACCACACCCGAACGACTATTGCATACAACTCCTCTCTCCTTCTCGGGAAAGAAGGAGATAGAATACGACCCGACGCGGTATCTCCCGCCGCTTCGCATCCTCTCGAAGGTCAAAAATTCTCGATGCACCACCTCACCCCTGCATACAACAATCTCGCACCAATAGCCCTTAGGGGAAATTCACGTGATCTCAAGAGGATTTGCAGGAGGTGGGGAATCCAGCTCTACGAGGAAGGCTCACTTGCGTAGCATCAGATCAGGAGGGGTAATGGAAGTATAAGCGGTGTCCAAACTACCTCGACTCGACACAGCCATAACATTCTTAGATTCAGACCTGGAAGGATGCCAACACCCCACGACAACCCCTTGGTGATAAGGGCAGTTGTGGCGAACAAAACGATCCACCGGGTCCTTGTCGACAATGGGAGTTCAACCGACATCATCTTCGCATCGGCCTTTGATAGGATGGCTACTCCATGGAGAGGCTGGGTCGGAACCAAGATCAAGACTCCACCGCGAGGATCTCCTGGGAGAAAAAGTACTGGATCAATACAGTTAGTACTTACTTTGGGAGACCCCCCATGCTAGGCAACAACGGTAGTGAGGTTTCTCATAGTAGATGCCCCATCTGCTTATAACATTTTGTTGAGCAGACCCTCTCTCAACGCCATAAAGGCCATCCCCTCCGCTTACCACATGGTGATCAAGTTTCCTACCACAAGTGGAGTAGGAATGGTTCGAGGAGACCAAATAAGATGGGCCGGAGTGCTACTCGCATCCATGAAGCAAAAAGCGCTCATAACGATACATGGACGAAGCTCGATGCGCGACGAGGTAAAATACCGACCTAAGCCCTAAGAGCCGCCAAGCCTATGCACTGGATGATAACCCTCAACACCTCGCCACTCCGCCAAAGGGGTTATAAGACCTCGTACATCCCCTTATTCACTTCTTGAAACAGAACAAGGATGTCTTCGCGTGGAAACAGGAAGACATGGGAGGGATTGACCCCGCAATAATCACTCATAGACTAAACGTCAGTCCATCCTTCAAACCAGTCAAGTAAAAAAGAAGGAGTTTCGCTCCAAAAAGACAAAAAGCAATAACGAGGAGGCCTACAGCTCTTCCGTGCAGGGGCAATCGCGGGAAGCGAGTAACTCGAATGGTTGGTTAACGCCGCACTCGCCAAAAAGTGAACGCAAGTGGCGATCAGACGAACATCGACATCAACCGAGCATGCCTAAAAGATAGTTTCCTTCTGCCATGGATCGACCTCATCAGATGCTACAAATTTCGGCCATGAACTCCTCAATTTCTCATGGATGCTTTGGCAACAACCAGACGCGATGGATCCCGACTCATCAAGAGAAGACCCCATTCACGAGGCAAGGGACCTATCGCTATCGAAAGGCAATGCCCTCGGGCTAAAGAACGCAGGAGCTACCTACCATAGGTTGGTGAACAAGAGGTTCCGTACAACAGGCATCCATGGAGGTATATATAGATGACATGTCAGAAATCAACCACTCCGCCGAGCCCACATAACTCCAAAGATTCCGCATCCCAAGAGAGCACAACATGAAGTCAATCCAAATTAAATGCGCTGAGTCTCAGCAGGAAAATTCTTAGGCTTTATAGTCAACTACCGAGGAATCGAGGCAAATCCAGACAAAATAAAAGCTGTGCTTGACATGCCGCCACCGTCAAACATAAAAGAAGTCCAACGCTCAACCCGAAGAATAGGCCGCCGCTAGGCGCATTGATGTCCAAGGCCACGATAAATGCTCACTCTTCTAGGTTCTAAAGAAAGCTTTTCAATAGATACATTGCGAAGAATCGTTTCGCAAAGATCGAAAACTTATCCGAGCTCTCCCCCATTTTGGTGAGCTCCTCCTCAAGGGAACTCCTTAATTCTATACCCGCGCCTAAATTTTCTCGACTAGTGCCGTCCTCGTCAGAGACAAAGACCGAGTACAACACCCGCCTACTATTATTGGCACCGAGGCCCAGACAAAGATAGCAAAGAGTGTGTAGTAGAGTATAGTAGAGAGAGGTATCCAAGGATGGAGAAATTAACTCCGCATTATAACCGCAGCCCGAAAAGCCCTCGCCTTACTTTCAAGCTCATACCATCAAGTCCCGGCTGCAGTACCCAATGAATCAAGTGCTACACAAACCAAAGACCTCGGGAAGATTGATGAAGTGGGCCTTAGAGTTGAGCGAGTTCGACATCAGATATAAACCAAAAAACGCAATCAAAGGGTAGGTCTTGGCAGACTTCGTCATGGAGTTCACCCCGACCAAGCTTGCCGAGGATACGCGAGCAACGCCTGACCTCCCCATTTGGAAACTGTCCGTAGACGGGGCCGCCAATGCTCAAGGGAGCGGTGCCGGGCTAATTCTGACCTCCCCAGAAGGAATAGACATCGAGTATGCACTCAGATTTGGGTTCCAAGCCTCCAACAACGAGGCGCCGAGGCCGGGCCATCGCAGATTCCTCAATCCTCGCCCCATTCAATGGAAGTCGACCAAATGCAAAGGTATGCAAATGACCCCATTGGTAGTAGCAAATAGAAGACACCTACGAGGAAAAAGGTGAAAAAATGATCCTATACCTAAAAAGGCGTACGTGAATTAATGAGGAAGTTCAGGCTAGTCTCAGCCCGACATATCATACCCAGAGCGAGAATTCCCGAAAGCGATGTTCCCAAGAAAATCAAGTAACCGCCTCACAAGAAGATCTCAAATCGCAATTAACGCCGCCGGCACCTTCGCAGAGCCCCCATGCATCTCTATGACGAGGAAGCCGCCCCTATCATCCCCGAATGAGTCGGGATAGACCCCATTTGGGACTATTTACCGACTCCGACAAGCACCCGACGCACCCAAGAGGCTTCTAAGCCAGACGCAGGCTCCATCAGGTTTCATTATTCATAAGGGAAGCCCCATAGTGACGCGCCACACCCATCCTCGCGCGCTGCGTGGAAAACACCGACCACGCAGGCCGAGGGAAGTGCATGAAGGTGTATGTGGAAATCACATCGAAGCTCGGACGTTGGCAGGAAAAGTCTTAAGACAGGGATACTATTGGCCCACAATGCTCAGAGACGCGATAGAACTAGTCAAGAAGTGCAAAGCACGCCAAAATCTCTCGCCTCCCATCCGAGTCGACTTCAAGCATAAGCCCCGTCTTCACAGCCGGGGCTAGACATATGCTGGGGGACCTCTCGCCCATTGCGCGGGCCGCGTAAATTTATCATCGTAGTAATGGATTATTTCACCAAATGGGCTTCGTAGTTTCTAACCATTGGCTAATACTGCACGTAAGATACGCAACTTCGTTTGACACTCCATAATTTGTAGGTTTGGTATCTCAAGAGCCCTGGTGTCTGACAATGGGAAGCACTCACAATCCTAAGTTCGGGGTGGATTTCGTGTCGAGCCTGGATCAAGAACTACTACTCGCCCCTCAGCCATCCACACCCAATGGACGCTGAAATCACCATTAGAACTCTTAAAGCGGCACAAAAGACCAAGTTGGAAGACCTAAAAGGCAAGTGGGCAGAGTACCTACCCGAGGTGTTGTGAGCATACAGAACTATGCGCAAATCTGCAACTCAGGAAACCCCATTCGCTTTAGCTTTTGGTACCGAGGCGGTGGCCCTTGTCGAGATAGGATTAAAGTCCCCAAGGATTGAATTGGCAAGCGTGGAACATAACGAAGAAGCTCTTCGTCTAAACCTGGACCTCCTAAATGAAAAGCGCGAACAGGTCCTAAAACGTACAGAAGACTACCAAAGGAAGACTCCAAGAAGGTGCGCCGAATTAAAAGGTCAAAACCTGTGGGTTACAAGCCTGGCGACCTAGTCTTAAAAAAGCTTCTACCTGCAAGAAAAAATCCGACACATAAACTAGGGCTCAACTGGGAAGGCCCCTATATAGTATCTCGCGTCTGCCGGGTAATTACATGAGCCCGCATTGTAAGAAGGAAGGTAAGTTCTATCTCACTCTTGGAACGCGAGCACCTTGCCGTTTTTATCAAGAGAGCTCAAATTGTAATCATTAATAGCAAGTAACATCGCTCGCATAAGTACGAAAGTGTTTGTTGATTGCTTTGTTTAATATCCTCGTAAATTAGAAGCGGGGCATCTCGAGAAAGTACGAGAAAGTTATGCACGTTATAATACACAAATTCATGTGCCAAAAAAGAAAATTTTTCTTTATTCCAATGAAGGTACAATTGATTACAATCAGCAATGTCATCCATTACATCTCAGAAATAAACAGTACAAGCAGTTCCCTAAAAAAAAAGAGTGCGAATGAGAAGGGGAAGGAGAAGGAAAAGGAAAAGAAAGGGTGAGGAAAAGAGAAGGAGAGGAAGAGAGAATAAGAAAGAGAGGAAGAGAGAGTGAGAAAAAGAAGGATAAGGAGAAGAAAGAAGAGAAAGAGAAAAAAAAAATGAGAAAATGGAGAAAGTAGTACTAAAAGTACATCGCTTTCTCCAGACGCATTCCCTAAAGACGGTTGTGGAATAACATAACTCCCATAAAGGGAGACTAAGGAAAACACAACTCCCACAAAAGTGCAGGAGCATCGTAACCGAGCCGAACTCGGCGACCCTCGCGAAGATCTAATTGCCTTGACTCTTCATCGAGCACAAATTCCGCCATGCCCCCCAAAAGGAAGAAGTTTCGGGCATTGAGCTCCATAAATGGGCTAGGTCGCTTTATTTATAGAAGGCTAAAGACTCAAAAATTGCTAGCTGCTTCGATTCTCCATAAACCAGCATTAATGACGCTTGCATCTTTCCAAGAAGTGGAAGTAAACGGCCGCGACCGTAAGCCTCGGGCGCTTTAACCCACTGAGCCCGATGCCTTAGCTTCGAGAGCTGGGACTACTCATCCAAGGCCTCGCACCAGAGCCTCGAGGCCTCGGCCCGTGAGCTTAACAGCTCAGAAGGCCTCGCCGCCTGAGCTCAATAGCTCGCTTGAAGAGCTCAACCGGTCAGCGCCATATAGCCAGAGCTAGTTCACCAGCAGATAAATTTTTACCTGAGCTCGATAGCCAATCATAGAGCTTAACAAATTCAGAAGGTCTCAACTGAGCTCAATAGCTTAGTTTCGAAGAGCTCAACTGCTCAGGAAAGGCCATATAGCCGCAGCCGCTTTAACTCAGCAGATAGGCCCACTGAGCTCAATAAATTTCAGCTTAGCAGAGCCGATCAGCCAGAGGCGTTCGCCTGGGGAGCCCAATAGCTCAAGCATGCGCAGCTTAACAGCCAGCAGCTGGCCTCACGCCGGGAGCTCACCAACCCGCCTCGAAGAGCCTCAACCACTCAGAAAGGTTATATAGCCACAGCCGGCCCACGAGGGCGTATTAGCCCACGCGAGCTCCCAATAGCTCGCTCGAAGAGCCCAACTCAAGCCAGAAAGACCATACCGCAGAGCAAGTCTCAGCTCTCAAGAAGTTAGCCCACTTAGCCCGCAAATTTCGCTTTTGAGAGCTAGGATCGGCTTCAACTAAGGCCTCACGCCCAGGAGCTCAATAGCCCGCCAGCAGAGCTCAACAGCCAGTGGAAGGTCCCGCCGCCCCAGAGCCCAATACCAAACGCAGAGCCTAACAACTTAGGAAGGCCTCAACGCCCTGGAGCTCAATAGCTTAGTTCGAAGAGCTCAACAGCTCAGGAAGGCCTCAGCGCCCCGGAGCCCAATAACTCAGTTTTGAAGAGTGTGATTGCTCAACTAAGGCCTAGTAGCCCAGAGCAAATCTCAAACAAAGTAGCTTTAGCCCACGCTGAGCTCACGCCTCGCTCAAGAGCTCAACTGTTCAGAAAAGGCCATATAGCCACGAAGCCAGATCAGCTCAGGGACATTAGCCCACGGAGCCACAACAGCTCAACTTTCAAGAGCCCAGAGTCAGATTTCCGTAGCCATCAAATTTCATGAAGGTCTTAGCAGACCCCACAACCTCGGCCTTCGCAGAGCATGTCAGCTCAAGAACAGGTCTTGGAATCATGTAGCTCAGATTCAACAAATCTCAGAGCATAATTGCTTAGAGAAAACCTAGCAGCTCAAATTGGCAAGACAATAAAAAGAGGCGAGGGGGTAGAGAATGGAGCATTCATTGAGAACGACATCACATGTATTCAGGGTTTGAAGCCCGCCAAAAAAAAAAAAAAAAAAAAAAGAAAAGAAAAAAAAAAGAGAAAACAAAAAACGTAAACAAGCAAAGCTACATGAAGGAGATTAGACATCAGAAGAGGGATCGGGAGGCGAGGAAGGGGTGTGGGCATCAGCTGAGGTGTCTGGTTCTCCAGAGTAGTCTGAGGAAAAGGACTCTTCCGCCTCCTTGTCGCTTGGGATATCAAAGTTAAGGTCCAAGCCCGGGTAGGCATTAAGAATTTCTCTCCGAAAGGCAAGCCATCCGTAAGCCCATCGGGTGCACTCATCCTCAAACCTCAAGTATAGCCATGTCCCTTTGAACAAACTGAGCTCATTCGAAGGTCCCCGCAACCCATGACACTCGCATGCTCAACAGAGCTTTGTAGCCCTGAAGCTTCGCGACGAGCTCCATTCAAGAAACGCGATGCCCGCACCATTCCTCCGAGACGACAGTGCTCATCCCCGACCACCCAAGCCTGGGCCAGGGGTAGCTTGGCAGCCGTCCCGGCCTCAAAGAGGTCATCTCGGCAGCCCGCAGCCCATCCCCGACCAAGCTCGCCCCTACCTATTAAGCCATCTCGCCTTTCTTCCCTATCCTCACCCGCGCACTTGTGCCATCGTATGCCTCTGCCAGGACTTAAGCTTTCACTACTTGATTCGTGCCACAACAGGTGCCTAATCAACAAAATTTGTATCCTAAATTTTCTCCCACGCTGTAGTCAAGCTACCAAGAAGATAGCTGCCTCTAGGGTCGAACTCGTGGATGGGTTTTCATCTACAAATGACTTTGTATCATGATTCAAAATGGTGAGGCTTTCATTTGGATTTTCTAGACGGTACTAAAAATGTGGTTGTCAGCTGCCACTAAGCTAATCGGAGCAAATACTTTTAAAATAAGATGTAAAAAAAGAACACCTTGAAGTTTTGGGTCACTAGTTTGATATGATGGGGTTAGAGAAATTCCTCGTGTTATTTCTCGCAGACAGGCAATGACATATACCATTTCCAAAACCTATCTTTGTTTAACTTTAAAGACCAACCCCAAGAATATTCCTATTCAACCATAGCATTTAATGAAGCATTTAATGTTCTCAAGTAGCTTGAAAATAAAGCATTTAACCTTACTTTGGCTCAGAATAACATCTAATGGATGCCGCTGGTATCTACCATTAAGAATACATCAACCCCAAGCAAAGTATTGACCAAAGAAAATACATTAAATAGCATTTAAACCTAGTTTAGAAAGTTAGAAACACAAATACGCAGTACCTGCTTCATGAAAACAGAGGAACACCCGCAAACCCACATCAACCAACCTAGCAACCCTCCTCTTCAAGGTTTTGAGGCTTAGCCAAACATCCTTTGAGTTGTCATCCCCTAAAAGGGTGTGTTTGCACTTAGAAAATGAGAAAGAGGAGAGAGAAGAGAGAAAATGGGAACCAAAACAGGGCTGTATGTAAAGCTGTGTGAAAATGAAAAGCTTAGGTTATAAAATGTCTATAACATGGCTTATATAGCCCCACAAACATACGAAAATACCAAACTAACCTAAATAATATGATTACATTGAGGGCAAAAGAGGAATTAAATAAAACGGAGTCATTTGGATCACAAAAACAGGAAGCAGAATTTTCGCTATGCACAGTGATTTTCGCTATGATAGCGAAAATTCGCTATGATAGTGAAATTTCACTATCATAGCGAAAATTCAGCTATAGCGAAAATTGAAAATTTCGCTATGGTTGCAATTTTCGCTATGATAGCGAAATTTCGCTATCATAGAGAAATTGCCAATCTTCTTATGTCGCTCCCGCATCCTCCGCCTCGCATTCATCTTTCAGCCTTTGCTATTTCTTCATCCTGTGCTTGATGAAATCGATGAGAATTCATACGAACTCCTGCGATAAATCAAGACAATTTCATGCCAAGCTTGATATGATGGTGGAAGTTTACGAAACCTGCAAAACTACCAAAAACAACCTCAAAACAAAATCAGTAGTACTAATCGGACCTGCACATGTCAATCGACTTAATTAATATGATTAGAACGCAAAAAGCACTCAAAACCCATTCAAATAGACTCAAAATAGCACTTTTTGGGTACTAATCACACCCCCAACCGACACATTGCTAGTCCCTTAGCAATGCTAAAATAATAAAGGGTATGCAGGCTATGCTTTTTGCAAAAAGAGTATTCTATTCAAAAAGTGTGTGTACAAGTGAGGCTTTACCTTCAGTATGAAAAATTTAGACTCTGTACAAAAACCATCATGAGAGAACAATAGCCATATAAGAACAAGTATCAAGGCAACATCAATTCCAAGGAAGTCAACCTGAACTTCCACCAAAATCTAAGTGTTTTAAGGTAACCAGTTTGAACCAATAAGTTGCTAAGCTATTCCCTCCCCTCAACCAAGCTACTACCATGACCTTAAACTGATGACCAACCTAAATATATTCAATTACACCCTTATTTTTACTGGACAGGGCCAGGTGGTGCAATGCTGAAAACTCGACTTCACCAAAGTCCGTGTAACGGGGGTTCACCGATGACTCCCAACCAATTAAGGTTTAGGGCATCAAGTCAAAAGGATCCGTCGACCACAAACTCTTTAGGCTTCACCCCGGACTTTGAATGATTTCGAGAATTTAGCTCCTACAACTCGCTAAACTCTACCCATCCACCCGTGTAGCGAACACAAAGTCGGTGACTCCCAACCAGTGAAGGTTTAGGGCACCTTTGGGTTTCAAGGTAAAGTGTCACAACTTTCCATTCTCTTTTTCTTCTTTCTTTTTCTTTTTGCTTTTTCTTTTTCATTGGGAAGACTTCATAGGTCTTCTTTTGTGGGTAACTTAAACCTATTATGGGTTGTCAACAAATCTAAGGCCGGTTTTACAAAGTAGAAAGAGGTATGCAGCTTTTCAACCTATTGATGAAAACTGATGTGCACTATGTGTGATTAGCTAAAGGCGGATGGATAAGGTTGAATACTTTGGAATTTCAACCAACCAACAACTTAATCATGCATGGAACTATTCTAGCATTATGGTAGCATACAGTGCTTCAAATTTTCAACTCAAGGTAAGAGTAGAAACACAAAAATATAGGAGCAAAAATGGTTTGCTAAAGTGTAGAAAAATGTAAATGCTGCTATAGAGCTTTTGATATAACCAAAGTGGCTAGTACAATCTTAACATAGCTAAACACAATACAAACTAAACACAACAAAAAAATCACTGCCTATTATTGGCTAATACATACATCCTGAACAATCCTGTACAAAATAAGTAGGCAGTTAATAAAGATAAAAAAAAACAAAATGTGATAGATGACACTTCCAACTCTAACTTTTCCCTCCAACCAAAGTATAACCATGTCTCCACTGGGTATGGATCCGAAAGCTGTATAGCGGAGTGCGACCACCTCACTCTCTCGTGGGGGTATGTATTAACGGATCTCAAGCTATCGGCAGCAAACGCAAAGATATCCAAGGAGGTTGTGGAAATGGATATGGCGGACTAATCACAAGTAGTGGGCTGTGTAGGCTCTGTCACGCTGACTGGCGGGAGACCGAGGTGGCTCATAATTCGAAGAAGCATGATGTGATTCTGCGCGAGAGTGACCTTTGCTCGGGCCATCCGCTCGGCCAGCGATGCCTGAGTAGTAGCAAGTGCGCATATAGCATCCATAATAAAGAAATAACTCCCTGAACTCGATGTAGGATATGCTCGGGTGACCGTCGCAGGATGGGCCGCCAGCCTCCCATGAGCTGGGCAATGTGAGGCGGAACCGGAGGGATGAATCCGGGAACCGAGTCCTCTCCACTCCACCTCTCGAACAGCCGCCCATCCCCCGGCGTGTCCTCTACACATCATCCGCCTCCTCCTGTGAAGGAATGGAGAGTGGCATATATAAAGACCGCCGATGGATAAAACCCGAGGGACAACTCACCCGCCGCCACGTTGGCTCCTCAGTGAACCCCTGATGCTCCAAGACCCGCTCCAAGAACCCTAAGATCAACAGGGAAGCCTCCCCGCCAGCCAAAGTCCCATTTGCAAGTGGACCTTCTCTCAAAAATGTAGCAACGCTGGCCATGACGAGCCTGGACCGGAACCGTAATCCCCCGTGATATCCCGTACAGCCCTCGAAGTATAGCCTCCCGTACCGCATACATACGCCTGAGCGGGAATAGGGTCAGTCCGGGCATGGTCCACGAAGCATCTCGGGCGGTGCCACCGACGAAGATATAGGGTCTCTGGGCCGCGGGTATTCTAAGTGAGAGAGTGAACATCTCTCTCTGTGATGGTTGAGGCCACCGCTGATAGTTCGTGGAATTCGCTGTAACTACCGCGCCCAAAGTACCGTAATATCCGGCTTCTGAAAATCCCAGGCGTTCGGGCCACATCGAACCGGATTCCATCCGACTAGGCGCTCCCGGATGTCATAAAGCAGGATAAAACCTGCTAACTGTTCTGGGGTGGATGTAAAACCGCCCCGCGTCATAAATGGGAGCAGCTGGAATATCACGGATCAACCGCATCACCTCAATCACTGGTCCGCAACACGCCGCGATGTCGTAATATGACTCCATACGAAGTCCCGCGTCAAGATCGACGCTCCTCGGATCTGATTGCGCCTAAACACTACCGCTCGACCGTCGGATATTAACCGGGGGACTAACTTTGATCAGCTGTAGGAGGCGACTCGCCGTAGACTCAAGACTCCCGGTGCCTCGATGTCCCGGGGCCCGCTGGGAAGGCTGGCCCTCCCATGGTCCTGATGCACAAGAGAAGGGGCCCGAGGTCCCACCCAAGTTCGGGAGTATCGCCCGGACGGCTCGGGGAGGCCCGAGCCTCCTCCGATACAGGTGCCAGTGGGCCAATGCGTGCGGTGCTCCCGCAACCCGGTCCGGGAGGTGAGCATATACACTCGGATGCCCGCACCGCCTCTCGTGGGTATCGAATCGACCCCGGGCCCGTAACGACAGTCTTAATTCGTACAAACCACGGCCGGGAGCCGACCGCGCAGGTGGAACCGCAGTGACCTACCGGGAGCAACATCGGCGTGGCTCGATGGTCGACTGAGCAAAGGAGACCCGGCGGCGCAGGCGTGGCGTGACCTGGGCATGTGGGCGGCTCGACCGAGATGGAGGCGCGCGCGACCGTGGCTCGACAGCAAGGGACTGCAGGGCTCAAAGTACGGCAGGTGGTAGAATGCGGCACGAGGGGCTCTGCCATTGGGCGGCGCTAGAGAAGGTGCAAAGGAATGGAATGAAAATGAGGGGGTGGGGGGCCTTTTTTTAAATTCGTTTGGCAGCTGAAAGGACCCCAAGGTAGCCGAAGGGCCACAGGAGGATAAATTTCGTTATTATTGCGAAATTTATGCCCTGCACCAACTTCCATCCTGCAAAATAACAACAAAATTTAATTTAAATAAATTAAAATAAAATAAAATAAAATAAAAATAAAAACTAAAATAAAATAAAATTTTAACTGAACAAAAAAAGGTTTTTAATTAAAAACTAAAATAAAGAAAATTACTAAAAATAAAATAAGCTGAAAATTGACCAAATTAAACTAAAATCAAAAATTTGAGTCGCTAGCTGGCCTTCGTGAGACCAAACCAGCTCATCTGCTCTGGTTTCATTCATGGAGGATCAAGGAGGAGGAGCTTCTTCACGCATGTAGTGATGTGTGCTACAGTTGCCTTCATGCTCAGCTCCTTTATGTTGAGCTTCTTTCACTTCAAGGGTGGTCAGGGGAAACATTAGCTCTTAGAGCGACTCGAAAGCCAATTCTCCCATCAATTGCTTCACTTTTATCAACTCCTCCCGCAGCTTGTGAACATTTGGTCTCCCCGCACTAGGACCAAACAGAAAACTTCATCCGACCTTGCTCTCATCTTCGACGGTCGCATTGCTCAGTGAAAAAATGTCGAGCTCCGGAAGTGTCATATTGCCAAATGTGAGCCGTACGACCCATCTCAAGAATCGACATCGCAGACGGGAAGCGGGCCAAAATGGCCTTCCTGTGATGATTGGCACATGATTAGCCCAACTCGCTACCTGGCTCGATTTCAAGCACTACAAAATCCACCGGATGGGGTTAGACTCATTCACTCACCCACATCCTCAACTTATTCCCTTTTAGAATTTTTACCGATCGACCGCCTAAGGATAGAGTGATGTTGGTGTTTAAGCTCCCAAACCCAACTGCTTATATATTGAGTATGGCATTAGGTTCACACTGGCCCCCAAGTCCAGCAGTGCTTTATCTATGCAAGTTCCTCCAATGTTGACTGATATTGTGGGGGATCCTGGATCCTTGTATTTCATCGGGGTCTCGCTTCCAATGATGGCACCGACTCAAGCCTCGTTAGTGAGAAGGCTTTCTTTTCAATGCCTACCCTCTTTTGACTGTGCACAGGTCCTTAAAATTTTTTGCATAGTGTCTGACCTCGCTTTAATCATGTCAAGCAAAGGATATTTACCTTCACTTTCGCCTTGGCACCTCCCAAATTTCGCTTTGGTTTGTGATTTTGCTTTGCTCTAAGTGCTTCAAGAAATAGAGGGGGCATGTTTTTCTTCATTGAATCTTTCTTATTATTATTCTCGTGCTCAATCTTCCTTTTCTTTTCCTTGTTTCTTCAAAGAATTCAAAAATTTGGTCGCTTCAATTTCTTTCCACTCCTCAAAGTGATGATAGCCTTACTTCATCCATTCTGCATCGGGGTCATTGACATCCTATCTCATGTATTCCCTAGGGTTTTGCCGCGGTCCGGGAAGGAATTTCCTTTTCAGACCCTCGCTGTCGGTTAGACAACCCGTACGGAACTTTGCAAATCTAATGCATGTCGGTCTAACTTTGTCGAGCAGCTCTCATCGGCCTCGATTTTCTCGATCAATTGACGTTGATGGCTTTCTCTCTCGCCTCCTCGACAAAATTTCCCACTACCCCTTGCTCAAATTCAAGATGGTATTTTGCCCAATGTGAGAAGAAGGTGGAGGTTGCCGCCGTCAAGCAGCCGAGGTGGAGCCAAACCGTCGCGGCTCCCCGGGGGTACATGCAGGGGATTTTTGCTTCCATGATATTCTGAAGGATTCCTCCACCGAGTTATAGGTGTTACCATTTGGAGCATTTGTAGGTGGCTTATTTTGGACTCCAAGACATGGGCATGCTCTTGCATTAATTCCCTCACTGAAGGAACTACTAGACAAGGTTCTCAGTGGTGGCTATTCGACCGACAATTAAACAGATGGGTAAGATGCGTGCAATCGATTCATTGCCAGACGCGCCGATTTCTCATTTCAAGCTCCTCCAACCTTCGGTCAAAGTGGTCGCTTTGCTTTCATCTCCTCGTGTTCCTGAAAGTGCATAAATGCCTCCTCCGTGGATCGAAGGCCCCATTCTTTCTCGCCTCCTCGGGCTCTGCCTATCCCATCCCTTTCGAAGTTTCAGCCACATAATTTAAAAATCCATGGCTTCATCCTGGTTCTCGAATGAAAAGTCCCTCCACACATGGTTTCCGCCAGCTTGTTTCATGGTCGAGACATACCATCATAGAAAACATTCACTAGCATCAATGTATCAAAACCATGGTGTGGACATGCACCGATGGTCTCTATGAACCCTCCCAACACCGATAAAACTTCTCATTGTCATAGGCCGAGGCGTAGATTTGCCTCTTCAAATCGTTGGTCTTCGTTGTATTGAAAATTCTTCAAAATTCAGCTTGAAGATCGCCCACTTCTAATCGCTTCGCCCTCGTGAATTGGAGCCATATTTTTGGCTTGGTTTTTGGGCGGTTAATGGGAATGTCAACTTCAACAAATCCATACTCTGCTACACCCTCCTTAAAAATTATGCATACTTCCTCAAAATCCCTGATGTGTGTATGGATTTTCATTTTCCATACCATGAAAAGTCAGAGAGAGGCACCGATAGGTCTTACCGCCACATCCTCGCCAGGGTATGACGCAAAGAGCACTAACTCTGGGGAGGGTGTACGTGGTCCCTCATCAATTGCATGTCGTTGGGATTCATAGGAGCCGCTTTTGGTCGACTTTGTCGCTCGTGTAGAGGATCCATTTGCTCACTATGCATACTTGATGAGCTTAAAAGTCATCTATTTTTAATCCATTTTCTCGCTGATTTTCATCTAAAGGAATAATTAATATGCGTAAAATACGAAGAAAACTCACCAATTTGTTATTAGCGGAGTTGTGAAAGAGTTAAGAAAAAGCAAAGAGGAAAAATGCAAAGAATTCCAGTGGAGTAAAATGCGTAAAATGGCAGGCGTAAATGAAAGGTACTGGGTAACTAATGTTGCGCTATGCAGATACCCATTTATGCAGGTCGCGACATCATGAAAATTTGAAGGAAATTTGATGCAAGTCGCGACAGGCATCACAAGTTAGGCAACTGAGGACTAACCGTGAGACTTAGTTGAATGATGTCGCGACAACATCGCGGATGTGGCTACAAGGTCGATGTCGCGACAAGGAGGAAGGTCGTGGATAAGAGAAGCACCTCGACGCTTATGATGATTGAAAAGATGAAATTGTTAGACTTAGTCGCCGTCGCGACAGACTCCGACGCCGCGACACCAAAAGCAAACTACTGGCTTCCAGAGACCTAAGCCCATGTCGCGACAAGAGATCGATGCTACCAAGGTCGTGAACGACTGGCTTCAAAACTCAGAAGATTCGAAAGTTGATGTCGCGATAAGAGATCGAGGTCGTGACATGAGACTTGCTCAGTTGAAAGTTGCAGAACCTAAGTTGATGTCGCGATAAGAGATCGATTTCGCGACACTAGGAGAGACCAGTTCAAAGCTGCAGAGCCATAAAGTGATGTCGCGACAAGACATTGATGTCGCGACATCAGGAACCAGCAGTTGAAAGCTGCAAAGACATGAGCTGATGTCGCGACAAGGGATCGATGTCGCGACACTAGGAGCGGCAGGTAATCAGCCACCGGGCAGAGCCATAAAGTGATGTCGCTATTGAAGACATTGATGTCGCTGACATCGCGAACCGCAGCTTGAAAGTCGCAAAGATATTGTCGGCTGTCGCTGACAAGAGATCGGTTGCCGCGATTACCTCAGAACGCATCAGCCTAAAACTCAGAGAGCCATAGGATCGATGTCGCGGAGTAGAGGACTAACGCCGCGACATCGTGACTACCAATTGAAGATTGCGTTTAAACCGATGTCGCGACAAGGGATTTCAGGTCGCGACTGAAAGCAAGAATACGCGCCCACTTCGAAATCCGCCAAAAGATCGCATTGGAATTATGGCCCAACTTCGTAACCCTATAAATACGGTAGTCGCTACCAACGTAGTGCACTCTGGCGACTTTGGAAGAGAGATCCTGAGTACCGGCCCCGTATTTTTATTTTCTTTCTTTCTTTTCTTTTCTTTTCTTTTCTTTCGTTTTTTTTTTCTTTCCATTTTAGTTTAGATTAGAGTAGTTTGTATTTCCTTCTCTTTTGGATTTGAACGTTAGCTGTAAAGGATTTAGCTGAATGCAGATTTATATTTCTTAAAATTACTGTCTGGTTGTTTGAATTCCTGCATAAATTTTGGATTTCAACACCTAGTTTCCGATTTGGCATGCTGGTTTACTTGATCGCTGTAAGCCAATGTATGGTATAATGCGAATTTAGAAACCCAAACATCAATTGACGTTATTGTCAGAAATAATCTTTCCTACGGTATTTTATTCATTTTAGCTGAACTTCGATGTTAACCCACTCATCGGGTTTTGCTTGTATTCGAATTGATCCCACTTCAGTCTCAGATCTATAACGAGGTTGTTACACTTCGATTTCCGCTGTGAGGCCTTCAGACACAAGAGGAAGGCATTCCCCAGAGCAAGAAACAATTTCGGAAGGTATTTGAACCTCGCTATTGTCGTATCTAATGCGCCTCGTATATTTAAATCAATACTTCCTCTTCTCACTTGTAACCGAGAATGAGTTGAGTGAGTTATTAATTTAAGTACACATAGAGTTCACCTCAATTCGAATAGTGAATTCGATCCCGTGTTAGCAAGGATCTAATCAAGGAAAGAGTAAGCTATTCTAATTTTGAGGATGAGGAACCAGTATAGTGCAAACCTCTGCAATGACTAAATTGGAAGGAGCCTGTGTCCGCAAAATTCATGTCATGGGTATGAAGTATCGAGAAAGAAAAAATACCCGTAACAAGGCTGGCCAGGATTTAGTAGTTATCTCACCCTCTCGTGTTCAGAGAAATGCTTTAAGGTGAGATGATGAACTCCGTGTGGTCTGGAGGTCCAGCCACACCATATTAATCCTGGACTAGCCTTTAAAGATCTATAGTTCAGAAACAAAAGTTACGTGCTGATGCATCGTAGGAATTGATTCTTCACAATAGCCGATTATTCAATGTTTCCCTTTAGAGATAACTCGCAAATCTAAATTTGTTATTTTGAAATTTCAATTCACTCATTTGTTATTCATTCATATTTCTTTTACAAAGATTATTTTCAAGCTTTCAGCAAAATCTCATTATCGCAATCTCGCCCAAATAGTATGGAGCTTAAGTAGTCGCGCTTGATCAAAAAATTTCGAGATTCCGTGGATCGATCTGACTTAAATCCATTTTATTACTTGTCGACCCCGGCACTTGCAAAAGATAACGGATCAAACCACACGAAATGGTTTTCTTACAAAAATATCTTTAATCAACATGATAGTAAAAGAAACTAACACTCAGTTTAATGTTTATCTAATGAGGATTAGACAATAGTCCTCGATACAAGTCTTAAATTTGAATAGGTGTCTTGATCCATAAACAATTTATCGATGTTGTCTTAATGCTTTATGGCATTATTGCCAGGGATTAGTTAATAGTCTTTTGGCAACAATGTTATAAATTTGTACATGTGTAATGGTCCAGTCAACAAGTTTTATGGCGCTGTTGCCGGGGATCGAAAGAATTTAGTAAATCAATATTCAGATGAAAGAAGGAAATGCTAATTTGGACATTTTGAAGAAAAGAACAAAAATAGCTTTTCAAGCAGTGGTTATTTTTAGCCACTAACCTTAACAAACCATATTGAAAATATTTTGCTGACCGTACCATCCTATTAATAAGTGTTTTGATTGTGGACAAAATCTAATGCATAGGAAATGTGTAATTAATCGATCCGATTCCAAGAAACATTTAATTAGAGAGAACACCTCGGCTTGAAAGATAAAGAAGCGTAAAACTCAACCATGGCGTATGAAAGATGTGATCGAATGAAGCACATGTAGAAGCAAATAGAAGGCCTCCTATCATCGATACTATGGAGGACTCTCGAAGCCTATTATTCAAGATTAGTACTCAAGAATCAGCAAACAATATTGATGCAAATAATTTTGAACTTAAACCAAAGACTAATTACAATGGTCTAGAAGATCGCTTTTGATCGGTCATCCCACGTAGGACCCAAACGAGCACCTGGAAGATTTCTCAGATGGCTAATACAAAGAAGCTGGAACGTGAGACTGTAAGTCATCAAACCGCATCTATTCCCATTCTTCTCTCGAGAAGGCAGCCTACATGGTATGAATCTTACCATATGGCTCGTTGATACTGGGAGGAGTTAGTGTGAGGCCTGGCTTGGTATATTCTTTCCCACCCTCACCTCGTAGAAGGAGGGAAATCATCAGGAGCCTCAAGAGGGAAGACGAAAAGCCCAGATGTGAGCTCGGGGAAAGATTCAAACGGGTTGCCGAAGATGTCCAATGGCTGGGATAGGATCCGAAGACCTCAGATGGACATTGTATATCATGCCTTGAATGATATATCAAAGGATCATCGATGCTTCATGTTGTGGAGACCAAACTGTGCGTCGAAGAGGCAAGAGAGCCGACAAGACCCGTTAACAGTAATATGAAAACCTTCTCCGAAGTTTTCAAGAGGAAGCAGCAGAGGGAAAGTGATCATGGAGTCAGCAAGCATGGCAGCCATGGAGGCCAAGTTGGATGCCATTATGCAATGTGGATGCGGACAAGCAAGAAAGGAAGACACACACCGGCCTGGCGAGATAGGAGCAGCTTGAAAGAGAGTTATTGGAAAGGAAGTGGCCGAGAGTAGCCGCCGAAGAACACCCTATGATGCCAAGAGGTTGGGTTATCCGGTGAGCCACAAACTACCATTTCAAACCCAATACTAACTCCGTCAAAGACATTATCACCCAAAGACTGAGGAACCATGAGAACTTCATATGGTGGAGGGCTTCACAAGGCCTTAAGGCATGGACAGAACCTCAACAGGCTATCAACAGCCACCAAGGTTCTAGCAACAAAGAAAGAAGGAAATGAACATTAAATGAATATCAGTGGTCGAGGAGGGCCCACCTTTGAAGAACAGATGTCGTATTCATGGGGGATAATAAGAAGCCGCTTGAACCTCCATGAACAAAGTTTCAGAATTGAAGCAATCGCTACCACCTCAAATTTTTCAGAACACCACCAATGCATCCCTGAAGAACCTGGAGACACAAGTAGGGTAGCTGGCCTTAACCCTACAAAGCCAGAGGAAAGATGCCTTCCCAAGTGACACAAAGAAGAATCCAAAAGACTGCATGGCTGTGCAGCTTAGGAGTGGGAAGGAGTTAGAAAAGATGAAAGAAAAAAATGACAAAGCAACAAAGAAGAAGAAAGCCCAGAAAAGGAAGTTAAGCAATCGGAGAAAAAGAAAGAAGGAGTGGATAAGAAGGATATCCAAGGCTCTAGACTCATGTTCCATTTCTACGTAGACCGTAGAAATCAAAGATAGGAGCGCTTTGCAAGGTTTTTGAAAACCTTTCGTGGTTAGAGATCGCATGCCCTTTACGTATGGTGACTTAGATGCCACTCTATGCAAACACACCTCAAGGACATGCCGAAAGCAAGAAAGAAAGATAGTAGAAGAAGGGATTGTTAATCTCATCAAGCATCATAGCTGATAAAGAAAGAATTGCAAGAAGATGAAGGATCCAAGAGTTTGCACCCTTGCATCATTGGTAATCTGGTGAAGCCTCTCGTGACTCAGAGCCAAGATAAACTCGATGCCTCTTTCTCGCTGCCAAGCAATTAAGCCTGGGGGAGGCTATTCCCACCACCATTACTCTTCAAATGGCGTACGTGATCGATGGTAAAACCCGATGAGTCACGGAAGATGTGCTGGTCAATCGCTGGGAAATTTGTTTTCCCAAAGACTTCACTCATTCTGGACATGGAAGAAGATTCTACAAGTACCTCAAGCACCGGGGGGAGACTCATTCCTAGCTACCGGTCGCCCGATCGACATGCAAAAGGAGTTCTTACTCGAGGGTTGGAGGAGGAAGTCACTGGGCTTCAACTTGATCAAAAGCATCTTAATATAGATATAGACAGGCAGAAAATTGCAAATGTAGTTGATTTATGTCTATACCTACAACCCTGATGTTCACAATGATTGTAATGCTCAAATTTTTATCAATGAAAAGAGATAAATTCCCAAGATATTGAAGATGACTACCTGATCATTCCATACAACGCTTTTCATTTATAGAAATTGTGTTGAGTCCGAAGCAAAACAAAATGACAAAAGGGAAATTAATGAAAAGCGGGAAATTCATCAAGAAACCAAAGAAGAGGGGCTGTTGAAAGAGTTGCCAAGTCATTTGAAGTATGCTACTTAGAATCACCAAAGAGAAGACTGATTATCTCCGCAGACTCGCTGATGCTTCGAGGAACAGGGGTTGCCGAAAATCTTAAAGAAGCATAAAGAGTCTATAGCTCAACCATCAAGAATTGAAGGGTATCAGTCCATCAATTCGCATGCACAAAATTTCTACTAGAAGAAACTTCAAAGACATCCGTAGGAACATCAAAGGAGATCTAATCCAAAGTGATGAAGGAAGTGGTCGTGAAGGAGGTACTCAAATCGTCGAATGCCGGTTTTATCTTATGCAATTTCGTATAGTCCTCAAAGTAGCCCAATTCATGTGGTTCCAAAGAAGGGTGGGTTTATCAGAATCCGCACGAGAAAAATGAATCGATTCCAACAAGAACAGCGGGATGTGATGGAGGGTATGCATTGATTACGCGTGAAAGCCGAACACGCCACCGTGAAAAGATCATTTCCCTTGCCCTTCATCGGGATCGATGTCGTGGACGGATTACAGGACACCTCATTTTTGCTTCTCGATGGATATTCGTGGATACAATCAGATACATTGCACCTCGAGGACCAAGAGAGGTGACCACATCTCACATGCCCCTATGGTACCTTTGCCTCGTGGCGGATGCCATTTCGGCCGTGTAATGCTCCTCGCTACATTCCAAAAGGGTGTATGATGTCAATATTTTCAAACTGTCAAGAGGTTATGGAAATTTTACGGATGACTTCATTGTGTATGGATCCAGCTTTTGGATCGTTGTTTGAAGAACCCGAAAACAAGGCTTCAAAGATGCCAAGACAAACAAATTAGCACCGACTGGGAAAATGCCATTTTATGGTAATAAGGTATCGTTCGGGGCATAAAATTTCATTTACCGCGACCGAAGTATACCAACTAAGGTATCCATTATCAAAACTCGCACCACCTACCACAAGAAAAGGAGTAAGAAGCTTCTTGGGGCATGGCCGATTTTATAGGAGATCCATCGAGACTTCTCAAAAATAGCTGCAATTATTTATGCAGACATCGAGAAGGATACAAGGTTTAATTCGATGACTCGCAAGGTCGCTAAGAAATCAAGATCAAATTGGTTCAAGCACCTATAATGGCCGCACTGTAATGGGATCGTGGATTTGAAATAATGTGTGATGCTGATTTTGCAATGGGAGCCATCTCAGTGGCAAAGAAAGGAGAAAAATATTCGTGACTATATACTATGCTAAGAACCTTCAACGAAGCACAAGAAAATTACTCAACAACCGAAAAGTGAGATGCTAGCCATAGTATTTGCTCAGAAAATTCAGTAATACATTTTGGGATCCTATGTTATTATTCATACCGATCATGCAAAGAATCAAGTACCTGATGTCAAAAGAAGGAAGCAAGCCAAGATTGATAAGGCGGGCGCCAAGTATCGCAAGAGTTCACTCGAGATCAAGGGATAAAGGGGTGCGGACAATGTGTGATAGCCGATCACTTGTCAAGAGTAGAAAGAAGCATCACAAGAAGAGAAAGTAATAATGACAGAGAATCCTCCCTGCATGAGCAATTGTTTAAAGTTTCCTTCCAACTTCCATGGTATCCCGATACTGTGAACTATTTAGCTTACGGGGTAGTTCCTTCGTAATTCGCCTACCAAATGTAAGGAGGAGTCAAACTCCGAATCGACAGTTAGGTATTATGGCTTGGGATGATCCACTATTATTTAAAAGAGGCGCCTGACATGATAATAAGAAGATGTGCGTAAAATGAACAAGGCAAAATTTTGAATGAATGCCATGCATCACCATATGGGGGGCATTTTTCAGGAGAAAGAACAACTCATAAGATACTCCAATTTGGATTTTATTGGCCCGCAATCTTCAGAGATTGTGCTGAGTGGGTTAAATTGTGTGATAGATGCCAAAAGATTTAAATGTCACAGCCAGAAATGAAATGCTCTTAAGAGGTATAATGGTGGTGCAATTGATGTATGGGAATAGATTTTACTGTGACTATTCCCACCATCATCATTCGTAACCCGTATACACCGCCTAGCTGATTATGTTTCCAAATGGGTATAGCTATGGCTTGTCCAAGGAATGATGCTAATACAGCTTGTGGAGCTTCTTGCAAAAATATTTTTGAACAGATTCAGAACATCTTTAACTATCATTAGTGATGGAATATTTTTGCAAAACAAAATATTTGCAAAATCATGAGCAGTGTATGGGATCACATGTAATGAGTCTAGCTTATCATCCCTGCACTAATGGACAAGCAGAAATTTCCAACAAAGGGAGATTAAAAAGAATACTTGAAAGACTGAGCTCAAGGTGAAGGATTGGTCAAACTTGATGATGCACTTTGGGCTTACAGGATCGCATACAAAACTCCCATCGAATGTCCCCATATAGAATGCTTTGGCAAACCATGTCACCTACCTCTAGAATTGGAATACAAGGCAATGTGGGCCATCAAGAAGCGGAACTCGATTTTAAAACCGCAAGGGAAGAGAGATTGCCCAAACCGAATCGAAGAACGCAGAAATGAAGCCTATGATAATACTAGAATCTACAAGGATAAGACAAAGAAAACGGCATGACGCGATCTTGAGAAAGAGTTTGAGCGGTGGAACAGTTCTACTGCTTAATTCTAGATCGAAATTGTTCCCGTGAGTGCTGAAATCCAAATGGAGCGGGCCATACACAAATGGTGTCAAGCAATACATTCGAGCAAAGCGACATTAAGGACTCCGATACCGAGAAGAATTCAAAAGTTTCAATGGACAAAGACTGAAGCATTATCTAAGCAGGGAGGAAGGAATGGAAGAGCTCCAGCAGGTTATCTAGAAGGAATAAGAACCAAAACAACAAGTCCAGCTAAGGACTCAAAAACCTAGCAAATGATGGGAGGTAACCTATAGAAAATTTAGTTTCTCAGATTAGATTTTGAATTTTTTGCAGTCATTTTTGTTTTGATTAGTTCATATAAAGACAGATTTAATTTTGAGAAGTAATTGTAGTTTAATTAAATTTTCAATTCCGTGCAAAGATGCCCAAGAAGGTCAAAGACATGAGTGAGAAAAGCAACTCCAGGACACCTCCAGCAACTTGCAGAAATGTCTCGACATGAACAAAGGGGGGTAACTTTCTCCCTAAACCAAACCTGTGAAATATGAGTGAATTGCTGATTGGAGATGCCTGAATAAATGTCTAAAGGAGAATAGGATTAATAAAGGAATTTAAGTTTTTGAGATCATTAAACTAAGGGCATAGGTCACAGCATAAACAAAACTTGAAATGCAAGGTCACGACATAAGTGGCAAAGCAAATACCTAAAAACCTAGCTTATGTCAGCGACAAACTTAGTATGTCGCGACAAAGAGGGTCGTGTGCCAACTACTCACTTTAAATGCCCTAAAACTAATGTCTTAAATAAAAATGAGGCGAAATTGATGTTTAATAAGTGAATTTAATGAAATAATAATTAGCCCACAAAACTTGATTGAATTGCAACTGTTGGAGAACTTTTTCCCACTCCCGCTTCACTTTCCAGAAACCGTTCATCCTCCCTTCTTTCTGATTCTAAATTCCTGAAAACCCTAGCTCTCAAAAATCTTCGTAAAACTTCCGTTTCAAATGGCTGAAACCCTCAAAACTCAGACCTAACCCGAAGAGATCATGGAGGAATATGTGCAACCAGAAGAAGAAATCTGACAGGAAGAACCGATGGAAGAGATGCTTACAGAAGCACCAGAAGCACCAGCAGTTTCTGAAGAAAGAACGGACAAGAGAAAGGGAAAAGCAAGAGAAGAAGAAGTGGAAGATTTTGTGTCAGAGGAAGCTTATTCCAACTGGAAGAAGCACTATGCCAACAAGGGGTTCGTATCAGAAAGAAGATTCAGGAACCCTATTACCCCTTTCAAGGAGATGATTGAACAAAGAGGTTGGGAAGCTACGCACATCAAAAGTCGGATACGCGAAGCAGAAAGAATTCTTATTCAAATCTGGTAGGCGTGAAAGACAACACCGTGTCGCCGAGGAGCGTGGTACTATACGGAGCCAAGGCCATTAACGAAGCCTATGGAATGGCAGTGGCACGCTAATGGGTCCAAGTTCAAAAGCTCTTGGAAAACCCAAATTTTAAGAAAATCGCCAAAAGCTCACGACGAAAAGCACACAACTGACAAGGGAAGGAGGACCAAAAACCCCGAACAGGGGAAGCCCACTCGAGGAGGCTAAGGTATGGTTCTATTTCGCCTCCGCTTTCGTCCCAACCAAGCATGTGTGCACAAGGAGAGAGCAAGGTGAAGCAATTATGCCGTTATGCTATTCCGGCGGTACAAGCTCAATGTAGGAATAGTACTGAAAATTCTATAATGAGGTACCATGAAGGAAATAAGAGAGGGCTGATCCCCTTCTCACCCAGCTGAAACTTCATAACCTGCTTTATGTTTAAAGGTCAGTGAAGGAGTCCTGGAAGAAGAAGAAGTCCCTTATGACACTCACTCCTACCGATGTGAGTGAGCAAGGACCCAGAAACCAAAAGAAAAAGGGGTGTTGATTGAAACCGCAGAAGAAGCCCAAACGCCAAGAAGAAGAGAACCCGTAATCCCTCCCGAAAAATAATACTTTCACATTTGCGTACAATGAAGTGCGTGATGAAAGAAGCCCCTTAGATTTTCTCCTCCATCCCTTAGCTATTCTCCCCATGCAAACGTAACATTCAGAGAGCGTGGAGAAAGTCAAGGGGAGCACAAGAGAACAATTCAATACCGAGGCTCCCAATGCCATCCAAGAAGATGGAAGGAAGGGAAAAAGAGTGGAATGTGCAACAAGAATTCAGTGGAAGGAGTTTATGAAAGAGTTAAAAGAAGAGATTCAGCAATGGGAAATAAGAATCGAAAAGAAGAGAAGAACATGAAAGAAGTTCTTCACAAAGAAAGAGAGGACTTCAAGAAAGAAATGGAAGTGAAAGAGATCGCAATTTCTACGTAAACCTGCCGAGTCATGAATCTTTTATAACACCACAGCGTGATTCTCAGCTCAACCATCATGAAGAAAAGAGAGGCAGTAAATAGGAAGCCAAATTTGGGAGAACAAATAGCGGATCTTATACAAGTCTCGTGAAAAAGATTTTGAGAACAAGTCGATGATACAGACAAGAAGCAAAAGGATGCCGAATCCTACGTGGTAGAGAGAATGGCTAGGAAAATTTGATTTGATTAACAACAATCTTTCCAAATTTTTGGAAATAATGACTGAAATGGAAAACACAATGAATGGCTCGGGGAAGAGACAAGATGAGCTAAACAATAGCTGTTGATCTTCAAATGAGACTCTATTGAAGATCAAGTTGAGAAGGAAACTAAGAAGAGAAAGGAAAGGAAGAGAAATGAAATTCTCCATTCTGTACCATTTGAACACCCTAGACTGATCCCTAATATCTTTGTCGCCTTCCAAAAGAAAAGAGATAGACTCTTCCTTAAACCGACCTCCTTATTCTCCAGCCCATATCAGAGTATTCAACATTTGCAATTGAACTAAATAAAATGATAAATTTGAAATGAATTGTTGTGTTATTTTGGTTTGTTAAATTTTGTGTTGCCTCAGGGTTGCATAGCTGGAAAATAAAAGTAGGAAGTAGTTCCAGAATAAAAACTGCTGAGATGTCATGAGCTGAATTGAATGAAGCAAGAGATTAGGAATAAGCTTGTAAATTATCAAGGGCCAAATGAATATAATGAATTTGAAACAATAAAGTGCAAAAGTGACTTAAGTCTAACCGATGTCCGTAATACGGTAATACAAAAAGAAGTAACAAAACATATTTTTGAGTGGTACGAATGTTAAGTCAAGGAACTCGTTTGAATATCAATTAATTTAACTACTCAACAAAATGAGTCAAGGAAATCCTTATGGTTATCACAACTATTTAATCCAAATTATAGAATTTGTTGTGATTATTGATTGAGGCGAACTTAGGTGATACAAATGACAAGAGATGATACAAAAATAATATTCTTGGATAGTTTGAGCCATTCCAGCCATCCCTATTCATATGCTGATGCATATACCTTAGTTCCAGAAATTGAGCCAAACAAGCCTATTTTTCAAAAAAATAAGCCAATGGAAACCCCAACCCATCCTAAAAAAATCAATCCTTCAAGAAAGAAACATATGATTACCTGTGAATTCAAGGAGGAAGAAAGAAAATGAAGTTCGGGGAGTATATGTTTTTGAGGAACTCTAAAGAGAAAAACACAGAAAAAAAGTAGAGAAAAGAAAAAGCAAAGAGCGTAAAATGCAATAGAAAAGAAAGCTTATAGGGATAAGTTTTATCTCAGGGGCCTTAACCTCTAACAATTAAGTTCTTATGGGTAAGCCAATAATCTGGCACCTAATGCCATCTATATGGGAGCTACGCAACCCAAAGTTCGCTAAGAGTGTTAGGAAAGCCTAAAAAGGTGGTGTCATTTCACTATCCCTCAATGGTGACAAACAAAGGAAATTTCCCCACTAGTTGCAAGTGAGAAATAGGGGCATACGCCCGAATCAAGCAATCAAAGAGGATGCCTCCCAAACATGAAGCTTGGGGGAGCTTATTAAAGAAACTACAAGAAAGAAAGGGCAAGAGTGCATGGAGGAGAGAAAAGGTTCAGTAATCTTAACCAAGTTCCTCCATCCTACCATTACCTAAGCCTAACAATACAGTCCAAAAGACCTCAATGATCTTGAAGGCTGCAATTACCTACATTAGTGGAGATCAATATGAACAACAAACCTATGGAATTTGGAAATATGGAAACAATCAAAACTGTGAAGGACTTTAGTGACTCGGTATGAAGATGAGAAAGGAAAATAAGTTATTATTCAACAGGATCTAATGATTATGTTGTTTGTAAAGCAATTTCAATAAAGGTTTGTATACTTGGTAAAGATTAAAACCAATCTGAACCTGATTTAAAATAGATGGTACAAAAACAATGCATTCCTTTGTATTTCAATTAAATTGATCAAGCACGTAAGACAAAACAGAAAATGTCTTTTTTTGTTTGAGGACAAAACAATTCTTTCTTTCCTTTGCTTGAGGACAAACAAAAACTTTAAGTTCGGGGGAGTTTGATGAGCTTAAAAGTCATCTATTTTTAATCAATTTTCTTAGTTGACTTTCTTACTCCGAAAAGGAATACTAATACGTTAAATATGAAGAAACTCACCAATTTGTTATTAACAGGAGGAAAGAAAGAAGAAAAAGCAAGAGAAAATGCAAAGAATCGCGAGTAAAAATGCTTAAAAATGGCAAAAGTAAATGAAAGCAACCGGGTAACTAATGTTGCGCTGGGCGCACACCATTTTATGTGTCGCGACATCGTGAAAATTTCCAAGGAAATTTGATGCAGGTCGCGACAGGTATCACAAGTTAGGCAGCTGAGGACTAACCAGAGACTTAAGGAATGATGTCGCGACAACATCGGATGTGGCTGGGATGAAGGTCGATGTCGCGACAAGGGATGGAGGTCGTGACAAGAGAAGCACCTTGACGCTATGACAGATTTGAAAAGATGAAACTGTTGTGACTTAAGCTGTTGTCGCGACAGAGGACTGACGTCGCGACACCAAAAGCAACCAGTTGAAGCCTCCAGAGACCTAAGTCGATGTCGCGACAAGAGATCGATGTCACGACACCAGGAACGACCAGTTCAAAACTGTAAAGACTAAAGTTGATGTCGCGACAAGAGATCGAGGTCGCGACATGAGACTCGCCAGCTTGAAAGTCATAACCTAAGCTGATGTCGCGACTAAGAGGATCGATTTCACGACACTGGGGAGCGACCCGCCCAAAGCCGCAGAGCTTATGAAGTGATGTCGCGACAAGACATTGATGTCGCGACAAGACATTGATGTCGCGACATCAGGAACCAGCCTGAAAGTCGCAGAAGACATGAGCCGATGTCGCATTAGCGGATCATGTCGCGACATCAGGAGCGACCAGCCTGCCGCAGCCATAAAGTGATGTCGCTGACAAGACATCATGTCACATATCGTGAACCAGCGCTTGAAAGCCGCAAAGACATGAGCTGATGTCGTGGATGGGCGATCGATGCCGCGACATCAGAACGATCGCTCAAAATCAGAGCTAGAGCCGATGTCGCTGGATGTAGACCGGACGCCGCGTACATCGTGGACGACCAATTGAAGATTGCAGTTCTTAAACTGATGTCGCGACAAGGGATTTGAGGTCGCAACAAGGGATTTGAGGTCGCTAATTCGAGCAAAGAATACGGGCCACCCACTTGGAAATCCACAAAAGACTCCAGATTGAATTAGGGCCCAACTTCGTAACCCTATAAATACGGCTCGCTACCAATGTAGTGCGTACTCGCGACTGAAGAGAGATCCTGAGCAAGGTCAAGGCCCCTCGTATTTTTTTATTTTATTTTCTTTTCTTTTCTTTTCTTTTCTTTTCTTTCGTTTTTTTTTCTTTCCATTTTAGTTTAGATTAGAGTAGTTTGTATTTCGTTCTCATTTGGATTTGAACGTTAGCTGTAAAGGATTTAGTTTAACGCAGATTATATTTCTGTGGTCATCACTGCTGTTTGAATTCCGCATTACCCTTGATTTCAACACCCAGCTTCCGATTTGATGGTTTACTTGATCATTAAGCCAATGTATGGTATAATCGCGAATTTGTAAAACCCAGCCTATCAATCGACAAGTATCGTCGAATACCTTCCCGCTTGTGATTGGTCCATTTTAGCCGAACTTCCATGTTAAATCGACTTGTCGGGGTTTTGCTTATCTTGAATTGATCCCACTTCGCCCTCTTTGTACCCATAACGAGGTTGTGCCATAAAATTGATTTCCAGAGGCCCTCTGTGATTACGTAGAAGGCATTCCCGTAGAGCAAGAACAATTTCGAAGGTATTTGAACCCCTCGTCATTGTCGTGATCTATCGCGCCCGTATATTTAAATCAATACTTCCTCTTCTCACTTGTAACCGAGAATGAGTTGAGTGAGTTATTAATTTAAGTACACAGAGAGTTCACCTCAATTCGAATAGTGAATTCGATCCCGTGTTAGCAAGGATCTAATCAAGGAAAGCAGTGGTGCCATTCTAATTTTGAGGACGAGGAACCAAGATAGCAAACCCCGCAATGACTAAATCAAGGAGCTCAAATCACACCCACGCTGCGGGTAAGGAAGTATTGAGAAAGAAAAATACCCGCAACGTTGCCAATAGATTTAAAGTAGTTATCTCACCCTCTGCAGGTTCGAGAGAAACAGCTTAAGGTGAGATGATGAACTCGTGTGGCTCGAGAGGTCCAAATACACTCATATTAATCCTCGACTAGTTTTAAAGATCCAGAGTTCAGAAACAAAAGCTACGCATGTATCAGAATTGATTCTTCACAATAGCTGATTATTCAATGTTTCCTTTAGAGATAACTGTTAAATCTAAATTTGTTATTTTGAAATTTCAATCTTCAATTCATTTGTTATTCAATCATTTTTCTTTACAAAGATTATTTTCAAGCTTTCAAAGCAAAACACCATTATCGTAATCTCGCCCAAATAGTAAAGTGGAGCTTAAGTAGTTTAGTTGATTGAAAATTTTGAGATTCAGGATCGATATCCGACTTAAATCCATTTTATTACTCGTCGAATTGCACCCTCGTGAAAGATATCGGGACAACCACATCAAATGATTTCATGTATTATTTTAATCACGTAAGAAACTAACACTCAAGTTTAATGGTTTATCTAATTGTGATTGTGACAATAGTCCTCGGATAATAAGTCTTAAATTTTGAATAGGTGCCTGATCCATAATTTATCGATGCCGTTTTACCAGAAGTTTTATGGCATTATCGCTGTGGATTAGTTAATAGTCTGCAACAATGTTATAAATTCTCCAGACATGTGTAATGGTCCAATAACAATACCGACTTCACAACTTTGCTCACTGTGCACTAACTCTTGCGTTTCCAATTCGATATTCCTCTATCCCAGTTGATGCATAAACACTGTGGATACAAAAAAAGAGGCAAAGCAAAGAACAAATGTAAAGGCTTGCCAAAAGGATTAGTGTTAATAAAAAGAAGACTCAGAAAAATAAAATGTACTTAGCAAAGGATCACGAGTAAAAACTTGAAATTCTAAACAATGAAATTCAAAAGGGTGTTGTCAACAATACTTGTAATGAGGATTACAAGTACATATCAACTCATCATTTGTAGTTCGGGGCACCATCCCCAAGAACGACGCCATTTGATTCGCGCCACACAAAAATAATCAACAAAATTTGTATCCTAAATTTCTCCTACGCTCGTAGTCGCAAGCCATGTAGTATAACGTTCTGTAACTCAGAATGGGTTTTCATCTTACAAATGACTTGTATCATGATTCAAAATGGTGAGGCTTTCATTTGGATTTTCGGATTTGCATTAAAAAGTGTGGTTGTTGTTGTCACTAAGCTAACTGAAAGCAGTTTAAAATAAGATGTAAAAAAGAACACCTTGAAGTTTTGGGTCACTAGTTTGATATGATGGGGTTGTAGAGGTGCCCTCGGGTTATTTCTCGCATTAGGCAAATGACATAGTCATTTCCAAAACCGATCTTTGTTTAATTTTTAAAGACCAACCCTTAGTAACATTCCTATTTGAACCATAGCATTTTTAATGAAAGCATTTAATGTCTTACAGCTTGAAAATAAAGCATTTAACCTACTTTCGCTGGTTCGTGAATGACATCTAATGGATGTCAAGTATCTACCAGGCCAAGAATACACCGAACCCCGAAGCATGCCAAGTATTGACCAAAGAAAATACATTAAATAGCATTTAAAACCTAGCTAGAAAGTTAGAACACAAATACGCAGCACTGCCCCATGAAAACAGGAACACCTCGCAAACCCACATCAACCAACCTAACAACCCCTCCTCTTCAAGCTTTGAGGCTTAATAAACATCCTTTGAGTTGTCATCCTCAAAAGGGTGTGTTTGGCAGCCTAGAAAATGAGAGAAAGAGGAGAGAGAAGAGAGAAAGTGGGAACCAAAACAGGGTTGTATGTAAAGCTGCATGAAAATGAAAAGCTTAGGTTACAAAATGTCCATAACATAGCTTATATAGCCTCACAAACATGCGAAAATACCAAACTAACCTAAATAATATGATTACATTGAGGGAAAAAGAGGAATTAAACAAAACGGAGTCGTTTGGATCACAAAATAAAGAAGGCACTTTCGCTATGCACAAGATTTTCGCTATGATAGTGAAAATTCAATGATAATAAAATTGAAAATTCTCGCTTATGGTTGTAATTTTGCTATCATAGCTTAAAATTTGGCATGGTAAATTTCGCTATGCCATAGCGAAATCACAATCTTTCTACGCGCCTCCTGATCCTCCAAATTTCGCATTTCATCTTCCAGCTTGCTATTTCTTCATCCCAGGCTTGATGAAATCGATGAGAATTCATACGAACTCGGCATAAATCAGCACAATTTCGATGCCAAGCTTGATATGATGGTGGAAGTTTACGAAACCTGCAAAACTACCAAAAACAACCTCGAAACAAAATCAGTAGTACTAATCGGACCTGCACATGTCAATCGGCTTAATTAATATGGGATTAACGCAGTTGGGCCCAAAACCTATCTTAAATAAAGACTCAAATAAGCACTCACAGACAAATCACATCGCCCAACCGTCATATTCTGCATTTGATCTCGCAGCTTAGCTCGCTCAGAAGTGAGAGTAGCCACCCGCTTCTCAGAGACTCCGGGCGCTCGACGCGACCCGTTCGCTCCCGCCCTCTTTTTCCAAACTCTTCAGATGGGTAGCCACCTACCAACACCCAACATAAAGTCAACACCCAACTCAAGATAAATACAGACACAGCAAGACATGGAAACTTACAGAGGCGACCCCCTGGAGGGATAGAGCCAAGGTTTCCTCAACTGCCAGGGCACCCGACCTCTTAAGATCAGAATCCCTGAGAATGGATGAACCCGCGCCAACCGTAAGCTCAACATTGGAAAGCAAGGAATCCCCATCTCCATCAGCTTCGAAGTGCTTCCTCCCTAACTCTTCCGCCTTTGAAGGAGAAGGCTCGGCACTCTGCGCAGGGGGACTCCAAACTGATATAGGCATAACCTCCAAAGGGAGGGGCTCTGCCAGCCCTTCCCCGAGGAATCTTTGGCCTCGCATTTAACCTGAACGGAGCTGCAACCAGGCTCAGTACTCCTACAGAGGCAACCGATACCTCGCCCTCGCACTCTGGTATAGGTAGAAGGTGATGACGAGGATGTTCCCAACCTTGGGATTTTGCCCCAAGCTGGACGACCCTTCTCAAGAGAGTTCGGAGTTTTCCGCTTCACACTCCGGGACCTCCGGGACAGTATCTCCACCCGAGCCAGAATCTCCTCCTTAGTGGGCTTGGCAACGGGAGGCCCGACATGAGAGGACTTCATAACCCAGGGAGGGGACATGACCTCAAAAGTAGCAGGGCTGATGACCAGCCTCGAAGATCCGGAATATCCGACCGATTAACTCGTGAGTAAACACGCCTAAGACACTAGCCGCCTTCACTTTACGAATTTCGCCTTCTGGCCGAGATCAGGGCGAATACCTGAAAATCGCACAACCTATAACTCACGAAGACTAGACCTAACTAAATCAAAGACAAAGCTCACGTAGATTCTCCGGAGTGGTCCGCATAAATGGGACACCCATCAGGTCTTCCTTGTCAAGAGGGTCAGGACCAACCGCGGCCACTAACAAAGAAGTAACGCTCTTTCCAAAATCTGGGGAAGACGGGAGATCCGAGATGATTAAAGGAGCGCCGGCATGCCTAGATAGATAAAGAAAGCCCCTGGCGGCTTCCTTCACACTAAAAAGGTCCAAGAACAGCTATACTGGGAACACCCAAGCCCTTGTCCCTAAAGAAGACCAACAACCCAAACTGTAACACTCTAGAAATCGCGAAAGTCGAGAGGGCAGACGTTGAAATGTCAGAAGACCCTTTTTATAAAGGTGTGAGGGAAACTGAGACCACATCGGCGTCACCTCAAAGAAACACACCATCTTTGGACCATGTAGGAGGTCAAAATGTCAGGAGACCAGACCATGACACCAAAAGGGGGCTTGTAACGCCTCGTGAAAGTTTCCCCATATAAAGGCTTGACTCGGCTAGGTCCCACCGCCAAAGCATTCTGCACGGCTGACTTCAGATATTCCGATCCCACAGGATACTTAATCTCATCGATTCTACCCTTCCCTTTATCCAAGGGGAGAGGAGGTTCACCTGTGGCATCTCAAAAGCTACCCCAAACTAAACGACGGAGGCGCCCACTCGGGTCGCTCGAATCGCATACAACAGGAATCACCTCTTAATGCTAGAGCGAGTTAAGAGAGCGACCCTAATCTACTGAGAGTAAATAGGTAGTAAGAACAAGACCTAACCAATCTAGCCCTAGCGCCTCGCTATATTACTCGAAAAGACATAGAAGGAAGAAAGATGCACCCGTCCCAGGACAGAACGAAAAAGGCTACCTCAAGCAAGGTATCACAAAACGCCAAGGAACTCCCACTGGGGCGTCTGAACGAATATTAAGGGAAAGGACCCGAACTCATTTAAAAAACAAAAAGGCTTCAAGGTCAGGGGAACATAAGGCGAACGGTTAGAGGATGTTTTCAGAAGAAACTGAAAGAACTGGAAGAAGTGGGAGCGAAAACCGAAAAGTCATCATTATCACAAGACATATGACGACGACAAAGCCCTAATGAAACCAGCCCTGAGCAAACACGTGGAAGTCGCACTCGATTCCAAGAGAATGATACTCAGACACTCGTCGTAATTCCAAGGGCTGGGGGAAACTGATAGGGTTTAAAAAATAGGCGCGCAGGCCCACTCGCCAAGCCCAAGGAAAAGGTAAGCCTATTGAAATGCCCGAGCCCCTAGCACCGACCCAAAACGGGAGCCCAGTTTGTTTGCCCCAAGGGCCAACAACATGGACTATCTGAAAAGCCCATGTTCTGTAAATCAAACTAAATCTCACCAGTAAGGGAAGTAAGATAATTCCCAATAACAGCTTATCCTATAAAACAAACCGAATCTCACCAATGAGGGAAGTAGGATAATTCTCAATTACTGCTCCCTTATTATCCCTTATTAATCCGATAACAATAAAGGCTGAAAATATCTCATCCAATGGGAAAGAATCCTTACAACCATCCAATTGGGAAAAGCATAAGCTATAAATACCAGGCCACCCCATCGGTAAAAGGTACGCAGACTTATGCACCAATACTTCATTCCCTAAGCAATTGATATTCTCTTCCACAGGAAAGAACTGACTTAGGCATCGGAGCGGCAACGGGCGAGCCCCCGCCGATCCTCTTTCTTTCTTGTTCAGAGGGAACCAACGTCTGCAGCCTGATCGCCTGAAGGTCGCCCAGCCCGGCCCAAAGAATTCCAAGACGCTCCACCCCGGGGCTCGTTGAAAAGGCATCATCAATACAAATTGTCCAAAACTAACCTTTTCATACAAAAAAAAAATTATATAATTAATTTTTAAAGACTACAAACTTATAGAAATTATACATGGATTTAATAACAACATCGATTAAATTATTAAATCATATATATATATATATATATATATATATATATATATATATATATATATATATATATATATATATATATATATGCATATATATATATATATAAATGAAAGGATTTTTAATGCTTAGCAAATTGTTCAATACTAAATTTTAAAAGAATAACACATAACTTTATATATTATACAAATTGTCCCAAACTAACCTTTTTATACAAAAAAAAAAAATTATATAATTAATTTTAAAAGACTACACACTTATAAAATTATACATGGATGTAGTAACAACATCAATTAAATTATTAAAACAATCAAACTAATTTACCACTCTTTAACAAATTGTGGATACCTCATTTTGGCTATGATGCATTTCCCATTAAAAATGCGAGACTTGTTTTGTATTTTTGAAAAAAACCATTTTGAAAACGGTGTTTGGAGTCACCACTTTTTTTTTTTTAAGGGAAAACAAAATAAGAAAGAAAATCCTAAATGTGACACATAATATGGAAAAGCGGGTCTGAGAAAAACTGAGTATAGGTCTAAGGGTCAAGTTACCTATTGGGAAGGTACGGTGAAAGGCTGTAATACCCCTCTAAGCCCCTAAAGTTGGGTCTCTAATAATTAAATTAAGGCAAGTATGACAACTGATTAATCGATCCAAGGATACCAAGAAACGATCTACAATTATAACATTAGAGCACATTAAACATGTAATAAATAAAAAAAAACAAAAAAACAAAGTCAAATGAGGTAAGAGTGTGACACCCTAAACCCGGGGGTCCCATTGACAACCAGTCAACCCGCGGAATTCTTGTGGATTTCGAGTGACCCAGTACCGCACTGTTGTGTCCCATTTATCGGGATCCATATTTTCACAAAAAAATCGGGTAAAGTCTCCTTTGTTTGGGTAGTTCTGCCCAACATACAACCTGTATAACAGTATAACCATAACCTATACAGGGTCTCAACAGAAGTAGTAATGACCACATAGGGTCCATCTATCCATATCCCCAATATACATCCCTTTATCGGGACCCATTCATTCACATTTAATCTAAAATATGAAAACAAAATACTTAATTATAGTTCGTAAGAGTCCGATCACAACCCTCTTACGATAATTACATACCCGACTATTTAGAGAATAGTCCCAAAAGAATTTAGTTACAATTCTTTTATACAAAATACTTTTTACAAATGTAATATCAACGCCACACATCAGTCTCCTTCATAATCACGGCCTCGTCGGAGCGTCGTCTCCCTGTACACCCCCTGTACCTAAAAGGGGGTCCCACAACGGGGTGAGTAATGCCTAGTAGAAAATTTCTCCTACAAGGGCTACTCCCCACCTAAAATGCACAGGCAATGACACACATACATTATACCACATTCCATACAGAAAATGCAATCCTACATGGATTTTTTTTTTTCATATCATGCATGAGATGAGACTCTTCATGCCTGTAACCCGAGTCCTGACTAACTCCCTCACACCTACGACTGCCAAGTATGAAAACCAGTCATTGGTGTGTCACCCAATGACTTAACTCATTGGACAACCCTCCGATATTTATTTTAATTTATCAAATCCCATATATTTTTGCGGGTCACGAATTTCGGGGGTCTCACTCAAAGTTTCTCGTGATGCCTTCCAACATTTTCACAAACTCTCATCTGATACATATGTCTAACAAAGAATGTAAAAATTCTCGTCTTTCACCGGGGGATCTACCCCATCGTGCTTCACCCAAACATACGAAATTTATTATTATTATTATTTTATGCACTCGTGAGTCTTAATTTTGGACGTTGTCCCAATTTCGAGCTCACTACGCATACACCTAGAATGGTGAATAACCAATACCATGCACATACTGCGGACGCCCGACTGGGGTCTCGCTGACCAATCGCCAACATGCAAAACCATGTGTCTCATATCATGAGACCCATACATGAGTAAAAATGGCCACGTCGGGCCCATACATCCATACTCACCAAAACATTATCAACTATATTACAATAGTTTTAAGAGTTAATTACACTCTTATACAACATGCATCGATCATAATGTTTCATACATGTTTTACAATATATATATATATATATATATATATATATATATATATAGTTATATATATATATATATATATATATATATATATATATAAAGCTACATGTCGGCTTCAAAAGCGGCCTCTAATGAGCACCGCTCTCCTCGAATACTCCCTCGCACTGGAAGTGGGGATCCCACGACGGGTGAGCAATGCCCGCAGTTGAATTCTCCTACCGGGGCTACTCCCACCTAAGTGCTCATGTAATGGAGAAAAACACACACATTCAAGTGAATTCATGATTCTACCGAATGTCTGATGATATGGACGCAGAATGACCTCACCCTTCCCACTTCTCGAGCCCTCACTGACTCCCTCACGCATGCCTATGCCAAGTGTGAGTAACACTATTTTTAAAACAAAAGGTTTTTTGTTCTTGAAAACATAATACCAATTCTCCAATAAAATTTTGTTGGACAACCTTTCGAGGTGAATTGTTGGATAACTCTCCGAAACAATTATGGGTCATCCTCCGTGATGAACTATTGGACAACTCTCCAAGGTAATTCTTCGGAAAATCTTCCCATCAAATTCATTTGATAACCATGTTTTTCATGTCATGTACCCATACCTACTGTTCTAGGTTACCCTAGTGCATATGAAATGCAATATGCTATTTCACAATAATTCATGTTAATATACATCACTCACACATATATATTAACGAAATTCACATACAAACACATGTTATTGATTAGTACTCAAAAAGTGCTATTTCAACCCCCGTTTATTTCTAGGCGTTTTGAGCACTTTTATGTAGCCTAATCACGTAATTAAATCCGATTTTCACATTAAGGTCTCTCGCTATTCTACTCGATCGCATTTTGTGGAAAATTTTGCAGCCATGAAGCAAATTGCACTGGGAAATTGTTGAGTCGATCCAAGCATGAAGAATTCGAGTCAAACTCAGCATTGCAGATCATAGACGAGAAGGAAAGAAGAGCAGAAAATGCAGAGAATTTGGAGCTGTAGGAAATTCCTACGCACACATTCACTTACCTGCCACTGTTCACCTCCCAGCCACTGTTTATCATGCTGCCCGTTCCTGCTTTTTGATGCTGTGCCCCGTTTGCATTTTTTTTGGTTTTATTCCAAATTTATCCTTTGTAGTAGCTTTTGTCTTTGGTTTTTTTGTAACCCTTGCTCTGAGCATTATATAAGCTGGAGTCAAGGTCTGTAATGAATCACTTCACTTTGTAATGGGGACATGGCGGCGCCGTCTACTCCATTTCCCTTCTCCATTTTCTTCATTTTCTCCTTCGACCGCCAAACACCCCGAGGATGACAACCTTCTGGAGGATGTGGTTGGCTAGGACCGCTTGTCTCCTAAGAGAGGGCTAATGGCAACGGTTTTAAGGTAAACTGTTCCCTTGTTTTTTAACGCAAAGGTAGCTTTGAGCATTTAGGTTTCAATCCTCAATCTAGGCTAACTCCTTTTGACGTGCCTTCTTTGATCGCATTTGACACCTTATGCTCGCTGATGCTTATTGCCAGATCCACCGAGATTCATTAGTTGCTTTCTATTTGTCACCGTGGAGGTAGACGGAAGAGGCATCGTTCACTCAAGTAGTGGAGCATTAATGCTCAATAAAATAGTCAAGCTTTTCAAAAAAGTGGAAATCATAGGTTTAGTTTTTAAAGCTAAATAAAGATCTGGTTCGGGAAATGACTATAGGTCATCCTCCCCAACACAAGGAAATTCAACCCCGAAACCCTCGCTGTCGAATCCCAAGCCCAAAGATCTCTGATACTTCAAGGAGATCTCTTTTATTATTTTTCTTGTTTTACTTTAGTTTATTTTCAGTTTTCATCATCAAAACCCTCACTATTTTTATCACCACCTTAAAATCCAAACGAAATTCACCAATTTTCATATCACTGTAAGTCATTTGTGCAAAGAAAACTCATCCCTGTGTTCGACCCTAGAGCCACTATACTCAAGCAAAGAGTTTTGCTACTAAGCAAGAGGGATTTGTGGATATACCTTTGTTGATTCCGATGAAACTATCGTGGTACGAATCAAATGGCGCCGTTGCTGGGACAGCCTCCAAGTGCGAATGATGACTGCTGAACACTCAGGATCCTCATCACAAGTCTCCAAATTCTTCTTGTAGATATATCTTTTTAATGTTTTCAGTGTGTTTAATTGTGTTTCATTTTATTTTGTTTTTAGCTAACTTTACCCCTTTTTGGTAGAGTTGTTTTTTTTTCCTTGTTTGGTGTTTGCTTTGTTCTTGTTGCAGGGGTTCGTGTTCCAGTGGGATAGAGTTTCTTAATCAAGGTTGAATTTTAACCCAATGGAAGAGGGACAGTACGGTCAGCATGTGGCAGGGGGTAACCTTAGTGCATATATGTCCATGAGGGATTACAGAAACCAACCATGGCAAAGTCAACAACCCGTGGAGAGGAATCCAAATGAATATAGGTCCATGAGGGACTATAGAAACCAATGGATGAGTTCACCATATGGTAGTTACCTTGCATAACCATAGTCAGGGAATCACATAAATTCCTCATGGGAACCAAGACCTCCACAAGATGCACCTCCCGAACCTCCATATTATGCTTCAACTCAATACTCTCAGCCACCACAAATAATCCCTCCATTTGAACAAGCCATTTTGACCTACCCAGATGGTGGATGACTTCTATGGCAGCGTAGGATTAAAGCCTATTCGACAAGAGAATTGTCATTGTGGAAGCATAATTTGAACAAGAAATTAGATGGGCTGAAAATGACTTTGAGCATAAATGGGACAACCCGCAAGACTCCATTGGAAAACCCCATCGACGCCACAGCGAATGTCCACTGCAGGAAGAGTGCCAAAGTGACACAATGGTAGAGGAGCAAAGGTCAACAATGCCCACACCGGCCAGAGAAGGATTTTATTGAATTGTCTGAAGGGTTGTCTGAATCCTCAGATATGTGTGCTGTTGTTTTTCCAAGGGAGAAGAGAGAAGAAATCCTTCCCTTTATAACTGAGGAAGACAGTGGAGAGGGAGCAGTGGAAGAACATCAAGAGAACAATTTACCCCTGCCCCCTACCACAAAGGCCACCCCATCTGCACTGCCTGTGTTGCACAACATTAGAAAATTAGTGGCCACTATTAGAGCCTTTGCCATTACATCCAAGAATTTAGCCGATGTTGCATGGCACGTGCCAGGATGTTCGGTGTCGGTTCGGATTTGAGCACCCGAACCTCGGGGCATTTCTAAGCTCAATAGCTCCAAACAAATTCTCCAAAGGCTTAAGGACTGCATGGGGAGCACAAATCTACTTTGTTTTCATTTTATCTTATTTTATTTTATTTTTATTTTTGATTTCTTTAGTTTTTCTTTAATTTTTAATTAATCTTTGTTTTTAGATTAATTTTCATTTTTTTTGCATTGTTTTAAAATTTTCTTGTGTTTATTTTTGCAGGTTTTTGCTTAATTTTTGGAGCATAAGTAAAAATACAGAAAAATTTCACAGTGCGAAATTTTGCAACCTGCATCACTTCCATTTTGTTTCGCTCATAACTTTTTCATCCGAACTCCGTTTTAGGTGTTTTTGGTACCGTTGGAAATATTAGAGAGTGTAGAATCAAAATATAGCCAGAAAGAACACTTTTGAAATTATTATGAAGGTGTAATTTTCGAAATGTCTAACCGGGGTCACTTTTCCTCTTTCTCCTAAATTGTTTATTTGAAGCCCAAACGAGTGAATAAGGTGCTTTATGGAAAGTCTAGAAATCTCCCATCCAAAACGAAAGCACATATCATCAAGGGAGGTAGGCACTTCCTTCTCTTAACTCAACCGAGCCCTATCATGATAAAATAGACATTCGTCGGGGAGAGTTGGGCCGGCCAAGTGGCTTTTACATTTATGTTTTTGTTTTTATTTTGAGCAAGCCCATTTTGTGATGTCAAGTGGCTTGTTGGTTTTCATTTTTGTGAAGCTGTTATACTATACTGCTTATTTTGTTCAAAACTTGCACCCATTTTTTTTTGTGTTTTGCCTAGCCTGTAGTTTGAAAAATTGAAATCCTCATTCACCTATTGATGTGTTAGGATTGGTTCCCATGCCCGGGCCGAGCGGATAATAAGTTGAACTCTTGTTGCTGACCATTTTTTCTTCCACCTTTAGCTAACCACACACTGTGCACATCAGGTTTCTTCAATAACCTGAAAAACTGCCTAGCCTCCTAAACTTTGCAATAACCTACCCTAGTTTCGCTGACCACCTTTAATTGGTTAAGGACCCCCATGAATAGAAGGCTAATGTGTCTTCCAAAATAAAAAGAAGTGAAAAAGAAAAGAAAAAGAAGAAAAATTGCAACGCTACTAAACCCGGGCTAATGGTCCGAGGGGTATATACGAAAAGCCTCAAAGCCCTGCCTTGCCAACCGGCTGGAGCCACCCCGCTTAAGACTTCGCTACACTCCGGTGGACGGGTGGAGCTTAGCAAGTTGTGTGCCGGAGTTTCAAATCATTTGGAGTCCTGTGGGTGAAACCTCAAGAGTTAGTGGTCGAAAGATCCTCATGACTCATCCCTAAGCCTTAATCGGGCCTGGAGTCATAGGTAGATCCCCATTACACGGACTTCAGCGAGGTCGATTCCTCGCATCGCACCCCTACAACACAAAAAAAAAAAAAGAAATGTATCAAGAGCTGGGTCCCCGATCTATTTGTCTGCTAGCGTGCCAGGGCCTCAAATGCGCAGCTCGGGTCGGGGGAGGCAGCTTAGCGCTTATCATGAGAACCTGATCAAACAAACACTTATTCACGTGGAAGTTCCTGTCGAATCTTCGAGAAGGAAGCTCTGATACTCGCTTTGTATGCCATTCATTCTCCTGATGGTTATCACAGTTTTGATAATTCTTAATAGTGGTTAGGCATTACATTCACAACCTTTTGAAATATATTTTGTGAACATACTTTTGATTTTGTTTAGTATGCTCTTTCTTCTTTCTTCTTTCATCGTTAAGGGACTAGCAACGTGGTCAGTGTGATTAGTACTCAAAAAGTGCCATTTCAACCCTCGTTTATTTCGTGCTCGAGCACTTTTATGTACTAATCGAATTAACCCAATTTTCACATTAAGGTCCTCGCTATTCTAATCGATCGCATTTTGTGGAAAATTCTCACAAGCCATGAGCTAGTCAAGTGAAGCCAAAATTAATAGCCGATCCAAGCACGAAGACCCGAGTCAAACTCAAGATCGCAGATCGTAGACGAAGGAAAGAAGATCGTAAAATGAAGAGAATTTGAGTCTAGAAATCTTCTACGCACAATCAGTTCACTACATTCGCACTGCTCACCTCCCACCTAGCTGTTCATCCCGCCGTCCGTCCTCGCTACGCCGTGCCTCGTTTAATTTTTTTTGCCTAAATTCTATCCTTTGTAGTAGCTGCCTGGGTTTTTTAACTTCCCTTGCTCTGAGCATTATATAAGCTGGAGTCAAGGTCTGTAATGAATCACTTCACTTTTGGCAATAGACAGTGGGCGGTAGTTTGCCCGCTACTTCCCCCTTTCTCCATTTTCTTTCATTTTCTCTCCCTTTCTTGGTTGCCAAACACCCTCCAAGGATGACAACTTGGAGGATGAGCAGCTAAAACCCTTTTTCCTTGGAGTCAGCGCCACTGCGGTGATCAAGACACCGAGGGCTTTTCCAATGCTTTAACTGAGGTATTTCTACCATTTACGGCTCACTAAACGTAGTTTTAATCCCTTCGTAGTTGCTTTGAATGATTGGTATTTGATAAGCTTATCGGGTTCATCGATGCTTATCGGTAGATCCATCAAGATCCGTTAGTTATCATCTATGGCTATCAAAGCGCTTATCTGCTGATATTTTTTATTTCCCAAATTTTTGTGTTCGATCCTTCGATTCATCAGAATAACAATACTGTAAGCTTTTAGGGGTTCATTGTATGCTTATTGTTAGATACAATGACATTCATTAGTTATCATTTATTACCGTCGGACTGCGGAATCAAGGTGATGTTATTCAATGTCCGAGACCATCATGGGAGTGCAAATGCTAATTTTTCAAAGATACTATTTAGTGGTCACCATGCTTAAATGAAGAACCGTTGAGGTCTGACGATAGTCATCTCCCAACGCGAGGAAAGGGTTCCGAGAACCTCACGCCCTAGACCTGCCCCCAATGACCTAACACCGCAAGGAATTCTATTTGCATTTTTCTTTACTTATTTTATTTTTAATCCGCAACATTCAACTCCCCGCTGCTTACCAAGCCTTGAACCAAACTGGAATTCACCATTTTCGAATCACTCCAAATCATTCGTTCCAAAGTTAAACCCATCCCCGTGTTCGACCTAGGACACTATACTCAAAGAGCTCGCTACCTAAAGTAGATTTGTGATATAAATTTTCATGATTCCGATACATCTATCGTGGCACAAATCGCTTTATTCATCTCATAAAGAATAACACCAAAAAATGAGCTCATGACTAATAAACAATTTAGTCCATCTTGGACCCACCCAAAGAATTACAATAAATAGCACATAACAACACACAAGGTCACATGAACAAATTTAACCCACTCCGCCCTGGCCGGCCCACGCCTAATTACCTATGATTTCCTCACCACCCCAATCTTGGGGATCGAAACACGGCCATCCAGCCCCAAGATATCCACATCCATCTCAAATGACCTAGCAAATGAATAAAGCAAGTAAGAGAAAACCTCTACCTCCCAAAGTCACAAACCCACAATACCTGCACTCCACATGCAGTTCTCAGAGCTGGGATCAACTTTGCCTCTTGTCTCGCCAGGATTCGATGGACCGATCATCTGGAAATCTAGAGAGAAGTGAGAGCTTCTCACTCTAAAATCTCTCATCTTTTCTCTCTCTTTCTCGATTTTCTCTTTCTCTCTCTTCTTTTCCCTCCCAAACCAGTTTGGTCTAGGTTAAGGTCAAGAGAACTTGTCCTCTCATGCCACTTGTCACTTTCCCATTGGTTCTTAGGATTTCCCTTATCCTCTTATCCATCTACCATGGATTTTCACCCACTCACATGTTGCCACATGTCTCTCATGGGTCCCATTCGAGCTCATGTTTGACTCATTCTGCACATGACACGTGGCATCTCGGGTTTCACTCACACGTGTTATGTCCCAAGACCACTTATGGTTTAAAACGTGAAATCTCGACTATCTTGGAATTTGAATAAATTCGACATGGTAGCTAGATTTCGTGAGACAATTCCAGCGGTGAAGTTCGTTTCGTCATCCGAGATTTAGAAAATTTCTGGATTTTGACTGAAATTACCATTTCATCATTTTTCAAAAAATTAGAATTTTCTGGGGTCTTACATTCTTCCCCCCTTAAAAAGAATTTTGTCCCGAATTCCACCCAATCACAACAAATCACATGCATATGCAACGTGCACTATATCATGCATGTAAACTAGTAATTTAATTATTAAACGACTAAACTGCGTACCTTCATCCCTAAACAAGAAGGGATAGGTGTCCCACATCGTGTCCTCGCACTCCCACATTGCCTCCTCCACTCCACCTGTCGCACAAGATTTCACTAGCCTCACTCGCCTCAAGGCCGCAAACCTGATCCCGACTATCCATAATGGACATCGGTCCCTCCTTGAAGGTCCCATCTGTGTCAACCTCAATCCCTCCCCAATCCACTACATGAACTGGAGACGTGGAATACCTCATGGACACCAAACATGTCAAGCAGAAAGCTAACTCAAGTACATTATAGTGCCCACCCTTCTCGGAAAGTATCTCGAAAGAATCTTGCGACTTCACGATACCTTCCCCGCTCGTTTAACCCGCACCACCCTCTCTGCATCACCTTCACGAAGACATGATAGCCAATCTCAAACTCAGAGGGTCGACGTCGCTTGTTCATACAGAGCTCTTCCCGCGCCTCCGAGTCAGAGAAGACACGCCGTATCAAACTCACCTTTCTGAGGTGTCTCTAATCGATCAGGATCATGATGTTCTTCCCACCCTGGCCCAACAAATTCCAAGGACGGTGACGGCCTCCCATACAATGCCTTATATGGTGCCATCTCGCATACTGCCAGATAATTGTTGTCAGAGTAAATTCCACTATGGGCAAGTGCCCTCCCAGCCTACCCTTATGATCTAGACGCATGCTCGCAAAGATGTCCTCTAACACCTATATGGTCCCATCTCGACACCATCTTTCTACGGGTGAAAGGTCAAAAGGCTCATGGTCAACCTGCTGTCCCATACCGAAACCTTCCAAAAGTGCCCTTTAAACCCTGTCTCTCGTCACACTATGGATACTCGGCACCCATGTAGCCGCACGATCTCCTCGACATACAAACCGCAGAATCTCCCTCCAATGAAGGTCATTTACCTGGCCTAGGAAATGCGCCGACTCGTGAGTCGGCCCACAATCACCCATATCGCGGTCAGCGTCCCGCGGCCTCGTGGCAAGGGTCATAAAGTCCATCGCGGACGTGCTCCACTTCCACTCCACCCACTTCCAATGGTCGAGTAGCCTGACTTCTTTCGTGCTCACTTCTTAACTTCACGACACGTGAGACATCGTCGAACAAAGTCCCCCTACGTGTCTCTTCATCCCGCCCAATAGCATCACACTTAAGATCCAAGATATCTTCACATTAACTCGGATGCACAGGAAACGGAAGCAATGAAACTCCCCGAGAATATCCTCTTAAACTGGCCACTGGGAATCCACACGGCCCCTATAGCACTACCATCCGTGTGGACGGTCCATCCCTACCACCGTACTCTAACTCGTAATTCTAGCCTCCTCGATGGACACTATCTCGCCCGTCCTCGGGACTCAATCACTTTCGCTTCATCAGAGCTCAGCTACCAAACTCCCATCAGACCGATTAGTACCCAAATAAGGCAATATCAGCCTTGTTTATAGCGTGCTCTTATGCGCTTTGTGTACTAATTCCACTTCCACAACTCCACCATCAGGATCCCGCCAAGCACGATCACATTAGCTATTTTAGTAGTTTTTTTGGTAAAATAATGCCTCATACCTCAATTGACCAACACTATGATCCCGAGCCGACCAAGACCATGATCAAACCAGAGGAATTGGAGTATATACGTATTGAGTCTCGAAATTTCAAGGTCAGTAAAGTTTCAGAATTCGCAAATTTCGTGAAGCTGCCAATTTCGCAACCCATAATACTTCACCCGACCGCTTCCGATCACATCCACTTTGTCAAGGCTATACAAGTTTCCTTTATGTAAGTTTGGTCTTTAACACACTTTGTAATTTCTTTACCGGGGGCAACCTATATGCTTCCGCATCGCTTGTAATCAAATCACTCTGCCACTAATCAATCAACAGCACGGCTTCCTCCTCTCCTCTGTCGGGTGATTTTCTTCTCCCTTCACTTTCAGATCTTCTTAGTAGCCAACACCTTTAATGATGAAAATCAAGGATGCTTACACACCCCCGATCCTTGAAGCGGAAGGCCACTCGGGTGGCTTTTGTGCTTAGCCGCATATTCTCATGCTTTCTATGCTCAGGTTAAGGGTATTTCAGGCTCTACTTCTCACCATGTTAAAATCCTTAAGCATGCCTCTTTTAATGTGTATTCGGGCAAGCTTGTCTCACTGATACTTTCACTAGACTCCACCGAGAGGCCCGGTCGTGGCTCCTCATTAGTTATCGTATCATAGTTGTTTTGAGATGTGATTTCACCGCAGACATTTATGCCTAATAAAATGTCATCTTCAAAAGGAAAACCTGTTTAGGTTTTAGCAATGAAGATCCTGCCTCGAAATGACTATATGTCATGCTTCCCAAACGAGGATAAAGACCCAAGTACATGTTTGTTAACCTAACCCTAAGCCCAAAGTGGGCCCGAGACTTCGCTGATTTTTCTCTCAACTTTTCACTCGCCATTTCGCCAACCATTCACACACACTCGCTTCCTCACAAACCCTTTGAATCCAACGAAAAACACCATTTTCAATGCAATCGTAACTCTCTCACGAAGAAAACCCATCCTGTTCGACCTGGGGAGCCACTTTATACTCGCAGTTTACACAAGTAGTTAGGAATCCTAGCTATAAATTCCTTGCTGATTCCTAACACTTACTCGCCGAACGAATCAAATGGGCGCCGTTGCCGCAGGACGGTGCCTTAGCGAGAAAGAGCGCAAAGGAACTTGTGATTCATCATAAGTTTCCTGGGTGCAATCTTATTTCTTTTTATTTTATCATTTTTCCTCACCATAGCTTCACCGCAGGGGAATTTTGAGGATTTCATCAGGCGGAGTTTGAAAACTTCCTGTAAGTGCATCGTTACCATTGTTTTGATTTTACAAACCAACTTTTGTTAGCATAGTTTTTGGCTGTTTCTTGCTTTCGTGTGATCATGCTAGTTTCATGCAGCCAGGACAGAAACACCGCAGAAGATCGAAAGGCTAGGTGCTTCAATTGAAGAGGGTTATGAAGTTAGCCTGCACACCAATCAGATGGAGACCCCACCTGAAGAGCAGCAGAGCCAACAAGGGGTTCATCGGGAACCCAATGCATACAGATCATTAAGGGATCACATTCACCCACCAAGGGTGAGTGCACCCTCATGCATTATACCCCGCAGATGTGGCAATGAGACCTTAGCCTGTGCCCCGACTCTTCATGGTATGGAAAATGAAAATCCATACACACATATTCAGATTTGAGGAAGTTTCTACCACTTTCAAGGAAGGTGCATTCGATAATGACTTGCTCAAGTCAAGGCTTTCCCACCTCAAAGATAAAAGCCAAAACTCGCTTAATTCACTAAGGCCAAGGACCATCAGACCGGGCTGTCGCAGCTGAATTCTCAAGAAGTTCTTCAATGCCTATAAGACCAACAACTCAAGAGGGAAGATCTATACCTTGCAAACCATGACAGTTGAAAGGTTTTATCACTGAAAGGTATCTGAAACCATCGTTGCATGCCCTCACCATGGCTTTGATACATGGAGGCCGGTGAACCATTTCCTACGATGGAATGTCCTTTCCATGAAACAACCTCGAAACCATGTGTGAGGGGATTTCCTTAGCAAAACTCGATGAAGCCATGGACTTTTTTAACTACGTGGTTGAAACCTCCAAGGGATGGAGAAATGAACCCAAGGGAGGTAGAGAGAATGAAACCAACAGTAAACCCGAGGGGAGGCATTTATGCGCTGACGAAGGATATGGAATTAAAGGCTAGGCTGTCCACCCTAAATAGAAGGATGGAAGAACTTGAACAGAGAAACCACTAGGAGGTACGGGCAGTGACTGAGGCATCTATGCCTAGCCAACCATGTTTCAATTGTCAATCTACCAATCATCAAGGAGAGAATTGTTCACTTCCCTCAATAAGGGATTTAATGGCTGAATGCAAATGTCAGGGGCCAAAATGTGCCACCAACCGATGCCCGCATGGCAACACTTATAATCCCAACCTGAGTTAATCCACCCCAACCTATCCCGAAGCCTAAACCTCCTGTGATATGTTCCCCTTAAGGGCACATACAAAGAATCTGTGATGGATCCACCTCTCGCCAGGTTGCCCACCAACCTCATCACCCTGAGTGCTATCATGAATTTTGAGCAAGGTGGTGGGGAATTTCATAGAGGAGCGTAAAACTATCAATGCCCATATCAACCAAAGAATAGAAAAGGTGTAAAGCTCCATGTATTAAAAAGGATCGATGGGCTTCATAAAAGCCTAAATAAAAATTGATACCATGCAAATATCCATCAAGAAATGACTAATCATCCTGTGTGTTGGCAGCAGAGATTCCCTTCCCAAACACTCGCCCAATCTTGTGGGGTAATTAACTAAGCTTTCTACCAGCCCGCACCTAAAATGGATGAAGTCCAGGCCATTATCACCTTGATAAGTGGTAAGGAAATTGAGCAGCCAATGCCCAAATCTGCGGAAAAAAATCAGAGAATAGGAGGAAGAGGAGTCTGAACACATAATCATCAAAGAGGATTCGATGAAAGAAAGCATGCCTCCCCCATTTCCCCAAGCACTGAGAAGCAAAAAGAAGGCTTTTGCCAAGAAGGCATCCTGAAGTGCCGAGGCGTGTCAAGGTGAACATCCCAATCGCTTGATATGATCAAATAGGTTCCAACCTATAATTTCTTAAGGACTCAGGCATTACCAAAAAGTGGCCGACATTAATAAGAAGGCCTTCGACCGAACAAGTCACTATCATCCAAAGGTAAAACCTTGTTGAAATACAAAGATCTAAGATCCTCTACCATCTCAAATAACACTGAGTGGACCCATAGACAAGGCACCGCTGATTCTGGGGAGCCAATGTCAACCCCATCGCTTATACCAATCTACAAGGCTAGGGTCAAAGTGAGTCAAGCCTACCAACATCACCCTATCCTTAGCAGATCGAGATCATGAAAATACCAAAGGATCAGCTTGAGGATGTCTTGGTAAAGGTAGATAATTTCTATTATCCTATGGATTTGTGGTTCTGATACAGAACCAATGGCAGAGCACTCACCAAGACACCCATCATACTGAGGCCATTTTCGCCACGACTAATGCTATAATCAATCGCCTGAATGGGTTATGCAACTCACCTGGCAACATGACTTTGAGCTCAACATTTTTCACTGAAAGTAACAAGGATAAGCTAATTGAGGGTAAGGGGCGTAAATCGTAAGAAGTCTCGCCTGGCGGCACCATGAGAAACACAAAGGTTCATGGAATCGCAAGAAGAATTAAGAGAACCAAAGCAAATACGGCTGATCAATCAATCGCCACCCTTCCTACATCTCGTCATGCCACCGCAAGACCACTAAAGCATAATGCTTAACAACTCAGAGCAAAGAAAAGCCGAACTCAATCAGCACACCTCATCGCAAGCACGGAGGAGCCCTCCGAATTTCCATGAGACCTCTTTATCAAGATCATGGAGTGGTTCCTTCAGAACTTGGAAACTAATTCAAATTTTAATTAGATTTCTTGTTTTGTTTTTATCTAAATTTGTAAATTAGGATTTTCATTAATGTCCTTTAATTTCCAAATTTTGTGAATTTTCCTATTTTTCTTTTTAACTTCTCATAATTTTGGTCTCATATTATCGCAGTGTAACAAGATAAGGTGGGTAAAAATTGGCCTCAGAATTTCTAAAGTTATAGTTTTCAAGTAACCTCGAAAATTTCATGATCGCAAATTTCACACAAGTTAGAAAAATTCAGAACCTACTGACACTGTTCATCTTCTCCTCCTCCCTGCAACCCTCCGTTTGACGCTCTTGAAATTAAATTTTATAATCTTTTGAGCCATTCAATTAATGGTCATTAAAAGCCATTAATTTTTCATATCTTCCCACCTACCCCTCCCATTCTATTTCAACCCTTGTTTACTTTCAATTTCATTTCACTTCAACCATCCATTTCTGAAAAACCCATCTCCTCTCAAGTTTGCTCTCCCTCTGGTCCGAAAATGGCGAAGACAAGAGTGATTCACTCTTCAGTCGTAGCGCCTGTGGCCCATTTCCCCCACCGCCGGCCCCTACGCCGGCCTTCACGGTCGCGCCCTCTATCGCTGCCGCCCCTTTCACTCGCGCTCACTGGCCACCTCTCCTTCAAGGCTAGCAGCGCCGACCCCAAGGTGCCCCGCCGCGCGCCCACCGCCGCCACTACTTCCCCGCCCCGCCGGTGATGCCGAGGGTTCCCTCCTTGTGGCCCCCGCCTGCAGGAGATATCACACTCTAGCCGGCCCACTCCACCCGCTCCTTCACATCCCAAGCCAGCCTGGAGGGCCCCATCGGCCAAGAGAGCCCGGACTTCAGGCCCAGGGGAGTCATCTACATCGATCTTATCAGGCTATTGCCGGAGCCCTAAACCTATCTCCGGGGTCCATCATCACCTGAGCTTCCCTACGACCCCATCCCTGGAATAATCATAGAGGGAGATTTAGCGGGAGGTACTATGACATCCTGAAGATTTGCCGCGACCTGTGGCTCCTGTGACCCATGCTCCTCGTACAAAATGATACCATCTGTAGCCATTCATGGTGTCACACAAGACATTATCCTTGGTCGTCAGTCGAGTTCTATCACTCATGACATCCAAGCAAGAGGCCAATCTGACTGCTCTTCATTTTTCCATCGACCCAAGAAAGCGTGGATACTTCGGCCTCCGATATCACACCGCTTCCTCCATTTACCAATGGGTCCTCGCCACGCGCTCTAAGAGTAGACAAGTGTCCCATCCTCGACTAGGATGGTCCGGCTTCTCTCTGACGCCATCAAGGATCGATATTGTTTAGACTAAGACCTTCAAAGAACAGATTTCCGATGTAATCACGCTTTGAGGCTCCAATATACTTCACTCAAAGATATTGTACGAGGAGAAGAAAGCATTCGGGAGGTATTATATCGCATTTCAAAGGGATATTGGTTCAACCCGGCAGAGCTGATTATGACCTCGTTATTCCATTTCGAGGACAAGGTCCACCGCCGGAGTCTGCCCCGAGATGAGTCCTTGCCTCTTCTATTTCCTCGCTTATTATGTCAGCAGCTCGAGCATATCTAAGCCCGACCGGTTCCTCGCTTATGTCGCCGAGGCCGCAGGCCACCCTTACCATCATCACGATGCCAGCCTCGAGCTTTCCATCTTCCCCAGTGGAATGACAGGACGAGCCTACCGATGATAGTCCTCGAGGGGACTTATCCCCTATAGCTGAGCACACTGGGGAGCCTCCAAACTCCTGGGGCCACCCGCATCCTCCAGCCTCTTCAGCCTACCAGCACCGCCTCCACACTCCACTGCACCACAGTCTCGATGCCCTACCTCTCCATAGACGTCTAGTCCCATGCCCACCGGTTCTAAGCCCTCGATATAGCAGTAGCCAGAAAGCACTCCACACATCCCGCAGCATTACCCTCCTCTCGCCAAGGACTTCCTCGTCTCACGGAGACTGGTCCGCACATTCTCGCCCATGATACCATTTGCCAAATTTCATCAGCCACACTTTGCTAAGAGGATGACCCGCACCGAGGTCGCCTGCATTGCATCTAGGCCAAAGATCATGCAAAGCATGAGAGCCACTGGGGCCTTCCCCGCTGCCTCCGCAGCCCTTACCAGCCGCCTATCCCACCACGGCCGGGATCAACTCTCCACCATCATTCCCTCGTAGCTCTGACGTGTCGTAGTCAGTGAGCATTAACACTTCACCAAGAGCACCCCGCCCGCCAGGTCAATACAGATCCTCTTCGCCCGCCACCTATCAGAGAACACTTCCTCCACTAACTTTCATCCCTGCCGGACAAGCAAGGTTGGAAAGTGATATTCACACTTTTTGATTGTAGCTTATTTGCATTCATGCCAAAGAAAGTTCTTTTTTTTTTTTTGTTTATATAGAGTTGTCGTCATCACGTTGTAAAAGTCGAAAATTTTGTAAATTCACCATGATATATATAATACAAATCTATTTTTCTACACTTTTGCATTTTATTTTAACCCTATATTATTGTGACTATGTCTTTCCTGTAAGTTGAAAAGTTGAAGCACTGTATAATACCAAATGCTAGAATGGCTTTACTATCAGCTTCGTCGCCAAGACCTCGGTACTACCCCCTGCCTTCCACCATTTCAGCCACAATACGCTCACATTAGTTTTCATCAATGGGCTAAAAGTCGATTCTCCTTTACTTTATTAAACCGCCTTAGCTTCACTGACGACCCTTAATAGATTTGAGTTCCCTACATCGAAGGCCAATGTGTCTTCCAAAAAGAAAAGAAAGTATAAAAAGAAAAGAAAAAAGAGATAAGAAGCTCTTGCAGTTTACTGAAACCGCAGCACTAGCTCGAGTGGGCTCACACAAAGGTCGAAGCCTAGTACCCTAAATCAACTGTCAAGGTGTCACCGACTCAGGCTCGCTACACGGGTGGATAGCAGCTTAATATCAGAGGTGCTGGATTCTCGAAATCATTTGAAGTCCGGGGTGAAACCTGTAGAGTTTATGGTTGAAAGATCCTTTCGACCGATGCCCTAAACCTGGGTCGTCGGGAGTCATCTATGAACTCACCCGACTTCGTGAAGTCGAAGCCAAAAGATTGCAACCTACAATACAATCAAGCATGAAATAAGTGTGGAACCTGAACTTTTAGGTTGGCCTCACAGCCTAAGGTACGCAGTAGTTTGGCCTGGGGGGGGTAGCTTAGCAGCCTTATCGGGTAAACCGATCACCCAAAAACACTTAGATTTTCGTGGAAATTCTGATTTCCTGAATAATTAAGCACCTCAAACTGAGATCACGTATGCCATTTGTTCTCCGAAATGGGTCTTCATATTAAAGAGTCCCAATTTGTCATAATCGCAGGTCGAAAGCATTACTAGACATACTTTTTGAACAGCACCATTTTGCAAAACATATCCCTGCATAGGATCTTCCTTTCTTTTTATCATCGGCTTAAGGACTAGCAACACTTTGCCAGGGAGTGATTAGTACCCAACAAGGCAATATCGAGCCTTGTTTACAAAGGGTGTTTTATGCGCTTTCGTACTAATCGACTTCACAACTCAATTGTTACATTGGGATCCCGACTTTGCTACTGATCACATTTTGTAGCTATTTTAGTAGTTTTACTGCGTCAATGCTCCTATAATCTTCAATTCCGATTCAAATACCGATGATCCCGAAATGAATTCAAAGACCATGATCAAAACCAGAGGAAATTGGAGCATATATCAAGAGAAGGAGCCTCGAAATTCAGGTTGCAAAGTTTTCTAACTCGCGAAATTCTCGAAGGTTGCCAATTTTGCAACCCGCGAACACCGCTTCACCGACTACTTTTCCGACCGATCCATTCACGGTGGTTTTACAAGTTTGCCCTATGTAATTTCGTCTCTTTAAAACACTTTTGTAATTTTCTTTACTCGGGCACCTATATGTTTTTAAGACGCTTGTAATCAAATCAACTCTTTCACTCAATCAATCGCCGCACGGTTTCCTCCCTCTCGCTGGGTGATTTTCTCTTCTCCCTTCACTTTCAGATTGCAGGCTAAACACCCTCGATGATGACAAATCAAGGGATGTTTCGCTATCACCCCCGATCCTTGGAAGTGGGAAGGCCACCGGGTGTTGTTTTTAGCTAATGCATGTTCATGCTTTTCATGTTCAGGTTTATGGGTATTTCAGGCTCGCTTCTCACCATAGGTAAAAATCTCTTAAGCATGCTCTCTTTAATGTGTATTTCGTGTTTTTTCGTTCAAATGATACTTTCACTAGATCTAATGAGGCCTAGTTAGTCAGTTCCTATTGGCTATCGTAGGTAGTGTTTTGAGATGTGATTTCACCAAGCAGGACATTTATGCCTAATAAAATGCCATCTTTCAAAAGGAAAACTCTTAGGGTTTAGGTTTTAAAGTTGAATGAAGATCCGATTCTGGAAATGACTATATGTCAGGCTTCCAAACCCGAGGATAAAGACCTCGAGTGCCATGTCGTTAACCTTATAACCCTAAGCCCAGCTCGAGACTTCAAGGATTTTCTTAACTTTTCACTCTTATTTCCTCAGCTTTTCAACCATTCACACACTGCTTTCCCACAAACCCTTGAATCCAACGAGAAAACACCATTTTCAATGCACTATAACACTTCTCTCACGAAGAAAAACCCATCCCCTGTCTCGACCCTGTGAGCCACTATACCGCAGCAGCCTTGCTACGCAGTAGGAATCCTAGGCCATAAATTTTGTTGATTCCGAACACCTACTCGCCAACGTAATCATGTACCCCGAGCCTGCTTCGCTGTACTATACCCCAAATCAGTCCTACGCCTTCGACCATCCGGCCACTCCCGAGAAGAGACAATAACGCTCCCCGACTTCGGGACCGAGTGCATCGCCCACCATGACGGCCTTACCGGGATGGTAAATGCAGCTAAGTCATAGTCCTCTAATAATTCCATCCATCTGTGTTACCTCATTGAGGTCTCGCTGCGTGTGAATATACTTTAGACTTTTGTGGTCTGAGTACATCTCAAACTGCTCACCATATAAGTAGTGGCGCCAAATCTTCAAGGCGAAGACTACGGCTGCCAACTCCATGTCGTGTGTGGGTACTTCGCCATGGCCTTCAACTCCAAGTGAACCATAAGCTACTACCCTCCCTGGACGCATCAAAACACATCCCAATCCGACCACGAGGCATCACAATACACTGCGGTAATTTCGTCTTCTCTCTCAACCATCGAATGGGAGTCAAGTAAGCCTCCTTTTCAACTCCTGCACGCCTTCTCGCACAAGCCACGACTCAAACTCGACCTCCTTCCGGTCGCCATAGTGTAATGCTAGCCTGGGAGAAGTCCTCGATGAACCTCCTATAGTACCCAGCCAATCCCAAGAAACTGCCTATCTCAAAGACTGACTTCGGTCTTTCCGAACTCATCATAGCCGCAACCTTCTCTAGGTCTATTGACACTCTTGAAGCTGACACTATGTGCCCCAAAAATCTTACCTTAGTAACCCAAAACTCGAGCTTACTGAACTTAGCGTACAATTGATGGTCTCTCAACAACTGCAAAACAATCCTTAAATGATCCTCATGCTCCATCTCGGACTAGGAGTAGACCAAAATGTCATCCACAAAGACTATGACAACCGATCTGGGAGAGGGTCGAATACTCCATGCATGAGATTCCATGAATGTCGCTACCATTCGCCAATCCAAAGGGCATCACTATAAACTCAAAGTGCCCCATATTATGTCCCGAATCGTTGTCTTAGTGGATATCCGTCTCCTAACCCTCGCCTAATGGTAACTAGTACGAAGGTCTATTCGAGACCACGCCCTCTCAACTGATCAAACAAGTCATCAATCCTCTAAATGGGTACTGATTCTTGATCGTAACCCTGTTCAACTGTTGGTAGTCAATGCACATTCGAAGGGTCCTGTCTTTCTTCTTCACAAATAGAACCGGAGCGCCCATGGCGGCGCTTCGCCGAATGAATCCTCGCTGGGTAATTTCTGTGATTCGACCCTAAGTTCCCAACTCAAATCGATGCCATCCTATGTGCAGTCATCACTTAGTCCCGTCGACAACTCTCCAAGGCAATTCTTCATAAAATCTTCCCCTCAAATTCATTTGATAACCATGTTTTCCATGTCATGCACCCATACCCTACTGCTCTAGGTTACCTTGCAGATATGAAATGTAATATTATTTCAATAATAATTCATGTTAATATATTAAGCATGCATATACTAACAGAATTTATACACAATCAACATGTTATTCACTCATACATAGCAATAACATAAAATTAGTTCACATGGGTTAATATACAATCCGACAATCTATCTTGGAAATGCCCAAAACATCACGCAAACAACACACAACATCTTGCAATTCAAACATAGCAACACACAAGCCCTATGAATAGTCCAACACACGGTCTCGGACTGTCATGGACAACCCTAGGTATTTCACCATTCAACCCCCATCTGGGATCGGAAACACGCCCTTCAGCCTTAGAACATCCCTTCATTCGAATGGCTCTTAGCGAAGGAGAATACAAAACAAGTGGGAGAAAACCCTTTACCTGGAGTTTAATTTGAAACTCTTGACTCCGATCTTGAAGCGAGCTCTAGTACGTGAGGATCAACTGCACTGCGCCGCTAAATCTGGAGCCAGATATTCGAGAAAACCTAGAAGGACTCTCTCTCTCCCTAGCTCACTTCTTTCTCCTTTCCGTTGGTCTCTCCCTTTTTCCTACCCCAAAGCTAATTGGGAGAGCAGAGACCGAGGACTTGTCCTCTCGTACCAATGTCAGCTACTCGTGAACATGGGCCTACTATCACGCACCCTCTCTTCTGTAGTTTCCTTCTAATGGCATGAAGCCATGTGTCTCCTATGGCCCACACTTGAGCTTATGTTTGACTAGCTCACAGTTTGACATGTGTCTTACCTTGAGCCACTCGAGTTGCGCCATGTGTCCCGCACCATCGTTGGTACCTGCGGCAATGAAGTGATATGCCGAGAATTTGTGATCGACATGGTAACTAGATTTAAATTTCAACGAGTGAAGTCCGGTTTTGATATCAGAATCTATAAAAATTCGGTTTTGGCCCGAGAATTACCGTTTGCACCTGAGAAGAGTGAGAATTTTCTCGGTTTTACATTCTTCCCCGCCAAAGAATTTACGTCAATTCCCACCGCAATCGCATCGACTCATGCATGCAATGATGCGCTATGTCTGTAAACTGGTCGTGAAGCATAAACAACTAAGCTGGTGCAGCACAAACCATAAACAGAGGACCGAATTGGCTTCCGCGCGTGTGTCCTCGCACTCCCGTTGCCCTCGCCATTCTGGTGTTGCCCGCGAAACACCTTCACTAACATACAGGTCTTGCGTTTGCAAAACTTTGATCTCGGTATCCATGATGCACCGCGGTCCCTCGCGAAGATTATCGTGTCGACCGCCATCTCTCCCGATCCACTACATGTTGGATATGGAGTGTATCTCCGGAGGCGTGGGAACTCACCTCATGGACACGACATCATGCTTTGGCGGGTAGAAAGCGGCAGGTGCGGTATAATTCTATACCGGTATCTCAAAAGAGACTGATAAACCCTCGTGATAGCTTCCCAGCTAAATCTGACCACTCCTCTCTTGAGCATCACCTTTAAAAGAAGGCGTGATCACCAACGCTTAAACTCTGGGGGTGACGCCGTATATCGGCGTAACTCTTCACCGTCGACTACGGCCGTGAAAGGCGTTGTTGTATCAAAGCTCACCTTCGGAGGTGTCTCAATCAGATCATGATGATGGAGGTCTCTCCGCCTCTCGGTTGGCAAAGCAGGTGATGCATGACTCCACTTTCCAGTGCCTCGCCTGGTGCCATCGTATACTCGCGATAACTGACCGGTGTGGCGAATTCAACTAAAGGGAAAGTTCTCTTCCGGGGTTACTTTATGATCCGGGCCGCATGCTCTGACATGTCCTCCAGCTACATATGAATCTCATGATTGAACATCGTGTGGATGGGGAGAGGGTTATACTCATGGTCAGCCATGTCCCCATAGCCTTTTGGAAACTCTTCCCGAATCGCGTATAAAACCTCGATAACGTTGTGCTATGGATGCGGCACTTCATGTAGTGGAAGGATCTACCGGATCTTCGATCGGCCCGAATTCCTCCGGTGTGAAGGTCGTCCACGCCGCGGTTAGAAAAATATTGGTGACTTAGTGAGCCGGTCCACTATCACCCTTGCGGCGTCATGTCACCCGGCGTCAGTGTAGTGGGTCTGAAATCCATCGTGACGTGCTCCCACTTCCCTTAAGAAGTCACCTAATTGCTAGAGTAGCCTGGCGCTAAATTCTTTCGACCTTAACTGGCGACACGATGAGCGTCGTTGAGCAAAAGTCCACTGTGTCTCTTCATCCCTTTCTGGTAATGCGACGGAGATCACGGATGCATCTTCAGGTGCCATGCGGATACCGCAATGAATCGGGGTAGTGGAACTCCACGAGGGATCTCCTCTCTTAGATAAGCCGGTGGGAACCTTATCCCCTATACCGAGCACCATCGTATTGGATGGTCGACCCTCGTCACATGTGTCGGTATTACCCGGTCCTTGATGAACCTTTGTAATGCCCCAATACCTTAAAAGTTTATAATAAAGTATTATATATTCGGGTAGAATTGAGCCAACTTGGTGTATTTTTAGGAATTGATATGAAAATTTATTAAATGATTATATCTTTGGAAATAGAAATTTATTGAATTCAGAAAATAAACCCCGAGTGAAAAAGAGAAAATATGGGGAAATGAAGGTAAGAAATGGGACCTAGGGGTCAGTGTAAATAGAACATAATATTAAGTGAAATTGGGAGAGAAACAAATGACCGGGAAAACAATAAGAGACTTAAATGAAGAATAATAGAAATGGAGGAACCTAATACAAAAAGAAATAAGAAAAAAAGAAAAAAATCAAAAGGAAAAGGCATGGCGCATGTAGGGAAGAGGGAGGAAGTTTCCTCCTTTTAAAATACGATTGAGGGATCCATAAAAAAAAAAAAAAAAAGGAAAGAGGAAGTAAGAGAAGGAAGAAGAAGAAGAGAAAGAGAAGGAAAGAAGGAAAGGAAAAAGAAGATCCACCCAGGTATGCCAAATATGTGTGTATGGAACATTAAGTTTCATTGTATGGAAGAAATATCATTTTGTACAATAGTATGGATTTGTCTAGTTTTGGTATAAGTATAAATATATATGGTTTGGAGCCACTTATAAGTATGGTTTGGGTTTGAAGCTCCCAAACTCGACACTACTTGTTATGTTTGAGTTGAAAGGAAGCTCTCAGGCTCCTACTCCAGTCATGTTTGGGAAAGATTAATTCTGATTGGTGAAAAGGCCTCTCACTTATTTTGGGTCTCGTGCGGGACGCGAGAACTGATTTTGGTGGAAATAAAGAATTTGAATTGGTCCTTCAAGTAAATTCGCCAACCACATCCAGGTGAACTTAATTTTTAGGATTGCAGTTTATGGTCGGACCTTGGCCAGTTATGGCCTTTTTCCACTGGATGGTGCAGCTACCGACCTATCTGACTCGACTAGTGCACCTCGACCCGATACGGCTCGGCCGGTCTGACTCGGCCGGTCACTGAAGCGGTATCCGTCGGCCGGTCGCACCTCCGGCTGATGCGCCTCGGCTAATGACCACTTTCGGCGGTCACGACTCGACCGGGATTGCACCTCGGCGGCCGGTCAGCTTCCGACGCCGGAGCAGAACCGGTTCGAGGCGGTCGGGACAGCTTCGACGAGGCGGATGAGCTAAGCTTGGTTTACGATTGTGTGTGGAGCCTCCAGCGGGCGTATAACTTCTTCGATCGACCTCCAGTTTTGTTCTTAGGGCTTCATGGAAAGATATTTGAGTGAGAATCCATTAAGCTATGCCTGTAGAGAACTGATAGATGATCTCAGGAATAAGGTTCAAAACTGAGCTCGACAGATCGGAATGCTTCGGCCAAGAAGCCGGAGTGAGCTCGGCTGAGTTTGACCATGTGTGACCTCAAACTTCAGAATGCCATAACTTCTTCGTCAGAACTCTGTTTCGGGTGTTCTTAGACTCTATAGAAATCCAGTTGAGGTCGAGGAATTCCGATGGTATGCGTGGAATGGTGGGTGTGGGAGCGGCTCCCGGACAGGTGGAGACACCTCGACGGGTCGGGTCGACTTGGTTGGGTTGGGTCACGAGTGTGAGCCTCAAACTTCGGAAGATCACCAGCTTCTTCGTCCAGAGCTCCGTTCGGATGTTGCTTGGACTATGGAAAGCCCGTTGGTGAGAATCCATTGTATATAAACTGTTTAAATTAGACTCAAAATTAAATTCAATCAATCTAACCAAAACCACTATGCATATATAATATTGTTCTTTAATGGTTTTGAATGGGGCTGACGGAGAAAAGCAGCGAATAGGAATTAGAGGATTGAATCAAAGTGGAAATCTTTTGCATGTTTGTTTTATTTATTCTTATTTCAAGTTTGGTAGATTACCAAATAAATTGGAAATGATTATATGAATTGAGCATATCTTTGAAATGATATTATGAAAGTGAATATGGAATTGAAATGTGATATTTGAAACATTTGGCTTAGAATGAACAGTGATAAAAATTGGATTGGAAAGCAGATCGATTGATTCTTGACATCTTAGATTGAATCGATAAACCAATGAGCGCTGATGGGATGCACTAATCGGCATCATCGCGAGCACCCTAAAATTGTCGATAACCGCAGCGGGATGCGCAAGTGGCATCGTAAGCGGGCGGGCGTCGACATTGGTAATGTCCGCTTTCTGGCGGGATGCGCCATTCGGCATCCGTCGTGATGGCGATATGGAATTTAAGTGATACCACATGGCCGGGGTGCACCAAGCGGCATCCGTCATGATGGGGAGACCGGGTGTTAAGTGTAAGCATTACCGAGATGATGATGGGGCGGGGTTCATCAAGCTCCCGGTCGAAACAATGAACGAGATCAGATCAAAGATGAAGCAACACGACATGTCGGTGTAAATGGGATTTTATGTATGCGGCAAATCATAAGTGAATTATTAATTCAATTCTTGCATTGAAAATGCATGTTGTGATACTCAACTAAATGTGTAAATGAAAGCATGCGAAAATGAATATAGTATATGTTGATCTAATAGGCATGGTTTAATGTTAAAAATGCATGTTAAGTTAAAGCGAATGGCGGAATAGAGGCCTGACATAAGAACCACTAAGCATGAAAATGGCAGCGTGTGGATTTATGCGCGGGTTTCGACCGGACCGGGAAGGAAGGCAAGATTGTGAAAGCAAGTCATAAAGCAGGACTGGCGATATAGTATATACCCGCCTGTACGCCATATTTCTTTTAAATATGGGATATTTTATTGAACAAAATAGTTGAACTTTGAATTAATGTTTGTTTTGTATATCATTTAAAAGGCATAGAATGCCTTCATTGTAATTGCATTTTGAGAAATGTAAATGTTTATAAGGCCTCCCATTTGAAAAATGCTTCCCGTAATTAAATACCAAAATGAAATGATTATAAATAAATGTTTTGATGAGATAAATGGCATCAGAGTAAGGCGGGCTCGTTAGGACCGCGCCAGTTGAAAGCAGGGGATCGGTCGCGACACTTTTGAAAAAGAAAAATAATAAAATGTAAAATAAAAGATTTAAACGGGCGTCCCCGGGGTTTCGGTTTGGATTCGCCAACCGGGTTGGGTCGGGCTTGGGGGTCGCCACAGACACTATCTTTGCGTCTTATCCCTGGGACTTAATCACTCGCACCCGGCTCATAGATGGTGTAGCTCTTGAGCTCCCAAGCACGTACACTGCTGCTATTTGTCGCGTAGCACAGGCATGCTACAGTCTCGAGCATCCACTCTCGGGAAGCTTATACCCAGCTAATGCCTTAGTGAGCTTTCGACGAGGTGCATCGGCACTTTGTTGCCCCTTCAGAAGATGGTAATCTGGTGAAGTCTGTCTGGAACTCATCCATTTGTTGCCTTTCATATTAGGATCCGTTGCGTGAAAATATACTTCAGACTTTTTGGTTTTGAGGTACATCTCAAAGCGCGCTCGCCTATAAGTAGTGGTGCCAAATCTTCAAGGCGAGAACTCACCGGGTTGCCAACTCCATGTCGTGTGTGGGGTAATTACGCTCATGATTGAATTATTCGTGGCGTGAACCGTAAGCTACTTTGCGGAGCGCATCAAAAGCGCATCGGTCGGCCTTCGGGCATCCTGTTACACTATGTACCCTGTCTTCTCTGGGACTATTAAGATAGGAGCTGTAGTGAGCCTCATTTTCCAGCTCTTGGGCGCCCAGCTGCGCGGGTCATTCCACCGGGCAACACTCATACGAGGGCGATTTTGTCGTAGGCGTTGTTCCGGGAGGAATCACCAGTGAACCTCATGTAATTGCCAGCTAATCCCGAGAAAGCGCATATCTTGGCCGACCGAGCGCCCTGGCTTCATCCGCGACTCGACCTTCTCAGATCTGTGACACTCCCGAGGCGTGACATGTTGCTACAAAATCTCACCTCGATGGCAAAGCTTAACGCTGCCCGAACAGCGTGCTTGATGGTCTCCAGTAGGCGTAAGCAACCCTCAAGCGAATACTCATGCTCCCTCGGAGTGGGGAGTAGATCAAAATGTCATCCACGAGGACTATGACTGCTTGATCTGGTAAGAGTTTTGAATTCCCTATACAGCGGATCATGAATCTTGTTGGCGTTAAGATCAAATCGAAAGAACATCCTTTGGCAAATAAGTGCCCGTAAATAGGTCTTAAGCGGCTTGTCTTGGGGATATCTGTCTCCCTTCGCCCTCAGCTGATGGCAACCGATCTGAAGGTTTATCTTGGGTGAACTCCGCAGCTCTCTGTTGAATGAAGCAAGTCATCGTCTCGACTGATGGTCTGGAATTCTTGATTAACATAGCCTAACCCGATTGTTGGTATTAGGTACGCATTCGAAGGGTCTTGTCTTTCTTAACGCGAAACAAAAGCGGGAGCACCCCATGGTCAAATGCTGGTTCAATATGATCCCTTGATAAGAACAATTCTGTATTTGGACAGCGAGGTTCTGCAACTCAACTGGTGCCCATCCTGACCAGTCGTAGAAGTGGGCGGCATTGATGGGGTGGAACTGTACAAAAGAAATCCCCACATCCCTGCGGGAGAGTAATCCCCGGTAGCTCATTCGAAGCATCCTTGTGCCACTGCACGGCGAGATCAAGTCCGATCCCCACCTGTCCTCCCGGGGTAAGGCTGATCGACCTAGCCCCTGCTTCATTACGTGCCATGCGGAGAATTGTACGATGCGGGGTAAACATCTGCTTGTCCCCGCGGAAGCGTCTTTCTGACACCATCTTGGTAGTAATGAGGTAACCCTCTAAACTCTCAATCAATGGCGACTCATGTGCAGGTCAACGATCCATCCCAAGGATGACATCGAACTCCACGACATGTCCATGACCCTCGGGTCTGCGGTAAGCCACTAGAAGTTCTAACTACCCAGCCCACGACATATCATCCTGATTGCGCCGCAGTCCACGGGAAGATTTCACCATACCTTTGCACTCAAGGTTTCACCTCTTAGCCTCAAACCTCACCACTAGATGCAGCAAGCAAAGCACAGACCTCATGGGTATGCCAATTTCGCATTCTTGTGAGGATGTGCGTGCCACCGCTATACCAGGCCCGATCGAGCAAGCTCATCCCAGCGGTACCCGCGGGGATCCACGCATGAAGAGGGCGATCGAGCCTCACATTCGGGGCTGCCGGCCGATGGCCAGCATACTATCCACCCGTCGAAATTTAGGGGGTCCCGTCCGGTGAACCTTGCTCTTGTCCTGATCCACGACTGGTTGCCGTCGCGGTGGAGGTGCTTTGTGTAACATCTGGAGACGTGCTAGTTCCCTCGACCTGGCGGGGGAAGGAGGGCTTTTTGCGCATGTCCAGTGATGATTGGGACCGGGGTGTCCCCAAAATGCGGATCTCGCGCTGGGGCAATCCGCCTACATATCGGGGCTGTCGGCGGTGTAAACATATATGTCTGCCGTGGCGCCTTTGCGAATCGCTTGTACACGGGACGAAGTCACACTTCTTTCAGGGTTGGAAGAAGATGGATCTTCCTTTGTCTTAGTACTAGCACCCATATCTTGGATGCCTCGTATGTCATCTATTCCTCCCTCTATTTCCATTGGAGGATGATGTGCTTCTAAATGCTGGAGGTCGTTTGACACATACGGCTCACCATTGCACAAAACATGACAGCGGCGACTCACGTCCATGACTCAGCGAGAGCTGCGGTAAATCTGGTGGTGCTTGGCCAGCACCTCGTGGACGACCTCGGCATCCTACTTCCTGAGTTGTCCATCTACACATGTCGATTGGCAGGGTTGGTTTTAATGAGAAGTATCTCGAGGGTGTAAATACGGCCAGAACCGCCCATTCACGCACGAGAATTTTTTCACACCAGTGAAGGCATTAAGTAGGTAATCGCGAATAAGCATTCATATATTGCAAGTCATACCGCAGTTTTTTTTTGGTGCTGTACTGCTTTTTGGGCGGTGTCCATGAGCAATTAGACAAAAGCGGTGACCCGGACGACGCTTAGAACATCCTATCCATTCGAATGGCTTATCGAGATAAAACAAGTGAGGAGAAAACCACACCTCTCGGGAGTTTCGTGAAACTCTCGGCTTCCTGATGTGAAGCGAAGCTCCCAGTGTGGATCAACTCTTCCTCTATTTCATTTCCTGATCGGCCCGATCCGTCAGAAAAACCTAGAGAGAGAAGGTTTCTTTCTCCCTTTCGCTGGTCTCTCCCCCCTCTTTCTCCTCCTCCTCCAAACCGCCTGGGAGTATCCGGTCAAGAGGACTTGTCTCATGCCAAGTGTCCATTTGCCTGACACCTTAAATTAATTTCTTATCACCTTATCTCTTCCCATTACTGATTTCCTTCTTAATGGCATGAAGCCATGTGTCTCCTATGGCCCACACCTGATTCATAGTTTTATTCAGCTCTGGCAGCCCCGACACGTGTCTCACCTTTAGCTTCACTGAAGTCGCGCCACGTGTCCCGCACTCATCGTCCGGCGGCCTCAAAATCCCTGAAATTCCGATTATCTAATTTAACGAAATTCGACGCGGTAACTAGATTTCAAAGACACTAACGATGAAGTCCGTCATCCGAGATCTGGTGAAAAATTCGGATTTTTGATCGAAATTATCAAAGCTTACCCTTTTTTTAGAAAATTTTGGGAATTTTCTTTGGTTTTATAAAGTCCATGTGTCATTTTTACGAAGTGTTTCCTAGATGATCCTTATGATTGCATTCAATGAATGTGCAAATAAAGTAAAATCCGGGGCTTTGATTGATTGATTGGTTAATCTGATTTACTTAAAGTATTTTAAACGTAGAAGGGCGAATGATAGATCCTAAGGTTTCCGCTCTCCAAATTTCAACTAGGTAACACCCACTTCCTCACTTACATTCTCCTCTCATCTAGGAGCCATTGATGAATGGTCTTTGATGGGGGATATGGTAAGACAAAGAATAAATGAAAGATATCAAACGCTTGCTCAGACAATTTGATTGGACTCTAGATTGCATTTGAGATCAAGCACAACGTGTACCAAGAATCTCTCGTTCACACGTTGTTAAGACGATGCAAAACTGAGGTTTTATGATAATTTTGGAAAGTGTTTAATATCATACAAATCCCATTGAAGTATAAAAGAGGGATTGAGTGTTGTTACCTTGAAGGGGATGAGTTTCCACCGTTAGAACCCTATCATGGAGGTATAGAACTCCATTAAAACTGAAAATTGATTCATAAATGCTGGAACAATAATTTTAAATGTGAATTGAGAAATAGCACTTCAATTGCAAGGTTGAAATATAAAAATCGCAGAGTTCCCTCAACGAGTACCAAGTTACAAAACCAACTGAAAGATTACAAATGTTCAAACTAGGAATGAGAAGAAACTAGCTACTCTACTCTAGAAAACCCTAGAAAATATGATAAAAACTCCAAAAGTGAGAGAGCCAAAACCCTAGAATCCGAACTCATTTAATTCTGCCCTCAAGTGGGCTTAAATATAATCCACATTAGTGATCTCAAAGTGGGAATCAAAAGACGAGTGTGCCCTTGCACCAAGATCAAAATTCCTCTTAAATCCTGCAAAGATCGCATGTTGGTACTTAACATTCTCACAGGTACCAGGAGCCAAAACCCCACTACATCTCTCATCTCGCATGTGGTGCATTTCCAAGAGCCACTCCCGACTTGGTACCGCATTCGCACTCCACCGCATCTCATCTAGATGAGGGTACCGGCAATACGGATTTGGTACCTGAAATGCCTCCACAATTGCCCTCCACTCACTTCATAATCGTCAGCCTCCCGACAATGCTCGAAGTGACGGAAGTGATGATCTCGCAGCTTTGTGTCCTCTTCAGAAACCTCAAAAGCACATATTCTACACAAAATGAAAAAGCGAAACATTAGCCGAGGGGCTTAAAAACCTATATAAAATGTCGCATTCTTATGTATCCAATTTGTATATGCGAACTCATTTAAAATAATTGATTATTGAAGTCGTTACTAGAGTGAAAGTATATTATTATTTCAAAAATACCCTTATAAAGCATAAGAAAGAAATATATATTTTTTTAAATAATACATATTTTTGCAATATTCAAAATGAAAGTAAAGTGTATTAAAAACATGTTTATATAAAAGTAAAAACATAAAAAATTTTGAAAATTACTATTATTTTTAATTTTTTATAGTTTTATTTTATTTTGATTTATTTGAATAATTTTATTTTAAAATAGTTGAAAATATAAATTCCTCGTAAAAAAATTTTAAAGTATAAATATTATTTTGGCTTCAATTTATTTTAATATTAGAACTTCATTAATATTTCTTTGTACTTAGAATTTTTACAAAGAGTTTATATTTCTTTAAATTTCTTTTTGGAAATAAAACATTCAAAATAAATCGTAAAAATATAAGATAAATATGTACTTAAATTAAAATACTGTAATTTCAAAATTTTAATATTTTAATTTTTATGCACAAACATATTATATATATATTTTTTAAATACATTGTACTTTCCTTTTTTTGAATCTTTCAAAATTTGTTATTTAAAAAACATCATTGTTTGTTTTTTTTTTCTTTTTGGTTTTTGGGCGGCAGTTAAAAATGACATTTTTGGAACAATAAGTCCCTCCCAAACTATTAACAACTTAATATGAATTATTTTTAAATAAGTTAACTTGGCCTTAGTTTTTCATACGTAATAGGAATTATTTTTAAATGAGTTAACTCGGCTTTGGTTTCCCATTCCTCATAAATTTTTTTATTTATTTTTAAATAGAATCAGATTGATAAATCATAACATAATTTTCCCAATAATAGCGATGATGGTAATAATGAAGGCTGGAATCAAAGAGACAAGCAAAGATTTAGTCAACAAGGTAGAGTTCATGCCTTATTAAATAGTGTGGGTTTAAATTTTAAGTTTGGTGTGTGAAAAGATAATATGGGGCCGAAACATGATCTTAGGTGTCATTCAATAAAGAAACAAATGTAATGAGAAATAATATGGAACCTAAAATATTCAATAGTTTGGTGTGGGTTCATGCCTTATTAAATAATGTGGGTTTAATAATATGGGCCCGAAACATGAGCTTAGGTGTCATTCAATAAAGAAACAAATGTAATGACAAAATAATATGGAAACTAAAATATTGAATAGTTTAAAAAGAAATAGATTTAATAGGCCACAATATAAAAGCTAAAATTATTTACTGGTTTAAAAATAGATTTATGAAAAATATAATATAAAAGTAAATATTCAATAGTTACAAAAGCAAATTTAGTGTGCATGAAATATCCACTAGTTAAAATATATAAACAAAATATGGAACTAAAATATTCACTAGTAAAAATAGATTTAATGAAATATTATATAAAACTAAAATATTCAAAGGATTAGTATATATATAGAGTAATATATATATATATATATATATATATATCGACAGTGTTGGGGTGGTCAGGCCATATGCCTAATCGACTGAAGTTCCTCAAAGAAGTGGTACGCCCAATGCAAATACCAGCAGCCTCCTCGCAAGACGGCCCAACCGATGGTCCAAGGGGCTAGGTCCAAAGGACAACTCAGAACACTGAAGTTCTATCCTACAAATCGATCACAGACGCTCATACAAAAAAATAATAACCCTGCCAATATATTATCCCGCCGATCCAACTTCAACCTTATCAATAAGGAAGAGAAAATAATAATAAAAATCGACGCCAATGACTTCACCGCTGAAAAGAGATTATCTCAAACAAATACCTCCTCCTTCTATATCTTAAAATTAAACTGATATAATTAAAATGTTAAATATCCCGTCTCCAATGGAAGGACCTCAACCACCACCCAACCCATTAACATCTACTATAAATACAAAGAATACCCATCGGCCAGTGCCGTACGCAAAAACCAACGCCAACATTCCTACACACATTCTCGTGACGCATACATACGCAACACATCTCGCCCTCTGGGCCAGCCCCTTTTCTCCTCCTCGCCAGAAGAACCGACTCTCAGACGGAGAGCGGCCACCCGGCGAAGCCCCCGCCGACCCCCTTCTTCTCCTTAGAGCCTTTGCAGGAGTGCTACTGGGTCCCGAGCCCGCAGATCAACAAGGTAACGATCCTACCTCACTGTACACCACGTCGCATCCCACCAATAAACAATCCGCCGGTCCAGCCGCCCCCACACGCCCACCCGGGCCCGGCTTGAAAAGCATCATCAATGCGCCGGCTCAGGATCGAGCGCCTTTATAAATATAATCGATTTCGCCACGATGGTATCAACAAGGAATGACAAAGCGTGGCATTTAACCGCTGCTGACGGATCCACCAGTAACGCGCATACCAGACTTCCTTGGGGATACCTAAGCAATAAATCAATACCAACGGCATGGAAGCACTTCGCGCCTCGCCAATCAACGCCCCGATAAGAATCGGAACAACTTACCGTATGGGTCAAGAAGACCATCGGAGATAATGATGTGCCCGGAAGATATCAGACCTTCCTCCCAGCCAAGAGCACCTGTCGGGGATGATTCCCCGTGCGGCTGGGCAGGCAGTCCAAATTGATCCGGGGGCACGGACCCAATCGTCCCCCAGGAGGAAAACGAAGCACACTCGAGGGGCAGTCCAGCGAACGAGCAACACGCACATCACCACGTATGAGAAAGCGCACATGGGATAGCAGGTTTCAGCCTCAACAGAGCTCAACCGCAGGAAGCAAAGGTGTTAGGAGGATCGCCCCAACACTATGGATATCTTGGTACAACAAACCCAGTCTCCTCTCTTTCACAAATGAGGTGTGCTACACTTCCCCTCTCGGCAAAAATCTGTAATGCCAATAAACATTCGATGGAGTCAAACACCCTCGTCGATCACCTTAATACCTACAAAATCATGGAGCCACATGGGGTATCGTGATTCCCAAGATGCAGGCATTCACACATATCTGTGCGGGGCTTCAAATGGCCCCGGAAGTTCAATAGAATTTCCCTCTGTCCATCTCAATATCCAGAACTATCTATCGTGATCTCGCCTCCCACTTCATCGGAGCCTTAACGCACACAGAAATGGGGTGTTGTCATCCTGCTGAGTGTCAAACAAAGGGCCCTGTGAAAGCTTCTGTGCTCACGTGCGTTCAACGCTGAGTCCCCCGAAAATGACATACCCGATGAGAAGCTCTGGCCATCACAAAGATTCCATTATGGTTAGGGGAGAGGCAATCGAAAGACTTGATGTTTTCCATCTCGAAGAATCCAAGCCGCATGGTCGGGCACTAGCCAAAGCAAAGAGAAATACATAAACGAAGTAGGAGTCCCGATATCAAAGAAAGAGAGAGAGTTCTTCCACCCCAAAAGAAAAATGCACAGACAAACGGCAAGGACGAAGTCCTAAAAGGCAAGACGACTCAGGACAAATCCCTAAGAAGATCGAGAACGACCCCTGGGCTAAGGAGTGGGGAAATTCGCACGTCCTGGCTCCACCAAATAACTGAAGACTACACATTGCTGCCACTTCACACTCCTACGCCCTCAAAGGTCACAAAGGTCCTACAGAGGGTGCGAAACGAGTGTGCTCCCTGAGATGGCCAACCTGTGATGAAATCGATTCGCACAAGGACAACTCCAAATATTGAGTCCCGGCAGGGCACGGACAGTCGATTTGACTACTGGGCACTGAGTGAGAGGAGGAGGCTAAGAGGCAGACACCCCACGGGATATCTCCGGGAACTGCCCTTAATCAAAGGCCCAAATTAGGTCTAGACCGCAATCAGGCCCCGACTCAACAACAGCTCACCCTAAGAATCCAAGAACTCAAGATCAGCAACCCTCGAGAAACTACGTGATCTCGGAGGATTTGGTGTGAGGAGGAGAATCTAGTTCGGCCTCTAAGGCCCACCGTCACAGAGCATCGATCGCGCAGAGACGGGGGAAATACAGCAAGAACTAAACAACCGCGACTGACACACTACCATCATATTCTTCCCACTGCACTGAGTGGGATGCTGGTGATCCCCACGACTACCCATCAGGGTTCAGGCGGACGTGGCCAACACAACAGTCCATCGGTTTTAAATGATAACGGAGTTCACTGACATCAGTCTTTCGCCACCTTCTTCTTGATGCCAAAATGGGTACTGGGAGAGAGCTAGATCCCGCCAACACCCATCCGCGGGGTTTTTAGAGAGAAGCGGTATTACCATTTGGCCTTCGATTCAACCGGGTACTAACCCCGGAGAGCCCCCGCCAGGCGAGATCACTGGCGCGAGGTTCCTAATCGTAGATGCCCCGTTGGCTTATAACATGACGCCGCGTACTCCTCAACGCAACAAGCCATCCCTCCTCTACAGATCACAAGGATAATCAAATTTCCAACCATACATGGTGTGGAAATGGTCCGAGAGATCAGCGGTCAGTGAATGCTACACCGCCCATGATACAAAGGGCAATGATGCACGTGAATGTAGGATGTGAGCTTGACATGCGCGATTTAGTGATACTCACCCTCGCACCAACCCTCGGAGTGAACTACAGGAACCGTATCGACAACGAGATCACCGACCCGAACATCTCGCCTATCTCGCCTCTAGATCAATCCGAGACCTCAAAACCTCCTCACCACCTTTTGGTTATCGTGAATAGAGACATTTTCGCGCGGAAACAGGAGCGCTGGAGGAATCAATCCCCAATATAATCACCCACGATTGAACACCAACCATCCTTAAGTCGTCAAATCAAAAATGCAGGAGCTTTCGCACTGCAGAGCACAATACGCAACGCACACTGCCATCAACGAGGAAATCGGCAAGCTTCTCCAAGCAGGAGCAATCAAGGAGGTAGAATATCCCGAGTGGTTGGCTAATGTTGTCCTCGTCATTAAAGCAAATGGAAAGTGGCGATCTCGTATATCGCATTTCCCCACGTATTACAACAAGGCATGCCCAAAAGGACAACTCTTGCCAAGGATCGACCATCGCGATCTTCGCCACCGCTGGCTACGAACTTCGCCGCTTTATGGACGCATTTTCCAAATACAATCAGATTTAGCATGGACCCGATGACTGTAGAAAAGACCCTTCGTCACGTACCGCTGAACTTCATCGCTATCGAGTGATGCCGTCGTCAAGAACGTAGGAGCCACCTACCGAGGCGGTAAACGTAATGTTCCGTAAAACGACAGGGCAACTATGGAGTGCGCATACTAGATGACATGCCGGGTAAAATCTACTACGTACCCAATCTCCACAATCCCTCACCCTCGTAGGGGCGCCTGCATTCTAAGAATTACAACATGAAGTCGATCCAACCAATCGCGCCACAAGTCACCGAAAATTCTGACTTCATAGTCAACCACGGGAATCGAGGCAAACCCCGCATAAAATAAAGGTCGTGCTCGACACTGCCATCACCATCAGTAGAACAAAGGAAGTCCAACACCCGATTGTGAGCTGATCGCGGCTCCAGTCGATTCTAGTCCACAAAAGGGCTGAGTGATTAAGTGCCGCAAATTCTCTTCCTTCAAAGTTCCAAGAAAGGCCCTTCCAACGGGACGCGCGTTAAAAGCATTTCTTGCATTGCATTTAAAAATGTATCCTGAAGTTCTCCACCCATTCTTTAGTAAGTCCCTGCCGAGGAGAACCTCACTTATCTCTGGCCGTATCCGACCGACCAAATGCTACAGCATTCGTCGTAGACAAAGAATGAGCACACACCCGCCTACTATTGCGCCGAGCCCGAGAGGAGCGGAGGAGAGGTACCTGAGAATGGAAAAACTAATACTGGTGCTGGTAACCACAACTCGGAAGCCCGTCCCAAAGCTCCAAAGTGCTCACCATAGAAGTCCCGGGCACATCCGACTTAAGAAAGTACTGTACAAACCCTGGCTACCGGGGAGTGGGTCGATGAAGCCGGCCATAGAGCTAAGCGAAGTTCACATCGATACAAGCCAAAAACAGCCATAAAAGACAGTCCTAGCCGACTTCACGCGGAACACCACTCCGACGTATCTTAAGCTCGCACCACTCGTCGCAAAAGAACGACTCCCAATCCGAAGCCTTCCGTAGATGGAGCCTCAAATGCCGAAAGCGGGCGAAGCTCCACTTAACCTCACCGTGAGGGATAGACATTGAATATGCACTGTGACGGTTCCATGCTCAAACAACGAGGTCGAATATAGGTCATGATATGAGCCCTCAACCTCTACGCATTCACGAGGGCTCCACTCAGCTAGGGAGGTATTACTACAAAGGGATCTCCACTGTGGTTAGACAAATAAAAGAGACCTACTTAAGCCAAAAGTGGAAACGATGTGATTCTATACCTCCTAGTCCGCATCTATTAAAGAAATTTTGTGTTGGTTCAAGTCAAACATGTCCCTGCAACAGAGAATTCTGAAAGGCATTGAATAAGTTAGCCACAAACACAAAGATCCTCAAGTGTGTCGACGCCTGTCACTACTCATGAACCTTGTCATCTTATAGTGTTACGATTCTGCCCCGATAGAGTCCTAGAGTCGGCTGATGGACCCTTTAACCATATAATGATTTTGAAGCCCACCGACTCACCCGAAAGATAAATGTAAGCATAGGTCACTGTGCCTTCTACTAATCATAAAGGAAGTCTCTACAAGTTTATGATTTTTCTACTCCCCTTCTTTAAATGCATCGGGGGGAGGACATCAAGTACGTGTCGAGAGGTACACGAGGGTGTATGAATCATATCTGAGTCTCGGCATTAGCAGTGAAAAAGTTTTAAGGCAAGGATATCATCACAACCATACCAAGGACGCTGATCACTCGATCTACTAAGAAACGTAGGATCTCGGCCAGAGCACGCTGCATCTCACGCCTCCCGGCCAACCCTTAACATCAACTGAAGTCTCCCGCCTTTCCAACAATGGTTTATTATTGGGACTTCGCCATTGGTAAAGGATGTTGCAAATTCATAATTGTCAGCGGATTGCTTCACCAAGCCGGCAAAAAGCCGAACCTTTGTACTCCACAATTACAGAGCAAAAATACGCAATTTCAGGTGGCAAGCCATCATAGCGTGTGTTTGGCATCCCTAGAGCCCTCGTATCGTACAACTGAAAGTGGCCGATAATGCAATTCGTGAGTTTTGTGCCGGAGCTCGAATTGTACCATTACTGGCCCCCAAGACATCCGCACCACTGACGTGCCGAAGTCACGATCGAACCTCAAGGCTGCCTCCTCAAGACCAAATTAGAAGATCTTAAAGGGAGTCAGTAGAATACCTCCCAGGTACTATGGGCTTACAAAGATCTACACGTGGTCAAGAACCCAAAGAAACCCCATCCGCCCTAGCCTTTGTCACGTGGCAAAGAGCCTCATTTGAGATCGGAATAAAGTCTCCTGGGTGAGCCAGTTAGCATCGAGAGCATAATGCACTGTGTCTCTCTGCCTAAACCCAGGGAGCCCTCTGTAGGAAGAAAACGCGAGCGGTGTTCAAAGGCGTATTTGAGAAGCATCAAAGGAAACAGCGAGTTACTATAATCAAAGAGTCAACCCAAGGAGCCATGCTCCGCGAATTTAGTCTTGTGAAGCTCCTCAAAGAAGGAAGAACCCAAATTAACTGAAAGCTGAGTCCTTAACCTGGAAGGTCCTTACATCATATCCCGAAATAGTCGTGACCAGTAAATTATGAACCCAAAATGTATGAGGGAAAACTTGCACACGTGGAATGCGAACATCTTAAGCGTTTACCGCACATCACAGGTGAATGTTAAATAATGCCTTATCTGGACTACATGCATGTATAGAACGTTCATTGACCATTTGGTTAGACATCTCAAGCAGTTCATTTATGTAAGATACAGAAAAAGGCAAAATAAGAAGATACATCGACATAAAAGCAAAGTGTCTCTTTATTTCAATCACTACATTCACATAATCGTGTCCCTGACACATCTCGAGTAATATCTCAAGAGCGCTAGCCTCAAAAAAAAAAAAAAAAAGAGGTGTGATAGAGAAAAGAAAAAGAAAGTGAAAGAGGAGAAGAAGAAAAGAAAAAGGGTACAAAAGAGTTCAGACGGAAGGAAGAGAAGAGGGAGACAAAGGAGAAAGACGAATGAAAAGTCGGAGAAGCATGGTTTTATGACAGGAGAAAAGAAAAGAGGTGATAGGAGAAAAGAGAGGAGCAGAGGAGGAAGAAGAAGAATTGAAACGAGAGAGCAGCTCAAAAGATGCGCCACCCTCTCGGGATGCATCTCCTCAAAGACGGAGCTAGTGGGAATAAAGATGACCCCATAAAGGGGAGACTAGGAAAACACACCCCACATGCGTAAGAACAACAAATACACCCAGATCTTCGTAATTTCCAAAGAACAATGATCAAACATCCACTCTTCCATCTCACGCATTCCAACTTGTGCATTATACAAAGAACAAGCCTCAGCTAGTTGAAACCGAGCATTTCAAGGAGATCGAGTATCTGAAAGTTCGTGCACCGATCCAAATTCTCCATAAACTGCATTAAAGACGCCGCCTTCCAAGAATTGAAAAATTAACTAGCAACACGAAGCTGCTTCAACATATCAAACTCTTCTTAACTACTACATACTTCACAGCCGCCCCGGAGCCACGCCGCTCACTTCTGACGAGCTCACCTTACTCCGCACAGCTACGCCATTCAGACAGCGCTCGCCTCAGCACACATACACCCCCAGCCCGGCACCCAGCACACTGGCCACTTGGACGAGCCCACCACACCCACACAGCCACGCTGCCCAGAGAGTCAAGCCGCCAGCCACACGCCACTCCACCCTTAGCGCCCGGGAGCCACGCCTCAATCTCGACTCACTCATCCGTGACAGCCACGCCGCCTCGGGAGGTCGACCACCAGCTACAGCTGCCACCAAGGCCAACGCCGGATCCACGCCGCTTCAATTTGACGAGCTCACCTACCCGCATAGGCCACGCCTGCATCGGAGTCGACTGGGCCAGTTACATTACCACTAAGGCCACAGCTGAGCCACGCCGCTTCACCTGACTAGCCTCACTCCGCACAGCCACGCGCTCTCAGAGCCGACCAGCCTCAGCCACATTGCCACCCAAGGCCACAGCTGTCTCGGAGCCACACAGCCTCACCCTGACGAGCCTCACCTACTCCTCAAGACAGCCACGCCGCCTCAAAGAGTCGACCACCTCAGCCATCGCACCAAGGCCACAACGAGCCACGCCGCCCAATTCACGAGCCCACCTACTCCGCACAGCCACTGGCCAGAGTCGGCCTCACCAGCTACATTGCCACCAAGGCCACAACGCCCGGAGCCACGCTGCTCAATCTGACGAGCTCTTCCCATCACACAACATGGACGAGCTCTACTTTATTATTCATCCTGACGAGCTCTTCCCATCACTCAACATGGACGAGCTCTACTTTACTATTCATTCTGACAAGCTCATCCCATCACTTAGCATGGACGAGCTCTACTTTACAATTCATCCTGACGAGCTCTTCCCATCACTCAACATGGACGAGCTCTACTTTACTATTCATTCTGACGAGCTCTTCCCATCACCTCAAAGATGGACGCAGCTCCTTAATTTTACTATTCACTGACGAGTTCATCCCATCACCCAGCTCGACGAGCTTCCCCCACTTACACTCATCCCGACGAGCTCTTCCCATCACTCAACATGACTAGCTCTACATTACTATTCATTCGACGGTACCATCCCATCACCTCAACATGGACGCAGCCTCTACTTACCATTCATTCTAACGGCTTTCCATCTCCCATCACCAGCACGTGATGAGCTCTACTTACAATTCACTTCCGACGAGCTCATCCCATCACCGTAGTCGGACGAGCTCTACTCTTTACACTCCATCCCGACGAGCTCTTCCCATCACTCAACATGGACGAGCCTCTACTTTACTTCATTCATTCGACGAGCCTTCCCATCACCCGCACTTCTGGACGAGCCTCTTACTTTACTATTCACTCGACGAGCTCATCCCACTTAACGCGGACGAGCCTCTACTTTACACCATCCTAACGAGCTCTTCCATCACTCAACATGGACGAGCTCTACTTTACTATTCATTCTGACGAGCTCATCCTACTCACCCAAGATGGACAGCTCACTTACACCACTCTGACGAGCTCATCCCATCACCCAAAGAGGTTATCAAGCTCCCACTTTATTATTCATCCCGACGAGCCTTCCCATCAATTCAACAATGGACGAAAGCCTCTACTTTTACTTATTCATTATGACGAGCTCTTCCCATCACTCAGCATGGACGAGCTCTACTTTACTATTCACCTCGACAGCCCATCCCATCACCCGCCACTTGACGAAGCCCTAATTTTTACAATCCATCTCGACTGTTCTTCCCATCACCCAACAATGGACGAGCCCCACTTTACTATTCATTCGACGAGCCTATCCCATCACCAAACACGGATCAGCTCCACTCACAATTTATTCGACGAGCTCACCCCATCAATTCCGCATGACGAGCTCTACCTTACTATTCATCTCCGACAAACTCATCCCATCACCCAAATAAGTGACGAGCTCTACTTACTAATTCATTCGACGAGCTCATCCCATCACTCAAAGATAGATTAGATTGAGCTCTACTTTATATTTGATCCCGCACGAGCCTCTTCCCATCACCTCAAAGATGGACGAGCCTCTACTTACTATTCATTCCGACGAGTCATCCATCATCACATCAGGACTAGGCTCTACGAGCTCATCCCATCACTCACTGACAAATCAGACTTTACTATTCATCCCGACGAGCCCCTTCCCATCACTCTAGACTGACGAGCCCCACTTTTACTATTTCTCGACGAGCTCATCCCACCACCAGATGATCCAGCTCTACTTTACACTCACTCGACGAGTCATCCCATCACTCAACATGGACGAGCTCTACTGCATTATCCACTCACGAGCCTTCCCATCACACAACATGGACGAGCTCTACTTTACTAATATCCCGACGAAGCTCATCCCATCACCTTACATGGACGAAAGCTCCACTTACTATTCATTCCGATCAGCCTCTTCCCATCACCCAACATACTTAGCCTGACGATAATCGACTTGTTCTTCCACATCACACACGCCAAAGCTCTTATTCCGCTGACGACACTTTATTCAAGAACTCACATCGACGCTCATCCATCAATTTACATGGACGGCTTCGCCGACAATTTATAGACTGCAAACCCTTTCCCTTCACCGCAGGACGAATCCTTCCAACGTATTAACTAAATCAAGTCAGCGCCTCCCACAAGGCCACGACGACTAAGTCCCCACATGTGAGTTTATTCCATCAGCACTCGATCCTCAATCCCGGCCATTCAAATCATGGAAGAAAAACACACGCTACAATGAGAACGCTGATGATATATAAAAAGAAAAGAAAGAGTATATTTGACATGTAAATATGTTTCGGAAGGGCTACATGTCTCTGCCCTGGGCCACTACCAAAAGAAACATATATAGATAAACGACAAAGTCGTGGGTCAGCAAACATAAGCATAGGAAATATACATGGAGAACCACCACGAAGAGGGGGAATTGGCCACGCTAAGTACCAGCTCTTGAGAATAGTTCAGAGGAAAAATCTCCGCCTTCACACTGGGAGGTCACAAAATTAGTCCAGATCCGAGTATAGCCGACAAATACTATTTGAAAGGCGGCGCCACCCGGCTCTCCACTCAGCATCAGCCCCGTCCCTCAACCTAATGACCTCATCCCTCCGAAAGAGCCTTAAATTAACTCACGATGGAGATCCGCTGCGCAACTGACATTCCCTCGTCTCCAGCCGCACCCCGCCTAAATTTATGCTTCGTAAGATTCCCGACGAGCGCTCCTCTAGCAACGCCAGACTTCTGAAGCTCGCGATCACCGTCAGTCAAGGCTATCATTCGGGATCGCCAAGAACCCGCACGAACTCCGCTTGAAGATCCTGCAGTCGCCGGAGGTAATGAGCCCTCCCCAACTCATACTCACTTGCACTTCAGCCCCCTCCCTGCCTCACTCAAATCACTTAGTTCGACCACTTTTCGAACCTCCCGGCTTCACGCCTGGCCGTCCACACACTCGAACTCCGTCTTCCCTACTTTCGCCGAAAGCACGAGCCGACGGCGATGCTTTAAATCGGACTTAAGTCGCCCACTCTTCAACATATGCCGCGCCGCTCCCACAAAGAGCCCGCTCATCTCATGAGAGAGGCCACCTTCGCTTATAATCCCAATTTACGTGCTTCCTCGCTTAGCTCTCGCCTCTCGCCAGCCTTCGATGAGTGGCTACCCGCATATCAAACATGAAGATAACGCTAAATACTTAAGGCGCATGTGGAAGCAAGCAATACCATAGATCGCACTGAGGCAACCCCTGGCTGGATAAAGCCAAAGCCCGCCAACAAGCATCGTCTTCACCTCCCAAGGTCGGAGTCCTCGAGGGACGGAGGAAACAGCACCCGCCGAAGTCTGGTGTTGTAAGCTAAAAGAGTCCGGGCTCACGACTTTTGCTTTCGCCTTCGTTTCGCCATGTCGCCGAGGAGGCTACCACTCTTCCAAAGGCTGATTCCACTGCCATAGCATAACCACCAACGATCATTCTGCTGGGTCGCCATTAGCGGTTCCTAGCCCTTCCACGGCTTAGGGGAAATTGGGGGCCTTAAATCACCCGGAGCCTCGCCTCAAGGAGAGACAACGCCGTCTGCTCTCGCAGCACTGGAGGCGCCCCAAATTTTTCCGAACTTGATCGAAATCGCCGCTCCTCAACGGAGCTCTGCTTTTTTTCCCTTTTCTACACTCCGAGGCTTCCTAGATGCGCCCCAAATGAAACCAAGATCTCCCCGTAGGAGCCAGCAAGCCTGGGAACGGAGAGGATCCCAGTGGTAGCAAAGCAGCAAAGAGACTCGGCTATAGGAACGTGAAAGACTCGGACACTTGACCAGAATGTCCGACCTTATCAATTCTCACAGAAGGACGAAAGCGCACATCCCGCCAACGCCAGTGGCTGAGCACTATCTTCGCTAAGTTCAAGACGAGCCTGGAAACAAACAGAGTAATACAACATCGTAAACATCCGACCACCTTCGACATAAGTCATACCAAAATGCGACAAATACTCAATGTATCGTTATCGAGCGCCTAAAGGCCGTGGAACACTTTCTAGGTGTCATCCTGCCAAGTGATCAGATTCTACTGAAACTGCGAATCGGCGAACAGCGTCCCTTCCATGACCTATGCGAAGATGGAAGGTCGTAGATCACCGCAGGAGCCCTGTGAACGTCTGAAAAATAAACAGAGCTTCCCCTGCGGGTCTCATTCTGGGCGTAAAGATGAAGAAACAAGGCCAAGCTAGGGCTGCTTGTTTCTTTATCCCTAAAGGAAGCCAAGAATCCCACTAAAATGCCCCAAACTGCTTGGGAGCGAGCCGAGGTGTTGAAATGCTGCAAGGACTTTTCAAGTAGAAAGGTGTAGAGAAAACGCGCCATCACAAAGGCACCCAAAACAAACCATCCTGCACAAAGGTCGCAGAAAAGGTTAGCACATCTGGACCCATACTTCTGGATACAAGGGAGGTCAAGAACGCACCAGCAAAGGCACCCATACTAAGGGTCTGACCTTTACTAGGTCCCACATTCACGCGATGTCGAACGGTAGTATGTAAGGTAATTCCACTCCCTTGTGATATGTGGGATTAGGTTTATTTTCTCTTTACCCTACCAACGGAAGAGGAGGCGCTTCAAGAAATAGTTTCAGATCTGGATATACCAACTGCCTGAGGCACTTCCAGCCCGTGCATGCTGCCGACAAATAACCAAGGAGTCATCACCAATCCGCAAAGAAGAAGAGCCACCTGCACTACGACGAGATAAGCCGCATGCTAAATAAAAGCCAATCGGTTAACCCTAGTGTTTCGTCACTAACTAAAACGATATGGACACAAATAATCTAGAAATACAATGAAGAAAGGTCGCAAAAGGCATGAACAGAGTTAAGAAAGAAAGGGTCCAGAAGTGCACAAAGAAGACGAAAGAGATCACAGAAGAAATGTATGAAACTGGAGGAAATGGGTAAATAAGCGCGAAAACCCAGGCCACTATGACACAAGATCATGACGCGACAAGGCTTTAGTCGGCCCAACCACGAACAGCACTGAGAAACTAAGAACCCGATACGAGAAATACAGCCCTTGCCCACGCCAAAGGCATTACAAGGCGGCCGGGGCAACCGATAGGTTTAAAATAAAGCCATGTGCCCACCGACTGCCCAAAGAAGTGGTACGCCCCAATGCACACCCGCACCCTCGCAAGATTCATCAAATCAAGGCTCACAGGCTAGGTCCAAAGGACAATCCTCAATGAATTGGAAGCCCCATATCCTACAAATCAGATTGTATCGCTCATACAGAAAATAGAATAACCCCTAGCAATATATTATCCTGCCGATCCAACCAAACCTTATCAATAAGGAAGGGAAAATAATAACAGATCATCGCCAGTTGGATCTCCCCCAATAAGGAAAGAGGATTATCTCAAACAAATCCTTCTATATCTTGTACCAAATCCGATATGGACTAAAAATAAGAAATATCTCAGTCCAATGTGTAAGGACTCCACCACCACCCAACTCTGGCTGAACATCTACTATAAATACAAGACCATCCATCTGGAAAGGCACGTAAAACCAACGCCAACATTCCTACACACATTCTCGCACGCATATACATATGCAACACATCTCGCCTCTCTGCGCCCCCTTTCTCTCGTAAAGAAACCACTAGCACCTGAAGGCGCCACTCGCGAAGCCCCGCCGACCCCTTCTTCCTTGTTTTGCAGAGGAGGCTACGTCCGAGCCCGCATCAACAAAGGTAAATCCGATCCTAATTCAGCCTGCACAATCCAGACACCCGCATCCCAAATTTCACAAACAATCCGGTCCAAATTCCCACGCCCCTACACGCTCCCAACCCATTCCGGTTGAAAGCATCATATATATATATATGGTTATGTTGTAATGAAAACAAAAATACGGAAACTACAATGGCTACTAATAAGGAATAAGAGCAAATATGGAAGCTAAAATTATAAGCTAAAAGAAAAATTAAAGAAAAGTGAGATAACTAATTTTCGGGAAATTAAACTAAAAATAAAATTAAACTAACCAATTTTACAATAATTAAATTAATAAAGTTGAACTACAATCTAATTTACAAAGCAAACTAATAAAATAAAGTCTCAGACAAAAGTAAGAGGAAAAAATAACTTACTCATTTCACAAGATTACACTAATGAAAATTAAATTAACTAGTTTTAGAAAGATTAAATCAATAAAAGTCAAACTAACTCATTTTACAAAAATTAAACTAATAAAAGTTACACTAATTCATTTTAATCTAATGAGTGTGAAGATTAATAAGAATTGTAGTTTGTAAAAAAAAAAAAAATCTAAAATCTGAAAAGTAAAACTAAGAATATTTAAAAGTCCGAAAATCTAAGAGCTATAGTACATAAATAAAAAAATGAAAAAATCTAAAAAGTAAAACTAAGAATATTTAAAAGTTCCAAAATCTAAGAATTGTAATACATAAATAAAAAAATGAAAAAATGAAAGATAAGCACCGCTACACCAAAATCAAAACCGCCATAGGTAAAGGAGATCTAAAAAAAAGACTTTCTATGAAATCTCTTAAATACAAATTATATTAACCAGAGCAACCACCAATGGATTTATGTCATGAAATTAAGAAGAGATTCAACCTATTAAAACATATTAAATAAAGATAATCCGTACATACCTGGAATGCTTTCCTTTAAACAAAAATAACTCTTTCTCTTTGACTTCTCTGAACCTTTGTTTCGATCGTCTATTTTTAAAAAAGAAAAGAAAAAAAAAGTTTCCTTCTCCAAAAAGGAAAAGAACCACAATCAAGTAAAATCAAATCTGTGACGCCTAAAACCCGGGGTTCTGACAACCCACAACCCGTTGAATACCTGTAGTCAGCAGAGTCCCTTTCGGTACCTGGGAGCTCTACCCAAGGTACAAAACCTGTCCCAACAATTTACAATGACCACACAGAGTCCATATGTGAGTAAAATAATGGCCACATGGGCCTCTGCATTAATACCCACAAAATACATCAACTATATATAATAGTTCAAGAGTTAATAAATTACTCTTTACCAAACATATATCAAAATTAAGAATTTTAATACATGTTATACAAAACGAATACCCAAAGCCACAACCCGACTTTATTCTAAACGTCCTAGTGAGCGTCCTCCCGTACACCTCACTCAAATAGTGGATCCTCAGTAGCGAGCAAAGCCCGTAGCTGATACCCCTACGCGGCTACTCCTCACCTAAGTGCACATGTCATGACAAACAATCACATCCAATCAATTACATGAACCTACTCAAATGTCTACATGCCTAATCCCATGTCCCGAGTCCTCATCGACTCACTCACATATGCCTGCTCGAACGCGAGTAGTAAACATCCAAAGCTTTCAAACAACAAACTTTTGTTCTCGAAAAACTTACTACCGAGATTCTGGTGAAATATATTGGACTACCCTCCGAGGTGAATCTGTTGGATAACCCTCCGAAACAATTCATGGGCCCCTTCGATGTAAATTGTTGGACAATCTCCCAACACGATTCTCCGGAAAATCTTCCGTCGAAATTCCTTTCACAAACATTTTCGTTTTTGTTTTCTTTCATATCATGCACTCACCCACATTCTAGGGTGCCCCAAAGGTATATGGAATGATTATGTCAATCCTAAATACCATGCTAATATATAAATATGTATATACTAGCATAATTAATCCACATAAATCATGTTAGATTCACATCAATAACACCAAAATTAGCACACATGGGCTAATTAACAAACACAAGCAATCCATTTTTAATCACTTATCATCATAAAAATTCACACCAAAATCACGTATCCATTCACGTGAACAAAGAAACCTCGGTCAGCACCGCTCACGCCACACAAGTAGAAATTTTCTCCACTAGGTTCAAATGTTTTGAGACAGAAATTACAGCTAAATCAAGCCTCAGAATATTCCTAACCATTTACATGACTCTTAGCCAAAGAATAACACAAGTAAGAAAAGATCCCTACCTCCTCTTGAGCTGCCTGAACTCCACCAAACTGCCCACGCCAGAGGCCCTCGCCGCAGATCGACTTTGGCTTCTGTCTGTCGAGAACCAACGGTCCAACTGGTTTCGAAATCTAGAAAGAATGGAGCTCTCTCTCTAAAAACTCAAATCCCATCCCCTACTCGTACCTTCGATTTGTGTCATTTGAGAAAATGAACTATTTGCTTTTTGTCTCATACATTTAATATTTAGTTTAATTCCCAATGTCAATTCTTCATTTTTTACACGGCACAATCTCGCCATTCATTTCCACCCATCTCACTAGTCATGCAACATGTCACATAGTATACGTAGTAGGTGACTTTATGGTCACATCACACATGCCTTCACGAGCCGTTTGACGCACCGCACCAGTGCCTCAAAAACGTGAAATTCGACCGTCTCGACCATGAAATTCGACGGTAGCTAGATTTCCTCGAGAGACGATTCCAATCTGAAGTCCTGCTTCACATCCGAGATCTAGAAAAGTTTCAGATTTTTACCGAAATGACCATTTTACCATTTTTCAGAAAATTTGAATTTTCTCGGGTCTTACAAAATCAAATAATGATAATAAAAAAAAAAAAAAAAACTAAGACTAGCCAAATTTGGGATCTACAAATATGCCCATCTTTGATAGAGTTCACGAGTGTAGCAAATGATATGAACCCCGCCAACTCTTGAGGAGACCCATGATCGAATTTATCTCAGAAGAACCACTCTAGTCTTTGGCTGGGATGGATGACCTTGACCCATTTCTTATAGTGAAGCAAGAACCTTGGTATACGAGGACGCCATAACTGGTGATGGAGATATGATTGATAAGTCTTGATGAATGTGACGCCCCAATTTCAAGGGGTCATTTTTTTGGACTTTTTTTTTTTTTTTTTTTTTTTGAATTGTATCCATGAACAGTGTTCGTGAATAAACCCATGCACAAGACCTAAACAAAGGTAATAACACAGTTGTACTATGTCGAGTCTCACACAAACAGCGCACGCCAGGTAAGGCCGTCGTGGCAGCGCTCTCGCGTACACGTGTGTTATGTGCGCGTGCCCACGCCTTCCAAGGCGCTTGTCAGCCGCGCGCCTTGACCGCTCTCAACCCTGTGCCCCGTCGCGACATGGAAACTCTATCGCTACACTAGGCCGAACACTCCCTGTCATGATAGAGAGTTCTCTGTCGAGACAGAGGGCTTTGAGAAGTCTGTCGCGACTGAAAAATCTCTGTCACGATAGGAAACTATAAGAAGCCTGGCCGTGATGCACTATCCTGCAGTAAAGCCATTTATTATATACGCATTAAGTGCGCCTATCACGTTTAATTGTTGCCACACAAGGCCTCCCCGCCTTTGACCACATCCTGTCACACACTGCTCACTCTGGCCACGGCATGAATCAAAAGGAATCTCGCTGCAACCTCACCACCTACTCTGTACCGAAACCCCGTCGTGACATGGGGCTAAGATCTTTGCCGCAAGACGCATACGCTTGTCGCACGCAGTTCCAGTACCCGTGGCGCTGCAGGCCCACACGAAAGCACTCCAAAGGTCATGTGTCTGGCCTAAGAAGCCCCGTCATGACACGGAAGCCCCTATCGCGGCGTACTCCTCCGTCGCCAAAGGACTCAAAATGAGTAGTAAAAATTCTCCGTTCTCCTATACACGAGTTTCCCTTTTTCCTTTCCTTCCCAAAACACTTAAAATTCAATATAAATTGAAGCCTTTATTACAAAGACTTGGGAAACCCGGAAAACTTTCCAAAATGTAGCCTATCATACGTAACGAGTTTGACTACAACTTTGCTCCTTATAATAACAATCGGGTTTCTAACTGAATTTACACCCATAAAAACAAGGCCATATCTAGTCTTTTCTTCCGCACTAGGATCTCAGATGCGTTTCATCCCCTGGTGTACCTCTAGTACCCGAAATTATTACCCACGACGGGGTGAGAATGCCTAGTAGTTGAATTTTCATGCAAGGGTTACTCCCCACCTAAATGTGCATGCAATGGCACACAACAATCATTCACATTCAATACTAATGCAATTCATACATGGAATGATTTTTTTTTGTCATGCATGAGATGAAACTCCTCATGCTATACCTCGAGTCCCGACCGACTCCCTCATAGATGCAAAGCCAAGTGTGAAAACAAGTCATTGGTGTTTCACCTAGTGACTTACTCATTGGATCGAATTTCCACACGATGAAACTATCATCACTTTCGGTGTTTACTTATGGCTACGCCATTTTTCTGGTCTCAAATTATTGTGATCACGCATCGTCTTACGACATTTTTATGGACTTTCACCATCGATGATCATATCTCACCGCATGTAAATTTGGGTCTTTCACCCTGGGGGGGATCTATGTGACGCCCCAAATCCAGGGTGTCTGTTGACTACCCGTCAACCTGTGGAAACACTCGTGAATGTTGGGTGACCACATCTCTACTTAAATGAAAGTGTAGAGTCTCCTTGTACAGGAGTTCTACCCATAGTACAACACCCAGCTCCAAACATCGATAATGACTACACAAGGTCTCATACAATTATAATGAGTAAAAAATGGCCACTGGCCCCCAGATTAATACTCACAACAATATATCCCAACTAAAATATTAATTATATATGGTTCAAGAGTCACACATCACTCTTATACAACATATATTAAACTATAAATCTGCACACATGTATACATCATAAACCATCAGCCACAACCCGACTTTCTTCAAAATCGGCCCTTAAGATATGTCGTCTCCTCGAACGCTCCCCGCACCGAGCCAATATATCTCATTGTGGTGAGCTAATGCCCAAGAGTGGAATTCACTCCTAAATGGGCTACTCCCACCAAAGTGCATATGCAATGATCCTATAAACACACACTCAAGTAAATGCGCATCCTACTCTTGAACGTCTAAATGATCAACCCATGTCCCGAGTCCTCACCGACTTCACACTTGCCTAAGCCATGTATGAGAAGATTATTTTCAAAACAAAGGTGATGATGAGAGTTCTGTGGGACAACCCGATATAAGTAGTGGACCGAATTCGATAATCTAATTAGTGGACAACCCTCCATGTATATCAATCAATGACAACGACGATTGATATTTTATACGACCACCTCCGATATCAGAATGGACACACCCGACAATTATCATTATTAGTCAACCCTCCTAAACAATTCTCTCAATAAACCATCTCATGCACTCACCCTGGTCAGTTTAAGGTGCCCCAAAGTGCATATAATGCATGATGCCAATTCCAATACAATTTGTATAACACATACAAATATATATAACATGATATACATTGACATAATTTAATCACACAAACATATTATGCAATTCATAATCCATTTACACCAAAAAATTAGCTCATGGGCTAATTATCAAACTACTATATAATTCGATTTGAATTATCATAACTAAACATTATTTTTCTCACAAATTTTATTTAGAACACTATTCACATATCAGTAAACCCTCGGGCTACTCTCTGCTCACGGCCACTACCTTAGACGGTCTCCAATTTCGTGAACCTGAATTCCCTAGCTATTTCCGGCCTCATACACATAAAAACATGATTTATGGCATAATTTATACCATTGAGCACCCAAAACAGCCCCTACAACACGACCATCCAAGGCTCCCAAAATTCTCACACCCGGTCCCAGTTTCGGACCTATCAAACGACCGTTTAAGGCCTCAATTCACCCGAATCATCAACCAAAACACTTAAATCGAAAATAAACCAAGTAGGATAAATCCCCTACCTCATGGAGTTTTTCGAAACTCCTTAAAATCGGAGCCTACACGTAGGCCTCACTGCGTAGAGCGACTTTCCTTCTTGTCCCGAAGAATTCCGATTGTCAGATCGCCCAAAAACTTAAAGAGAAGGTACACCTTCTCACTCTAAAAAATGAAATCTCCAGCTATTGGACGGATTCCCTCCTCCTGCAATTTTTTTTTTCTCCTTTTGAGAAGACCACCACTATTCAAGCTTTTGTCCTATTATCATTTAATCAAATTCAATAATGCCAATCATGTCCTCACTCTTGGATTTTTGACATTTGGCATTATCTCGGCCTTTCATTTCCATCATTTCTCTACTCATGCAACATGTGCTCAGAGATGTTATAGGTGACTTTGTCACATCACATTCGCTTACTAAGACCCGATATCAATGCTCAAAACGCAAATTCGACTATCTTGGAATTTGACGAAATTCGACGTGGTAGCTAGATTTCGTGAGAGGATTCCAACGGTGAAACCGTTTCATCATTCGAGATATAGAGAATAAATTTCGGATTTTTGACCGAAATTACAATTTTACCATTTTTCCAGAAATTGGAAATTTCTCGGGTCTTACATTCTCCCCTCCTTAAAAAGAATTTCGTACTGAAATTCTAGACAATCACAATCACTCACATGAATATGCAACTTGCACAATACCATGCATGTTAACTCGTATTTAAATATTAAACGACTAAACCACGTACCTTCATCCCTAAACAAGAAGCGGATATGGGTCTTGATTCGTGTCCTCGCTCCCACGTTAACTCCCCTCCACTCTATAAAGCTCCATAGCACCCTCACTACCTCACGGTCCCAAGCCATATGAAACTTGATCACGGCTTATCCTAAAATGCACACACCCGGTCCCTCCTGAGGTCCCCGTGTCAACACCTCATAGTGTCCTCAATCCACCATGTCGGATCCGGAGTATACTCCCAGCATGGAGACGTGAAATACCCGTGGACACCTGCCATGCTAGGTGGTAAAGCCAACCGGTACGCAACAGTGCCTACCCTCTCGAGTATCTCGAAAGGCCCAATAAATCTCGGCGATAGCTTCCCGCGCTTGCCGAACCTAACCACTCCCCTCTTAGGCCTCACCTTCAAGAAGACGTGATCCCCAACCTCGAACTCTAAGGGTCGACGTCGTACATCAGCATAGCTTTTCTTCCGGCTCTGAGTAGTGAGAAGACGCTGTCGTATCAAGCTCACCTTCTCGGAGGTGTCTCTAATCAGACCAGGACCAGTGATGGAGCTCTCTCCCACCTCTAGCCCAACATAACGGTGATCCGTGACGGCTCATAAGTACAATGCCTCATGGTGCCATCTGTATACTCGCCTGATAACCGTTGTTGTAAGCGAATTCCACTAAAAACGCCCTCCCAATACCCTTATGATCCAGATCGCATGCTCGTGAGTATCCTCAAACACCAGATCCTCCCACCACCATCCGTCCGAGGGTGGAAAGCACTCATGGTCAGCCTGCAGGCCCATAGCCTGAAACTCTTCCAAAAGTGCAACTGTGAAACCCTGCCCTATCCGACACTATGATACCGGTACTCCATGCAATGCACTATCTCTCAATGTACAACCCAGAGAATCTCCACAAGGTCATCCACATTCGCTTAGAAAATGTGCCGACTTCGTGAGCCGATCCACTACTCACCCATACCAAGATCATGTCTCGCGGGGTGTTCGTGGGTGCTCGGGTCACAAAATCTATCACACGTGTCTTACTTCCACTCAGCCCAATTTAATCCGCTGAAGTAGCCTGGCTGGCTTCCGTGCTCGCTCTAACTCGTCGACACGTGAGACATCGTCGCACAAAGTCCCTTACGTGTCTCTTCATTCCGCTCTAGTAATACCGACGACGAAGATCCTAGTACATCTTCGTGCCAACGGCGTAATCGTAAATCGAGCAAGGAAAACCCCCGAGAATCTCCTCTCCCTAAGTCGGCCAAATGGGGAACCATCACCATCCTCTTATACCGAAGACTACCATCCGTGAGGACGGTCCAAATTCCTCATCACCCATACTGATCGCTCCCTGGCCCCCGACATGGACACTCATCTCGTCCCGCCCTTTGGACTCACCACCGCTTCAACAAAGACTCGTAGCCACTAAACCCGCACCGCACCCTATGTCTCTCATTGCATCAGAATCCAAACCGGTCCCACACTCGAGATCCCCCACTCCCGGAAGCTATATCAACAGACACCCTCACTTCCGACCGAAAGTGCATCACCACTACTTACTGGGCTCTTACCAGATTATAATGCAAAGTGAAGTCATAATCCTCTAGGAACTCCATCCATCCGCTCTTGCCTCATGTCGAGGTCCCAACAAGGAAAATATACTTCTCGACTTTGTGATCTCAGAGTACACCTCGAACTCTCGCCATAGGTGCAGCGGCGCCAAATCTCCCGCGAAGACTACTTCGCGCCAACCCATATCGCAAAGGGGTAATTCAGCCTGCGATCTTCAACCCATCGGAACCATAAGCTACCACCCTCCTGCATCGCATCAAACACATCCCATCCCAGCCTCGAGGCATCATAATACACCTGTGTACCCCCGTCCCCGTCTGAACCATCAAGATAGGAGCCAAAGAGTCCCTCTTCAACTCCCGGGAATGCCTTCCTCGTATCAATATCCTAATCCTCAAGCTCACTCCCTTCCACACAAACAACCTTGTCAGGTGTCGCTATTCGAGAAATCCTTAATGAATCCGTAGCACTCAAATTAATCCCAAGAAACCGCCAGATTCGAAGATCGACTTCGACCTCCTCCTAACTCATCACCGCTCGACCTTTCCAGTCCACCGACATGCATTATGCCGACACCACGCGGTCCTAAAATTCAAATTTCAGTAGTTTCAAAACTCGCACCCCATCGAACTTACGCATGCACCGATGGTCTCTCAACAACTGCACAATTCCTCAAGTGACACTATGCTCCCACTGACCGGGAGTAGATCAAAATGTCATCCACGCAGGATCACGTATTGCAACTGATCTGTGATAGTGGGCTCGGGAATAATCCCATGCATGATCCATGAATGCCGTAAGCGCATTTGTGAATCCAGCAAGGTCATCAGAAACTCAAAGTGCCGTATAACGTATCCTAAACGCATTCCTAGGGATATCTCCTAACCTCACCGATGGGTAACCAAAGGCGGTCCATCTCAGAAAGAGGACTCGCGCTCCTCCTCAACTGATCAAAATGTCATCAATCCCCAAGAATGGGTATCTCCATTCTCGATCGTGAACCCGTTCAACCATCTAATCCCTAAGAATGCACAATGGCTGTTGTCTTGTCCTTCTCTCTCAAGAAATGTGACCTGAGCGCTCTATGGTGAAGTGTCTTACCTAATGAACCCCGTCAAAGAATGTTGCGAGAATGGACTCGAAATCCCCGCAACTCAACTGGTGCCATCCTACGCGGAGTCATAGAGACGCTGGCACCAGCGAACCCATACTAAGTCTATAACCCTATGTGGAGGTAGTCTAGGTAATTTATCCGGAAAACACTACATACTCGCACGTTACTCGAGGTAGATCTAAGTCTGGTCTCTCCTCGTCCTCTAGGGTAAGGCTCGCTAGCCAACCCGCTAACTATCCCTGACACCTAGACTCGTATACTGTCTGGGCTAAAATATCATGCTTGTCCCCTTGAAGCACAACACGAATACCGTCCTGCGTGTAGGCGGTAACCCTCCTACGCTCACAATCGATAACGACCCTGTAAGCTGTCAGCCAATCCATCCCCAGGATGACATCGAACTCTGACATGTCCATGATCCTATAGGCGAAGTCCTACAACCCTGCCCCGAATGAACAACTTCAACCCATTCTTGAATCTCCTAACCTTGGCCATGTCCGTGGCCACGTAATCATCAGCAAAACGGGCTAGCTCCGTGAATCTAGCCACATAATCCATCATAGTCATCGTCCCCTGCTTCAGCTCTAGGAACTCCTGAGCCTTTGCATGCCTCGTTAAAGATCCGGGAAAATACCTACCCATGAATACCTCTCGTAATCGCCCATGTCAATGCCTCTAGGTCTCTAGAGGTCTTTGCCCAGCCCACCATACTTTGGCGCTCTTACCCTACCGAACGCAGCCTAGTCTAACTCGGGTCGTGCCGAGATAATTCCATAGCCCAACACCTTCTCGATCTCGCATGAACCAATGGTCCGCACCACTGATCTCCCTGCGGAATGCTCTGAGATGATGCGCCCTAAACCTCCTGAGGTTACTAGACCTCCCGACCACCGGGCTATACCACCAGGCTATACCGCAGCCCGCAATACCCACATAAATTTCTCTACAAAGGCTTGCTGATCAAATACTGGTGGTGCCTGACCAATACCTCGTGGACGCCATCTATGTCCTCGTCCTCGACTAGCCATCTACACATGTCAAATGGCAATTAAATATAATGCAAAGATTCTAAGACATAACACCACTCGAGACACTATTCATACAATGTATAATACAGCTTCATACATAGTGTCCTCTTCACATCCATAAGTGATGCAAGACAACCACTACACATGTCAAATCATTTTTTTTATCCACAAAATTTTATTTTCAAAATTTCATTTTTTCCAAAATTTTGTCTCTCATTTTATTTGATTTTATCTTATTTAATTTAATTTAATTTAATTAAAATTAAAATGTTTTTTTTCATTTAAAAACACTCAAATAAATTATAAAATGAGCCTATTCAATTTTCTTCGCTTTACACCTCAGAAACCTTAGAAAACGATTTTCTCCTAATAAACCAAATCAAAATTTTTTTTTTCGTTTCTATCAAGCAACCTTCATACTTTCTGATGCAAGAGCTTGAATATCAAAAGATCCATACCACATAAATTTTATGAGTTCAACTTTAAAATTTATTAAAATTTTATTTTATTATTCTATAAACCAAATAAATTAATAAAAATTTATTTAATTTATTTTCTTTTTCCAATTTTACAAACTGTAAAACTCCAAAACTTTCCAACACATCCTTGTGCTAATTACTAGCACACAAGCCATCATCATACATACAACATGGCATACACACCATCACACAACAATTCATCAATTCACACACAAAGCACACATGCAGTGTTCTAGTTTTGTCTCATGCCTTCCTAGGTAATCTCATACCTAAGCCTAACATCGAGCCACACCAAGTGGTGATGTTCTTACCCGACTATGGCCTAAGCCCAAGCCCCTCAAGCCCTAGGTATTTGTATACCTATGCTCGATACCAAGCCTGACGCCCAAACTGGGTGTCCGTTACTACTCAACTTGCGAAACACTGTGGAATGCCTGGGTGACCCAACATCTCTCACGAAAATCGGGCAGAGTCTTCTTTGTACGGGGAGCTCTACCCATAGTACAACACCTATCCCAAACATCGACAATGACCACACAGGGTCTCATATACAATTATAATGAGTAAAAATGGCCACTTAAATTCCCGGTGATTAATACTCACAACAATATTATCCCAACCAAAATACACTACATGGTTCAAGAGTCAGTACATCACTCTTATACAACATATATTAAAATTTATAAAATTCTAATACATGTATACATCATAAAACCATCAAAGCCACAACCCGACTTTCTTCAAAATCGGCCCCTAAGATGAGCCGTCTCTCGAACGCTACCCCGTACCGAAATATATTCTCGATGTGGTGAGCTAATGCCCAAGAGTGGAATTACCCTAAATGGGTTGCTTACTCCCACCCAAGTGCATATGTAATGATCCAGGTGGAACACACACCAAGTAAATGCGTAATCCTACTTGAATGTCTAAATAACCAACCCATGTCCCGAGTCCTCACTCGACTTCACACTTGCCTGGCCATGATGAGAAGTACTATTTTCAAACAAAGGTATTTGTTTTTAATCAGGACAACCCTCCGATATAAGTAGTGGACCAATTCCGATAACTAATTAGTGGACAACCCTCCGATGTATATCAATTCAGCGTATCTCGACGATTGATATTTTATATGGACTACCCTCCGATATTGTAATGGACACACTCCGATAATTATCATTATTAGTCAACCCTCCGAAACAATTCTTTCAAGAAACCATCTCATGCACTCACTCCTATTACTCTAGGGTGCCCCAATGTATATGGAATGCATGATGCCAATTTCAATACAATTTATATAACACATGCAAATATATATAACATGACATACATTTACATAATTTAATCACACAAACATATTATGCAATTTCACAATCCATAACACCAAAAATTAGCTCAATGCGGCTAAGTAGAACAACCACGAGCAATTCGATTTGAATTACTCAACCAAACACATTTTTCTCACAAATTTTATTTTTGAACACTATTCACGTGAACAGTAAAACCCTCGGGTTACTGTTCACGGCCACTACCCTACATCGGTTCCACTTCGTGAACCCGAATTCCCTAGCCATTTCCGGCCTCATACACATCAAAACATGATTTATGGCATAATTTATACCATTGAGCACCCAAAATAGCCCCCACAATACTCTGACCGTCCAATGGCTCCCAAAATTCACAATTCGGGTCCCAAGTTTTGGGACCTATCAAACGACCGTTTAAGGCCTCAATTCACCCGAATCATCAACCAAAACACTTAAATAGAAAATAAACCAAGTAGGATAAATCCCCTACCTCACGGAGTTTGTTGAAACTCCTTAAAATCGGAGCCCACGCATAGGCCTCACTGTGTAGAGCGACTTTCCTTCTTGTCCCGCTGTAATTCACTACCGGATCGCCCAAAACTCAAAGAGTAAGGTACACCTTCTTCGTACCTAAAAAATGAAATCTCCAAACACGGATCTAATCTCTCCTCCTGCAAGTTTTTTTTTCTCCTTTTCAATTTGAGAAGACCACCACTATTCAAACTTTTGTCATATTATCATTTAATCAAATTCAAGAATGCCAATCATGTCCTCACTCTTGGATTTTGGACATTTGGGCACCATCTCTACTCTTCCATTTCCATCATTTCAATCATGCAACATGTGTCACATGAGTACATGTTATAGGTGACTTTTGTCACATCACATTATGTTTTACGGCACCCAATACTCAATGCCTCGAAAAACGTGTAAATTCCGACTGTCTCGGAATTCGACGAAATTCGACGTGGTAGCTAGATTTCTCGCGAGGCGATTCCAACGGTGAAATCTGTTTTGTCATTCGAGGTCTAGAGAATAAATTTAGGATTTTTGACCGAAATTACGATTTTACCATTTTTCCAGAAATTGGAAAATTCTCGGGTCTTACAATCTACCCTAACTTGCTAGGCCCAACACACGTGATTTATTATTTATTTCCATTTTTATACAACCGTGAGTCTCGGGCTTGGACGTTGTCCCATTTCCAAGCTCACAACAAATTCACCAATAATGGTGAATTTACCATCTCCATGTACCCACACCCGACTCGACGCGATGCTATAGTGCATATGAATGCAATCAGGCCAATTCATACATACAACTTTCATGATTCATAAACAATTATATTTTTCTACAAGATAATTTCATTCAATTCAAACAACCATGTTAACACATCAACTTAGCATGCATTAACATCATCATTCTTCACACCACAATCATGTTATTCATTTTCGCAATACACATAGAATTGTACGCATGGACAGTCCAAAATTTAGTTTCACATTCGCTCTAGGATCGCCTAAAAATGGGCCTTGGAATTTTCGATTCGAAATGTCCACAAATGTGCCTCAGAATCCAAAATTCATGGATCGCTTGAAAGTAGTCAGGGTCCAAGATTCAATTCAAACCATTGGGACTAGAACGCATGACCATTTCCGGCCCCGAAACACTAAAGCCATTTGTATGGCTTTTAAACGAGAATTAAACCAAGTAGGAAAAAGACCCTACCTCACGGAGTTTGTCAAAACTCCCCGATTCCAGTCTTTACTTGAAGCTCTTGTCGCGAGGAAGAACTTTTACTCTTGCTCTGACGGAAGCCGACTGTCCGATCATCGAGAAATCTAGAGAGAAAGTAGAGCCTCTCTATCTACTTTCTTCTTCTCTCTACTTTCTTTGCTCACTCCCCCACCGAATTTGGTCCAAGATGGGTCAAGTGGGATGTCCTCATTGCCACATGTCAGTACACCATTGGCTCTCTTAGATTTTCTCTTATCCACTTATCCATAACATTGGATTTCCATCCAATCATGTGGTGATACATGTCCCATATGGGCCCCACTTAGACTCATGTTTGACTTGTTCTCTACTTGACACATGGCTCAATGCGAGCCACTCAACATGTGCCAAGTGTCACTCATGACTCTCAGTGCCTCGAAAAACATGAAATTCCGATTGTCTTGGAATTCAACGAAATTCAACGGGGTAGCAAGATTTCATGAGACGATTCCAACGGTGAAGTTTGTTTTGTCATCCGAGATCTAGAAAAATTTTGGATTTTCGACCAAAATTATCGTTTTACCATTTCTCAGAAAATTGGATTTTTCTCGGGTTTTACATTCTTCCCCCCTTAAAAGAATTTTATCCCAAAATTCCACACACATTCACATCAACTCACATGCATATACAGTGTGTACTATCTCATGCATGTAAACTAGTCATTTAATTACTAAACGACTAAACCACGAACCTTCATCCCTAAACAAGAAGGGGCAGGTGGCCCGCATAGTGTCCTCGTTGCCTCCTTCACCTTGACCTGTTGTCAGTACTTCACCAGCCTCACGGCATTAAGGCCGGTAAAACCTGGATCCCGACTATCCATGATGAACCGGTCCCTCCGGCTGTCCCATCCGCGCTCCATGGTAATCCCTCCCCAATCCACCACATGAGCTGGATCTGGAGTATACTTTCAAAGAATGGAGACGTGGAACACCTCATGAACACCTGATAAGCTCAACGATAATGCCAAACAATACGCCATGGTGCCCACCCTCCTGAGTATCTCGAAGGGTCCAATGTACCTCGGTGAAAGCTTCCCCCGCTTTCCGAACCTGACCACTCCCCTCTTAGGCCTCACCTTTAAGAAGACTTGATCACCCACCTCGAACTCTAGAGGTCGACGTCGCCTGTCGGCATAGCTCTTCTGCCAACTCTGGGCCGTGAGAAGACGCTGCCATATCAAACTTACATTCTCTAAGGTGTCTCTAATCAGATCCGGACAAGTGATGGAGCTCTCTCCCACCTCTGTCCAGCAAATCGGTGATTGGCATGGCCTCTCGTACAAGGCCTCATAGGGTGCCATCTGTATACTCACCTGATAACTGTTGTTGTAGGTGAATTCCACTAAGGGTAGGTGCTCCTCCTAGTTACCCTTATGATCTAAGACGCATGCTCATAGCATGTCCTCTAAAACTTGTATGGTCCTCTCCGACTGACCATCTATATGTGGGTGGAAGGCGCGTCAAAGATCAACTCGCTGCTCTCATAGCCTTTGGGGCTTCCAAAAGTGTAACCGATCCTATCCGACACTATGGACACACCGGCACCCATGTAGCCTGACAATCTCTAGTGATACACAACCTGCAGAGAATTCCTCCAAAGCAGGAAGGTCATCCGCAAAGCTAGAAAATGTGCCGGCTTCGTGAGTTGGTCTACTATCACCCATACCGCGTCATGCCTCCGTGGTGTCCGGGCGCGGGTCACAGTCCATCAGGACGTGCCTCACTTCCACTCGCCCACTTCCAATAGCCTGACAAACATACTGGCTTCTGGTGCTCATCCTTAACTTGTTGACACGTGAGGTATCGTCGAACAAAGTTCCCTACTTGTCTCTTCATCCTGCTCCAATAGTACTGGCGACGAAGATCACGGTACATCTTCGTGCCACTTGGATGCACAACAAACTCCGAGTAGTGAAACCCTAAGAATCTCCTGGGACTTCGTCAACTAGTGAACCACTACCCGCCCTCTATAATCAAGACTACCATCCGAAAGGGATCGCCCAACCTTCACACTGCACTGACCGGTGACCCAAATTCCCGATGGACACTATCTTTGTGTCCTATTCATAGGACTCAATCACTCTGCTCAATAGGGACGACATAGCTACCAGATCCCACGACCCGAGCTGGCTTCGCTTATAATCAAGTCCAAACTCGCCCATAGTCTCGAGCATCCGCCACTCCTAGGAAGCTATACTTCAGCCAATGCCCTCGTGACTTTGACTATGCATCACCACCACATTTACCTTACCAGGTGGTACCAAAGTGAAGCCTCACCTCTGTGAACTCCATCCACCTCGCGCTGTCTCATATTGAGGTCCCGTTACGTGAAGATATACCTCGACTTTCAGGGTCCTAATATGACTAAACCACTGGCATAGGTGGGTGGCGCCAAATCTTCAAGGCAAAGGCTATGGCCACTAACTCCATGTCGTATGTGGGGGTAGTTTTGCTCATGATTCTTAAACTGGCGGGAACCATAAGCTACTACCCTCCTGGACTGCATCAAAACGCATCCCAGTCCTGCCTTCGAGGCATCACAATACACCGTGTACCTCTGCCCCCTCTCCGGGACTATCAAAATGGGAGCCGT